>CAWUFW010004105.1:752500-1352500 GCA_963921515.1 Calotriton arnoldi
ATGTGTTTCCCCGAAGTGTCGAGCCACAGGGTAGGTCTGATCTTGATTCTTGATGGCCCCGATGTGTTGTAATACCCTCTTGTGGCCCTGAAGTTTGGTGCTGCCCACATATTTTAGGCCGCACGGGCACTCAAGCACGTAAACAACATGATCTGTCTAGCAGGTTAGGGCTTTACTGATATGTTCTTGATTGCCAAAGGGTGTCACGTAAGTTTTTCTGTTCACACCATGTTGGCAGGCTTTGCATAGTTTACATTTAAAAAAACCTTTTCGTTGCGCCAGCCACGTGCTTCCCATTTGGCTGTCAAGATTGTTTTGTACCAGGTAATCTTTCATAGACGGTGCTTTGCTGAAGGTAATGGCCAATTTAGTTGGTAGCAGATGGCCTATAATAGGGTCATTAAGAACAATAGGCCAGTTTCTTCGAATGATATGGTTAATTGCCTTTTCCGGTCTACTATAACCTAAAATCATTCTGAAGGTGTCTCCCCCCACCTCTTGCGCCTTGCTTGTCATACTGGCTGTCTGGATCTGTACCTGGTGTTTACTGTTCCTGAGTAGGTCCTCCCTAATCAGTGCCTTGCTCTTGTTAATAGCTGCGTTAATGCATTTGTTGGAGTATCCCCTCTCAAGGAACCTGGCTTTGCTCGCTTGCTGTGCTGCCTGCAAATCCTTCTCGTTACTGCAAATCCTTCTCAGCCTAATCATTTCCCCATACGGGATACTTTGTATGAGGTGCCGTGGGTGGGAGCTGGCTGCGTGCAACACTGAGTTGCCCGGCGTTCGCTTGCTATGTACTGTTGTTTTCATCCTACCTTCTTTAATGTAGATCTGGACATCAAGGAAATTTAGTTTCTGCACTGATATTAGCCGTGAATTGCAGGTTAATTTCTTTGTTATTGAGACTCTCAAGAAAGTTCAATGCTTCTGACAAGGTCCCTTGCCAGATTAAGAACAGGTCGTCAATGAACCTTAACCACAATTTAACATTGTTGAGCAGAACCACCTCATGAGTTTTTTTGCAGGACCAGCTCCTCCCACCAACCCATGTGGAGACCGGCATAGCTGGGGGAGAAGCTGGCTCCCATTGCTACATCTCGTAACTGCTGGTATAGAGCACTCTGAAACATGAATATGTTATTATGTAAACAGTAATCAATCATATTAATGAGCATCTTGCTGTGATGATCACATTGGGCCGGTTTCCTTCTGAGGTAATGTTGTATGGCCCTCACTCCATCCTGATGATTGATACTCGTGTAGAGTGCGGTTACGTCTAAAGTTATTAACAGAGAGTCATTTTGCCACTCAAAATCATGAATTTTGGATAAAAAGTCCCCAGTGTCTTATGTAAGAGGGGAGCTGCTGGACGTACTCCTGTAGGTAATAGTCCACATATTGCGATGTTCTTTCCAGTAGACTGTTCTGCGCAGAAATTATAGGCCGTCCCGGGGGCTTGAGCGGGTTTTTATGCATCTTGGGGATAAAGTAGATTACTGGTGTGGTTGGGGTGTCGTTCCTCAGAAATTTATATTCATCCATTATTAGAAGCCCCGCAATCTTCCATGCCAACAGTTTATTGTAATATGCATTGTAGGTAGCTTTAAGGGATAATAGATCACTTTTGCGGTAGCAATTTCTGTCCGACAGTTGCCTCATTGCTTCATCCACATACTCACTTTCTCCCCAGATAACCAGGTTTCCCCCTTTGTCTGATTTTCTTATGAGTATCGGAGTGTTATTCTTTAGCTTAGTCATGAGTTGGTGGTATTGTAATTCCTGCTTGTTGATCTTATCTCTTTTGGTTGCTCGTATTCTGTGGTTTAATTGTTTGATTCCTGCACCTATCTGCTCATGGAAGATATCAATGGAGTCTCTCGGTGTTATTGGGTTAACCGTTGATCGAGGTTTAAATGGTGTTTTTTTAGTGTCTTGTTCGTTTTCACTGTTGGTCAGCTCAACTGTCACCTCCGTTGTCTGACTGCCGTGTGCGGAGGTTATATTTTCCTCCCATAGCTCATGTAAATCCCTCAGTATTGGAAGGTCAGATGCTGTTAGATTATAAGGGGGGAGACAATTGTGGCGATTCGTTATTCTGGTCGAGTTGGGGGATACTTGTTGCCTTATCACGGAGTAGATGGAATTTCTTTAATTTTAACTTACGCACACTTTTAAAAATGTATATACACATACATACATACATACATACATGTATATATACAAAAAATACTCTTTCAACACAGAAAGATTTCTGCTACTCGAGGGTTTTAATCATCAGCATTACTTTATTGAAACGGTTATGATCTGACACGCTAAACAGCAATGCTGTGGAAAAATAGTGAGCACCTTGATCTCCAAACCGAAGTAATAAAATTCAGATTTTCAGATACGCAGTCAGAAGATCTGGTGCTGCCAAAATGTCACCATGAGATAGGAACAAAGGTATATTTTAGTGTGTTTCCATCATGTAAAGCACTGTTCAAACCAACCTACTCTTGACCTCGTGATGCAGGGGTGTTAAATTCCTATAGCCCAGGACATATTGTTTGAGGTTACCTCAAAATTTAAAAGGTTTGCCAGCTTGAAAGTGATTCTACGAGATGCAGCCTTCTGGCCTGCATGCAACTGCCAATCATTTAGATGAAGACGGCAAAGCCACCATTGGAGCCTCGCCACAATACTGTACACTTCACATCATCGAAAGATATCTAACAAAAAATCTGTTTTAACTCCATATTTTTTTAGACAGTCTGAGCAGTCCATTCTTAGCTGAAGTCTAGCGTATAATGCCTTGATGTCTGCTAGTAATGACCGAGTCCTACATGTTCTATAGCTTGATGCGAGCAAAGCTAGACGAGGCCTTGCAGAAGTCTTTTCAAGCACAAGCAACAATTCTACCCTTCTATCAACCACATCCATAGGGAATAGGCTAAACAAGTAATTTTTGAAGCTTTTTCATGAGCTCCTGGGATTCCAATCTACTTCCTTCCATTCAATTAGCATTGCTTCCTTAAATGATGAATACAGAATTAAACCTAGGTACACCAGCTGCTTTAACTTCTTAAAAACATTGTGCATGGAGGGGCCCACTCACTTCAAATTATCAAAATGTGTGATTTTTATCATGTACACGACTGCTACCTACAACCTCTCACCCATAGGTTTACCCTTTTTGATATGTCGGAGGTTCAGAGCATAATATAGGACCTATCAATTCAAGGTTTGGCAAGATGACCCAAGTTATTGTCATCCACCTGGAGGTGCCAATCTCCGTTTCACTCACTGCTCCTACAAAGATGGTACTAATAAGACTCTGCAGCGTACTGTAGGAATCAGAATGGCGATTCTTACAATGCTTGAAAAGAGCAGAGGACTGGAAAGGAAATCCACGTTGGTGTGCTTGTGCTTTTGCTTCCTGGGCTCAGGAATTTCACCAATAAACAGCAGACCCAGTCACAAATGCTTACCTGTGATGGCAAAACATTGTTGTGACTCATTACCGAAAGCCATCCACCGTGGACACACATTCAGTACACTCTTAGCATGCAACAGAAACATCTTAAGTGGGTCTTGACTACCACTCCTAACTCCACAACACTGGCGAGGGAGTCACTACTACAGCACCACAACTGCAAGGCAAACCGCATTCACCTGTAAAATCCTTCCCTCTTGATCTCAGGACTAACAAACTCCTAATCTCAACCTGTAAGCATCACCAGTGGAGCCCCCAGGCACTATCAATACAACTGCTGTCTTCACTTGTCTTACTTCACAAAAGAGGGATGCTTTGGCAGGTGTCCTCCCTAACCCAGCCCAGCAACAATCCCTGTGCAAAAGGAAATTATTTATGATGTGTTGAGGATAGGTGCTGTGCGAATGGTGCAAAGGAGTTTAAAATAAAAAAGGTTAACTATTCCGGTCAGAGGAGTTGTTTCAGGTCAGAATTATTGTTCTGATGAAAAGTGATGTGGTAGAAATAGGCTGTTGTGTTTATCTGTAAATCTTTGCTCTCTGCAGTGGTGTAGAATCTGTATATGTCATATGGAATATGGAATGTGTTGGGAGAAAAAGAGCCAGTTGATCCTTAGAGCTCTGGTTGTGCAGTTGAGTGCTGGCCATACTTCAAGACAGAATTGGAATAAAGTATTATAAACTCACCTACATTATATCAGGATTATTCATAACTATTTTAGTGATGTGTAGGAAAGTGCCCCTTTTCAACATGTTCACCCCCACTTTCTGCCTGGTATCTGATGCAATATTGACAGAAGTGCACTGGGTTCCTGCTATCCAGGTCCCCTGTGACAGATCTCGTCCCCTAAAACTGTCCAATTGTTCCACCCTAAGAGGCCCCTCAACACCAAAATGCAGACTGCCATTGCAGGCTGCGTGCCATGATGCAGAAAAAAATGAAGACATGACACACCTCATGTGTGCCATGCCTGCAGACACTACATGCAATATAGGTAAGTCACCCCTACAGCAGGCCTTGCAGCCCTAAGGCAGGGTGCACTATACTACACATCTGGACATATCTGCATGAGCAGATATGCCCCTGTGATGTCTAAGTCAATTCCTAGATATTGCAAGTGGACAGGGAAGCCATTTTGAATACATGTGCTGGACACTAGTGTTTAAGAGTTTCCCAGCTACATGATGACTTCACAGAAACTAGAAATGTTTGGTATCAAAAATCTCATATTAATAGGCCCACACTGATTCCATTGATGGATTTATTAATACATGCACCCAGAGGGCACCTTAGAGGTGCCCCTTGAAAACCTACCGACTACCTCTCTGTACAGGCCAGCCAGCCACCATAGACCGGTTTCTGACCCCCTGCAAGTGACAGCCCATGCTCTTTGAGGGCAGAAACAATGTCTGCTCCGGCTAGAGGTGCTCTCACCTCCTCCACGCAGGATGGCTAAGTAATCAGCATATCAAGGGAGGAGACTTCAAAGGCCTCTGCCGCCTTTGATGTGCAACCTATGGCTTCCCTAGACAGGGGAAATGCCACCCCCTGCCCTGGGGCAATTTGGCACCAGGACAGGCGGGACAATTGGCTAGTCAGGAGGAGTGTTCTGTCTCAAGCTAGTACCACCACTAAGGTGGGCTACCTGAAGTAAACATGCCTTTTAGAACTCCACCATCTTATTTGTGGCAGCATTAGGCTCTCTGGGTCAGGGTTATGCCCACTTCCCATAGAAAGTGGTCATATAGTGGGTGTAAACACCCTAAAGGTAAGTAGCCTATTGCTATTACCTGTCCCTCCATGTAACGCCCCTAAATTGAGTATTTAGGTGGCAATTTTGGAACTTGGATTCAACGGATCAAGAAGAGAGGACAAAGAAGAGCCACAAGAAAAAGCAAGAACTGAAGACTGTTGTGAACCTTTGGCAACAAACCATGCCTGCACCAAGTCTCGACAATCATGACCAGCGACTCGTCCTGCAGCTGACCAGCTTCCAAAAACCCTAGGAGATCGACAGGCTTCGCAAATTGCCAAGTGATCTCCCTTGTAGTAGAGGAGCTACTCCCCTGCAGTCCGCAGTGACAGAAACGCAAAGTCCGGTCTAACAAGTTTCCACTCCCCAGCCAACCCAATGCAGCAGCCCCTCAGGAAGAGGACCCTGTTCCCCTGAAGGTCAGATCTGTCCCCCCACCAAGTGAGAGGACACCAGGAGCCGCACAGGACCAACGTCCGGGCACTGTACCTCATGCAGAAAACAGAACCCATGAGAGTCCAATCCGCATTCCCCGTGGAAAGAGACCGAGCAGCTGGTGAGGGATGTCACTGTCACTCTGACACACACACTCTGAGACACACACACACACACACACTCTGAGACACACACACACACACACACACTCTGAGACACACACACACACACACACACACACACACACTCCCCCCCCCCCTCTCTCTCAGATTTATTCGAGAGTGTTTCTCATTTTTTGCCTCGGACTACAACAGATGTTTAGTACTATCCTCTAATTCGCATAACTGCTTGCCCACACAAACACAAAAGGGAGCATTTGGATTATCATTTGTGCCCCTGTAAACCAATTTGGGTTTGTCTGGACCCTTTACACAGTGTACCTCGTTTTAGTCCAAGATATAAAGATCGAGCTTCCGACAACGAGCTGTCTTGAAGGTAAGTGGAGGAACCAATTGCTTTTCCCACCTCTTGGATGACTCAACCGGATTGTGCGGTAGTGTACTGTTGGTCTCATTGCTCACCACATCCGGAGATTGTACTGCAGGGAGTCTTTGGGAATATTTCAATTTCAATTTGAAAATCTTGAAGATATTGGACAACACACAAATCGGTGTTGCTCCTGCTTCGAGTGAGAATTGGTGAGCTCCTGTGTCTTGTGCAGTGTCGCCATTGCTCTTAACTTAAGCGAGTGCTGGTGCACTCTTGTGCCTCGCTAGCTGGTGATTCTGACAGGCACCCAAGCCTCCTCACACAGCTGCAATGCAAGTGCCTCAAAGGATTGTGGGCGACACGTTCGACGTGATAGCCATATAGGATTGGCCGCAAGTCAGTTTAGAGCAACTAGTGGCACCGTTACATGTGACCTGACTGACTCATTTCAATTTGGTGAGAACTTTGCTGCAGATTTTACCCTTTACATTTTGCTAGCACAAGGTAATTAATATGTTTTTCTCATGGCACCGCTAAGAACGACCTCTGTGGCTCCTTTCAATCAGGTGAGAACTTGGATGTCAATTTTACCCTTCACCTTTTGCTATTACAAAGCATTTACTATGTTTTTCTTCAACATCTGGCATTTCAATAATTTTCTTTTTGCATCCTCTTAAAACTTCAACTTTACTACAATGTGTGCCTCTCAGACCTTTTCTTTAAGTCCACCTCAACCATTCTTAGTGAGCCCTGGTGAACGTCCTATAAAATGGAATGAATATTTCTTTAACTATTAAGAGACAATTGTGGATTATGGTTGTTCTCAGCTAAAGAAAATTAATCTACATTCTTTTGGTCCACAGAGACTAAAGGTTTATAATGTTATAGAAAAAAACTCCCCCACATCTGTGGAAAACGATATTTTCTTAAACGCTTTGGAGGATTTAGATAACTATTACTCTACATCAGTTTGTATAGCGACTGACAAGTTCACTTTTTCCAGAGGAAACAACATAAGTCAGCGTCTATTGAGGAATAGGTTTCTCCTCTCAAAAAACTTGCCTGAACATCTAGATTTGGTGCTTTACATGAGGAATTAAAGACAAAATAATAATGCATGTAAATAATGAACATATTCTGGAAATGGTGTGGGTATATGGACAGGCTCCACTTACTGATGTGATTTCTGTTATTAAAAAAATATATAATGATTTCTAATAAGTGTACTAAAGCAGCTGCGGTTAATTCAAATGATAGGCAAAAAGATATGGTTGGAGAGTGAAACAAAAAAGGAAAACAGCAACACCTACTCATGAAGAAAGTAAAAGTTTCAGGAGAGACAATGTTATAGGTGTAGGAATAAGGATCATTTAGCTTGCAGTAAATATTGTCCTGTTGTTAATCAAAAATGTGCTGCATGTGGAATTAATGGACATTTTGCCAAGTGTGCAAGAAAGGAAAACGGAGTATGAAAGTTACTGTTGTAAAGAGAGAATTATATTCTGAAACAGAATCTAATATTTCTGGTGATTGGAGGAAGCTGGATCTCTGCACCGTGTACCTCATGCTGGCGCACTATATAGAGTCGATGCGACCCTTGGTGGTATACAGGGGCTATAATAATAATCCCAAATGCTCTCTTTTGTGGTAGTGTGGGCGAGCAGTTTCGGCTTATCAAAGCATAGTGTTAAGCATTTATTGCATACACACAGCCAGTAAGCGAGACACAAACCCAATAAAGAAATCCGACACCAATTTGTAAAAATAACAGATTTTTATATGAATTTAGACACCAAGATCATCGTAATCGGTAAGTATTTTTCGAGTTATCACTGTTTTAGTATAAAGAAATACACTTGTTTTTGTAGCTTTGAAGAAGTAATGTTATCCTATGGGAATGAAACATATACTGCATACAGTCACTTTTCAACGACTTACAGGACTGTTCTTCTGGACTTCAGGTACGTATGGAGCAAGGTCCAAGGCAGCACCAACAAGTTACCTCAGTCGGCTCTGGAGCATCCGGGTGCAGAGGTGCTTTTCGGCATTGGGTGCCCCTTTTAAGTCAATGGGAAACGGTCCTGTTGAAAAGAGGCTGCAAGTAGGGACTGGGGGGCCCGACCGGTTGAACCCATGGGGTGGGAGAGGGGGGGTGGAGGCTTGGGGCTCAGGCCGTGAGGGCCCTGGGCATGCAGGGACACCGTAAGTCCACTCAAACTTGGGCTGGGGGGGCTCGTGTGCAGTGGAGCTTTGTCTGGCAGGGTCACGCTGCTGAAGACTCTTGCGATTCTCAGTCCCTGCAGAAATGCGCTGCAGGTCTCGACTGGGGGACCAGTCTGGCCAAACCCAAGGGTGGGCTGAGCTTTTGAGGATATCAGGATCCCGTTGGAACGGTCACCTCCCTTGGACTTAGGCTGTTGGGCTCGGGGATGCTTTGAGGCATTGTGTTGTGGCAGTCAGAGACTCACTGTGTCTTGGTGACCTGGTGAAGAGTGGAGACAGGGCAGCAAGGCCACTCTCAGTAATGGCCTGGTGGATACAGACGTTCCTTTGACGGTAGGTCTACCTTTGTGCTGTTGGAGTCCATATTGGACCACCAATAGCCTTGGTTGAGGCAACTGCTCCGGTACCTAGGGTGTTGGGCGACTCCTGGGGGGTCCTGGCTTCTCCAAACTTGGCAGACGGATCTGACCTCCTAGAGCACAAAGACCTTCTCCTTTTTTGCTGCTCCTTCAGTGGGCCCGATGGCCAGCAACAAGGCTGGCCGGGCAGATGTTTTTCGGTTCCTGCAGATGCAGAGAAGCAGTCCTCTGCTCCAAGGGAGATATTGCCGGCAAGATTAAGTTGTGGGTCACTCTTCCACAGCTTTGGGAGGTGACACCAATTTCTGGAGGAGTTGGGTCTGTGCAATTGTAGAGGTCCAGCAGCAGGGCAGGGATTTGCACCAAGTGGTGGTGAAGTCCTCAGTTCTCGCATTGTGGGGCTCTTTGTCCTTCTTTCTTCTTCAAGCAGACAAATCAGATTTCCTGGTGTCGGGGGCACCTAAATACTCAATTATGGGGCATTAAGGGGGAGTGAGGGGTAGTAGCCAATGGGCAACTGACCCCTGCGGTCACTACACCCCCTAGATGACCACTTCCAGCGGGGAGTGGGCATCACCCTGTCCCAGAGCTCCTAATTCCACCACACACAAGGTGGTGGAATCCTTTCTTTCTCGAGGTGAGTCCAGCCTGGCAGTGTAACACGCCTCCTATCTAATTTCCCGCCTGTCCTGGTGCCAAATGGGCCTCAGGGGGTGGCATCCTTCAGGTCTGGGGGAAGCCCGGCTTGCATGTCAAAGGCAGCAGAGGATTCGAATCCTCTGGCCTAGATATGCTGATTACTAGCCTTCCTGCTGGAGGAGGTGTAAAAACATCCTGCCAGAGCAGGCATTGTTTCTGACCTCCGAGAGGAGGGCTCTCACCTCCTAAGGGGTCAGAAACTCTACTTTCTGTTGCAGACAGGACCAGTCAGTCAGCACACTAGAGGACTAGTATGGTTCAGGGGGTACCACTAAGGTACCCTCTGGGTGCTGGTATTAACAAATCAATCACTATAATTAGTATGGGTTTATTAATATGAGGTGTTTGATACCAAACACCATATGTTTCAGTGAAGTCATTATGTAGCTGGGTAACTCTGTTTTGACCAGTGCCTAGTACATCCCTTAAGATGGCTTCACTGTTCATTTGCAATATCTAGTAACAGAGCTAGAAGTCACAGGGGCAAATCTGCTCATGCCCCACATAAAATATAATGCACACTGGCTTAGGATTCTAAGGCCTGCTTTAGGGGCGACTTACTTATTAATGCAGTGGTTTGGCATGGCACACAGTAGTGTGCCATGTCATGTTTTCACTCATGGTTTGCACCATGTCTCGCAGCTTGCAGTGGCACTTTGTGTGGAATTTGTGCGCGAGTCCCTCAGGGTGGCATAATATATGCTGCAGCCCTTCGGGACCCTCTTTTCCACCCATGCACTATGCACCAGGGGCACCATTTACTAGGGACTTACATGGATGCTAAAGTCCTTTGCCAATTGTGTTACAATTAGACATCACCTTGTTTTAAGGAACGAGCACTGGCACAGAGGTCTGGTTAGCAGGCCTCAGTGCACCGTCGGAGTTGAAAAACCTGCATCCAGTATCTAAAAAGGGGCAAAAAGTGGTTGGGGGGCGGGGAGGGGGGGGTTACTGCAACAAAATCCCAGTTTCCTACAGTGATGATAGCAGTATTCAAAATAATAATTGTGTCCTAGGCATAAACTAAGCAATGGTGGGTGAGAAGGGAAACTTTCTCACGAACCAAAGCAGGAAAAAAAAAAAATTGTGTGCGATATAAGATTGGACGAGTTGAGATCCTAATAGTGGCGGATTATGGTTCCCCCCTATAGCAAACGAAAATGTGAGAGAGGAAAAACTTGTAGATGTAATTAGACGGAAATTGCTTCCCTCAGATGAATCACCAGAAAGCTTTACTGAAGAACCTATTCCCTTGATAGTGTATAGAAAAGTACGTTTTTGAATTTAAAGGGAGGAAAACAACAGGAGTGTTAGAGTGGATTGGTCAGGGGGCATTGGATATAATTCTTGATCCCTACAGTCAGGAACAAGAGTTGGTTTTTAGGGAATAAAGAGGTTTTCCCGGGAAGACTTTAGGAAAGATTGGATTTTTAGCTGGTTACTCTCATAAGATTGTGTTGAAGAATAATGCTGTGCCCAAGGTATATAAAACCAGAGATATGCCTTGGATTTTAAGAAATGAGTTTAATAGAGAGTTTGAGAAAATGCTAAAGGAGGGGAACATAGAACAAGTTTACAGTGCTGAATGGATTTCAACTTGGGGGCGTGGCTAACTGCCGTGCATGGAGGACGTGGGCTGAAAGAGCTCCGTCTCCTACCCTGACAAATAGCTGAATATCCTGTTAATTACTGGACCTGCGAAGCTAGGTCGTCTACCCTGGCGCTGCAGAACTCCTCTGGATCCTACGGCTGTAATTTATATACTCAGTACCCGCCGAGAGCTGCCGGATTCGGTGCTGATTCTGGGCGACCGGCGGCGAGAGGAGGCGAAGGCACGTATGCTCCATGGCTGCCTCGGCGGCTCTAACAGCTTGAATGATGTTTCCGACGCTGCGGAAATAAAGCCGGCGTGAGGCTAAGGTGGCGACTCCTGTTCAGAGGTGACAAGAACGGCGGTTGAGGCAGGCGCTGGTCTTTTTACTTTGCTGCGCCACAACAATGGACACTGCGGGCAAGATGGCGGCTGCGGCCGGTCGGGCCCGTACTAGACGTGAGGCTGGACGAAGACGGGTGGCGCTCCGGTAGGGGAACAAGCGCGTGCACAACCTACTGGCGCTGTGGTGAGTGGGGGGCTGCGGGCACTTCACCCCCCCCTCCCTTCTGAGAAGTGGCTGCACACTGGATTAACTGCGTGCTGAGTGGCGCGATATTGGAGCCGGAGGGAGAGCGCTCCTTGCACGATACTGCACATCGCTGCTCCCTGCCACATATGGAAGCGGGCCCTCTGCAGGGCATTGTGTTGTGGCGATTTACTCGCGCTGGCCCCGCTTTGGAGGGATATACTTCATCATTAATGCACTGGATGTAGTGCTGTTGCATAGTAGGCCTACGGGTATCTGCATCCCTGCCCGCCCTATTCGGTGGCCACACGAACTGAGTGCGGTGACGCTCTCCGCCTGAAACCTGCCCTGGTTGTGAAGAGAGGCACACGATTACGTGGTAAGCGCGATATGGCCTTACCGCTGGGACTGTCCTGATGGTTGCTGGAGTTGCGGAGTCTGACATCCCTGTTGGTGTCCACCGGGAGTGCGCAGCCCCAGACCAGAAGAGGCTGAATACTTGCGGCCTGTGGAACTTGTGTCTCTATAGGTAATTTGGGCGCGCCAACGATCTGTGCTTCACTGGATGAGTAAGTGATGTGGGGTATTGCCCCCGAGACCCCCCCAAGAGACCATCCTGGAGCAGAGACGGACGGGAGGACGCCGAGGCACGATGGGTCGCAACAGAAACAAGCCAGCGGACGCCACTGCAGATGGCGCAATGCAGCCCACATTTGGCAGTGATCCCTCTAACGCTTCAGACAATGACGTGATACCTCCTACTGGTACAGACCCCCACGAGGCTAAGCTGGACTTAATATTGAAAGAAATCCGAGACTCCCGAGCGGCGCGGGAGACACGCATGGGCACGATGTCCACTAATCTCAGCTTACTACAAGCGGATCACAAAAAGCTGGCCGACAAGGTCAAATCGAATAAACTGGCACTAGATGATCTTATACCCCCCAGCAGACTACGCACTCCACTCAACTTGACCAGTTCCAGCGACAATTGAAGGGCCTGCAGGACAGGGTGGACGACGCGGAAGGGAGGTCCCGCAGCAATAACGTTCGCATACTTGGAATACCGGAACGCAGCGAGGGATCCAACCCTACACAGTTTGTGGAGGACTGGCTGAGAGACCATGTAGCGAAGGAGGGCCTAACACCCCTGTACAGCGTGGAGAGGGCGCACCGGGTGCCTTCCAGACCTCCTCAACCGGGCGCGCCGCCTCGCCCGTTGATAGCGCGCATTTTACACTACAAGGACCGCAACACTATCCTGCGGGCTGCCAGAGAGAACGCTCCTGTGCGTTTCGAGAACAGGACAATTTCACTTTACCCGGATTTTACCCCGGCAGTCCAGAAAGCTAGAGCTACGTTTTTGGGAGTGAAGAAAAGCCTGCGCGACCGCAATTTGAAATACGCACTGCTCTTTCCGGCTAGACTGAAGGTTGTCTATGGTCAGAAATCGTATTTTTTTGAGAATCCTGAGGAGGTGGCGGACTGGCTTGAAATTACTTTTACACCAGAGACTTCTCAGACTTCGCTGCCATCGGGACAACTGCGTAGAGCCTCCCCGATACGAACGACTGGACTACCCCGATCGGGTCCTGGCAATCCCATGGTTACTGTGGACTCTGGCCCAACCTCGGAACAGATCACAACCAGCCAGAAGGATGTACTCCTTACAGCGGCGGCTCTGGTGGCTCATGATGCCCAGGCTGCGGCGTCATCGGAACACTCATCTGATGCCGACACGGTGCGCTCTGAATCCGACACTAGCATAACGTTGTTTCCCTCGATTACGGCCCAGGTTGCAAGAGACTTCTGATATTGTGATCCGGGATGCCCGGGAGTGGTAATGTATACAAGAGATATGCACTGTGTGTATTGCTGCTGATGACTGCTTTGTGGATCCAGGGTACATATGCTGTATAGGGAAGTGTGTTAATGTAACCAAGACATACTCGAATGTATATCATGTTGATTTCACAAACTGACGCAGTTCTGGCCTCTACCCCCCACGCGACTACGTGGACGCATTTCTTGCTTGTAGTCCATGTTGGACTATTGTTCTTCGTTTGGTCCTCTGCTGTTTTATGGGGGAACCTAGTATTGGGGAGTTATTATGTGACGGCGTGCTCGGCCCTTCAGCAGCTTCTATCTACAGGGTTTCGATCTCCACAGGTCACACTGCAACTATGCTGTCTGCACCGCGATGGCATTACATAATACATACACCTACTGCACATGGAACGTGAGGGGATTAGGCTCAATTCATAAAAGACACCGGGTTCTGGCACAACTTACTAGAAGGAAGGTGGCTATAGCCTATTTACAAGAAACTCATCTTAATGTTGGTGAGGCAGCCAAATTCCAGAAAAAATGGAGAGGGCAACTATTCGCTACAACATATTCAGCTTTTTCCAGGGGGGTGGTGGTGTGGATGCAGAATACTGTCCCTTTCAAGCTCCTAGAGCAGAAGATAGACGTGAACGGTAGATATGTACTGCTTCATGGCTTATTGGATGGGCCACATGTGGTCATGGGCTGTATATATGCACCAAACACTGACCAGGATAAATACCGGACTACACTAGGCGCAGCCACGACAGATTGGGCTGCATATCCCTGGGTGTTAGGGGGCGACTTCAACGCTGTGTTGGATGTTGACTTAGACAGGTCTCATTCCCCGTTACATGCCACTGAAAGCAAGAAACAAGCGGGCGCTTAGAGGCTGGGCAGAGAGATGGGAACTACATGACGCATGGCGGGCGAAACACATCGGGCCTAGAGAATACTCCTTTTATTCGCCACCACACAGACTACACACTCGAATTGATCGATTCCTATGTTCCGGCGCCCTGCTGGGGTCCATTACTTCGGTGCTTCATATGGGGAAAACCCTGTCAGATCATAACCCAGTGGAATTGACTGTGCAATGGGGAAAGGTTCCAACTCCGATACCGACTTGGAAACTACAACCTGAGATGTTGGAGGATCAGGTCTTTCGCAATGCCCTTTCAGAAGCAATCGTCCACTATTTCTCGGAGAATACGGGGTCTGCTAGCTCCCGACAAATAGAATGGGATGCCTTCAAAACGGTCATCAGGGGAGTGGCAATCAGCACTAGGACAGGAGTGCGACTCGACCTCATTGAGCGACTTACGGAGGTGGAGGGTAGATTAGCCGCGCTGGAGGGGGGAGGCTGCAGGGACGAATGAACAACTGACACAATTGCGAGAGGCTAACATTCAATACGCAGAGCTCCTTGAAGAGCTACGTGTTGTGGATTACCGGTTATATACGCAAAAGCAAAATACACAAGCTGACAGGTCAGGGCCACTGCTGGCACGGTTGGTCCGAAACGCACCCTTACCCACATCCATATTAGAAATTCGGAACGCAGAAGTGGTGGTAAACACGCAATTAGACATTAATACCGCATTTAGGGACTATTATGAACGTCTTTACGGTCCACTGCCCGGTCTTATCGACACTGACTTTGAATTATTCTTTGATGGTCTATGCATACCCCAACTTACACAACACCAGCGTGAAAACCTACTACGACCAATAACAGGGGCGGAAATACGGCAGGTGATTAAGGCTTTACCACGTAATAAAACTCCAGGGAACGATGGCCTACCGGCTGAATTTTATGCAATGTATGCTGACCTGTTAACTCCTCATTTGCAATGTCTTTATCACGAATCATTGGAGGGAGGCGGGCTCCCCGCTACTACATTGCAAGAGTTAGTGGTTTCGCTATTAAAGCCCGGGAGGGATGCTTTGCTTATTTCGAGCTATAGACCCTTATCACTACTTAACACGGACTATAAAATCCTGAGTAAGTTGTTGGCCACTCGCCTTAACCAGTTTATTCCCGCGCTAATACATTCCGATCAGTGTGGATTTGTACCTGGTCGGAGCACAGCACTTCACATCAGACGGCTACACCAAGTAATGTTAGGCACACGCGACATGGGAAATATGGAAGGCTGCATATCCCTTGATCTGCGGCAGGCGTTTGACTCCTTACGATGGGATTATATGTTCTATGCTCTCGCACGCTTTGGCATACCTGAAGAATACATAGCATGGGTGCGCTTATTATACACGAACCCTACGGCGCGAGCACGCACGGGTCGGCACATCTCAGGACAATATGTGGTGGCTCGGGGGACAAGACAGGGCTGCCCCTTGTCACCGTTGTTGTTCATCCTGGCGTTGGAACCACTTTTACACAGACTCCGTACTTTCGCAGTCTGTCGGCTTATAACGCGTGGTCGTACGTCCCACACTGTCTCAGCATATGCGGATGATCTCATACTGTACATTAAGGATATGGGCGCTGATCCGCATCCAATGCCCTCCATTTTTGAGTCATTCCAAGGTCTTTCTGGCCTGGCCATCAATGCTGCCAAGTCGTACGCGTATTTCTTTGACAGCACTGAGAGGAGCGGACACTTTCGGTTCGGTCCCTGGGCCTTCCAAATAGCACCTGATACCTTTAAATACCTCGGTATACAAATTTATCGCAATGCCTCGGACCTGCTGGATGGCAACCTAGGGCGTGCGATTGCAGCTCTCAGATCCCAAATTCAGTTCTGGGTCTCACTGCCCCCATCGGTGGCGGGCAGAGTGGCCATCACGAAAATGGTGCTATTGCCGCGGCTCCTCTACTTCACCAACCTACCGTTACTTGTCCCCATGAGATCCTTTAAAGTGTTGAACTCTCTAGTGACGGACCTAATATGGGGGAGGGGCGTAGACGTATTAGTCTGGCGAAATTGCAACTTCACGTGAAACAAGGAGGGATGGGGGTGCCGGATCTGCGTGCGTATTGCTATGCTAGCCAGTTGCAGTGGCTGGCGTACTGGCTTGCAGGACGCAATTTGCACGAGCTGGATATGACATCACGAGATAGGGATAAGGGGACCATCCACAGACTCTTACTACCACAAACCCCCCTGCTGACGTCGACACCCCACTTATTGACATTAGCTATTACTTACTGGCGGAGTGCGGTGCGGTACACTGGACAGATGACACCATATGCCCCCACCATTCCTCTGCTGGGTATCCCCACACGTTCGGGACTAACCTCTAGCCGTGCCCTCCAGGCGTGGACTGAGGCGGGCATTACTACATTAGGAGACTTTTTTACAGAGGGAGTACTAATGTCACATGAGACGTTTGTACGCGTACATGGGGCTCCCGATACGTTGTTCCTATTACACGCACATATTTCCAGATATATACGCACCACATGGTCGCCCGAAGAAACAGAACCACCCACAAATACACTGCTTACCATGCAATACCTAATGGGAAATGGGGCTCGACTGACAAAATGGCTAACTAACGGGATTCGAGCGGAGAGAGCGATCTCATTACAGCCGCTACGCGACAAGTGGGAAGGGGACGTGGGCCGTGCACTCACAGACAAGGAATGGGACACTATATTGGGGTTCCCTAAAAAAGTCTCTCGTAATCCCAAATTTAAATTTATCCAACTGATGTTGCTGCACAGGGTGACTTAACTCCACACAGGCTAAGCGCTATGTTTCCGGGGGCAAATGATGAATGTCCACGCTGCCACACACCTAACGCGGGGTTGGTACACATGGTATGGGCCTGCCCTAGACTGGGACATTACTGGGCGACGGTATGCAAAATATTGTCGGCGGTGGCTCCGGTACGCCAGAATGACACCTTGGAATACTGTATACTAGGTCTGGGACCCAGTGAAAAGAACGGCAGCTCTACCTCACGATTCGCTAACCTTGCGCTCCTTCTAGCCAAGAGAGCCATAACCACACGATGGAAGGCCACTAGAGCCCAGTCCTTACAGGAATGGCACACAGAAATGCTAAGATGGGGTAAAGCGGAGGGGACGGAACTGAAAAGAGAGGAATATAGAGGCCTACGGAAAACACTGATCTCGCTGAGTTGGTATGCAATGCTAGAAGAATACGCTGCAATAGATATTTTGTCCTACTAGGGTATGCTGGGTTTGTCACATAAGGGTCTGATCCGAGGATACAAGACACTTGGGCACCTCACATTATCTGTGTGCTATGCTGGGTAAGTTAACAGCACTGTGCAGTTCACCTACGACAGACTTTGGAACCGAGAAACACACACCTGTGGATATGGTTGATACATAAATGCTATTGTTGGATATTGAGGGCCGAGCATACGGGGAGGGGAGGGTGGTTGGGTAACTGTGTTTTTTGTTCGGATGTTTTAATTGCATTGAATCCTGATAGCTTTAACAAATTACCAACAGTTTTGCTAAACTTATGTTGTAAACAAGAATGCTAAGAACGAGCTGTATTGGCATACCGTTAGAGACTTATTTTAATGATACTGGTCCACTATGTATTGCCATTCGAAGACACTTATGGATACTCGACACTGTTGATGTAGATTAGCCTACGATGGTTGTAAACATGTAATACTATACTGCGTGATTATATGTCCTCTGATTACCTGAAGATGTTTGATTTACTGTTCTGCAAAATCAATAAAAACAAATTAAAAAAAAAAAATGAATGGATGGATTTCAACTTTTGTCGTTGCCAGACGTGCTAATGGGAAGATTCATTTGTGTGTTGATCTTAGAGATCACAACATCAACAGCAGTAGAGAAATTTCCCCTCCCAAAGATTAATGAAATGTTGGCATTAACAAAAGGTATATCACAAGAAAAGGAACCCTCTGGTCCGAGATTGAAAGGAACTGTTACAAGGAGTGATCTAGCTAAAGTGGGGTGTCCCTTTATCAGGACGAAATCCCTCACCCACCAATGGTGACATGCTTCATCATTGGGACTCTCCTTGTGCAGTGATGCCTAGTCACAGCACGGGCTACTACACCCTCACCGAGAGGAAGGATCTCAGGGATGTTTTATATTGAGATGGAGGTAGACTAAATACAGCAATTATGAGATCAAGGTTAGTGGGGCGATCAGGGCAAAGAAAAAAAAAAAAAGTGTGTGAAACTAAAACCAGCCCCAGGATACGGAATGTGTCTTTATTAGAACGTCCCTGGGCCAGGTTTGATTAAAAACAGGCACTGGCGGGAAGAGCATATACCTACAGGTAGTTACAAGAGGTGGTCGACATGTTTCAGTGCTTTATTGGTGGGCGCTCCGGGCGCTGTAACCGGTTATAGCGCCCAGATCGCCCGTCAATAGAGCGGCGATTCCCCCAGAGCCACATTCCAGGTTGAGGTGAGGTGTGTTCCCCGAAACTAATGGGTACCACCAGTGAATCCTTTCCAAAAAACTAAGGACTAAGAATCACTGGTTTTGTATTACGAATAATAAAAAAATTTTGTCATATAGTGTTAGGCAAACTCACAAGCACATAGGTTGTTGAGCAGCAGCACAAGTTAGTCCTGAAGAAAGCAGCAACACCTCCTAGGGGGGTTATCAGGCTGAAACACGTCGACCACCTCTTATCACTAACTGCGGGTATATGCTCTTCCCACCAGTGCCCCGTTTTTAATCCTGGGCCAGGGACGTTCTAATAAAGACACATTTTGTATCCTGGAGCTAGTTTTACTTTCACACATTTTCTCTGCGCTGCTCTCCCCACTAACCTTGTGCTCATCATTGCGATATTTAGTATACCTCCACCTCTAGATTGAGCGACGGACTAGTATGGCACATAAATTGTTTTGTGAAGTGTGGTGACTTGAAGAATACGAATAAAAAAAGAAAAGAGATTTTGGGTGGTAAGATGTAGATTGTATGGTAAGCAAAGAAGAGATGAGGGGGTGTGGCTAACCACCTAAAATGGTGGCTGGATAACTCGGAGGCTCCCGGACCCAGGCCCCGTAATCCTTGTTAATTACCCCGCATTCAGCAGCATCGAGCTATGACACTGCAGTGCTGATCGACCTGGTGAGCAGGCCGACTCCGGTCTGTGGTTTGAGAACTGAGGAAGCGCAACGCACTGACTTTCGCTCCCTCCGGCTTGAGAATGGCGGCTGTACCGACGTGAGGCCCCGATCTACGAGTTGAGCGAGGGGCTGAGCGTGGTGGTTACAAGGGCCACGCTAACGGCTTGGCCTCCCTCCTGAGAGACCGAGGCACAGTTTGGGAACCCAATCGCAGGCACCTACTGCGGCATCCAGGTGAGGAATGGTGCGGGCAGGCATCGAGCACAAGTCCCGCTGGGTGGAGCACTGGTGCGGCCGGGCTGGCCTCCACTGCGCCCGCCGGCCTAGGGAGGTCCAGACAGTGACACTGACCTGCCGCACTGAGGGTGAGGAGGAAGCCTCCCGTGCAAACTGGACAACCTGCAGTAATATACAGGCCCCAATGTACACATATGTGACCGCCGGAGAGTAAGCCCATGGCGCCAGATGCACGGACGTAACCCAGACGTCACAACATGGGCAATTCACATATTGCCAATACATGGGCCCAGCTCTTCTCCCGATCGTGCCTTGGGGAGCGTCTGTTGGACGCAATCGGGGCCCAGAGCGCCACTGTCGGGACTGTTGATGACAGCGGGCCTGGTCGGGGCCTCGACCGGCTCCCTCAGGGCCACGGAGGCATTGGAGAGGAGGTGCCGACTGGGTGAATGGAGAAGGCCTTTCGCGGTTCCACCTTGATGGCGGACAGCGGCGATCTCACTTACCCCTGCAAGTCTACCCCTCACACCAGGGTCTGCAATTGGGAACCTGTCCTGGCTCGGCGGTCTGCCCAAGAGCTCTGACCGACTGGGTCACTCACTGTCCAGGAGTTCCCTGGCTGTTCTCTCCTGCACGACACAGTGATTGGCACAACCACTGAGAACCCTGTCCTCGTACGTTCTGTGGGGCCCCCTGGAATACCTGTGACCTCCTGGGGCGGCAGAGGGCATGCGTGACTCCCACACAGTGTGCCATAGGCACATACCATGGGGTGCACCAGAAATAAATCTGATAAACCGAAGCTTCACTCCCGCTCCCACTCGACCCCTTCAGAGAGCTACTGGACACCAACAGACAATGCCCCCCTACAATGGCAGTGCCCCAAATGGACAAGCTACAAGTCATTCTCCAGGAGATACGAGACTCGCACATGGTGATTGAGCCACGCCTGGGGGCCATCACGACTGATATCAGCCTTTGCAAAGGCGACCAGCTCAAGTTAGCCAATAGGGTCAAAACAAATAAACTGACTCTCAGCCCTATTCCCCGGTCAGGCGGATCACTCGTCAAAATTCATCCATTTGCGCCGACAGGTGGAACTCCTCCTGGACAGAGTAGATGGCGGAGAGGTTGAAACGTGGGCATTCCGGAGGGAGCAGAAGGGGCCCCATACCACTCAATTCATAGAGAACTGACTCTGGACCGTGGTGGCCCCATCGGGCTGTTCGATCCGTTTACAATAGAAAGAGCGCACTGAGTCTCCTCGAGACAGCCTATACAGAGAGCACCGCTGCGACCCATGGTTGCCAAGATTCTTAATTTTAACGACGGGGTTACAGTGCGTATGAGAAGAGAAAGAGCTCATCCTCATAGAGAATGCAAGGATTTCTCTGTTCCCGGATTATACGATCAATGTCCAACGCAGCGCGCCTCGTTCCAGGAGGTCATGAAGGATAAGTTACTTACCTGTAATCTTAGTTCTCTTCCAGGGGTATACTCAAAGTCATAAGCACTGAATAGTCCCACCCACGTGGACCCCAGAGCAATAACAAATTACACACTTACTTACACACACACACACACACACACTTACACACTTACACACACACACACACCCACACACCCCCACACCCTAAAAACCATATTACTAGGCTCAAATATGCCCAAAATTGCATTGTAAATTTGTTTACATTTGAAATAATAAAGAAACATACACCATGAAATTTTCATGATATAGAGAAGAAAACTGCTCTCAGATTGCTTTGAAATCATAGCCTTTATTTTCAAAGGTAAATAGGCAAGATCATAGAGGCAGATTAGCCTAGAGAGGCTGCATATAGAAACAGTAGAAAAAACTGGCGCCGTGCCTTTAAGACCTCCAGGAACCTCCAGGCTCCCATCATGCCCCACAGGTGACAGTTAGGTCAGTTCTTTTGGACGGCGTATAACAGTGTGAACACAGCATGGGTAACAGATACATATTCACAGGCCTGGTATTCGTCCGGAGATGAAGGGAGGGTTGCTTACGACTTTGATGAGTATACCCCTGGAAGAGAACTAGGATTACAGGTACGTAACTTATCCTTCTCTTCCAGGGGATACTCATCAATAGTCATAAGCACTGAATAGAGTAGCAAGCCCATCCCTATACCCTGCGGACGAATACCAGTAGATCATAACCTGTTAACAAAACATATTACCCAAACAAGTTTCTCAAGGATGCTTGTCCAAACCGAGCATCTGCTTGAGTGTCAGAATCAAGACAATAATGGCGTGCAAAAGTGTGCACCGAACGCCATGTGCCTGCTTTACATATGTCCTGAATAGGTACATTACTAAGCATCGCTATCGTAGCGGCTTTTCCCCTTGTAGAATGAGCTCTCGGCTTGCCCGGGAGCGGTTTGTGTGCCAGCTGATAGGATAACGTGATACACAACACTATCCATCTAGCAATGGACCTTTTAAAGGCAGGAAAACCAGTGTTCAATGGACCATAATTAACAAAAAGCCTGCCCGCCTTTCGTACACTCTTTGTTTTATCTAGATAACATTTTAACACTCTTTTCAGATCTAGAGAGTGCAAAGCTCTCTCAGCAGGAGTGACAGGGTTCGCAAAGAAAGTAGGAAGAGTGATTGACTGGTTGATGTGAAACTCCGAGACTACCTTAGGAAGGAACCTCGGGTGAGTTCTAAGCACCACTCTATTTGCATGGAAAACGAGATAAGGCTCAGAAGAGCACAAGGCTTGTATCTCGCTCACCCTGCGAGCAGATGTGATTGCCACGAGAAATGCAGTCTTCCACGAAAGACGTTGCAGGGAGGCTTTGTGGATAGGTTCGAATGGGGGACCCATTAACTTAGAGAGGACCACATTAAGCTCCCAGGAAGGAGATGGAGACCTAACTGGTGGGTAAACCTTTTTAAAACCCTCCAGGAAGTCCTTTACAACTGGCATCTGAAAGAAAGAAGCCTGAGTGGGAGACTTTCTATATGCAGTAATCGCTGCCAGGTGAACATTTATGGAGGAATATTGCAAACCTGCTTTGGCCAAATACAGTAAGTAGGGTAACAGTACCTGTTCCTGACCTCGAATAGGGTCATGACCCTCAGCAGTACACCACATGTAAAAACGCTTCCACTTAAAAGCGTAAGACTTTCTCGTAGAAGGTCTCCGTGCCTCCTTCAAGATCTGCATGCAGTCTTGAGAGAGACCTAAATGTCCATATTGGATGAACTCAGGAGCCATACTGCTAACCTCAGGGACTGCAGGTTGGGATGGAACACCTTGCCGCCCGCCTTGGTCAGCAGATCCGGATGACATGGTAACCTCCTGTGTGGTACTTTGGAAAGATGAAGAAGGTCCGGGTACCACCATTGGCGAGGCCACTCTGGCGCAACCAGGATCATCTCTGTCTTGGATTCGTACAGTTTCCTGATCACCAGGGGAATGAGGGGGGACTGGTGGAAAAGCGTAGAGTAATGTCTCTGACCAGTCTATTAACAGAGCATTCCCCTTGGAGCCTGGTTGGGGGTATCTGGAGGCGAAGACGCAGCATTTTGTGTTTTCTGCGTCCGCGAAGAGATCTATGTCTGGTGTTCCCCAGCTGCGAAAAATGTCTTGTGCAACTTCTTGTTTTAGCACCCAGTCGAGCGTTTCTGCGAAATGCCTGCTTAGGCCGTCCGCTTGGACGTGGAGGACGCCTGGTAGGTGAATTGCGGAGATCTCATGTCTCGTGCTAGAAGTCACTTCCAAATCGCTTGTGCTTCCAGAGACAGTGGTCTGGACCTGGTGCCCCCCTGCTTGTTCAGGTAATACATCGTGGTCGTATTGTCCGTCTGAACAAGCAAAGCAGTCGACTTGATGGAGGGAAAGAACGCCTTGTGAGCCAGATGCACCGCTCTGAGCTCCAGCATGTTTATGTGGTATAGTTGTTCTCTTTCTGACCACATTCCTTGTATCTGCAGTGACCCCATGTGAGCGCCGCATCCCTGAAGGGACGCGTCCGTCACCAGAGTCTGCTTGGGAAGTTCCTCGTGAAAGGGGACTCCTATCAGAAGATGAGGCCGTCGCATCCACCATCTGATGGAGCCGGACAGATAGAGGCAGGATTATAGTGTTCTCCCAGCGATTGGAGATTTGAGACCATTGGTCCTCCAGAGTCTGCTGCAGAGGTCTCATGTGAAGTCTGGCGTTTGGGACTAGAAAAATGCACGAGGCCATGGAACCCAGTAGAGACGAAACCTGCCTGGCCGTGGGATGAGTTATCTTCAGGAGGGTCTGACACTTGCGGAGAATGGATGATAGTCTCTCCTCCAAAGGATACGCTCTTGCGTTTACTGTATCCAGAGTTGCGCCCAGGTAATGTATCCTCGGAGTTGGATTGAGGATGGATTTTTTTAAATTGACGTGCAGACCTAACTGATGCAGTAGCTGAATGCAGCAAGCGAGGTAATTCTGCAGAAGAGTTGGGGACGCACTTTTGAGAAGCCAATCGTCTGGCTAAGGGTAGACGAAGATTTGTTTCCTCCTCAAGAAAGCAGCTACTACTGCCATGCACTTCGAGAATGTGCGAGGGGCCGACTTCAGCCCGAAAGGCAGGACCGTGAATTGGAAGTGGACTGATTGAATCTGAAATCTTAGAAACTTCCGATGCCTCCGAGAGATTGGGATGTGGAAATAGGCATCTTGAAGATCTATTATAGAGCACAGCCAATCCCCTTGGTGTAAGTGCGGGATTATTTGATGTAACGCCAGCATTCTGAACCTCTCTCTCAGAATGAACTTGTTGAGAAGCCTGAGATCTAGTATAGGCCTGAACTCCTTGTTTGGACCTTTCTTTGGGACCAAGAAGTATCGGGAATAGATTCCCTGTCGACGTTGATGCCATGGGACCTCCTTGATGGCCTCCTTTAGGAGTAGAGCGGCAACCTCTTCTCAGAAGATTTATGCGATGAATGACAATTTTTCGAGGAGGAATAGAAGGTGGAGGGGACTTGAACCTGATGGAGTACCCATTCCTCACAATATTGAGCACCCACTTGTCTAGTGTGATTTTGGTCCACTCTTTCAGGTAAAAACAGATACTTCCCCCCCCCCCCACCGGAGTGGGTAACGGAGCTAGGGGAAGCAAGCTCTCACTGCTTCTGTTGTTGCTGGGCAGCAGGTGTGGACTGTCTGGAGATTCCTCCTCGTCCTCTACCAGGACGACGCTGGTTTGAATTGGATCTTCCCCGATGTTGCTGGGAAGACCACTGAGGAGTTTGAACCCTCTGGTGGTATTGTCGTCGGTCATAGGGACGATAGCGTCGTCTGAAGTCTTTCCTCTTTTCCAGGCCGACCGCCTTCACGGTGTCTAGTTCGGTCTTCATTCTAGACATTTCGTCATCAGCGTGAGCGCCGAAGAGCGATGTCCCATTGAAGGGGAGATTGAGGATTCGATGTTGTGCCTCTGGCTTCAAAACCGTCAGTCTCGGCCAGGAAGAGCGGCGGGCACAGATCCCATGCGAATATCCATGGGCAGCAAGATCAGAGGCATCCGCTGCCGCACCGATGACCCGATTGACCCCCAAACCTCCCTCCTGGAGGATCTCCTGGAAGTCCTGTCTGTCTTCCTTTGGTAGCTTCTCTGTGAAGCGTGAGAGAGAGTCCCACAGAGAACGGTCATAACGACCCAATAAAGCGGAGGCGCTGGCCACTTTCATATAGGATGCTGATGTAATACACATCCTCTTGCCGATGGAGTCCATGGCCTTACTGTCTTTATCTGGAGGTACCACAGATGATGCTGCCCCCGTCTGGTTTTTCCGTGCTGCTGACACGATGACCGAGTCAGGAGGAGGGTCAGCTCTCAGAAAGAGTGGGTCCTGCTCAGGAGCCTTGTATTTCTTGGTGATCCACGACGGAGCAGCTCCCACTGACGCTGGAGTCAGGAATTTATGAAGGGCAGGCTATAGCAGACCTGGGACCAGTGGCAGCAGAGGCCTAGATGAAGACCTGTGATGAAGGGTCTCGAAGATGATCGATGTGGAAGGGACAGAGACAGGTATCTCGATATTAAGTTTTGCAGCCCCTCTACACAGGTCACAATGTCATCTATAGGCGATACTCTACTCGGTGGTGAAGAAGAGAGTTGGAGAGTAGTCTGCTTTTGAAGGTCTGGAGTCTGAGGACCACGAAGAAGATCTGCAGCTTCGCCTCCTAGGAGAATGGTGGCGAGTTCTTGAAGACCGACTCCTAGGAGATCTTGATCTACGTCTTCTCGGAGTTGGCGATCTTTGAGGAGTGACACGCCGCTCGCGTCCCACCGACGAATGAACAGATTGTATTATTGGAGATCTGGATCTGCTAGGAGTATTATCCACCCAGGAAATTCTCCGAATCTTCCACTCTCTTATGCTCCCCAGCCATCTCGGAGAGATGTTAGTTGGAGGAGCTTGGCGAGGTTTCAAGAGTGACTTGCACTATCCGGAGATCCGGGGAAGAAGAAACACTCCTGGAGGTTACTACCTGGACATCCTGCGACGTCGCCCTATTCCTCGACGTCGCCCTATTCCTCGACGTCGATCTGGACCGCGATGTTCTCCGCGGTGACCGTCTAGGCCCCGAGGGCGATCCGCGTGGTCTCGACGTTGACCTCTTCGGTGACGGATGCTTCCACGTCGACCTCATCGGTGACGGATGCTTCGACGTCGACCTTCTCGGTGACGGATGCTTCGACGTAGACCTTCTCGGTGACGGATGCTTCGACGTCGACCTCTTCGACGCAGAGTGCCTCGGCGGCGACTTCCTCGTAGGCGACGTCGACCTCCTAGACGGCGATCGCCTGCTATGACGCTCAGGTGGAGAATGACTGCGTCTTACTGGCGTTGAGCCCCTCAGTGTCCGGCTCGACGTCGATGCTTGTGGCACTCTCGACGTCGGCGGTGACTTCGACGTTGTCACAGGTCCTCTCGGATTCGGGCTCTTCTGTCGACGTTGATATGTCCACATCGAGCGACTGCCTCCCGCCGTCGTAGGCGAGCCAGATCTGGACCGCCTACGAGATGGTGTCGACGTCGGCCTGTGATAGGACTTCGTACCTGAAGTCGTTCGCTTCACCGGCGAATGGTGCCTCGACTTCGACGCTGAAGGGGAGCATAAGGGTACTTTCGACACCGATCTGTCCCCCGAAGGTGTATGGGACCGGTGTTTCCTCTTCTCACCCTTGTCTTTGCGCTCCAACCTTCTTTGAGAGGAGGGCTTCCTCGAGAGATGTTCTTCTCGGCCACTTGCTGATTCCTTTCCTCTCTCCTGCATAGCATGCAGTTTGATTTTCTCCCTTTCTCTAAGGGTTCTCTTAGAAGATTTTTTGCAGGGGTAGCACTCATCTGGTCTGTGAGATGAAGGTAGACAAGCAATACAGACCGAGTGCGGGTCTGATTTAGCCATCTTTCTTGCACAGGCCGGGCACTTATTAAAGAAGGCCGGCATTTTGACAGGAAAAAATTGACTAAATTCAGAAAAATGGTAGGATTTAGTACCCCAAGTACTAAAGACGTCGAGTGAAAGCCAAAAAATTCACTTTAGATCAACAATCAGTGAGAAAAACCCACTAACTGACTAGCTCAATGCTCCAGGATCCTCACAGAAGGAGCCGGAAAAAAAGAACTGACCTAACTGTCAACTGTGGGGCATGATGGGAACCTGGAAGTTCCTGGAGGTCTTAAAGGCACGGCGCCAGTTTTTTCTACTGTTTCTATATGCAGCCTCTCTAGGCTAATCTGCCTCTATGATCTTGCCTATTTACCTTTGAAAATAAAGGCTATGATTTCAAAGCAATCTGAGAGCAGTTTTCTTCTCTATATCATGAAAATAAAGAAACACACAATGAAATTATTTCAAATGTAAACAAATTTACAATGCAATTTTGGGCATATTTGAGCCTAGTAGGGGATATGGAGATATATATATATATATATATATATAGCTCCGGGGTCCCAGCACGTGGGCGGGGACTATTCAGTGCTTATGACTATTGATGAGTATCCCCTGAAAGAGAAGCACCTACGCTTTACTGTTTCTGGCCAGGCTCAAGGTGATCCAAGAGGAGCGTACTGTCTTTTTTTTAAACACAAGAAAGAGCATGGGATTGGCTTAAACAAAACTTCCCAGATTCCCAATGATGCAGGTCGCCAAGACCTGAGCCGCCAAAGGCTCAGAGAGCTCCAAGGAGACGGGGATGAGGGACATCCAACCGAGATGGCCCTTTGGCAGCCCCCTGCGCGCACTAGTTAGGTTAGAGAGGCAGCCAATAGCAATCCAGTCGGCAACACCCTGAGACTAACCAAGAAGCCCATCAGCTCCAGCTTGTCATAGGGCAGCACCTCGGACTCAGTCGATAGCATGGCACGGTTCCCTTCGATCACCCCGCAGATGACGCATGACTTACTGGGTGATGGTCGTGAGTAATCAAAATGTAATGTTTTCTCCTTTCAGGTTTCCACCTGCAGCTCCAGCGCATGGTAGGGCCACATACGCTTGTGAGCTGAACTGATTGCTGGATACTTCTATTTGCGATGTATATGTTTGCTTCACTGATACTGTTGAGGTTCCGGGTCTGCAAGGGACATACTAGTTGATATGACTTCCATGTGTACTCACAGAACACCCGATCGGTTAGATCTTGCACGGCCCTTAAGTGAAGGAACACAGTTACTGTTTGTTTTATTGTATGGTCGACCATCACCGCATTGCTGGACCGAAAATTGGGGGAATGTATTTAAATGTTGGACTCAGTCACCTACTGTACCTGATAGACGTAATGCGAGATGTATTGTGAACACAGTAATTTCTGCAAAGTTAAATGCTTATAACATCCACACCTGGAATGTGCAGGGTATGGGCTCTGTGCACAAAAGGCATAGGAAACTAGCCCAATTGTATAGGCGCTGCGAACATATTACATTTTTGCAGGAGACTCATCTCACCGCCCCGGAGGCTCAGAGACTACGTAAAAAATGGAGATGGCAGCTATTTCACACATCCTACTCTGCACTTGTGAGGGATGCTGCGATATGTCTCTGTGCTGGGTCCCGTTTGTAGTTTTGGATACAGAATTGACAAACAGGGGCCTTACCTATTGCTGAAGGGCGAATTGGATGGGGCTCAGATTGTCCTTGGGTGCATATATGCGCTTAACACGGAACAGAGAGAGAGTTCTTGGCTCACCTGTCAACAGTATTAGCAGACTGGACAGTATACCCGTGGGTATTGAGTGGGGACTTTAACACAGTTTTGGACACAACTCTTGACTGATCATATTCCCCCCTTGCCCGGCACAGCCCCCGGACGACAGGTGAAAGCATTGTGATAATGGCTGGAGGGATGGAGTCTTGCAGACATATGGCGTAGCTGCAACTCAGAAACGAGTGAATACTCATTTTATTCTCACCCACACACACACACACACACTACACTCCCGCCATGATAGTTTCTTTGCTCTTCACACCTCCAATCTAGCACTACCCACACCACTTATATGGGGGAAGACAATCTCTGAGCAGATCTCTCTAGAAATAACACGGTCGTGGGGCCGAATTCCGGCCCCAATCCTCTCCTGCGCTTACAGCCTGCATTGCTTGTAGATCTTCTTCTGGCGCTTACAGCCTGCATTGCTTGTAGATGCGGTATTTAGGGAAACACTTGCCACATGTATTAACACATATTTATCTGAAAATATGGGTATGGCCTTGTAAGAAGCTGGCTCTGTATATACTATACCAAAATGAGGTATAGTGTGCAGAGTCCAGTGGAACCCCAAAGGAAGGCAGAGGTAAAAGTAGATGGCACCTTACTCTCTATTTGTGGTAGTGTGGGCAAGCAGTAAGGCTTTATCAGAGGGTAGTGTTAAGCATTCGTTGCACACACTCAGGCAAGAAATGATGTCACACACTTAAAGATTGAACTCAGACCAATTTGATTGTATAAAAATATAATTTATTTATATTTATTTTCTAGAACCAAGCAAGCCTGGCACAGGTAAGTGTAAATGGTACTTTTCAAGGCAGGTTGAACAATACAAGCAAGCTGAATGAAAATGACTGTTACAGGTTTGTAAATACTTTGAATCGGGGAAAATTACTGTAAGATTACTTTTGATTGCTTTTCAGATTACTTTAAGGATTACATTTTCTACTCAGTGTGATATGCCTAGATATCACACTGGGTTTTGAAAAATCGTAATGGAATGCATCTGATGCACACCTTTTTTATGTCAACTCGTCACTTTCCTCCTTATAAACTGTGTGAGTGTGCTATGCTGTGGCGTGTACTGTCCGTTACACGTAAGAGATAAACTAAGAGTGAACCCAAACAATGATGATTGTGTGGAACAGCATGCACTACTAAATGAATTTATCAAAGAAACTTTTCCACTTTTGTCAATGTATTCAATGCATACATTTAATTCTCAGTCATACAAGTTTTCAAATACATTTTTCACATATTGCAAGAAAGTAACAACAATATTTGCTTTACAACTTGTAGAAGCAAATATTCATGGAGATCATGATTGTTATTGTAAAACAAATATTGTTATTTTCTTGCAATATGTGAATAATGTATTTGAAAACTTGTATGACTGAGAATTAAACATTCAATAAGTTGACAAAATTGAAAAAGTTTTTGATAAATTCATTAAGTAGTGCGTGCTGTTCCACACAATCATCATTGTATGGGTTCACCCTTAGATATCACACTGGGACATTTCCTAGAGAAAATGTAAGTAAAGTAGTTTTTAGATATTTGAAGTTTTTCAAGTTCTCATACAAAACCAACTCCACACTTGTAAACAAGTTTCACAAGAAAACAGTCAATGTAGTCCCATGGGAGGAAATGTGGTTATTGGTTTCAAGTTAAGTACTTTTTGGGTGTTGGTTTTCTGGGGTTAGGGTTCACCCAGGGTCAAAGATGCACTCTCAAAGAACCATCAGCAGCATGAAGGCGGACTGGTGCAGAGTGCTGAGGCATAATGTTATCCAATGGGAGATAGGGGGCCTCCGGTTGGTGGCTGCTCATGAGCAGGTCACAAGGTTGTGGGAGCAAAGCTCCTGTTGTTAGGCTCAGGGCAAAGGGGGATCCGAGTTAGCACCCAAAAGAAACCTGCAGCGGCGCAGGAGTGGCTGGGTGCAGGGTGCTGTTTTGGTGTCGGGTGCCCTGTTGATTTAAATGGGGATTCTCCGGTTGCAACAAAGACTGCATGCTTGGGGACGAAGTTCTTCTGGAGGTGACCACCGGTTAGAAAGGTAAGTTGGGATGCCTGGGGATGCTGAGACCCAGTCGGTTGGGCCACCCAAGGCCGTGAGACGTCTGGGTACAGGGATGACTTTAGGCGTTGGGTTTTCTTACCAGCTCTGGTCGCCGCAGGGGGGGATCCTCCAGAAAGGGGCTGCAGGCGTTGAGTGAAGATTCGAGGCAGGTCAGAGATCTCAGGTCAGGATCGCAGGGGAGACCTCCTCGTGGTGTTGAGCCACTCTAACTCGAGCCGTCGGCGTCAGGTGCAGAGTGGTGCAGACTCGCAGATTTGGCCGGAGCCAGAGTCTGTTGGTGAGCAAATCCGGTGCTTACGGGAGACAAAGTTTTGGGTTTGGAAGGCAGGGCAGGTCCATCGGGTTCTTGAGGGCTGCTGGCTACAGGACACACCGGGATTTCGCTGGAGCAGGTTCGAGGTGGAGACAGGCCGGTAGGGCTGGGGCCAAGTCAGTGGGTGTCCTCCTCTTCTTAGTTCAGCTCGCCTTCTACGGTCCTTCTTCTTCTGGTCGGTTCTTGTCTGAGGAGGCAAGGTTCAGGGTTGCCCCTAAATACTAGATTTAGGGACGTTACAGGTAAGTAAAGGTCTGGACCAATGAGTCCCTTCCTTGGGGTGGGTACACCCCCTATTATGCCACCCTCCAGTGGGGGGCATAATCTTCTCTCTGGTTGGCTGGGTCCCCCCATCTGCAAGATGGCAGGGACTGAGTTGTGCTTTATCTCGCCTCCCCCACCTGAGGGGTGGCGTTGGCAAAGGTGGGCACACCTCCCTTCCTCACTTGGTTTTCCCGCCGAATCTCCCACCCAAAGTGGAGGTCAGAACCAGTGGGGGCCATTTGCTGGAAGCAGCAAATTGCTGGGGTAGCTCACAGAGGGAGAGGGAGAGGGAGAGGGAGAGGGAGAGGGAGATTGTCCTCTTAGGGTGGCACAACAAGTGCTGCAGCCCTTAGAGGACTTCCCTAGCCACAGTGCCTTTGGTACCATTTACAAGGGTCTGACATGTGGCCAAAGAGTGCCAAATGGGTTTTGTCTTAATGCACTTTTTAGGGAAAGAACATAGGCCCTGGGAACCCGTTTGGCAGGAACCCAGGGCACACTCAGTCAAAGTACATCAGCAGTTCGGCAAAAAGTGGGGGCAACCATGCAAACAAGCATTTGCAATGCAATAGGTCTCGCATTTACGCGAGTTTGAGCTATTGGCATTGTAAATAACAATGCCTTTTATTTTCGTTTTCATTTTTAAAACATAAATAAAAGGCATTGTCATTTATAATGCCAATAGCTTAGACTCGCGTAAATGCGAAACCTATTACATTGCAAATGCTTGTTAAAACAGAGTTTAACTAAAAACTTGCCACCAAGCCGCTCCTCAAGACAATTAATATGTGAAGGATGCTGTTTATCTGATACACAAATATGAAATATGTAATTTTTATTCTGTTTGAATTAGGAGTACACGATCTATGGGCTGCGATCGGAAACGTTTTGTATGATTATATTTTTGTATGTTTTGTACGATTAGTGTACATTACAATTTACCGTAATTTATTATATTACTTTACCAGACGGCTCGTGCAGCAAAAAGAATGAACAAGAGCTTGCATTTTAGAGCTAACTGACCACGACCCCGTCATATATCATTTTATAGTACCGGAAAGCCCAGTTTTTGAAATCGTGCTCAAGGAAAGTCAGATGCCATTCACTTCTGACGAAAGGAAAACTTCCCGAGCTCATGCATTGGCCTCCCTTGGTTGTGGTGATTAGGACTTGCTCGTTATGATGTGGATGTGAGTAGTCCAATCGTACACTTATACAGAAACTAATGTGGGTGTGTGGCTGCACAGTGATGTGGTACCAGTGTATGGTTTACCCAACTTGTACAGTGTTGAAGCACAGCAGCACGCTGCTTTATTGACCAGTGCAAAAGAGAGATGATCAATCATAGGCAATAGAAGCCAACAAAAGCAGCAGTATTTCCCAACACAAAATATTAGTCATGCAGCACTTTACTGACGCCCCTGTTTCGAACGCAGAGTGCTGTGCCTTGAGTAAGGATTACCGAGTGATGGAGCAAACTTAAACATGCATTAATGATTACCGAATAATCGAGCAGATAGAACCATGTAAAATGGAAATTCTTGACATATGGTGACCATTTTAAGGACAGCGGTGACCACTCATACGTAATACTTGTGCTAGCATAATGGGGATCATTCTTCAAATATTGTAGCCACTCTTGCAACAATGGTGCCCACACTTGGTGTATTGTATACACTGGTATAATTTTGCCAGTTCTTTGTTTATATTCTTGGCAGCACGTTATTACTACTGCTGTCTGAGACATCGGCCTGTAATATTGTTCTAACATGTCTTCATCTATCCGTGTGCTCATTAACCCATTCGTGCATTTACAAGTTCCTCAGCCTTTCTTCAGTGCGCACTTATTACACAATTCATCCATGTCCAACATATGCACCAAAGCACACCAAAACACTGTCCCTTTTATCCCCAATCAGTAGTTCAACAAAGAAGAAAAAAAACAATTTTTGAAGTTCCGTTGGCGAATTTCCAATAAATGATCCACAGAGGTGGATATTTCAGGTCACTCTATTCTGCAATAACAGAAAGCTCATGGGGAGGCACTCAAATACGAGTCAGGTGGCAAGCTGTATTAAGCGCAGGATTTTACTGTAATGTTTTAAGCCGTGCCTTTAATCACTCAGGCCATGCGTCTTGGAAAGGATTTTTAGTTGTGCTTCTTTGGCCATGCCCCTTTTAGAGACTCCTCACCTTGTTATCCTACTTAAAGCCTTGCCTTATTCGACCTTCAGACCTTTTCATGTCAATTCAACCTTGAAGCTGGACTAAAAGGTAAAATCAATCCATGTAGACCAGTGTCTTAGACTGAGATATAATAAGGCAAATATTAGATCAAAAACTGTTAAGTCAGGCAAGAAAAATATGTACGGTTTGGAAAATGAGTTGAGCAGGGATACTCCGTGCAGGGAAAAGAAAAAAAGATTTTAAAAACCCTTAATCAAAGTGGTAACTTGGGGAATATTAATAACAGTTAATGTAACTGCCCTATATGCTTCCCTAAATAGTTGTCAAGATAATGACTTTGATACCTTTCTGACATGTTCAAATAGTTACTTACTAAGGGCGTTATTTTGAGGAACCAGCCTGCCCACGAGGAAAGAGTAGACCTCATATAGTAGTGAAAGGATGCAGTTAATATGTTTCTTCCAGTAGTGTACCAGGCATAGGTAATGGGAGGCTAAAACCATAGGATTTCGAAAATGCTTTGACAGGCTAGAATGCGTGGAGTAATAGTTGCGGTTGGTAGCTGTGGTAAAGCTGGAGACTAAGTAGCTTCCCCACGTGCTGCAATAGGCATAGATGTAAACACATTAGTTCAGCCTAGCATCTTTGCTGCTGATACTTAATTTGGCCAAAAGGAGTGTATTCGAGTATCCCAAGGGAAAGCTCCTGCACTCGGAGCCTGGCACATCCTTCTTACACCTAACACGTTTATGCAGCAATGTTTTCTAAAAGTGCGCAATAAGTAAATCTGCTGGCACATTACTTCTGGCTAACCGGACATATGTTCCAGCTCAGATGGTGCATACTTTGTTGTTTGCTGTATATGTATCATTAGAAAACACTAGGTATAGGGTATTATTTTGTTATATCTATGTACCGTGATATAACTGTCACCCAGAATGCACAGCTGTGGGATTTCCCTTTATATGTTCTCCCGGGCTTTCAATTGCATTTTGCTATGTGATATTACAGGAGTCTACCTCATGTCTGAACAACAAGGCATGTTAATTTTTGCCACCTGCACATCATACTCGCTTTAAACAGTCGAAGTTTCCAAAATGTTAAGGCAGCCTTACGGCGCCCACTAGTGATGATACCAAATTACTACAAAAGGCCTGAAAATGGCTTTTAGGGATATGCGAAGTGATTTAGTGATCCAGAAATTTCCACCTGAATAAAGATTTGAGCATTGGAGTAATCTTGGACCTCTGCAATTATTGTAACTTTCTAGATATGTTCTTTGAATTCTTAGTGAATTCTATAAAAGTTTTAAATCCATTACAGACACAGGAGTAATTCCATGCTTATTGCGGTTTGTTTTAGACATTACACATCATGCCTCCACTGGCATACGTTCCATACCGTCAATGCTGAATGTGCGGAGCTGATTTTGTATCGTGAATGCAGTCGGGTGTTTTGGGTCACCCTCATCCGAAACATATAGTGTGATCTACCTTCTCCGAAACAGAACCATTTAAGATGACAACTGTGCTTTTGATCCTTGACACGGTCATTTAGCTCCTACTGAGAGATCATTGTGAGCTGCCCACGATAAAAGCCAATGCTCCCAACCCCTTAACACTAGTGTTTTTCGTAAATAGACATATCTAGTAGTTACTGATAAAAAGAAACTCTCTGAAGTCCATCACACAATGCTGAGTGGAATCATCTTTATGTTACTATCATTCACAATCACATTTTCAGCGGGGCTAAGAGCCTGCTTGAAAAGGGCTGGTTTTTGAGTCAGACCTGTACACAAAGGACCGCAATGCTCCTTAGAGAACAAGGTCGCCCCAGTCCCGCTCCTACCTCCACCGCCCGTAAAATGTGTCTAATGGAGGCTTTTACCCGCGTGAAACCCTACCCACCTCTTTTCTGTCCAAAAGAGCGGAGAAAGCAGAGACAGCCTGTGATCTTGAATCGGGCCGAGATTTTATCGTCGTAATTTTTCCCATTCCGTGTTCCTGTTGTTTCGAACATCCTCTGTGTCTGTTTGATGTTTCTGAAGTCAGAAAGTGCCTAATTTATTCCAGGTCCCGGCGCGGAGTGAGCAAAACCAAACAAGTGGTGCGCGCACGCGCGCCACAGCTAAGCATGTGATTTCAATTATCACGCCCGTGTCTGGGCACGATAATTGAAACCACATGGCCTATTGGTGTCTATTACACGCACCAAGCGCGTAATAGACACCAATAGGCCATGGGCGGAGCAATGCGCCCGCCTTTGACCAATTGCGTGCAGTCTTTTATAAAAAGACGCACGAAAAGGCCAATGGGGTAGCACAAAAGGAATCGCACACGCACGAGCGTGTGCGATTCCTAGGTCAGTGCTGAATCCCCGTTTTTCACCTACTAAATGTCTCGCGCTGCGCGAGCACTGCTGCGCAGTGCAACGCTAGGCGCAAGACCTTAAAAAAAAGGGCACTTTCTTACAGGCCTCCTCTCCTCTAGTGGAGTGGGAGGCCTTCATGGTGGTGGTTAGAGGCACGTCCATTGGGCGTCAGAAAAGAGGTCATTTAGGAGCTCACACAACTGGAGGGTAGGCTGGGATCGATGGAACAGTCTGCGGCCGAGAACGCGGAGGCCGCAGATAGGCTACAGGAGGCTAGGATCACCTATGCAGAACTTGAACTCCTCCGTGTCAGACTACAAGGCATTTATTCAGAGAACGCATACAGATGCGATAAATCAGGCAAACTTTTGGCCTGCTTGATCCGGTCAGACACCTCACCCACACCTATCCTATCCATAAACACACTGACCCAAGGAATAGCTAGAATACAGGTGGACATCAACATGGCCTTTAGTGACTTTTATGCATTGCTGTACACGTCCTGACACCCCCTGATCTGGCAGATATTGCCTCCTTCTTACACCACGCGGCGCTACCCAGGGTGCCTGCGGATGATCGGGAGGCCCTTGGCACCCCTATCTCGATAGATTATTCAATACTGAATATAAAATCTTAAGTGAAATCCTTGCACGTGTGCTGCTTCCGTTACTCCTGGGGCTATTGCACACCTATCAAAGTGGCTTAGTTCCCCGCAGTAGCACCTCCCAAAATATCGGTTGTCGGTTTCAGTTAATGGACACCGTTCATGAACAGTACCCGTTTGCTGGCTGTTTATCCCTGGATCTCCGCCAGGCGTTTGACACCCTGGGATGGGATTTCATGATAGAGGCATTAGCCAGGTATAGAATATGCCCAGCATATATTCAGTGGGTTAAACTGTTATATGCAGAGCCCACTGCTAGGGCCCAAACTGGGCCCTACATCGCTGACGCTTACCAAATATCGCGCGAGACTCAACAGGGCTGCCCCCTTTCGCTGCTCCTGTTTGTGCTGGCCATTGAGCCATTGTCAGAATAAATCAGTCAGGAGGTAGGAGAGTGTGGGATCCCTATAGCCCGGACGATACATTCTGTATCCTTATATGCGGACAACATGATCCTGTATTTAAAAAATCTCCAGGGTGGTCTCGATGGGTCAACCCAATTGCTACTGGAGTTCTGTGGGCTGTCGGGGCTCCATGCAAATGCAGATAAATCATGTGCGTTCTCCTTTGCTGCCACATATACTGAACCCACATTGCCGCCTGGGACAACGGCTATACAGATACCACCACACACGTTCTGATGCCTAGACATCCAAATCTATCGCGAGGCACAGGACCTTCTGGAGTGCAATTTCATCAGCACGATGAACTCACTGCGCTCCTAAATTGTTTTTGGATCGCGCTGCCTTTGTCAGTAGCAGGGCGGCTAGCCCTGGCAAAAATAGTCATGCTGCCTACTGTATCGCTTTTTAAACTTGCCAATAGAAGTGCCGGGGTGGGTGTTAAAATCCTTGAACACCCTTCTAGTGGAGCTCGCCTGGGGAGGAGGGACGTCAGAGTAAGTCTTACTAAGCTACAGCTGCTGACGGACGGTGGCGGCCTAGGAGCCCCTAGTTTTAAAGAGTATTGTCTGCCAGGGCAGCTACAGTGGTTGTCTTATTGGCTGGCCGGACATAACCTGATAGAAATAGACTACACAGCGGATCGGATCAGCCGGGGTCACCTCCATCGTTTGATGTGCCCAAGTGAGGTCGCTCCACCAACAGGATCCCTTTTACTGTTCTCGGCCCTGACCTATTGGAGAACAGCAAAGAGATGCAAGTATTTCATGATGCCATACGCACTGAATATACCACTGTGCGGTCTCCCCACATCTTCAGCTACTCTGACGACGCACAGGCTATGCCCTTGTGAGCACGAGGGGGTACGGACGGAGGGTTACTTGTTTCAGGATGGCGAGTCGATGTCTCATACTGATTTTGCACATGCATTACCGGAAGCACTTTTTCTTTTTTTAACACACGCTAGCATTCTCCGCTAAGTTTGACAGTATTGGGCACTGGATGGGAGGGAACCAGCAACACATGGGCGTTGCATACCATGGTACAGGGCAGACACCTAGTACGCTGGCTCGACCGTGGGCTCCGGGCTCACCTCATGGTACTGCTTTCTTCCTTGAAAATTAAGTGGGAACCTGATCCGTCCAAGGAGTTGACAGACAAAGAATGGGCCCATTTGTTAGAATATCCCAAGAAGGTCTCGCGTAATTCGAGATTTAAATTGATCCAATTCTCCATCGTACATAAGGCATACTTAACCCCACGCAGGCTTGCTTGCATGTTCCCAACGGCCTCTTTGTCGTGCCCCTATTGTCATGCAGCGGACGCTGACTTTACTCAGATGTTATGGGCATGCCCCTTCATAGTCTGCCTATTGGGTGCAGATTTCGGCAACCCTATCAGAACTGACCTGCATGGACCAGTGGAATACCCCAGCACACTGTCTCTTAGGGCTACATCCTAGGCCGAAGAGCTCAATAGTGAAACTACACTTTATAGATTTGGCTCCATTACTGGCAAAGTGGCTGATAACCATACACTGGATTCTCTGAGGGCGCCACAGGTGGCTCAATGGCGGGAGGAGGTTGTGCACTGGGGACTAGCAGAAAGCGGGGCGCTACGATGGGAGGAGTACAGAGGGCTATGTAAGAAGCCCATCTCCCTTGAATGGGATTCGCTTTTAGAAGGGTTCAAGGCGCAGGATAACGTACAGGGGGTGGAGTGACGACCACCAGGGTCCTATTTCCGTCTACTGTGAACATTTGCCCACGCTACTGGCCTCCCCCTTCCTCCCTATTAGCGTAGGCACACATATTACGCCTCGTTACATCCCAGTCAAATACAGACACCAAACACCCGTTCCCTCTCCACCCCCACAGTATAACAGTTATAACCCTATAATTACCTACCACTCTGCAGATACCTGCAGAACTTCACACACACTCCCATACACAATGCTTTACATGCACAAGCTTATAAATAGGTGATATTTTTTGTTCGAGGGGAGGGGGTGGAGGGGAGTAACGATTGCAATATTCTGTGGAACAGCTCTTAAATGCCAGGACCCGTTCATGTCCTACAATGTGTCTTGTATGTAACACTTGCCATTACACCATGTAATGCTTTAATGTACAGACAGTATGATAAATTTATAGTGAATTTAAAAATGCAATAAAGTTTGTGTTAAAAAAAAGAGATAAATGGTGGAAGTTCTAGCAAAATCTAAAATGGTGATGGTAGTACTGATGCACATAATGTCCAGAACAGTGCATACAGCAGTGAGACATCTAGATTAGGATGTGAAATCAAAACGCCCTACATACTTACAAGACTACATTATTTGAGTTTATAATTGTTAAATACGGAGCTCTGGCTGTGCATTTGTGTGCTGGCCATACTTCAAGAAAGAATTGGAATAAAGTATTATAAACTCGCCTACATATGAGGATTATTTACAACATAAGCATGAGCTTTTCACTGGCTTTTAGGTTTAGGAAACACTGGGTGTAACATCTATTTGCGGCTGTTTGGAAGAAACCATTGCATCTGGTGTTAAATACCAGTGAAAATGGAAGTGAATGCTTGCTTACTCACTCACTCTACGCTTAGGTTGCCACTGAAATGTATGTATAAACTAAACCAAAAGGCAGAAATCTATTAATTTCTTTAAGATGGCCACTTGGACATCCCTTACTACCCCAATTGACAATGCTGTTCTCCCACTGCAGTCAAAGCAAAGAGCAGGAATGAAAAATGCCTGCACTCTAAAGTATGAGCCAAGTTTCTTTGTGCAGTAGGAATCTATATCAAACTTCGACAAAGAAAACACTCTGGCAATTGTGGAAAGGTGCCCACCAAGAACACTGATGATGCAATTGCAGCATCCCGAAAAGACATGAAAGTCACCAGGCCACATACTGCAGTCCAATACTTTGTATTGGACATAAGAAGATAAAAGGCACTCCTACCTCGCTACTTAAACCACATTACATTATCCTCTCATGCTCTGGCTAAACAAAGTCCGGTATGAACAATCAAAACCCCTTGAAAGCACTAACTCACAAGTGATAAGAATAGACAACATATCCTGTGGCACCTCATCCATAATCGACAAGGGTACTACTTGGGAACAAGACTGGAACTAAGATAAGAAGAAGCAAAAGCTTAGCCGCATAAAGGTTCTTAAGTGGCTATTCTACTTCATGCATCCAACAGTCATTTACCATTCCCCAATAGGTACACTTCTCAAACACACATTGCCTGCATGTTACCCGGGATTACAAATTCCTCAGGTTTGGCCACTAAGAGCATCTTCCAATATTTGGATATTGGGAGATACAACATACATCATTATCCATGAGCAGAGAGCAAACTCACACCTCTTCAAGTAACAGCTTTAACTCTTTTTTCCAGCATTTTCCACTCCTGCACAACAAAATGGTGAGAGAAATCCGCATACAATGACATTTCAGGGTTTTTGTGCTCTTAAGAAACAAAAATGAGCAGGTCCACCAATGATCTATCTCTTGCAAAACTGGCTTATTGATACACTCTAATAACAAGCCAAAGGCACTAATTCTCGTGTTGCTACCAGGACCTCTCATTGCAGCCAGGAAGAAGAACTCAGGCTAATAATGGCATCACATTGCGTAACAGGATGAATGAGTGAGTAATTCTATATGCATCTAATGAGATGAAAAAACAGTCCATGAAGCAGGTATAAGTGGCAAGAAACATCTGTTCACATATGCATGAAATTTAATTAACGGCTCTCCTGTTTGTTGGTGGCTGCTTCCCTCCTGTTCCTATGTAAACTTCTAGCTTCCTCTGTCAGCCTCCACCATGTAAAGTGCTCTGATGTGGCCACCAGCCAGAATAAGTGCTACACAAATCAGTAACTAAACGTGCATTTCCACAAGTACACTTCTGTATTATAAGTGTTAAGAAGAGATCTAAGTACTACAACAGATATCAAAATGGAACTAATAGAGCTGAAATACTTTAAAATAAAAATTTCCCATGCCACTGTACAAGTTTACTCATCGTGCAAAAGGTGATGTCATCAACAGAAGATAGTTTGGAGGACTGTAAGACTCCAATGAACGTTTTAAAGCACACACTTCTGTAGGGCTCGTCCAAGTACGGCTGTCCAGGAACACTGAAAAAGAACAACAAGCCAATAGTTCAGGTTTCCAAATAAACATTACAGGAACAGGTTTCTTGACCAATGCCACTAGTTTACATAGCACAAGATCTGCAACACAGACAATGAATGCTCAACCAAATTAATTTCCATTTCTAAAGAGTAAGCAGGTGTTCATCAAACAGAATGCATCAAAGTAATTTAGCATCAGTCAATTGAGAAATGGACATCTACTCTGACCAGAATCCAGCTTTCTCAATTTTTAAGACTTTTTGAAAGTGCTAACACAGATTTAAGTAAATGACGTTGCCCTCTCCTTTTAATTTAAGGGCAGGCCACTTTAAGATCTCAAATCTGTTGTGTGGCTGCCCCTCAATCGTAATTTCCACAGCTTGCAGAAATGTTGGGAACTTTAGAATCTAAATGGAAAACAGTGCATGATAAAATGGGGACTATACACAATCAACAAGTGCCTGAAGAGGGAAATATATGACTTGTAACTAGAATTTTTTACACTTAATCAACCATCCTTCTTCAAACACCCCTCCGAAAATCTGAACCTCCATTAGTTAAAATTGTGTCTTTAAAACACATACCTTAGACATAGGTTTGCCATACCATGAACTGCAGCCCGACAGAGTTCAGGATCAGGAAGAGTGAGATCGCAAAACTGCACCAAAATTCCAGATTTTCCAAGTAAATCGGAGTGGTACTAGAAAAGCAATTACAGATGGACACAAATAACATTTACATTTTAAATAAATAGGCTCACAAATACTGTGCCTCCTAACGGAGTAAATAAAAACAGCCATATATGTACTTAAAGTCTTCATTTTGTGAAAGCTTCTTGAGTAAACCCATGGTAGAGTCTCCGACGTTTAGGATCAACCATGCCTTAAGTGGTTGACTTTACTAGTGGGTAGTTAGACAGCACAAGGGCTGATGTTAAACTGAAGATATGAGCAGAAAGCCTGATTCTCAGAACACACTCTACTATGACATCACTGGAAGTATCTGTTGAGTCACACAAGGAGGGCTGGAAAGGACACAGTTAATGAAACATGGAGGGGGTGAAGGGCACACTAAACAGCACATGGAATTTCACATGTTTTCTGACTGGAAAAGGACAGGGCAAAGCTTATGAAACATGGAGGGGGTGAAGGGCACACTAAACAGCGCATGGAATTTCACATGTTTTCTGACTGGAAAAGGACAGGGCAAAGCTTATGAAACATGGAGGGGGTGAAGGGCACACTAAACAGCGCATGGAATTTCACATGTTTTCTGATTGGAAAAGGCCAAAGACTTCTAGGTTTCATCAAATTAAACGTACTCTGAACATTCATGTTACATTTACTCTATAAACATTGCAAGCATTTAAGGGGGACCACCCAGGCACACTATATTGTCGGAGATTGTAAAACGAGGTACTTACTTCCAACTTTGGACCAAAGCAGCATCCAATACCAAATCTTTGGCACTTCCTTTTTACGTTTAACATGAGCATACAAACTACAATACAGTATACGTAAACAGGCACAGTGGAAAGTTATACATGCTTAAATGACTCCCCAACTGTTCACTTAATTTAATGACAAGTATATAAATGTGCCTCATGTTTTATACTGACATTTTTCGATAGGTGGGAATAGATAATATTTATTCCATCCTTTGGCTAAATTCAGGTATCATCCTCTGATAAAACCTTTAGGCATCCTAAGGGTGAAAGGATTTTGGCCGACCTAAACAATACTGCCAAAAATGGAGTTATTAAATTTTGTGGTGCTGGGAGTGCAATAGCGTTTTTCTGGCTTTATACTTTTGTGGAAAAATAATAATGGTGAATGATTTTTATGTGGGATCTAATATGCAAATGCAGACTTAATGTGAAAGCAGTTGAAACAAGTTTAATACAGCATATAGAAGCGTGTTTATTAACATGATTTAGTTGTGCCAGATTTTTACATGAAACTCCATCTTGGATAAAATGGAAGCTGTTCTGATGTTGTCTTCACTCCTGTATTGACTCCCTACCACCTGGTCCCCTTGAGGATCTTCTCTCACCAAAACTCTGCAGAACAGACAAGGTGATGTAATTTTCCTGTTGTGCTCTTGATGAACTTTTGAGTGTTCCTAGTTGTAAAATTTTTCCAAGGCCCTTCCGCTGTTGTTCCGTTGCTGTGCCTAGTCTTATTCATCAGTGTAAAAATTTATTGTCTGAATGTCTCATATTAGTTTGTACATCTCTGGACAGAAATTACATGGAAGGTGCTAGATGCTTTCTTAAAAGTGGGATAGTGGTTATGGACCTAGGTAGTGAGGAAGACTATTCTGATTTTCCAGGAGAATTGTTACTTGCAATCATGCCACAATGAGTTTGCTGTTTTACTAATGTCTTATGCAAGAATTATGTATAAGAAACCCGGGATTAGGGGGTGAGCGGGTGACTTGATTTTCTTATGAGGGATGCTGTTAATTTCTTTTCTGATTTTTCATACTCACTTGGGACTTAAAGCTGTTTTTGATTTAGACTTCTCTGTATAACTCTGCATTTGAGTTCGTGTAAAGTCAAGGGCCCCCTGCTACTAATGGGGAGTTCCTCTAGGCAGGGAAATAATACACAGTGTAAATTCCTAGGGCAACTCAAAAAATAATAAATGTCACAATGAATGATATCAGTTCTAATGTAAGGAGAGACAAACAGACATGTATATATTCCAAAATACAAAAATAGCTATTTATTAATAATTTATAGATTCAATATTTCCTCATTAAACCTAAAACAAACTACATACACACCACAATTCTCATTATTCATGTTCAACAGTCATAATGTGTACAACGCTAGAATATTCAACATCTCAAAAACATAAGTCAAAACATTATGTGCATGATTAGAAATTTTTATATTTTCAGCATGGTGTTCATTTGAACATTTTCTATGTGCGGGCCTTCTATGTAGGCTTTATAGTTCACAAATATGTATCTGTGTCATAAAGTGGCTGCAGATCCCAGATGGTTTCTACGCGCGTTTCGGCATGAAGATGCCTTCTTCAGGAAAAGCCACAGCAGATACAGGCACTGTTTGTAAATCTAAATAAATAAAAACACATATGTATGTTGTCTCACCCAACAAGACATTGTATTTAGGATATATGAGCAAGTAATAGAGGCTTCGTATTTGAGTGACCATCACCTCTGGAAGTAATTCAAAATAAAAAAGGGAAGGGGTGAAAAGAAGGTGAAGAAAGAATACCAAGTCAATCGATAGTTCCATTGCACCAATGGTGATCTAGAGAATTTGATTGCATGCTACTATGACTGACCTTGCTATCGTTGTGAAGGATACCCAGTGCAAGGCCGCTCTTGTAGACCAGAGGGAATCCTAGATGTTTTCCTGGATCATGCAATATTCATTGAGTAATATATTACCATCTAGTGCGGAGTCTATTTGTCCGGGTATTTAACAAAATAAATGACGTTTTGCTTGAGAGGATACAATGGCCTGATATACTGGGTGAAATAAAAGAAGTAAACAACTGACATAATTACAACACCATGTTGTGAATGTGTGAAGCTAGCAAGGGCTGATTTACCATTTGATTAGTCAATAAGCGCTTGGAAGATGATTCTACGGTGAGATTTGTTTGGGGCTCAGTGGCCCGTCACTGGACAGCTTCCTACATGTGAAAAACAGACAGCTAAATTCCATGTATTTATACTGTTTTTTCACCAAATCTAATGTTTCACAAAAAAAGGGAGACATCTGTAGATTAACAGAACTTAGTAACTCATACGGTCATGTAGATATCCAAAGTTCTTGCGATTAACAATGGAGATAAAGCTCTCTATGGCGTGTATAGTTGACAGATTACATTTATTAATTTAAAAGAAACATAACATTCCCAATGAACGGTCTCTAGACGAGGGCCGAGCAGAACTAAATTGGAAATGAAATGCTTATGCTACACTATAAACAGACGTAGATATGAATGTCTGATGTTCAATATTTCAGTTAAGCAAATGATAATATCCCTACGTGACAATGAAAAATGGCCATGCATCAATTTTATGATTAGTATTGGTGCTACAGAGCTTTAACTGAGACGGGATCTAAGACTCAGTAAGCCAAAATTCATATCTATGCAGAAGAAGACAGTAGATGGTGCTATAGGGCATTTGGCCAAGACAGAGTCTAAACGGCTCAATGAGCCGAAAAAGCCGATGGCATACATCTTGATACAACAAGGTCCTAGAATAGAGAACATACAAATGTTCTTTGACTCACCATTATTATTGCCGCTCTAATATTCTTAAAACGTTTTCAGGCGGAATATCTCGAGCCTCACTCCACGCGCGTTGAAGGATGCAACACGCGTAATGATTAAACGCCGTTTGGATGCAATCAAACCATCGTATACGTACGGAGATTATGAAATAGAAGGCGGAGGTCATGTGACAAGTCACATGTTTCTGCCTTTGACTTTGAGATGTGCTTAATTTCTTTAGAATCCATGGCGGCCATGATGGAAAGATAACTTTCCATAGACAAAGGCCAGGATTAAATGCCTGATAATACGGAGGGAGAGTAGATACAAAGCCTGAATATAGATCCTGCAATTACAGAGAGCGTATTTTTAATCAGGCAAATTCTTAATTACCAACTCAAGAAGTTGAATCTTATTTTATGCCTGAAAACGATTTAAGTATCATGGCAGTTATGATAAACCAAGATAAATATGCTGAAAAGAGTTCAAAAGTCAAGCTAAGATGAAATGAAAAATGAAGCCAAAATGAAATAAAAGATATATAGTAACCCTACAAGAGAAGAGGGTAGGGATAAAGATAAGTAGATGGACTGTTGTCAAAGAGCCTGATGTCGGAAGAGTAGATAGGTACAGATGATAATGAAGTGTTTTCTGCTAAGAGGGTTATCCATTATTGTAGCGGATCGCTTGATCCCATGGTATCTCTAAATTTAAGCCATGGGAGCAGGTGTCAAGAACAAAAATCCAGTACAGTTCCCTACGTTTCTTTTTCTCCTCCATGTCTGTACCTGTTCTATCATTGATCTTTTCTAGGATCATCCATCTGATGTCCTCAGGGGTATGGCCCAACTCCATGTAATGTTTGACCAGCGGTGCAGCCATTTTTTTAGTTCAGATTGCCGAACGGTTTTCTGTTTAACGCGTAGAAAAAGGTTGTGATGTCTCCCCTACATAGCCCAACTCGCATGGGCATAGCAACAGTTATATGACATTTTTGGTCTTACCGTTTGTAAATGACTTCAAACTAATCTGTTTAGTGTTGTACATATAGGTGTTGGTGACATGTGGTGTGTATGTGGTTTGTTTTAGGTTTATTGATGAAATAGTGAATCTATAAATTATTAATAAATAACTATTTTTGTATTTTGGAATATATACATGTCTGTTTGTCTCTCCTTACATTAGAACTCATATCATTCATTGTGACATTTATTATTTTTTGAGTTGCCCTAGGAATTTACACTGTGTTTTATAACTCTGCATTTGAACCTTCATGGCATTTACTCTGTACTGCTTGATTTTAGGATTTTTTTGTACTAAAACCCATTAATTTTCCTCGGATTTAAAAACTAATTTACTGAGTTGTCCCAAGGATTTACTTTGCGACCCTGCTAACCTAATGTTGGTGAGGGTGCCTTTTTATGCAATACCAACCTGGAGAAGAACTGCCTGAGGTAAATTTTGGGATGATCTTTATTTTAGGGTGGGCAACCCCCAGAGAAATGCATGCCGAGTTCAAGCAGTATTAACAATTTTAAAGTAAGGAATACAACATAATAAAATTCCCAAACCAATTTAGAAAAACAGAGAACAATTTAATGAGTAAAATGAAATCAAGATCTTCAAAATAGGTTAAGAGAAACTGGAGATATGGATTTTTTTAAACGTTTATGGCATAAAGAACCTAGAAAGAAGTCAAGTACTATGGAAAAACAGTTTGCCATGGATCAGGACCAAGGCACAATTTCAGGCCAACTGTGATGGAGCGAAAGTCGGATACAGCAAGCGAGCTGTCCTAGTCAAAGATTTTACCTTCAGATCTAGTCTCCAACTTCTACAAAAGCTTCTTCTGGTCAGTACTGGTCAGTCCTGCAGTCCCCAACTACTGAAGGCAGGCGTCTAGGCACCAAGTCTCTCCCCGAGCAGGTCCCCAGTAGGGTCTTGTCTTCTTTAGTCAGCTGGGCCCTCTAGGAGTAAAGAGTGCATCTGCATTTTGTGTCCCCAAAACCACTTGACCCTTGGAGAGCAGTAATAGTTCCTGGGCACCAGCAGCATTCTGGAGACTTTGAGGCCTGGCGTGGGTCGTCTTCTTCCAGCAGGAGCTAGGATGTTTCTTCCAGTAAGGCCTTCTTCAGATGGTGTCTTCCCAGGTCCATGAATGTTGGGTAATGGTGGAGGTGCGAGATTTATCCTGTGCACTAGCCAGTGATTAGAGGTATTCTACCATCTCACAGTCCTCCCACCACCTTTTTTTAGCACTTCCTCCTTGCTCTACTGTAAAATTATGCAGGGGCTCCGGTTTCAATGTGGAAGAACTCAGCTGACACTAGGTAAGCTTGCCATCAGCTTCTAAGCCACTCCCCAATCTGAAAAGGTTAAAACCGGCTTTCCCTCCAACTGTGGCTGAAATCTGTCTGGAAGGGTCCTAGATATCAATAGAAGAAGTCCTCTTTGGCATCTCCAAGTCAAAGAGTTAAAAGCTAAAACTGCACTTTTTTCTGCCAACCGTTCATGTTCACTCACTGATACTCAACCCCTGCTAGTTGTTAACAGTTAATAACCACAAGCCTTTCCTGCACCCAAAGGCAAGCCACTGTCCACCGAGACAGAATAGTTACCCCTTCCAGCCAAAGATGTGGATTCCGGCTCTAAAAAAATGCCAGGTGGAAGAACAGTTTTTCCCTCTTACAGTGACTGGGAATAGGCTATTCAGAAGGGCTTCAGGAATGAATGTGAGAAGTCCTCTAAGGTATTTCAGAGGCAAAAGAGGAAAACTAAAGCGGTCATTTGTTCTGCCACCTAGTCCTGTCCGCAATTAGATAGCTAATCCTTGCTAAGGGGTCAACAGTTAATACCCATTACCTTTCCTGTGTCCATATGCATGCCATTGTCCTCTGAGTAAGAGTCTTCAACTATCCCAGCCAAGGATGTGTATTCCAGCTCTAGAGATATGAAGAGTGGTAGAACTGTTTTAAGTCTCTTCTGGCTTAGGCAGCCTAAAGTACAAAGTTAATTTTCTGCTTAAGGTATCAAAAGTCAGACGGCACAATTAAGTCAGATTTTAATAACTAAACATGAAATAGCTTTGAAGCATTTTTCTTGCCTATTGCAAACCAGAGGTAAAAAATAAACATCTTAATCCCACCTAGGCCTAAGAAGTCCAGCCTGGCATACATAGTGAGACAGCTCTTGGGTTTTATTTCACTGTGATGGAACACTAACTTCAATATGCACCACACCGTATTTTTTATATATTAGCACCCTGCCCAAGGCACACTTTATGGGTAACCTATGGATAAAACTAAATAGCCTTTGCCTACATGGCAAAGTTATTTTCCCTGCCATGTGTCACTGTAGTGAATTTAATCTGCAGCCTAACCAAAGCTCGGGGTGGTCCTGGAAGAAACATATTTGTCATACATGTGGATGGTGTAAATACACATGGCAGCCCACACATGGCATTCAACTTTCGACATCAAAGGTGCACTTAAGGCACCATTTACAAGGGACTTCTAAGGAAGTCAAATTGGCCAAATCTGGTGTTACAATGCAAGGCCGACGTTTTAGAGGGGAGGCATTGACATTTTACTACTGTTTACAAGTGGTAAGGGGCACAGAGAGCTGAAGCCAGCAAAAACAGGGTTCAGAAAAAAAGGAAAAAATAAGGAGTGGCTATGCAGAAAAAAAAAAAAAATTGCTACAGATACAATGGTAAAAACGATCCCAAAAACAAAGGTCTTTATTCAAGGAACTAGTTGAAGAAAATCAAGAAGTCTCACTGGTGTAAATGCAGAGAGAACTGGTAATTCTAACGGTACATGCGACAGCATCATTGCCTCTAGCGGAATCTAGCCCATCTCTGGTATAAGTCGGAAGGGGTTTGGGGTGTAAAGGGGGGCGTATTCATGTATACAAGAACCAGACAGTATATAAACCCTAACAAACTTTGGAACTAATCATGGTACAAATGAAGCAGATTTTCCTGGAGGATGAGGAGTACGCATCAGAAGATTATCAAAATTTGCCAGTGCCTTCAATTGTTTGCATCTTTCCCTAAGGATCCCACCTATGTAGAACTTCAAACCGGAACAAGCAGCGATACCTGAGGTCGAGCGGTCGCGGACTGGCGAGTCCAGTGGGCAATCGGCTGGAAGGGAAGCCGCTGGAGCAGAGCCGCGGATCGCGCGGGAAGAGCACACAGCTTCCCAACCCCCTGAGCGGTTCGAGGTGTAAGGTGCGCCGCCTGGGAAGGTGCGAGAGACAAGGCCTGGCCTGACAAAGCTGCGGCACGCTCCTTCGGCCTAGCGGAAATAATCGAGACGGCTGGGAGCCGGCTGGGAGCCGCGTTGGAAGCAGCGTGACTCTGCCCCTGCTTTGACGAGATCCGCAGTGCTGCGTGCCGGAGGTGCGGCAGATCGATCAGCGGGCCTGGTGAGTGGTCACGCTGTGGGAAGGGAGAGAAGTCGGCGGCCTGTGGCACACGCTGCGGGAGGCAGACAATTGCATGGGCAGGCCCGCACTGAGCAGCAGACGGCCAGAGAGAGCAGCAGCAGCGCCTGGAAGCCCGGGAACCACACCAAGAACCGGCATTAATGACAGAGTAAGCAATAAGAGAAGCGCATGAAGCACAAAGCACGCTGAAAGGGAAGCTGTGAGGCAGGAAGGCACCCACCCCCTGTTTGCAGCCAAATTAGAAGGCCCATATGCACTAGCACAGCAGTGAGACAAAAGGTGTGTAAGGAGAGCTTTTGAGACACGCCCAGCTGAGCACTCAGAGCTGCATGACAGGGGAGTCGGGGAGCGAAACTACTGCTAGCCTAGCAAAGTGAAACACACAGCGCAACAGGACTTGGGGCAAAGGCCTATTGCACGAGGCAGCTACCAGCAGAATCACTAGACACCAACTGGGACTGCGTGGCAGGAACCAGCAGTGTGAGAGCGACCGACTACCTGTTGAAAGCCCATGGAAGAGATTCGTTTGCTGATGAAGTTTACATATGCTGCTAAAATTTGAATAGTGGCGAAACTGACCTGAGGTGACCGGGCCTATTATCGTGCAGCCTCTGCTGCAGCTGTGAGGGGGAACGGCAGATCTCTTGATTTCCTGGCCGTGAGGGGAACGGCCCAACGCAACTACAGTTCCCAGAGGGCCCTGTAAACCGGCACTTGCGTCACCACGCCGGGGGGCGCGATAAGAGCACAGCGGCCCTCCCGTAGCGGGCCCGTCCATGCCGGAAGAGGCAGGGCAGGGCCACCCCCCTTGGCTGCTGCATTCCAAACTGTATTGCAACTTTGAAGTTGCCAGTGGGTAAGATTTACGTCAATTCTATTTTGCCCAGTTTTATTGCCACAGCATTTATTGATCTCCCTTGAGACTTCATTGACATTGTAAACTCCCGTACCATGAATTAGGAACTGTGGAGTCTAAAGGAGCCCTAAGGAATTGTGGACTGTACTGTTACTTACATTATAGATATTGGGCAGGTCACATCAAGGTGGGGGTGATTCAGGGCGGCTAGTAATACGTCTTAGTTCTGTGACCCCTTACGTATCAGGCTATAGCCCAAGGTGATAAAAACAAGTGTATCTGGGACTGTGAATTAACTGTTTGGAAAGATTGTAATAACAAATCGCTCCGAAGCTATATTTTTGTAGTACTGCTTAGCTTCCCACGTTTATTTTCTACGTACTGTTGACCTATAGTTGTTTATATAGACAAATGAGTATGAACAAACGTAAAGGTGCAGCAGGCACTTTAGATGCCTTTTAACCAGAGCAGAATCTCTGCTGACACATGAGATCCAAATGACAGAAAGGCGATTGTCACTCGATCCAACACAATTCCCGATGTATAAAGACGCAAATATGCTATTAACACCTAGAATAATAGTCCAAAGTGGACCTGAAACATCCGTCCTGTCAAACTCGACTCTTATATCCCCAAATCTAGCACTAGATGATAACAGCCCAAGTATAGGAACTAGATCCCGAGCACTACAACAAATAGAAAAAGCCAAAGGGAAAGCCCCTAGAACAAGGCAGAAGCAGGCTAGGGGGGGGATTAGAATCCAAGAAAAAAAAGGGGTTTAAGGTCCAACGCTCAGACAAACCATCGAGTAGAGGAACAAACTGTAGTATTGACAAAAACTTCTAATACACAGACGGTAGCAGATGTTGCTCCAAGCCTCCTGAGATAGTAAAAGAAAACCTTGAGGCTCGAGCGTGTAATTAGTGTGATACTGGAAACAGCTTTTAGATCTATGTTAACACAGATAAACGGCCTAATAGACAAAAAATTTGAGTCATTAAACCAAAAGATCGAACAGTTGAACACTACAGTAGGTAATTTGAAAGATAATATAGATAGCAATAATCTTGGTACTATAGAAAGGGGAGGCGATTTAAAGTATTTAGAGGAATCTCGGCCCCCGAGTTTTGTTGGTAGGACAAAGGATACTTCAGTGGCTAAACCAATGATCCGAAGAGACAGCAGAGAAAGAGGCATACGGGAAAAAGCGCAGAACAGGGATGATATAATGATGGGAATACACGCTTTGGATGATAGACATGAAACCCCAAATCTACCTGAAAAAAGATTAGGTCCTGACATAGTAAAAAGTTCACAAGATACAATTTTGAATCCCAGTTCCGATATTTTAGGCTTACCGCCTGCCTCATGTCCTTATGTATTAATTTTAGCAGGGGTTCCAGCATTAAAAAATGGACAGAGTGAATCCTGGACGACTCTGCGAAATAAGACAGTCGATTGGCTGACAAAATATAAAAACTTTAAACCACGATATACCAACGAAATCTTGATGGTCCGCAGAGTAGGGTGGGTTGGGGAGTCCTCTAAGAACTTAGACGGCGATTGCATTATAGTTAATTTTCGTCTCCCGCAGATGGTTCGATCTCTACTAAATATCAGAGAGGAAACCTTCACCCACAACACTTGTATTTGTGCTCTCCCATTGGGGTATTTTTATAAACCACATTCCGGCCCATCAAACGATGACTATGCTCCAATATTATTTCCGAATAGGTTCCAGGCACTATCCGTTTTGGATGGTGTGGACTGACAACCAACATCTACAGTTGGTGAAATACTCCTTCCGGTAAATAATGAGACAAATAGCAGTATGGAACAAATGCGCCACCGAAACATACATCATCTAGAGGAGACCCAGGGGGAGATAGCCTCACATAGGGCATGTAAGGCACATACAACTATTGGGACGGAGGAGCAGCAATGGTCATTATTCATGCCCATAAATGCTTCTTCTGACACAGTGAACTGTTCTCACAGACCAAATATAACAAACTTAGGAGTAAATATTCAGAAAGCTATACGATTTACATCTTGGAATATAGCAGGACTAAATAGGAACCTTAGAGACACGGAATGGGTGGAATATACAGAGCAAAGTGATATTCTTCTCTTACAAGAGACTTGGGCTCTAGAAACTCCCCATAGGGTAGGGTTTAAGACTTGTAGTGTAAACGCTATTCCATCAATGAGAGGTAGGCCTTCAGGGGGACTCGTCATATGGATTAGAATAACCCTTAAAATAGAATCAACTGCACTGTGTATACCATCTGAGGATTTGGTTGGTGTAAAAATTAAAACACAGGATAAGAAATTAATATATTTAATCAATATCTATAATAGGTCAAGCCCAACTACGAAGGAATCCTCAATAATAAAACAACTTGATTCATTTTTTAATCTAATAGAGGCTGAGGCAATGGTAACCATTGGGGGCGATTTTAATTGTAAGTTTGAACCGGTGGTGGGGTTCGACAATCTTTTTGAAGACGAAGATACAATGAATAACATTCCTGCTCTAGAAAGTAGTCCGACAGTGTCCTGTACTACAGCAGTCGCACAGATTATGAAACTAACAACAGGGCAAGGGCTCAGAGCTTGTAATGGCCGGTTACCATCGGATAAACCAAACACTCCAACCTTTTGTAGAGGCAGTTATAGGAGTAGTATCGATTATATATTGGTATCCGTTGAGTTTTGGCCTAATGTATCAGATCTGAAAATAGATGATAGAACCGATAGCGATCATCGTCCCCTGCACTTGTCATTGTTACCTGATCTCTTCCTTGGTAAAATTTTGGATAATGAAGAGACTAGTATTTCTATTGATGCTAATATAGTTAGTAACAACCGCCGGGCTATAAAATGGCCGTACATATTAGGGAATGCTGAATCCATGACACAGATTTATAACATATTTGCCGACACTGTCCAACTTCACATAGATTCATCAGGAGTGGAACTCTCAATAACGGATGTACATCAAGCTTTGCCGGGTGCATTGGCACCAGTATTGAGTAAATTACCAGGGGAACACAGTGGAACAGGTGTAAAAATAGGAGCGAACCCATGGTATAATAGGGAGTGTCGTGAGATAAAGGCTGACCTTATACTGTCAATAAAAGAGAACAATGTAACAGTTATAAGGGAGAAAAGAATTAAATATAAGAAAACCCTTGCACATGCAAAAAAACTGTGGGATGAGAGTATTTGGACAGATCTAAGAGAAGCGGCCAAATTTAAAGATCAAGTGGGCTTCTGGCGCTTAATAGCAAAAGGCAGAAAGACAGGTGGGGATGATAAGGATCTTTTCCTTGACGCAAAAACTTGGGAGGACCACTTTTCTAGACTTTATGTAGATGCCCAAGTGGCAGAGACACCTTGTACCGCACTAGTGGTGCCTAACCTTACTACTAATAATTTCCATTTTAGCCTGGAGGAAACATTACTGGCAATAAATTCAGTTAAACCAGGGAAAGCCCCTGGCCCCGATAAAATACCGGGAGATTTATTAAAGCATGACAGTAGTGTTTGGGGCCCTTATATTAACTATTTATGTAATGCAATTGCTGCAGGCTCACCAATACCTGAAACATGGAAAGGGGTGGAAATTGTTACAATTTTTAAAAAAGGTAACCGTAATGATCCTGCAAATTACCGACCAATTAGTTTAATTGATATTTTACAAAAAATGTATTCTAGGCATATTTTAATGATATTGAACGATTGGCTAGATGAGAATAATGTGATCTCAAAATTCCAGGCGGGGTTTAGAATAAAAACGAGCACAATCGATCAGGTTTTTAGATTTTTATGTTTATGCTGGAAATATATAAATATAAAAAAGGGCCATTTGTATATTGCTTTTGTAGACCTAAAGGCCGCTTTTGACCTTGAACCCCGGAACTTACTTTGGGAATCATTGAAACATCAAGGCGTCCCTGTTGAATTACTCACGCAAATAATAAGATTGCACGAAAACAATTTTGCAAAAGTAAGATGGGGCCCGAGGGGTGATTTAACTGAGGCAATTCCGGTAAGAAGGGGTGTACGTCAGGGGTGTTTACTGGCACCCACCCTATTCTCAATTTATGTTAATGATATTCCAAGTCATTTATTGGGGTGTACACACGACTCGCCCAAGCTGGGTGGGGATTTGATGCCAGCTCTTTTATTCGCTGACGACACCATACTGATATCGCAAACCCCTAAAGGTCTACAATCTTTATTGAATTCTTTTTACATTTACTGCAAAAAAAGGGCCTTGAAATAAATTCCGGCAAAACAAAGTACATGGCAATAAATCCACACAAGTCTTTTAAAAGGAATTTAGCAGTTAGTGGCCAAAAATTAGAGTATGTACATCATTTTAACTATTTAGGTATAACTATGGATACCAAGTTGTCCTGGAAGCAGCAGTTAGAAAAAAGTAAGATTATCCAACTCCAAAACTCGTTGCCAATAATAAAGATGCATGGGAGCAGTATATCGAAGGCGTTGACTCCTGCTCTGGAGGTTTTCAAATATAAAGTACAATCAGCTTCTTTGTATGGCGCTGAAATTTGGGGACCCCATTGCAAAAGGAGTTTTGAACTGGGAGAAAATAAATTTATTAGAAGGGTATTGGGTTTGCCAGTGAGAACACCCCTAATTCCAATCTTTATGGACTTAAACGTCAAACGAACAGATCACCATGCAATATTAAGATCCCTATTATTCTGGGTACGCCTTTGGTTAACTCCTGAATTGACCAGTTATAAGGAGGGTCTACAGGAGATTTTAGAAATTGACAAGAGATGGGGTACTCCGTGGATTAAACATGTTTTCTATTGGTTCGAGAAATTGGGCTTGAAGCATTTTTGGGAAGCTCCGATGCAGTTGACTAGGTCTAGTAAAAAATTGTTAAAATTCACTTTTTGGACCCATATTCAAAATAATGTGTTACATTGTACAAGCAATGGTACATTAACAACCAAGTTTCTTCTCTTCAATGGAATAGCTAGTTTTGAACCTTTTTTAGACGAGATACATCCACCACTAGCTAAAGCCTTGTATATGAAGTTTAGGTATGGTGTGTTATACATTAATGCTAACACATCAAATTGGGCAGCAAACTGTGATAGAAATAGTAATCAATCTTGCGAACTATGTCAAAATGCACCAAAGGAGAATGATCTACATGTATTATTCTTCTGCCCAGCATACGGCAAACCGAGGAATAAATGGATTAAACCCATTTGCCGTAATTTGAATATTAGAGTTTGTATAGAGGCAGGAAGAATATTGAAAACAGACATCTCAAAAAATTATTTTTTGTGTCAGTAGGTTTTTATTTAATGTGAGTCTTATAAGAGCTAAAGTTGGATTAAGACTGTAATTATGCACATGCACTTTATGGCCTAAACGCTTAAAATGAAATTATGAATTTACTTTTGCATAGAAAAATATTTGAGTTGGTATGCCATGTGGAAATAACATTGAAATTTTATATAATTATGTAATGATTTATGTACATAAAAAATTTTCTAAAAATTAATTCATTATGTCTAGGTTTTAATATATTTAAATATTTTAATAGTACTTTTTGGTATGGAAAATGCATTACTGATTTAGATTTTTTAGCCCCTACCATGCAGATGCGCTACCATTTATATTCGGAACTGCCACCTGTATTCTATAATTGAATGTGTATATTGTTGATGTGTCTTTTATGGGTTTTTTTTTTTAACCGAAATAAAGAATAAAAATGAAAATGAAATGAAATGAAACAACCCTGTGTGAAAAGAGACACGGTCTGCCAGTTCGGGCTTTTAATCTTTAGAATTTGCACTTGCAATTTCACTTTTCCTGTTACGAGAATAGGCCTAGAGGGTCACAACTTGCAGAAAGCAGTGCTTACCAAAGATAAGAGCTTATTACAGCTTTTACTTCTAGGGACTAGAACTACTGTACGGCTTCTGCGATATTTAGCATAGACTGGATAATGCAGTGAACCAGACATTTACATTCTGACACCAACCCCTCAAGGTACTGGTCCACAACAGGATTCAATGCAGTGAGGTAGGAAACAATTGAATATTGACTGCAGGCGGAGGAGAGAAATGTTGAGCCTTCCTTTTCTTTTTTTTATAGCCTGACAAAAATGTGCAAATGTGTTGTATTCTGCAATTCACATTTTTACTTGGCTCTTCTGATGAGATGAACTCAGTTCTGTTAGAATGCAGAAGATGCCAGTAAAAAGGTTTGCTGAAGAAAATGTATGCGTAGAATGTGGGTGTTGCAGAATTGATCACCAAATTTTAAAACTTTTATATTTTTGTTACTGAAGCGTGCCAACAGGATTTAAACCTCAGTAGTACTGCCGCACAAAGGAGCACAGTTAGGTTTTAGATGGCCAGAGTACTATTTTTAAATACTTATTGGTCCTTATTGTTGGTATTCTGTTGTCTTTGTTTCAAAGTCGCTATCTGGTTTAGGGCAATCCTTACATCGGTGTTGAATCCAGTCAAGTTACATTTCGGTTCACCACTGGCTTCGGGATGATGTTTAAAGAAAGAAGAATTTACATTCTCATATGACATTACTCCCACATCACCTCCTGCTGGACATAGTTGGCAGCCACAGAGGATAGTCCTACACTCCCAAGACCTCTGCAACAAACTCTGCACCTTCTTCCACCACAAAGTCAGGCAGATCTACGCTAGCTTCGACACTCAAAGCCCTGCCGCAACGCCAGTAACCAACGCCCGTAACCACCGCACTCAACCCCGCCGCACCCAAACAGATCTTGCTCAACAGGACGCCGCTCACCACAAACCACACACTCAAGACCATGAAGAGCATCCACTCCGTAGCCCCATCGGACCCTTGCCCGTATCACATCTTGCATAGAGCAGCCACATTATCCCCGAGCTTCGCCACACCATCAACTGCTCCATCGAGACTGCCACCTTCCCTGACAACTGGAAACACACCGAGAAGCCATCCGCCGACCCGTCATACTTCAAGAACTTCAGACCCATTACCCCTTCCCTGCCAAGGTCATTGAGAAGGCCATCAACACCCAACTCTCGGAGTTCGTCGAAGAGAACCACGTCCTGGGCATCTCCCAATCTGGCTTCTGAAGCAACCACAGCACCGGGACCGCACTCCTCGCCGCGACAGACGACATCCGCTCCCTCCTTGACCAAGATGAAAGCACAGCCCTCATCCTACTGGACCTCTCGGCAGCTTTCGACTCATCTCCCACCACACCCTAATCACGAGACTCCAAGAAGACGCCGGCAACTGCGATAAGGCCCTGGACTGGATCCACTCCTTCCTTACTGGCCAAGCACAGCGATTCAGACTACCTCCATTCCTCTCAGAACCTACAGAGATCAGCTGCGGAGTGCCCTAGGGCTCCTTCCTGAGCCCCACCCCCTTCAACCTCTACATGACCCCCCCCTCACAGATATCGTCAGAAACCACGGACTCAACTTACTCTCCTATGCCGACGACACCCAGCTGATCCTCTCCCTCACCAACGAACCCACTGCCGCCAGAATCAACTTTCACAGCGGGATGAAGGCCGTTGCCACCTGGATGAAAGATCGCTGCCTCAAGCTCAACTCGGAAAAGACCGAAGTTCTAATCCTGGAACCTGCCGCACTTGGCACCCGTCCCACCTCCACGGATCACGCACCCAACCTCGGCATCATACTAGACTACTCGCTCACAATGAACCGCCAGATCAACGCCGTATCATCATCCTGCTTCCACACGCTTCGCCTGCTTCAAAAGACATTCAGATGGATCCACACAGAGTCCAGAAAAACAGTCACCCACGCACTCATCACCAGCAAACTCTACTATGGCAATGCACTCTACACCGGCGTCACCCAGAAACTGTTTAGGAAACTACAAAACGTTCAAAACGCCGCAGCCAGACTGGTCCTCAACATCCCACGCCGCAGCCACATCACTGAACACCTTTGACAATAACACTGGCTACCAATCAACAAGAGAATCACCTTCAAGCTCCTCACACATGCCTACAAAGCTCTTCACTACGTAGGACCAGCATATCTGAACCACTTCCTCTCATTCCACGTACCCGCCAGACTACTTCGCTCCGCCCAACACGCCCTGGCCACCGTCCCACAGATCCACAAGACCAGAACCTGCCACAATTCAGGAAGGATCTCAAGACCTGGCTCTTCAACTGAACCTTCACGCCCAGACGGATCAGCAGCACCACCCCAGCGCCTTGAGACCCTCATGGGTGAGTAACAGCGCTAAAAAAAAACCAGATTGATTGATAGACCATACAAAAGGAATACTTTCAATCTGTCCGGACTAATAAAATATGGGTTAGGGAGGAGGAAAGAGTCATAGTGGAGCAGATAATAGGTAGAGCATGACCTTTGGTATAGGAGGTTCTGAATATCACATAGGGTTAGACAAAACAGTGAAAATATAGCTATACTGGTAAGGAAGTGGAAGCATCAGATTTAAAAAATTGATACTCATAGCACCCATTGCTGCAGCGTGGAGACTATTTAGTAGCAGGTCTGCCAGGATCTCTGCTAGAATGGAGTAGCTTTTGGGGACGAGGTAGAGGGAGGACATCAACATGAGGTTCTAATAACTATATGGAGATGGGAAATTTTTAATACGCAGTGTACGCAATTACATGTACTTTTAAATAAAGGGTTTTTCATAATAACTGCTTCGCCACCTTCCAATTTCCCAGCTTTGTTGGAGAAAGAAATGGAGTAGTTTCCGCTGATAAATTAGTCAAGATCAGTTCACAGTAATCAGTGAGCCAGGTCCCAGTTAGGCACTATATACTATGATGGTAACTCAAGATCAAGTCCTGTATTACAGAACAACTTTTAAACAGGGACATTAAAAAGGTTCTGTGTAACAGAAGGAGAATGGATATGACCGATGTTACGGGGTAACTTACGATAAAGAAAGAAAACACGACTCGTCTTGGCAAGGCAAGCACAGCTTTATACTGTTGCGGCAGGGAGAGTAACTATTTCTACACACAGGGGTGTGGAATTTAATAAAATATCTACTTGTCCATGGGGCAGGTTGCTTCATAAATCTACTTGTCCTGTAATAAAATCCACTTGTCCCTTTGGTGCCATGTAGTGCGGTGACAAATTATAGCAGCAATCTCACTTTAAAAGAGCTCTGATATAGCCTCTCTGATTATGCCAGGCCTCATACCATAGTAGTGTTTGAATACTTGCAATCCCCTTATGTTGCCACGTTTCTGCAGATCTACATACTGAAGGTAGCGGAAAGCAATAGTTCCAGGGTTAGAATGCCCTTTTGAGTCTGTGCAAACGTACTAACTTGCATGTTTTAAGGGTTTTCAACAACTCTTCTCTAATCTTTTCCCATACTGAGAAATGTTGGAAATGTACTCCTGACCATGGCAGACGTAAACCTTCTTCCAGAGTTGGGGAAAAAAGTGGTTGGAGGGAAAGTGAACTTCCAAACACTCAGATTTACGCATGAGCAAATCTACACATGCACATTTGCTCATGCTAAAATCTAGGAGTATTATTTCTTGTCTTTTTTTTTATTTTTATATAGCGCAAACTAGACCCGAAGATATCAGGTATCAGAGCGCTTTACATGAGCACTAGTTTCGTTACAGATGGACGCATTCATTTTTTGTTAGGCACGGGGAGATTAAGTGATTTGCCCAGAATCACAGGACGTTGAGCGTCGTTGCCGAAACCAGTACCCGGTTCCCTAGCTTCGAGGTCAACCGCTCTAGCCGTAAGGCTACATACATCCTCTCCAGTCCTACTTCTGTAAATTTTTGGGAATTCACGAAAGCCGTATAGCTGCACTTAATGCAAGGAAATATACCAAGGGTGCACTTTTGAGACTTTCTTTAATAATTGGGCCCCTAATTTGGTCTGGCGTTGATCATGACTTTTTGCATTTATTAAAATTCTGTCTCTCTCTTGCTCTCTGTATCAGCTGGCTTTACTGTGAGTGACAGCATTCTGCTCTTTCACAAGGAGCATATTGGCACACAAAGTTGTTCAGTGCCAGTAACTACTGTGGCAGTGTGTGCTTTTTGAGACCAAAAGCAATTTTTGCTTTTGCCAATGTTTGTTATAATGGTGAGGGCCCGGCAGCTCCCACACCAATAAGGTTTTACAAAAACCATGCCAAAACAAGTCACACATTGACAAAACTAAAAAGCTGACCACAAATTTCAGACCTACTGGCTTTGCCAATGCTTGTTTATCCCCCCCATAATCTTATTGAAACTGATTTTGAATTATGAATATTTTTGGGAAATACTGGCATGCATCAACACATGTTACTAAATGATGCTGCAAAGAAATGGTACCTGAAATTTTACAGTGGTTTAGCAAAATGTTTTTTTTTCCTGCTTTAATTTTTTTTATCAACATTTTATTTTGAAAGCAAAGAATCATAAATCTTGCTTTCAAGCTTCTGCAAACATTTGCATAAAATCAGAGTGCATGTTGGGAGCATTATGCATAGCCTCATATTGCTAAACTTTGAAAACATGTGTACACATTTTTATACTGGAACCACTGTCAAAGTTGTGCAGTCAGAACTTACAACATTTACTTAGAGCGCGCACCCTGATAATAAAGGCTTTCAATTAATGAACCATAAATACATGTTTGAACAGCATTAACATATGGACAAAAATATAACTGAAGGTAGCGGTAAGCAATAGTTCCAGGGTTAGAATGCCCTTTTGAGTCTGTGCAAACGTACTAACATGCATGTTTTAAGGGTTCCCAACAACTCTTCTCTAATCTTTTCCCATACTGAGAAATGTTGGAAATGTTCTCCTGACAATGGCAGACGTAAACCTTCTTCCAGAGTTGGGAAAAAAGTGGTTGGAGGGAAAGTGAACTTGCAAACACTCAGATTTTCACATGAGCTAATCTACACATGCACATTTGCTCATGCTAAAATCTAGGAGTACTATTTCTTGTCTTTTTTTAGTTTTATATAGCGCAAACTAGACCCGAAGTTATCGGGTATCAGAGCGCTTTACATGAGCACCAGTTTCGTTACAGATGGACACATTCATTTTTTGTTAGGCACGGGGAGATTAAGTGATTTGCCCAGAATCACAGGACGTTGAGTGTCTTTGCCGAGACCAGTACCCGGTTCCCCAGCTTCGAGGTCGACCGCTCTAGCCGTAAGGCTACATACATCCTCTCCAGTCCTACTTCTGTAAATTCTTGGGAATTCACGAAAGCCGTATAGCTGCACTTAATGCAAGGACATATACCATGGGTGCACTTTTGAGACTTTCTTTAATAATTGAGCCCCTAATTTGGTCTGGCATTGACCATGACTTTTTGCATTTATTAAAGTTCTGTCTCTCTCTCTCTCTCTCTCTCTCTCTTTCTGTATCGGCTGGCTTTACTGTGAGTGACAGCATTCTGCTCTTTCACAAGGAGCATATCGGCACACAAAGTTGTTCAGTGCCAGTAACTACTGTGGCAGTGTGTGCTTTTTGAGACCAAAAACAATTTTTGCTTTTGCCAATGTTTGTTATAATGGTGAGGGCCCGGCAGCTCCCACACCAATAAGGTTTTACAAAAACCATGCCAAAACAAGTCGCACATTGACAAAACTAAAAAGCTGACCACCAATTTCAGACCTCCTGGCTTTGCCAATGCTTGTTTATCCACCCCATAATCTTATAGAAACTGATTTTCCATTATGAATATTTTTGGGAAATACTGGCATGCATCAACACATGTTACTAAATGATGCCGCAAAGTCATGGTACCTGAAATTTTACAGTGGTTTAGCAAAATGTTTTTTTTCCTGCTTCCATTTTTTTTTTAAATCAACATTTTTTTTTGTTTTTTTGTTAAATAATTTTTATTGATGTAATAATAAAAGTACCAGAGTTACAATTGAACATAAGATGAAACAATATTGAAAGCAAAGAATCATCAATCTTGCTTTCAAGCTTCTGCAAACATTTGCATCAAATCAGAGTGCATTCTTGGAGCATTATACATAGCCTCATATTGCTAAACTTTGAAAACGTGTGTACACATTTTTATACTGGAACCACTGTCAGTTGTGCAGTCAGAGCTTACAACATTTCCTTAGAGCGCTCACCCTAATAATAAAGGCTTTCAATTACTGAACCATAAATACAAGTTTGAACAGCATTAACATATGGACAAAAATATAACCTTAACTGCAGACAGTGACCTTCGCTGATCCATAATGTGGTACTACAAACTGTCAGCCAAAGGGTTTGTGCTGTAGGGGGTTGGGCCTACTTGTCCCAGGGACAAAATACACATGAAAACTTGTTGCCCTTGATCCCAAACAATATGTCCTGGGCGTCAGGCTATAGGAATTCCACTTCCCTGCTACACAAGTAAAAAGCTGGTCTCTACCCCTTTCCGAAGGGTTCCACACTCAATCCGCTATTTTGGGTTAAACTTGAACCCCTTCCTATCCACGTGGACACAGGCAAACTGGCCAGAGTGTAGGAGGGCAGTGTTGGAAGACCTGCAAACCTGTAAATCGCTCCCCATCTCGTGGCTTGGGCGACAACGCAATTAAAATGTCTATTCTGCCGAAGATATTGCATCTCTTCCAAACACTTCCTAACCCAATACCGAAGGCTGATATACAACTTCTGCAGCGGGACCTCACCACTTATTTGGGGAGGGAAGCGACTGAGATTCCCAAACAAAATCCTTATGCTACCTAGAGAGGGAGGGGGGCTAGCATGTCCCAACCTCCTGGAATATTACTGGGCATTTCACCTCCGATACATTTCAGAATGGGTGGTCCGAGCAAGTGAGAAGCACTGGTTCCATATGGACCGGGCGGTGGCCTGCAGGCCGCTATGGGACTTAGCGTGGCTCCCACAAGGTACCCGGCCTCGTAGTGCTTACATAGCTACGCCCACGAAGACGGTGCTGGACATTTGGGATAGACGGTGCTGGACATTTGGGATAAAGTCGCAATACATCGAGGACTCACCTCCTTTCCCTCCCGGAACACATCGTCGGCACGTAACCCTGACTTTCCACCGGAACTACAGACGCAATACTTTCCGGTGTGGAGAGAGGAAGAATGATGTACCTTCTGGGATCTCTTCGAGGGAGATGAACTTAAAACTTTTGATCAATGCAAAAGGGACTATCACCTATCTGAGGAGGCTAGATTACAATATTACCAGATTCGACATTGGCTGCACACGCCCCAAACCAATGGGAGCAATTATGGAGCGACACCCCATAAATATTTAAAAGCATACCTCAATGGGAAACTGCCTACAAACTCAAGACACAATGGTACTACACCCCCCTCCCCTCCCCCGACCCCAGCGCTTACATAGGATGCTCCCTGCCTCCTCACCAAACTGCTGGTGAAGCCAAATCGCAGGCGGGGACTTCCTACATACATGGTGGGCCTGTTCATCGCTGACCCTCTTTTGGAAAGAGGTCTGAAGTCATGTTAAAGACACCATTGGCGATCCCATACCAAACAACCCCATTGTAGTTATCTTAGGAATTAGGCCCCTAGCGCTCCTGGCCATGACTCACACTGATTGGCACCTTATTTCACACACGCTCGGAGCCACCAAACAGCTCATAGCCCTATCCTGGAAGAAGCCAGTTGCCCCCCCCCATATCACCATGTGGTGTACACGTCTTTGGCATACTATGGCAATGGAACTCCTTACAGCCCGGGTGAGACACACTGAACCTAAATTTACACGCATCTGGCAACCACTGCTAGACTATCTCTCCAAACTAGAACATACATGTTTCACACCACCCAAGCTCCGCGTCCTCCAATTATTCGAAGATGCTATGCTTGCCCAGGACACTGCGACCCCACAGGAATCCCCTCAACATGACAATGTGGGGAACCTGATATCTACCGCTTAGCCCTTACGGGAGAGCATGGTGGCCCTGCACTGAAAAGGACTCCTAACTCCCCCCTCTTTTCTTTTCGTGACGCTCTATCCTCTCTCACCTTCCCTTGGTTTCTCCCATGTTACTTTTTTATCTCTACAGTCAATGGCTATCAGCATGGATCAATTATGCCTATAACTAATATGATTATAGAAATGTGATACACAGTGACAATACCGAATTTGTGTAAACTGATAAAGCCAGCTGTATGCACTGAAACCTGTTAAATGTTTCTACAATGCGATTTAAGATTGCAGGCCTTTAATAAACAGATTTGGAAAAAGAAAAAAAAAAAAAAAGCTGGTCTCAATTTGCTGCTTCACAGGCAGCCACTGTTCTAATTAGTCAGACAATGCTCGTTACAAAAAGTCAAACATTAAGTTACTTAAAAGTTACACATTGGTTTACAAAAACGTTTTGTCACTTGTGACCCTAAACATTTAACATTTTTCTTACACACGCTTTATTGCAGTTCTAGCAATGCTTAACAGACTAACTAGTCTCTACTCTTGAATGCATGTGTATTAGCGTGTGTGCTTTATCATTCGTCTCCTAAGACCTCTTATCAGATTCAGTGTGCTCTTGGCTAATTCAATCTCCTGCTCCAAATCTTTAAGTCACATTCTTAATTTGCTGAGAACACAGAATACGTGCCTGTGTGCTAAGACCATAAATTCATTCAAACTTACAAACTTGGTTTTTCCTTTAACTAAGACCTTGCAAGTCATGCACTATTTTCAAGTGAAAGTTTCACCTCTCTGGCATTAGCACGGATTTTAGGCCTACACTGCTCCTTCACCACGTACACTTTTATATTGTTTTCTACTGGATGTTTGCTGTAGCGTAATTTCTTCATGTTTTATTTCCTCTACAACACAGAGATTCAAGGTGTTTTAGGGGTTGGTTTCTAAACCATCCTCTCTGCTTAGATTTTCTTTCAGTGGTTTTCAAATGGGGTTCTGCTGTGGCAGACGTTCTTCATGCCTTCCACCATCCTATCTCCTTGCACAGGACAGCACTGCATTTGAAGGGAAAACAACTCTTTGGCTTTTAGTGCTCTCTGATGAATGTTCCACAGTGTTACTATATGCTATTTCCTCATTTAACACCAACTTTGGCTTAGATGAGTATTGTGGATGGTATGCCTTGAATAGCTGCCAGTAATATTCATTGTTCCATCTTACTACTTCTTTTCACTTTACATGGCTCTTTTCATGCTTTATTATAAATTGACAATGACCAGCAGAGCAAGTGAGATGATCGTTGTTGTAGTTCCGGAGGAGAAGCCTTTTAAGGAAGTAGAAGCACCTTGTTTAGTAAAATCTACATGAGTAACAATAGGGGCTCAGAGTAATGAAAATTAGCAATAAGCTACCGAGGCAAATACAACCTTTAATTTGGGATTATGTAGAGCTTCGGACAATGAAACTTTACACTACTGTGTCTGCTTCCTTGAGGGGCTGCTAACTGCTTTACAGGCTGCATCTAAAGCCCTTTCAGACATAAAAAAGGAATTACAGGTTTCTTCTTTACTTGTATAAAATTACTTGAAGTCTTTACTCATTATTTTGTTCTCATGTTTCAGATCACAGGGCTTACTCAATATGAGCAATTCAAAAAATTCGAATGTATTATTCATAAACTTATTTAGTGACTATAGTTACATGGGATTCCCAAAATGTTCTTTTTTTTTTTTTTTACAAAAAGCTTTCAAACCTTAAGACATATTTGCAATGCAAAATCAACCAAAGTGGTTAAAATAGTCCTTGCACTGCCTGCTTGCAAAATTGAAGTGAAAGGGGCTTTATGATGCAGGACGAGGGAGGATAGAGGGCTGGCCACATGACCAGACATTAATGACTTGGCAGTCTGGGTCAGCTCTCTCTCTGGACTTACTTGGAAGGACACAGTGCTGCCACAGTGTTGAGTAAAATCTACTACGTAGAGTTAGGTAGAGGAAGCAGCATCAAAAGGTTGTCCACATCAAGGTTTCGCAGAACATGGACTCGGAGGGTAAAATAAGGTGCTCCAAATGTTGCAGTTCTAAAACACTTGTAAGCCCAACAATAAAGGAAAGAGATAGTTCTATAAAAGACATGCTTCTGACCAAGGGTGCCAAGAAAATACAAGGAGTACTCCGTCCCAGGATCGCCACGTTTCTGCCGAGAAGATAGTGGTTGTGCGAATGTTCTCATTAATCCTACAAGATTACGTTAAAAAAATCTATTGGAAATCAAAATAGAAATCACCACCATTAGAAACAGATTTAAAATTATGCCTACACAACTTCCAAAAAGACATAGGAGAGCTGGGCAACACAGTGGGTGCCCTTGAGAGAATGGCAGCTGGCCGCACTGAAGAACAACATGACTGTTGAGGAAGGATACTTTCCAGAAGAGAGGCTGGGTGAGCTCACAACAGAAGAGGATGACTTGGAAAATGCATCTAAAACACAACACCATCCATATACGGGGTCTGCCAAGAGATGTAGAAGGACAGATATCCAGACAAGCCAGATGACACTCTCCCATTAAGCAAGGCCGTACACACAAAGTAACTAGGACGGGGCCTTAGAGGGATACACCCAGTGGACATACTAAATAGGATACACTTCTTAAACAAAAAGAGAAATTATGGCGTTTGCATACACCAAAAGTACCACTACATTTCACAGCCATAAGATAAAACTGTTCCAGGATTTGGCTATTTCAAAACTGAAATTGAGGAGAGACTTTCGACCTATCACAGACTTTTCACGCTAACAATTATCCAGTACCGATAAGGGCATCTTTTTCAATTGATCTGCAACTGAAAAGGCAAGAGAAAAGCGTTTTGCGCCATGAAGAACACATAGTTTAAGAAGCTGGCTTTTTATGTATTGTACCAAAACGAGGTACACTATAATGAGTGTCCAGACGACCCTTATTGACTTAAAGAGCATAAATTATTAATCCCAAATTGTACTGTTGGCGAGCATTTTAGACTTATCAGAGGGTAGTGTTGAGCATTTGTTGTACACAGAGTCAATAAATGAGGCGCACACTCCAAAAGAAACTTGAGACCAATTTAGAAAAATAACAGGTATTTGTATATATATTTCCACATCAAGAACTTTGTTATTGGGAAAGTACTTTTCAAGAAAGCAATTTTTAAAGGTAAGTAAAAATGTTACACAAATGTGTTTTTACACTGTAATGCTTTCCTATTGAGAAAGAAATATATGCTGCATACAGGTACTTGCAGTCATATTTCTAGGGTCCCCTTTAGGACTTGGGTGTTAAGGGGCCAAGGTCCAAAGTACCACCAGCAGTTCGAGTTTACCTGCCCTGGAGTGTCCGGGTGCAGAGGTGCTGGTCAGGTTGGTAAAATGACATGACGCAAGGTCCAGCAACCTCTTCCTGTCAATTGAAATACCCAGTATTTCGTGCAGGTAAACGCTCCAAGGAGGCTTGGACCTTTCGTACCCAAGTTGAGAAGCATTTGATAAAAGATTAGGGTGTCCTTCCTTTCAGAGTGTTCTATATAAACTGCCTTTTGTATTGCAAGATAGGTGCATTAGAAATTACCCCATACCCCTTGCTTTGTGTGTTTTATAATGTTGAATGGGGTAAGATATGCACAGCAAAGCTATGAATCTGGATATTCCTTTGGCTGGCAAAAATATTTTTTTCCAAAACAAGTTGAGAATTAGACTTTTCACCACTAACCGGAGTAACAACTGGTGATTCGGACAGGGTGGATGCGATAAAGGGCTTCTGTGTGTTTCCATCTCCCTTTACACCTTTATTTTATAATACTGAATTCTCACCAGGAGCTTCGGTAGCAAGGTGAAAGAGGGAGTGGGGATTCCAAATATGGACAAATAAAACATCTCATGCTAGGCTCATTATTCTGGGATGATCAGCTTAAGACATTTGAGGAATTTATAACAGAATTTTGGGTCCCGAAAAAAAGAATTAATGTGTTAGCTACAAAAATGCATTTTACTCTACACCCATCAATGAAAACTGGGCTTTAGGCAACTCTTGACATTTGAGAAATATATCAAGGGGAAGAGCAAGATAAACTTCTCATTTCCACCATCTACATATCCCTTTTGGCATCAAGAAGACACTAGGTCAAAGGAGAAAGGAAAAAGAACTGGTTGGAGGAGGGACATAACCACTGGAAATGGGAAAGCATATTTGAGAGGTCTTCCAGAACTTTTAGAAATGTAACAAAGAAAGAAGCAATGCACAAAGTTTGCAGGCGCTGATCCTGAACACCTGAGAAAATACATGCTTACAGTAACAAGAGGTAAGGCTTATGCTGGCAGTAGGGTTGCGGGGGGCAACAGGAGCTTTCTTGCATTTGTCATGGTATTGTCCGAAATTGAGAAAATACTGAGACCATATAATAGAGGCAGTTTAAAAGATGTTTGTGATAGACATTCCTCACTGCAAAACTCTGATGAAGCTGGGAGTTACCCAGCCTGGGGAGTGCTTGCTACGTTCTAATAGAAAAAAATAAATATTTATGACAATCTAAAAATCTCTGCAGTCGATTCCAGGGTTATGGAATAAGCTGAATATCCCCAACAAGGAGAAATTTGTCGACATGGATATGGGAGTCTCTAGCAATGCAGAAAATCATCATGTCCCTCAATAACAAACCTAAGGCATTTAACACGAACTTGTATCCCTCTGTAGGGTATCGTGCCACTGAATTCATGCAGGCAACCTAAGAATTCCAAGGATGGTCCCACAAGAGCCTTCAAAACTCAGGGGACCAGATTCCATTCTGGAGCTCGTCTCTGGGTGATGCTTGCCCACACTGTGGGCAAAGAGATATTAAACAACTAATTAAGCAAGGTTTGTGACATGGCATTCCAAGAGTAGGGTGGGAAATAGTAGTAGTCGGATGGAAAGAGTTAGTTTATTCACTTGTTTATTTTTATATGCATTTCATGTTGCCAGTTTCAGATGCAGGCAATGGCATGTTAACTGTCAAAAGCAAATAAACTCCAGTCATAAAATAGGCACATTTTTACAAGTAAAGCCCCATAATATTACCTCACCTTCTGGCATTTTGGTCCATTGTTATAAACAAGGGCTGCCAAGGCCTGAAGAATTTCCACATGGGTCCACGAACTGCACTTTTTTAAAGCAGAAATTGAATACTGGAGGAGAAAATCTAAGTTCTGCTCATCAACTATCACCTGTGATAAATAAAAACAAATGTTAACAAGGATGTATCGCACAAGTGTATCCTGAAACAAACTATGCCACACCTATTTTTAACTCTGTTGCCTCTCCAAATGGGTCAAGTTAAATTGAAACCAAAATACAGACAATTGAAACCACGTAGGTCCTAATTAGATAGAAAGATAAAACCAAAGGTTGACAAGTATCCATTAAAGCCTTTCACATGCCAACTTAATAGGTATAATAATTATATTTATTTATATGGTATTTAATACCATCGTTTTTGAACTTTTTACACACAATACATAACAGGTTTTACTATATTAACCAATTTAATTTTACTCAAATTATCGCACGAACTGTGTTGATGCATGATGTTACTGCTGCATTCTTATTATTTGTATTTTCTTTTTTCCAGTGTGCATGTATTGACTTGTTATTATTGAGTTATGATTATCATTGTGCCCTATACTTATTCGTGGCGAGTAACACATGACGTACTGTTGCGAAAAAGTGAATAAATAAATTTCAAAATTCTACTCAAATTATCAATATCAGAAAAAAAAAACGGAGTTGTAAAATAAGCCATTTGAGGTGCTTCATGTTACTTTTTCAGCCATCACGGGTATGCTGTGCTTAAAATTGTATTTTGAAGTTGCTACATATGCTGTGCAGCTAGGTAATGCACCTGCTGCAAAGATCTACATGCAACCAACATGATAAATGATCCAGTCTCAAAAGTGCAGATTCATACTTTCGTACTTCAGGGTAAAAAAGAATAACCTTTTGGGTAAGTGTAATGATTTGTAAGTGACCGCACTACAAAAACGCTGAGACTGTCGTATAAAGTTTCAAATAAAGGACACATTTTTAGTATTAATACTAACTTATGTCCTTTCACGTTAATGATATTCACAAAGCAAAAACAGACACCGTGAACTCCCTCTCAACTATAAAAGTACAAATAACAAAGAGGAAGAAGTAAAAATGTCTTCCTAATAATTCCTAATCAATTATGAATGTCTTTCCAGTGAACACACTGCTAAGCCCCCTAAACAACGTTCAAGAGAGTTGTATAAAACAGACTACGCGAAGTAGTGTTCAGTAGCCTCTGCTTTTCAAGTAGTATACTAACTTCACGACAGAGTTATACAGAACAGAAGATTTAACAGATTCGACATATGAATCATGTTCCAATGAAAAATGTATCTATATGAAAAACTATGCCCACTGGGTTGCACCGCAAGGTTGATGTGAAAATTAAATGGAAAAAGAGAAATGCCTTGTGCTGTTTGCCCAGCAGTCTTCGCTCTAGTAACGTTTTTATTACCTAGGTAGTCAAGGATATTTTATTCAATTTCATTTCTCAAACTTGCAGCATTAAATTAAAATGTATTACTGTAATTCTATCTTAGTATCACAGCTTGTATCTCCATAAAGAAGAGTACGAAATAAAATAAAATTCAAGTGACAGATCATGAACAGAGGTTATTACATTTGCCAGGTTCTCTCCAAACAGGATATAAGGGTGATAAAGCTAACACCAAACAATAGGTATGTGTTATTCATTTGGTTTAATGTTTTCCCCATGTTGGACTGTTACAGTCCTTCTACATTTTAAATGCGCTACTGCTACTAAATTTTTGTATGAAGGAAGTTGAAGCTAATATGCGCTATTTTTTGGCCAACACAATCCGTGACAAATTTAAAGCCTGTTTTTTTGCAATTTTCTTTACTTTATTTCAAAAAGCATGTGGGAAGGACTACAATTATTCTTACACTGCTATTGCATGCTGATGCTGAGCCTATTTACTACAAAGAGTCTGAAGTTAGAACCAAATAAGACATGGCACCTAAGGGCCCATACTAATTGCAACTCTACCAACGTAGTTTACATGATCACTTGCCCATGTGGCCTACGGTACATAGGAATGACGAGTAGAAAGAGCAAATTAAGAATCTGCGAACATCGCAGCAACATCAGATGCAATCGGAATACAACTAAAATGACAGAACATTTTTTGAAAATAAGTCACAACGAATGATCTGAAATGGGTCATTATTGAGCAACTGGAGACAACCAAGAATAACTCACTCAACAGACTCCTGGAAAAGGAACAAAGATGGGTATGCAGACTTTCAACACAAACAGGGACTACATGACAACGTTCCCTGAAATGCACTGAATTCCAGGTAAAACATTTACATAGTTAGTCAAGCTGAGACATCAGTCTTCTATTTGCCCCACACTTTGTATACCTTAAGGTTGTCTGATTTTATATGCAACCTATAGGAATGTATTCCTTCATATTTCCTGTCACAAGAAACAATGAGTTTTTTCATTATAAGTCAATGGAGAGAGCAGTGCCTTCATAGGCGGTAGTTTCCTTTTTTCTAAAAATATTTAAAAGAAGGGGAACAAAAGTTTATTTCCATAGTTTATCTTCTTTCCAATAATCACATGAAGATAGTCCCATTAGTTTCTTTACTAGTTATTCTTTGATATGCCCCCGCAGTCACTTTTGATCCTTACTAAGCAAGACGTAAAAAAATACGGCAAGAAAGAGTTAAAGATTTGGGAGGCACGTCCAATCGGACCAATCAGAAGCGACCCATCAACGTCAGCACGCAAAAGTGCACACGTGACGGAAGTCCCTGCATTCTTGCCGGCACTTACTTAACCGAGGGAACGCAGACACCAGAGCATCTCCGGTATCTTGTGTCTGGGCTCGTGTCTGCACCGTTTCGTCCTCTTTCTTCCTACTGTCTGTTATATAATCTTTGACTGATTCTCCGCTCACTAGATCCCTAAGGTGTGACTACAGGCACCGCTCCCCGCCGGGATCCATGTCATTCCGCTAATTGGTGAATGCTGTAAGAAACTCTAGCAACTTTTTTTTTTTTTAAACACACAAAAAAAAAAAAAAATCACTCAGTATACCAACCACCAATTGATTCTCTTCCTGAGTTACCAATTTCAATTGTTAACTCGGGGTATATGATCAAGCATAATAATGTTTGAAGGAGGATACGGACCAATAGTTTGGAGTTACATCCTCAGGATGAATGCAATTGGAACTAACTTTGCATACTCATAAACAATCTTTGATTTGACCAAACATTATTTAAATTTAAAATGTACATTAACATTGAATGAAATATATGCATGTGCATGGTCTTCGACTTATTGGCAAGAAGGCACTTAAAAAGGCACACTGAGGAAAAATGAAAGCATTTTCACTGGTGAGATGCAGATAGATACTATCTGGGCATCTGTTTGATGGTTGATATGACACGTAATGGGTGTAACGGAATAGAGACTGCATCTAATTGAGTTAATATGTTTTTTTTCCAATGACTGTACCAATTTTCTTTTGCAGATACAGCATACGAAGTCAAAAAAACGTGAGTTTTCGGTTCACCTTCTATTAAGAAGTACACCTTAGCTTGTGTACTTGTACCACTAGAGGGCCGTTTTTTCCACGACCCTCTATCTTTCTGGTCCTGAAGAAAACCTTGCAATCTAGTGACAATGGCTGAAACATGTAGACCAACCCACGGGTGTTTGAGATCAATTTAATCACATAAACATCTACTGTTACTCTTTTTAACCTTGTCCCAGGACCCCATTATTGAAGAAATCTTCTCTCCAGGTTTGGAGGGGGATCCTTGAGACAATTTTAAGAAAATTCACTTTTCACTATTCTGCACTACAAATACCCGCTCTGCTGTAATCAGGCGTTGAAGCACACCTGGATACATTCGGCATCCTAGGTGGGAAACCGATGATGAAGCATGCCACCAACTAGGTTGGTGGTTGAGGGATCTTCTAAAAAAACGTATTAGTTTCCAAACAAAACTTAACCGTTTTCGTATTAGGAGTACTTTTTGGATGTGGTAAATTTAGTTAGGAGCGGTCCTTTTTTGTTTAAAACCCTACATAAATATGATGTAGGGATGGAATAGGTGATCATCTTCCTCAACATCAGTAATTCGCCACACAGGAAAAATAATGACCAACAATAATGTTTTGAAACATACATTTGTCATCCTCACAAATTAAAAACCAAAACCCTCCTATTCAATTTTCAAGGCGGACAGCACAATCAGAAGTGATCTGATATTTAGTATGCCTCAAAAGTTGGTCTCTGTATGTCCCATTAAAAGGAAGTATGCATAGGCATTATCAAACACAAAGAACACATTTTAAACTCCCTCAGAGCAATCAAAGACATGTAAATGTGAACCAAAGACAGACTGTTTTTATTTTAGTGAATTGGAAACACTAATGGAAAGGGTGAGGAACTATTTATGTGAGCAAAGTTTTAAAATGAAGTCTCAAGTACTTCTATAGTGTACTCCAATGTATTTGAATGCTTAGGGAAAGTGGACTATAGAAGCCAAATGCATTTCATTACTTTGTCAAAAAAAAAATAATAATAATTTTAAAAAAATAATAAATTTTAAAAAAAAGTCGGTTTTTTCTTTACAGAATTGACGAAATGTAGAACACCATTGTTCATTCTATACTTCATAAGCACAAAGTAGTTTACAGGCCATTTAAAAAAAATAGAGAATCTTCATTACACAGAATGTGACAATATGTTAACAAACTGGATCATTATCCCCACATGTATAGTTTACATCTGCATTTTAAAAGTAAAAATGTACTAAAATGCAACATAAATTGAAGGGAAATACATGGATATGCACTGAAAAATATCAAATTATAAACTGCAAGAACAAATTGTGAATTTCATTTATTTACCACAACCGTTCAAATTATATTCTTTCCAACCGCAGTCCCCTCAACCAAGTCAAACCACCACCCCGATATAAGGGCTTGAGTTGAAGGAGGACCAGAAGCCATAAACAGTGTCATCCATAACAGGTAACAATTCCCAATAATCACAGAGCTGTCCAAACTATAGTCACTGCTGACTCTGGTAGGGCATAGAAAAATCTAAAGCCCCTCAAAGTAACCAATTGTAGGACAACCCTTGGCTAGCTGAATATCATTCATCTATCACCTGAGGCAGAGATTCAGAAACCCACCTGTAACCTGTTGAGCAAATGATGAATAAGTTGGCAAACTTTGCTGACAAGATGCTCCTGATTAAGCTGGACAAGCCTGCAAGCTTGAACAAGCAGCCCACAAACATCCTGTAACATAAATAAGAAAGGTTAATCTGCCATCCTGAAGCCAATATCTCATATGAGGTGAATTGGGAAAATAATTTTTTATTACGTTAACCCTTAACAAAGCTAGGCAGCCGCATGCTGATGCTTTGCGAAACTTGAAAGCACATCTAAAATGAAGTCAAGAAGTATATTTGTGTCAAATAAGTCAGCAGTAACACCAACAAGTCATACATAGCCTGTCTGCAGTGATCTTTGACCAAGTACTAAGTCTCCCTAGTTCAAATTAAGTAATCTGTGAGATGGAATACTGTTTGTATAAAGTCGAAACACTTGCACTGAAACCTATATAAACACAGATTCACAAAATGCATTTAAAGGCAAACATTTAAATAAGTGTTGACCATGCTAGCACTAGTTGCAACTGGCTCTAAATCCTGTTGATATAACTTTTCGATCTCGCCATCAGAGGATACAATCTCTTTTGGACTTGCTTTTGAGTATGGTCATCGATTTCTGATATAATCGAAATTCATCAAGCACCCTCAGTTCAAGCAGAAAGAATGCCCTAGCAACAGAAGAAAAAACAAAAAACATAGTAAGAAATCTCAGGAACGTTTTGAAAATAACACTAAAAAGCTAGGTAGACGATAATTATTGGTCCTCAAATTCAAATGAAGGAAAGCTTGCAAAATGGAGGATGATGCACCTAATTTGAGCGTCCGGAGTGTCTAATTTGTGCCTCAAGCCAAAGCACTCATCCTCAAAGAAGATCAATTGGGGTCTCCACAGACAAGTGTCCCTTCTTAGGATTCCAGATCAATTGAGGATTTTGCAGGCCAAACATTCATCCTCAATACAAATAAAATCGCTGGTAACTTCAGCTGAAACAAATCCAACTTCAACTCTGGATGATCAATTTGTTGATCAACTTTCTAAACAAGAGCCATCCTATATCAAGAGATCAGTTATGTAATATGAATGACAAGATAGACAGGTAAGAGGTATGGTTTGTTTTAGTTTAAAGTCCATGTTACACAAAAATACTGTACACTTGATATAAGAAGTGAATCAGCCATGTAAGCATCCATTACCAGTCTTGTGCCTCGAATAGATAATAGTTGTTCTGCCCCACAGACTGTATGGGAGTCCCTGGTTATGCATTTCAGTCTCCTCTCCAACTTCTTGGAGTTCTACTGTTCTCTAAAATGATGTTGAATTTGAAGACTGTATTGTACCCCACAAGTATTTGTATTGTACCCCACAAGTACTTTTTCATAGCCTTTCAAATATGCGTGCCACCAGACGTTTTGGAATGTAACAGTCTGTTCAATAGCATTTATTCTGGTTAGTCACACACAGCAATGGCGGTATTACAAAACATGATATATGTAGGGGATGCTACAAAATATGATACAGGAGTACAATTGGGAACTTGTGTTCCTTTTGGATTGCAGTTTGTAAGGGTCTACTATGTTCTGTGGCATAAAATTGCAAACCATTTTCACCAACAACATACATGTGATGCTTTCTCTATCTCACATCTTTCTGCAACTGGGCAGAATACATTTTGTCTATTAACTACTTAAGAACTCTTTAGTTCTAGGCCGGTAATCCAAAATCCTGATGGGGATTTACCAGTCCCGTAAGGAGTACAAGATCTGTGCTAATTCCTCTGGTCTGTTGTTTTTCATCCAGACATTGGAACTGCTGAAAACAAAAATGGCTGGGTGAAACTCAAGGGAAAAAATGTGAATTATGCACAGGAACCAGTGCGATACTTCCGATTCCCCCAGTAATTTCCCATTTCTGAGGATACCCTAGGGTACACCTTGCAATCACACAGTATACCTCCTCCTCTACCCCCAAGGACCTACTGATAACAATGGTTCTCACTAGTTCTGGGTATAGCAGACTGTTTTCCTGGCCAACTCAGAATGGGTACCTAAGTATCTTTAGTCTTGAATAATATGGATGAACTACTAACCAATAGCAAATAATTAATACAATTTCAGTAAAATGTTTTTGCTCTCATATTTCACAAGGCAAAGGCGAATATTTACAGGTGTAAGTTTTACTTTTGGTTTGTCATCCTTGGAAATTGAACAATTTGGCATCAATTTTTCCAAACTTCTTTGGTATCCTAGGTAACAATGCATTTCTATAAGTACCATTCATTCTCCTAGTGCAGAAAAATACATCTTACGAGTTTCACGAGTCATATTTTCTCCCCAGTGAGTATTCTATCCACATTAGATTGCTCAATGCAACACTTGTGATACTCAGGAGCATAGAGGCCATATGCCAACTCATCTCCATGCAGCTCTTATTTACCAGCAAAACTTGGATCCATGATGTAGATGGTCTACTAGTTTGATAAATATATAGCACTAAAACATTAGTGGTTTGTTACTATATCTGTCACGTTTTCATTTATGAAAACAAAGAAATCACTGGCATAAAGAAATTATAACATACTTATTGATTTCTGAATTATTGATTACTGCTTACCCGAGATTAGGTCTACTCCCTTTTGCACGAGTTATCCAACCTCATACTGCACATTGCGGTGTTTGTTTTTGCAAGCATCTGCTTTAGTTCAATGGTTCGTCCTGATGTACATTTAACGATCATGCAATTTTTCTGGGCAGCTCTTTCAGAGAAGCCAAATGAAATGCCATGGCAACACACACCCCAAATGTGTGGTAGCCCGCATATGGACTTCAACACTCTTACTGTGGCCAGTTTTCTATTGCTTTAAGATGAAAACATCCCATTCACCCAATAGGTTCGATTTATTAGATCTCGCCTACGCAGCGCGCATGCGCTGCATAGGAGGGCCTTTAGCCGTTGCTCTGCTCATTTTCAAGCACACACTCGTGCTTATGGCGGCATCCACCTTGCGGGAGCGAGCAGGGGCTCGCTACAAGCACGAGTGCAGTGCTTGAAAATGAGCAGACTGCTCTCCCAAGCACGTGCACGCGCCTCTCCTCGCCCACACGTCCCGGCCACTCACTCGCTCCGCCCTCTCCGTCTCAATCACAGACGTCGGATTACTGAAGCCATTGCTTGTTCTCCTCCTTCACTCGCTCGGCTCCCACGGGCTGTGGCTGTCTCTCAGCTCCCAAGAGTCTGCAAATAATTCACAAGCAAACAAGCATGAGCAAAAACGGAGCAGGTGGGTGAAGATTAGCAAAAAACGGAAGAGCAGCGGGCCGGCCGTATACCTACGGCGGCTCCGGGTGCACCTCGGTGCCATGCTACCTTATTAACCCCCCTCTCCTCCCCTCACATGGCTTACCCAGTCTTTCCACTCACCTGCCAGCCTCCGCTCGCTTCCCCTGCCCCTCTGCCTATCCATGCCTCTCGCGCTCCTGCCCATTAGTTTCTTCTCCCTGCCTGCTGTCTCACTCTCCTCTCCCTTTCTATCGCTGTTCCTCTCTCTACCCCTTACGCTGTTTCCCTCGCATATGTCGCTCTCCACCTACCGCTCGAGCCCCGTCTTGCTTTCTACCGCACTCTCTTCCTCTGTAACCCTGCCTCTCACCCCCTTTCTATCTATCCAGCCTCCTCGCCTCTGCATTGCTCCTTTCCACCATCATGTTCCTCTAGCCCCTCTTTTCTAGCTCTGTTCCCTTCATCCCTTCCTCTCTGTGTTTCCCTCTCTCTCTTTCCTCACCATATTGCATCCTCCTTTTCACCGTGTTCCCACCTTCTCGTTCCTACTTTAATTTGCACCAATATTTTTCTGTCGGCTTCCCCTTTTCATTCGAGATTTTATCTTCCCTTGAAGCCCCCCGCCGCCGCCCTTTCGCGTCCCGTCAGGTGCAGGAGACGGAGCCATGTTTCATGGAAATACAATTGCTGTTTTTTTGGTTTTTTTTTTTTATCAAACAAAATGGGTGCTTAGAAAACCGCATTAAATATATAATCGCTATAAACTAAGCATAAACCGTTGAAGGAGAACCCGGCAGTAGCAAAACCCTGAGAGTTGTACCTGCTCCCGGAGGGCTCTGGTGGCGCGCGCAGCCTGCGTGAAAACACAACAGTAGTTCGACGCTGCCTGGCTCGAGCGCCATGTATCCGCCTTCTAGCACTTTCTGCCACACCCCTGTCCCTACTTTGGGCGGCAAACTGCAAGGGTTCTAGAATCACACTGACGCGAACTGCAGCCGGGACTCAAGCGCCTCTCAAGGGCTCCAAATATCACACACACACACCAAGGGGCAGTGGTTTGACCCACACTCGCCCCAACCTGCAAGCTGTGACCAACCTTTACTCCAAACTGCAGCCAGGATTGAAGCCCACCTCACACTGCAGAGTTCAAACATTCATCACACTAATGCAAACTACAGCGTGCTCATCCTCACACTGCACAGGTGCAAATGTCACACTCATGGAAGCTGCAGGGGTCTCAGTCTCACACTCAGCCCAAAATGTAGGTGGCATCCACATTCACCCAACACTGCATGAAGGACTCAAGTTCACCGCACACTGAAGAGTACAAACCTTAGTACACTCATGGAAACTGCAGGGGTCGCATCCTCACACTCACCTCAAACAGCAGCTGGGACCACCCCTCACCCCAAACTGCTGCCAGGACTCAAGCTCACCTCGCACTGCAGAGTCTAAACATTAATTACACTGAAGCACACTACGGAGGGCTCATCCTCAAACGGCAGCTGAGACCAACCTTCACCCCACACTTCATGGAAGACTCAACTTTAGTGCAGAGCACAGGTGCCCAAATATTGCCCTTACACAAACTACAGAGGTCACATTCCAGGGCTGGCTTTAGGGAAATGCAACCAGTGCGGCTGCACTGGGCGCTGACCTGGAGGGGGGCATGCTGTGTTTAGCATAATTTAAGATTTAAAAGCACCTGCCGCAGAGTTTCTTGGGCGTCCAGGTTTCAGGCAGCAATAAAAAGGTCAAGATAACTCGTGATTAATGTTCCTGCTAGACACAGAGAGAGAGAGAGAGAGAGAGATGGAAGTTTTGTCTTGTGGCACTTTTGACTCGCTTTAAAGTAGCGTAGATGGTTAACATGCCTGCTGCAAAGAACAGGTCTGTATTTTATGTGGATAGCTGAGTGGATTAGTAAAGCCAGCCTTTACCAGCGCTTTAAAACAAATGAAATGGATGTGAGAAAGGGGCTATGGAGAGAGATGGGGCATTTTTGCCTGATGGTGGTATATTCACTGTTTTCTTTTATCTTAACCTTTTTATTTATTTCCGCCTTTATCTTTCTCATAGTGCCCTTTCCCCCTTCCTCTTCTCTTCTGCCCCCCTTTCTTATTTATTCTTCCTCTTGACTTTTAATCTCCTTCTCTTGTTCCTGCCATTACTGACTCGTCAGTTTTTTATTTTTTATTTTCTCATACTCTGTTCTTTTCTTGCTCTGTTCTTATTTATCTTAGCGTTCTGTCCTTCCTTCTTTCCCCCACTCTTTATTTTCCCTTTTCATGTTTTCGTGTTCAATGGTGATGACGGTGCTCTAAGTTGGATACAAAGAGGAGGGCGGGGTCTATAAAAGAGTAAAGAAGGGGGTAGTGTGCACTGCTGGCTATGTTACTCACTTTTTGTGTAACGCACTACTGTGACTTTCCTGGCCTCGTAGTGCTGGTAAGGGCTGCCTCTTGCTATAGCTCCATAGTACCCTCAAAATCTGGCATCTGTTAATTCTCCCCTAATATCCGTCCGTTACTCAAATTATAATTCACCTACCGTGTCCCAATCTCTACTCTCCCGTTATTTATATCTGCCCCCACTCAAAAAAAAAAAAAAAACTATAACAAACATTAGAACAGACAGGTAAAGGTTACCAACACTAAACATTTTTTATATACATTTTTATTTTAATAAGGCCATTCAATTAGACATAATCTCATCTTAATTATAGAGAAGGTAACAAAAAAATGTTTATAACACTTTTTTAATTATAACTTTCCAACATGCTGCACAGCAGCCACGCTGCTCCACACTATAGCTTAAACACATTAGCAAAACCAATTGCTCTGACTAAACACTTATAAGGTCCCAAAGACGAGACCTATTGGCTTTGCCAATGCTTGTGTTATTAAAGCTTTAGCTTTCTCTTGTGGACGCTCACATGGACTTACCCTTTTAAATCCAAACATAACTCATGCTCTGCCTTTAGCACAGAGCAGCATGTTACTGGTCTAAAAAATACGCTTGTTATGTCACTGGAGGACTGGTGTCATTATCACAGTTCATACCAAAAGTAGACCGAGGTCTTGAAATCCTCCATAAGCTTTATTGAACATAGCCACACAGACAGCTGCCAATATTTAAACTTGCAAGCATTTCTCTATAATCTGCAGCACATGTCCATTTAATATTTACATCTACAGTCTGAATGTAAAAATTCTTTGTGCATGGCATCAAGCTACTGACGCCTCCAAACAGCCCTTGCATCGAACCACAAGTGGCTCATTTTGCCCATAAAGTAGCATTGCCTCCACAATGCCACAGGCCTCCCCAAATGTGGATTCATGGCCATCACACTCTACTTTACTTCTTGCTGCCCCCCTGCACCAACCAGTTTAGGGTAATAATTAAAATAACCCACTTTCATCTTTTTAGTTTCAACATGGCTACTGAGGACTATCCACACAAACATACGATTGCTAAGCAAGAAAGGTTAATAGAAGAATACACCTACTAATATAAGTGGTTACGGTCACTGTTTGCAAAATGTATTTTCACTGTAACCACTTCAGAAACTAGGCAAACTAATACACAAAGAAAGAGGGTGGGGACATGGCACATCGACATCAATACATGATAAGGGATCATCAGTTCCTCCTAACATAGCGAGCAAATTTCCTCTTCCTAGTTGGTTTTGAACTGTGTATCATAGGTGTGTGCCATGTTCAAAGTAGACCACTATTCTACACAATCAGAGCTCAGAATACATAAAATACCCAGGTTAAACAGTCAGGGTAAAGAGTAGACTAAACAATTTTCTGCATCAAGCAGACAGATTTTCATACTGAACCTTGGTTACAACCTCGCTGGAAGCTTTAATCTGAGTAAACATTTTTTTTCTACCATCCGTACCATTAAATCTTCCCCATACTAAACTGAAGCGTATGCATGCAGACCAACTAAAATGTTCTACTTTCCTGTAAGTAGTTACTTTCGCTAGCTTTTCCTACTGAGTTACAAAGCAACCTTAAAATCGTAGAGTGGGTTTGCATATGGCATTATCTGACGGTACACCAACACTTCTCAAGGCACGAGGTCCAAAGCTTTAACAACACACAGGCAGCCCTGCAACATCACTACATCCCCGAGGTACATACTTCGGGAAAGTAGATACTAGACCACCCCTGCCCGCTCTTAAACGTGGGCATTTCTGAGATGAATGTTGTACATAGTTTTCAAAGGCAATTAGTGCAGACATCGATAGGCAAAATGTTGCTGAATAAGGTAACACTACTCTCAACTGTCAAAAGAAAACATGTAGGTAAAGGAGATAAGTGAGATGGCAATTAATATTAAGGGAATCGAGAATTGGGAATTGATGGGTTCTGGGGCATTTGCCGAGGGTGATGGCCTTGTTAAGATGCACAGGGCCACCGCGTGCTGCACGGCAGAGGTAGTCAGTTATTTAGGTCTGAAGGAAGAGGGAGTGGGGGGGGGGGAGGAAATGAGAGGATGATGGGGGTGTCATTTGCAAACACGCGATACGAAACAGAATTTGAAATAATTCTCCAAGAAAGTGAGTTCACACTGAGAATAAGGGGAAGCTTAAAAAAAACCTTACAAGCAGTGAGGCGGCAACGGAAATTTTGTACCACTATGTGGAGAAGGCAGGGGCGGATTGGCACTGCGGGCACTCGGGCATTGGCCGAAGGGCCGGTGTCTCAGTGCCCTCTGTGGGACGTTTTTTTTTCCCTCCCCTTTCCCAGTCCTCAGAGAGCACTGACCGGTAGAGGAAAGCAGCTTTGCTGGACGGCCGTTCAGCGATTATCAGCTGTGGCCTCTCCTTCACCCCCTGCCCTGCAAAGCAATCACGCTGAGGGTGGGCCGGGTAGGGGTGGTTGTGTGCAAGAATCGGCCTCCCTGGGGGCCAGGTGTTGCTCAGGCCTTTGAGCCATTTTCACCTCGGCCCCCCCTGGGGCCCACGCAGCCCAGAAACAGTGTTTGTATTAACACCTCGCCCACAGCCCTTCACATTCAGGGCATAGTGGGCGAGGAAGAATGGGTCTCGCTGTGGGGGCCAGGTGATGTTTGGAACTCGCACCATCTTCACCTCAGCCTCCCCCTGGCCCCCATTGATGACCCAGCAGCTGTGTTTTGTGCTCCCCTGCCAGGACATTGCCCTGAGGCCGTGGAGGGCTGATTAATTTACTAATAGCAGGGGCCTCACTGCTGTTCATGTGCTCCTGCGCTGGAGGGCTGAGTAGGTTAGTAATAGCAGGGGCCTCGCTACTTTTCAGGTGCTCCTGCGCTGGAGGGCTCGAATAATTTTGTAACAGAAAGGGGCCTTGCTGTTTTTTTAGTTGCTCAGCTTGTAGGCCATTGTCACCTTGGCCCTGTGTCCTTCCCAAGAACAGTATCCTCCCACTTTAATTCCCTGTGTGTGCATAGGCATATGTGGCCTGACGCCAGAGTTGCAGAGATGGGGAATCAGGTTTGAGTCCCAGCGTCTGCTCAACATCCTGTGATTCTGGGCAGATCAGTTCATCGCCCAGGCCCTTAAATAAAAAAAAAAATCGGATCTTGTGTACTGTAATTGGTGCTCATGAATAGAACTCAAATAGCCTTTGTCTTGGGCTGAATTCACACTATATAAAACTGTCAAATGGAAAAACAACTATAAAAAATAACCATTTGTTCATGCTTTATGATTCTGCAAAGGGAACATGATAATTAAAGAGGACACTTTATAAAAACATGTCCGTATTTTTTAACACAGCTTTTCTGATGCAAATTTGTAATTTTAATTTAATTCCCCTTGTGTCTCCCCGTCTGGTTTTCTTATGTTGTGGAGGCTGTGCTCTGACACTTAAGTCATTCTGTACCTCGTCGGGTGCACCATTCTATTTCTATGTTCTTTTTGTTATTCTGGGAGAGTCTAAGCTTGCACTAAGATAACATTTCATAGTATTCATATTTTCCAGTGACTCCCTCCTCAATGGGGGATCTTGTTGGGTGAGGTTTGTGGCCTTCCTTTCCCTCCCTAGCTCCTGCCTCACCTCCGTATGGACACACCCCTTACTCACTGCCTGCATGAGTGGGAAAACAGCAGGCCCATAGGTTTCTGTCTCACTGCTCTGACCACAAACACTTTCTCAGTCAGCCAGAAAAACACGGTTTCTGGATTGAAGTGGGGGTAAGAATTCATAGATTTCCTTCCCGCCTCCTGATTACCACGCCCACGTTAGCCAGGTGAGGGACATAAAAGCAGCTTGCCAGCAGCTTTCATCAGACAACTTCAAGTTGGACTCTACAGCAACCACCACCAGGAGGATTGTATCCAGAAGTCGCAGCAGGAGGTCAAAGCTAAGATCTGCCCAGCCCTCAGGTGCCCAGAAGACCTGCTTCAACAGGCTGCTGCTTCAGCCTACATCTTCATCTCCTTAGGCCCCAACCTTTTCCTATCCTTCCCAGGTGGAAGGAATACATACGTAGGCCTTCAGTGACCCAGTCCAACTCCTGAGGCTTAGGAAGAAGACAGTCCTGACCCTCCCATACAGAACTACAGAGTGTTCACCCTGCCTTTTCTATTTGGTAACTCTTCTAACCAGATGCACCAGACTGCCAAGCTCCAACTCAAGAGGGGCCATCCAATCCCCTTGGCACCCCACTCTCCACAGGGCTGACCAAAGTAGGCTGAGTAAAGCAGTACTCAAAGCCACATCTAGTGCGCCTCAATCGTGGTCCCACCGCATCCAGAAAATCCTGCACTAGGCTCAGTGCAGTAGGTCTGCCTCAAAGCTTTACTTGACTTGCCACATCCAGCACCCAGAAATGCAATGTGTTGCTAGCCGATCCCTTCCGCTGAAGCAAGAAGGAACAGGTAGGAACCATTTTTAGAGATTTGTTTACCATTTTTTTGCACAATTAACTGATTCATTTGTGTGCCAGTTAACAATTCAACTCTATTTTAAAGGCCTCATCCAAAATGCAGACAAGGGGCATATTTCTCTATATGCCAAGAATATTAATTAGTAAGTTTTGGTTAGTTTTTGTCTGTAGTTTGTAGGTCATTCTGACTGGACTCTGTTTTAGATCCTAGGCCGGAATGTGGCAACATGTTTGTGTGTTGATTTCAGGATATGTCTAAGACTTTGTGTAATGTGCTTTCTCAAAAGAGAACTGTTTGAGCCTCATTCTAAGCTAGGCCTTGTTCGAGGCCCAAGCAAAATTTGCAAACTTGGCACTTCTTTCTCTGTGCAGAAGAATTCCCTTTTCTAGCATGTTGAGGTTATATGTCCTTTTTGCTGATTTTCTATCATTTTCATGGTTATTGCCATCCGTGGAGGACCTTTTCTGAAACTTAATTGCCTCGGGTCTATTTAAGGGCTTAGGCCCTGTTGTGCCCAAACATGTGGCTCTATTCTGCCTGCGAGAGGGCCATTTGGTATTGCACAACTTTTTCTGGTTGGTTGTGTTTTGTTATCATGCATGTGGGCCCCAGAACGTGCTTCAGAGTTGGTGCTACGTCATGTGTCTTACACATGGAGGGCATGTGAAGAATTGTGAGGGATTGTTACACAGTTGGAATATTTAAAACCAATATCACTAGTTGTTTGCAGGTCTCTTGAACCATGATTCTGAGAACAGAGTGTGTGTATTGCTTCTTCTGAATTCTTAGTGGCATTTGAGACATATTCTCTTTGGAAAAGTGAAGAAGGTTCACTTTGCAGGTGTTTTTCTATGACCATAAAGTATTACCTATATCTCTCACACTCATCATCTACCTACCTCTTTCTATAGCTATGCTTTTGGCTATGTGATCTTTCCACCTTTACTTTATGCCTCTACCCATCACACCTATCACTACCTCATTTCCAGTTCTACTTCACCTCTCTCATTATACGGTCTCTTTACCTCTCTGTTCACCTCCCCTTTTTCCCCAGCCCTTCAGTTGGTACTACTCAGCGGAACTGGGTATCGCTGTCTAACCAGAATAGTGCACGCAGAGAAAGAGGGGAGGTGGGACAAGACGGGGAGGTGGGACAAGGCGGGTAAGAGAAATAAGGAGGAAATTATTAGATTTCATCCAATGGAATGGTGAAAATCCTCAGAACATCGCATTGGTTTTCATTGTTGCTGTAAGAATGGCATAAGTAAACATAACTAAAGCTACAATTGCAAACACAATGCCTGTATGGTTAATTGTGCTAGCTCACAAAACATCAACCAAATCACCCTTACCACTAAAAATGTGAGAAATAGGCAGGTTACACACAGAATTCCACGTCAAATGTTGTTGCAATTTAATGTACACAATTCACCCAAGGAATGTTTTTGAAGCATTATTCCAGATTGTATTATATTATGATATAGGCCTGAACATAGGTGCTCACAAACATTTTCCCAGGAGCAACAACATTTGGTCTGTGTTGTGACCAAGGGCCACGTGGATACCAGAAGGGTGGCAGTTGGGGGTAAGGGGAGTGTAAGGGAAGTGAGGCATATACATCTAGTCTCTGAATTGCACAATGTGATACCAACAACTTGGTATTAATACCGGTTTCGTATCTTAATCAGATCGTGTGATCCTAGGCAATTGTTTTATTTCACTTTCCGACCTGTTTCTTCATTATCACATATGAAGAACTCGAAATACATGACTTCAGTATGGGTGCTGTACAAAACCTTCTCCTGTGTGAATGAATGACACAAACAGGATGTTTTATGTTGTGTAGGGAAAGAAATGGAACAGAGGAAATGAAAAGGGGGTGCTGAAAAGTTACGAGAGAAGAAAAGAAGACGGCTTGAAGAAGTGAAAGAAAACAAGAACATTTTCGACATGTTTACAACGCAGACCAAAAAGCTGTATCACAATGCCTGTACTACAGCAGCGGGTCCTCTCTCTTTAGGAGCAAATGTTTTGGCCATTACTTTGACAGAAGACTCCACTTGACAGCAAATGATAGAAGAATAGGATTGTGAAAGAATGGCAGATATAAAGTCAGAGGAAGCAGGAGTCCTGTCTATTGATGCAACTAAAGGGGTCACTAGTGAGCAGGACTTACAAATCAGCACTTCTGCAACACTTGGAACAAATGTGGAGGAAGCAACAGAATCCAGTGCAAAGGCCACTCCAGCAGACGAAGAAACCGAATCCACTGTGTCAGGGAGATCTGCATCCATCTTATTGAATTTGCCAGAAGCTGGGATCCAAGATAAGACGGAGACACAAGGAATGGACCAGTCACAGATAGTTGACCTTTACTTTCAACGGCCAACGCATGACCAGCTTTCTGCATTCTTTCACTATCACCCGATCCAATCTTCCAAAAGTCAACAGTTTAATGGGCAGTTGGCATTCATGAGGAAAGATGGGAGTACGCGACACTGGTTAAGCTTTTCGGAAATCTAAAAAGCTTTCTTTTGCACAGTTTGCTTGGCATTTAGCAAATGTGAAGAAAGTGGTCCTTTTATTCGAGGGCTGAAAAACTTTAGGCACTACTTGTACATGCGCATTACAGAGCATGAGGCATCCCAATTCCACAAAAGATGCACCGATTCGTATATGATGACCATTTCTGGAGTTGACATAACCACTCTCCTCTTCTCTCGGCAGACAACTCGTGCAGTACAAGTCAGAAAGAGGAGAGAAATATTGGAGCGTGTGGTTGAAGTTATTAAACTGATTGGTAAAAGGGGGCTTAGCTATCGGGGGAAATCTGTGTCTGAGTTGGATAATGAATTAATGGATCATGGGAACTTTCTTGAACTCATCCTTCTGCTGTCAAAATATGACCAACCTCTTAAACAACACATTGAGTCTCTCACTTCCAAAGCAAAACAGAAAGGTGGCCGTGGTGCGTCTGTGACATTCATGTCAAAGACCACAATTGGTTATGTAATAGAAACAATTTCCAAACTGATAAAAAGACACATACTAAAGAAAAACGATGCAGGTATGTACTCAATCCAGATAGACTCAACTCAAGATATAAGTATTACTGACCAGTGTTCCATTATCATCCGATATGTCACAGACACTGTACATGAACGCCTAATAGCAGTCAGAAATTGCACTTTGTCAACTGGAAAAGGATTGTTCGAGTTGGTACAAACTGCAATTCAACAAAATGGTCTTGACATAGCTAAGTGCATTGGAAATTCGACTGATGGTGCTTCCAACATGCAAGGCCAGTACAATGGACTCAGTACTTGGCTAAGCAAAGAATCTCCAAATCACATACATGTCTGGTGTTATGCACATTTGTGTTAAACCTTGTCCTTATTGAGATGACCCAAGCATCTACAGCGTCCACCTCTCTCTTTGGACTGCTACACTCTTGTGCAGTCTTTCTCCGGGAGTCATATAAAAGGATGGATGTGTGGCGTGAGCTGGCAAAGGATGGTCGGACAGTCCAGACCATTGGAGAAACAAGATGGTGGGCAAAAGATGCTGCTCTCAAGAAAATGTTTTGCTCTTTCAATAACCCTGCCAATGCTATGTTTATTGATCTGGTCAAAGTCCTTCATAAGATTTAATCTGACAATCTTAGATTTATTCCAAACGTACGGTGCCAAGCCTTACAATTTGCTGAGGGGCTATGTAAATTTCAAACAGTCCTAACAGCCCAATTGTATCTTCGCATTTTTGCTTCAACCACACCACTGTCTAAGTATCTCCAAACAAGTGGAATGGATATCCTGCAAGGACAGAGAATGGTGTCAGACACTATAAAATTCCTTGCCACAGATTCCCGCAATTTTGATGCTGTGTACTCTGCTGCCACAACATTTTCAGAGTGGGCCAACAAAGGTTTAGAAGAAAGGAACTGTGACCAAGAAGTACAAACAACACTTCCAGAAGGGAGATTGTCCTTTAAAAAGATGCCTGGGATGAGCACAAAGGATGAGCCTATAACCCTAGCTAAAGATCAATTTCGTATTGGGGTGCATAATACAGTAATGGACATGGTTACTCAAAGTCTGACCACTCGTTTCAAGACACACTTAACTTTGGCAGCAGATATAGCATGCCTGGACCCAAAGAACTTCAATCAGAGTCTCCCAGGTAATGCTCTTGTGAGACTTTGCTCCTTGTTGCAAAACATAGATAGCTCCATAACTGTGTAGACTTTGCAGGAAGAACTTCAAGATTTTGCTGCTAAATGGTCAAATTTAAAAAGGACACTACCTGAAGAGTATGACAGAGAAGACCAGACTAATGAAGACAAACCACTTCAAGTAGAAGAATTTGACCAAGAACCTGAGGCTGGGCCAACAAAGTGCAATACTTGCCGTAACTGTGCTGTCTGTTGTTACTCTATCTTGAAAAAATACCTTCTTTTCAGCAGTGCCTATCGGCATTTGTATTTGGCATACAAATATGTCTTTACCTTATCCTGTACACAAGTAGCCTGAGAGAGAAGTTTTTCCAAACTGAAGTGCATCAAAACCCACCTAAGAAACCAAATTGGTCAGGAAAACCTTGAAGCCTTTATGCTGTCAGTTGAATGGAATGTGCTGTCTCAGTTGAAAACAGATGACATTATTGACTTAGTTGCAAAAAAAAAAGTGCATTGCTGCAGGATCTTTTGATTGAGTAATCCTCAGTCTCCCCATGGCCCAGACTTAAAGGCAGCAACAGATATGAACAAAACTGTGTTTTTTGTATATGGACATCACCTGCTGGCTGTGGAATAAATTTATGACTAGATTGTACAGATACATTTTTTCAGCATTCTTTACACCCCAGACTGCCTTTTCCTCGTTTGTGAATTTTTACTTTTGTTATTACATGTTCTATTCCCAGAGATTCCAGTCTTACCCTTTCTCCTTGACTTTGTACTAGATTTATGTGATGATCAGAGTCTAGGACATAGCTGGTTGGGAAAGAGTATCTAACGACATTGTGCAGGGCGTTAAGACTGCAAGTAAGTATTCAGTTTTCCAATGTTACTGGCTCTGTAAGCTTTAAAAGGCTTAATTTACTAAATATTTCTCTACAAATTAGACCTCAAAGAGTAACCAAATGGTGTTTCATGAAAGGGCACGCCCCGCGAACGTGGGCCACGCCCCGCGAATGTGGGCCACTTTTTATATGTCAGTGCCCGGGCCAAATTGTGATCCCAATCCGACCCTGGGAGTAGGTACTGAATTAGACTTGAGGCCATACCTGGCTTAAGTAGCCACCTGTGAAGTTGTCTTGCCTCTTTCCCTCAGCATGACGGCTTAATTTAACTTGTGCGATCCTCAATGGCCATTGACTGCCTTTCGACTTCAACATTAGCCCCACTCCACTGGCCACCGCCAGTCACTCCCCAAGCACTCACACTGCATAAAGCACCCTACAATCAGCCTTCTCTTTCATCTATTGATACTACGCACACTTCATGAGCTGCCATATGGAATGACCGCTTTTCACCATTCCACGCCCTCTTATCACCTGTACCTCGGGTCGCCCCCCTGTGGTGCCCCCATGGCTTTCGCAGAGAAGTTGGTCCAAGAGCAGGTTTATCTCTGTGCGGGACGCTTCGGTGTCCGCGGGTCTAAGAGCGCGCAGCCTGCCCAGGTGGCGCTGGATGTGCTCTGTTGGCTCCGAAGTTCGATGCAGGATCTCCCTTCCACGCTCCTCCGCAGCCATGTTCCCTGCCCCTGTGCTGTACCTCACTATGGTAACTGCCAGGAACTTCCGCGTTCTTAGCCAATCGCAACACACGTCAAACCCTCTGAGCCAATTGGAAGGATGCCTCTAGTGTGGGCCGTTCACAGAGTACTAGCAAAATCCTTTTCTTCTCATTGATCGCCAATAGAGCTCCCGTCTCTATGAATTGTGTAACCCATAGTAATGCCAATAAGAGCTATATACACTTCTCGAAAATATTTTAAAAGAAGTATGAATATGTGAAATATTTCACATTAATGTTACTATTTATTTATAATAAATATGAAAACAACATCTTTAATGCTCTTATAAATATATATTTTTATTGTAATAACTAAATGTGTATATATATGATTAGGGAGAGGACTCAATACCGCGTATATATACTCTTTTTCACCCAATGCTATCCTTTTACAAAATGGCCCTCAGTCGTCTTTCGGATCTGAAAGCAGGTCGGTAGACAGTTGCTTCTTTTGTCCTCTTTCTTTTTCTTTTCCGTGGGGTTATGCTTTGCCTTAGGTATCCTAGGACGCTAGGATGTAATAGAGTGGATAACGTAAACGGTGTTCCTTGAATAAATCGACAGGCAGGGAGCTAGTGAGATTAGGTCAGATAGTGAGTCCTAATTCTGTAACAGAGACAGTTGTTTCGGTTTATGAATTCTCTTTGTCGCTTTGACAAACAGCAGCCATTTTACAATTGTAATATAATCAAAAGTTTTACAAAGGACTACAATGAGAGAATGTGACGATGGGGCCAGAGTTGCCGGTGTAGGTTTGAGTCTCCGCGTCGATTTATTCGCTCAACATCATGTGATTCTGGGCAAATCACTTAATCTCATCGTGACTAACTAATAAAGGTGACCATGTGTAATCTAACTGGTGCTCTTGTAAAGCGCCCAACACCTTCCGATCGAGTTCTCGTAAAATGTGCAGAAATAAACAAGCATTGGCAAAGCTCTCAAGCCTTGCATATGTGAGAGCCATTGGCTTGGCTAATGTATTTTAGCCATGTTGTTGTTGAGCGTGGCTGCTGTGCAGGATGGCAAAAAAGTAAAAAGAAAAAAAATATTTATTGATTTTATGGATAGTATACAGACAGAGCATACCATAAGGAGTCAATCGACCGAATTTCAATGTCCCATTATCCTCATCAGCTCTCAAATAGATAGCAAACGAACTATCGGGCTCATGTGGGAATTATAAATGGGATTCATAGAAATTAATGTGGGGTAACAACACTGCATTGTCACAAGTAATGACTGGAACGGACAATATCATCTTTTAAAATCCTAGAACACAACTGCATCCAAGAGATAATGGTACAATAGAAATGAAAGGAGCACAATTTACAGTCTGCGTCCCTCCCAAATCAATACAAAAACAATCTAACCCTCCCCCAACCGACAACCTGCTTTCGTGTGTGCCTATATAATGCCTAAATAACGGCACTACAATCACGCCCTGATGGACCCTGAATCTAATAACCAGTACCCATATCTGTTATCTTCTCACATACATTCATCTGGATAAAAGTACAAGGACCACGCAATCACATTGCACAGATCGAACACTGTTTATTACTCTCTCGTAGTGCAGACAACATAGCTGACCAGGCCATCAGATTATCTTCAAGTTTCACATCCTTACGTACATAGCGCATCAGCACCTCCTCCACAGTCGTCCACTCACAGACATCCTTCAACCATGCCGTAGAGGTGGGGTTTGTGGGACTAAGCCATGCCATAGCAATGCGTCTTTTGGCCAGGACCAACCCCAAAAGGGCACTTTTTCTACTCAACTTTCGTGTCACTGGGGACAGGAGCCATCCCAGTATTACTGGTTAGATTTTCAATGGGACATTCCAGACCATGGGCACCTTAAGCTGAGCAAGAGCAGACTGCCTGTAAGAGGTCAGGGAGGGACAGGACCACACAACATGGAGAAGGTCCGCCGCTGGAGCCTTAGAACGTGCACAGCCATCCGGGCGTGTACCATAAATAGTATGCAGCGTCCGTGGGATGAGATAGGTTTGATGTACGAAATTATATTTTAGTAAGTAGTTTGAAACGTGCATTAGGGCTAACTTTCCAGAGTCCCTCTTGGACCTTCACCCATTCCCTGGTCGATAAGGGTGCCCCTAAAAGAGTGTCAAATTTGGTTTGGATACTGAGTTCCACTTGCGGTAAATCATCCTGAACGGCCCGATAAAGATGGGATATTATTCGACATCCCTGGGCCATCCCTAGCAGGACCATTAGAGTATTGGACCTTGTCGGCTCCTCTGGAAAGGACGGCCATACCTACCTAGGTGTACTGGAGATTTTCATGTATTGTACATATTGCCCACGTCCCAGTGAGAAAGAAGTCAGCGCTTCCTCCCGTGCAATAAAGCGCTGCTCAACATAGAGAATCCCCATAAAATTACAGCTCCCCTCTCTCCATTGCCGTACCGACATATAGTCAGATATGCTCAAGAAGGTCTTGACCACCCACAAAGGCATATCTGGCGCATACGGAGCTCGTCGAATAACCCTCCCACACGGCCACGACATGTCATATGATATAGGGGAACGATGAGGGGACGCGGAGACCCGACATCAGAAGGGCCGAAAAAGACTGACCCTGATGAGTACCCAGTAGGAGCCGTTTCTCCGAGTTGTCGGCCTACTCAAGCCAATGGACTGAGTGTTGCAATTGAGCCGCCATGGTATATAGTTCCAAATGAGGAACCTCTAGACCTCCCCTATCCCACGATCTCTGCAAAGTAGTCAATTTAACTCTTCTGCGTTTGGAACCCCATAGAAGATCTACTATGAGACTATCCAATGTTTGGAAATAATGCCTGGGAATCGCGTAAAAAGTATTCTGTAAGGCATAAAGACAGCGCAGCAATATTATCATTTTGACAATCGTGATCTTGCCCATAAGTGATAAAGGCAGTTCCCTCCAGAATCTAATCGAGGCACGTATCCCCATCACCACTCTTTCAATATTAAGATCAAGATGTGTCGGGCCATATACTCCCAAATAGCAGAAGTCAGATGTCACCCATGGAATCCTCACCTTGGGCAGCTCGTCCACCGGCACCCCGACTACTCTCCATAGGTGAAACAGCTTGGATTTATCAGGATTAGTAAGTAGGCCTGAGATATCTCTAAATGCCTGCATAACCTTCAACAAGATGGGTGCCGAGAAGGACGGCCGCCGGAGATAGACCAAGGCATCATCAGCATAAAGGGAAACCACGTTGTTGGTGTCTCCCAATGATATACCTCATGGACGCATTATACAGTGCAAGCTTTCTGCCAGCAGTTCCATGGCAACCGCGAACAAGAGTGGTGACAGGGGACATCCATGACGGGTGCCTCTGTGCAGACGAAATGGCACGGAGATCACTCCCCCAATCGCACCCTAGCATACGGCACAGAATAGAGCAAGCAGAAGCTCCAGATAAAGGCAGGGCCTAGCCCTATTTTCCAAAGCACCTGCCACAAATTAGATCAATTGACGGAGTCGAAGGCCTGCGCTATATTAAGGAGCACCAGGGCAAACTCATCTGTCAAAAGCTGTGGGGCATGCCAAATATGGGCCAATCAGTGCAGATTATGAACCGTACTACTCCTTGGAATAAAGCCTGACTGATTCGAATGGAAAAGGTGGGTCAAGAGGGGAAGAAGACATGTCACCAGCACACTACTTAAAATCTTCATATCTATATTAAGGAGTGATAATAGAGCACCCGTTCTATCCCCTGCCGTATGCAGTCGCTGCCGATAGGCAGTGTAGCTATGCCCCTCTAACCTGCACCAATCTTCCAAAAGTGCTTCTCGTGTTTCACACCGTTACAACAATCTATGGGGGGCCGAGGGTAACACTTCCTCCAATTTACCCAGTTTACGTTCTTGAAATTGGATGTCCTGTTCTTACTGTCTACAGACCCCGTATGTTGTTTTTATACATATCCCCCTTAATACGACCTTCAGTGAAGCACCCGCATTGATGCAGAGCCCCAATTTTCCTCAAAGTAATGAACTAGTGTCTTGGAGACTGTCACTGCAAGTGGGGTGTCCATCAGGGCCTCCGCACAAAGACGCTACAGGGGTATCGCTGGTTGATCAGGTGTACTACAAAAACTCATCAAGGCCGGCGAATGATCTGAAAGGTATCGGGTTAGATAGGCGACATCCACAATCACAATCATGGGTACCATATCTATTGAGACAAAACAATAATCTAAACAGCTAAATGTACCCATCACCGGAGTATGACAGGAAAATTGGCGCTGCAGAGGGTATCGCTCCCGTCACATAGGCTCAAGCCTCCCACCATATTCTGAAGAGCTCTGACCAGTCGACGTTTTGTATGGGATCGCGGAGGCTCCCGATCCAACATTCCATCCAACACACAATTAAAATCCCCTGCTAGAATTATCATTGCACCCATATAGGGAGCTGCTGCATCCGACAACCCAGCAAAGAAGTTTGGACAGTCGGAATTGGAAGCATAAACCTTAATGAAACAAATTTCCTGTCCCTCCAGCGTTCCATGTAAAATGGCATAACGCTCTTCCAGATCCACTACATTAGTCAATTGTCTAAAAGGGACCCCGAAAGCAACCCAAGTAAGTGTTCCCCGTGCATATTCGGAGTAGGAGGTAGAAGAATTTTCCCCCTCCATCTTTTCCACAGGCAGGGGATACAATCGCCCCAGACATGCGTTTCCTGTAGGAATGCCACAGCGACCCTATACAGACCCCATTCGCCTGCGCTCCTCAAAATGAGCTATTCTACAGACATTCCAGGTAATCAATTTTGTCATGGAGGTAGCCATGCTGCCCACAACTTCCATTCATATTCTCCTGCTGGTCCACCATGTCCACATCCATACCACCAACCAGGGGGCCAAGGCTGCATCTTAAGCAAGGCATCTAGGCATGAAAGCAAACCCACCAACCCTGATCCAACCATTAAGTGAATAATATACCCTTCCCTCCACACCCCCCAGCCCTTGGGCAGTACCACCAACCCTCCCTGTCCGCAATCCGACAAGTTGGGAATCAGTGAATTCCGCCCCATAACCCAATGATGTTGAAATAGAAAAAAAATAAACTGAGAACAATACACCACCCACCTCCCCCCTCAATTTGTGCTATGCAAGGGGCAGAGTCATCGGGAGGGATGCGAGGCCAAAGCACTCCAGTCCCCCTCTCACAGATATCCGCCCCTAGGGGTTAAGCACTCCCGTTGACACGACGCAGAACCTAAAAAGTAAACAAATCACTCATACAGGACAGGTTCACAGCATTTGTGCACTCATTATGAATGCATCTTGTGGTCTGTCAAAAGCTTCATCACTGTTTGCCGCCTTATTAACCAGTGTTGGGTTCACAACCCTCCCCCAACTCCAGCCACAAAAACGGGACTCTCCAATCAGTATATAACTGGCTTTCAAGGTCCAATGGGGGTACTCTCTGTCAGGGTTTGATCACCCTGTTGCTCTTGTGAGGCTTCATCAGTGTTGGAGACCATCTCAGTAGCCTGTAAAGTTCCATCAGGACAGATCCTGATTCTCTCAGTCCCCTCACTAGTCTCTCGGGCCCTCTATCATCCCTGTCGGCGTCGTCCGCGCCCCGACCGGCCTGGCCGACAACACCTGGGGACACCAGTCGGTCACCAGACACTCCCATGGAGTCTAACCAGTCGCTAACCTCCACAACGTAGAAAAAAAACAGCACTTGTTTTTGGTACTCTTCTCTAAATTTTGCTGGGGAAAGGAGACTATATTTAAGATTACGTTCCCGGAGTCTTTTCTTCACAACTAAGAAAGTTTTCCTTTTGATCTTACACTTTTTGAGTCTGGTCAGGATAAATGGATATAGGTTGCCCTTCAAACAGCAGAGGCCCCTGGATACATGTGGTTTGTAAGATTGCATCCCTGTTTCTGAAGTTGAACAATCTAGCCATTATTGCTCATGGGGGTGCACCAGGTCTGGGCAGTGGAACAAGGGCCCTGTGTGCCCGTTCAAAAGTGAAAAACTTGGAGAGTCTCTTAGGGGCCAACATATTGTTAATCCAGTCCTCCAAGAAAAAATTTGGCAGATTGCCCCTCCACTTTACCCCATGCCTAACTCAACGGGGAGTCCAGTGAAGAATCTGGGGGTCTTGTTCAGTGAGGACCTCAGCTTTTCTTCACAGATTAAAAAGCTGGCCGGAGTGTGCTTCGGCACCTTGAAATTACTCAGGAAATTCCTGCCATTACTGCCCAGATCAGCGAAGGAAATGGTGACTCGTGCCCTCATCCTGTCGCGTATCGATTACGCCAATGCGTTATATATTGGCCTTCCCGGATATCAGCTGAAAAAGCTCCAGACCATTCAGAATGCGGCAGCGAGAGTGCTGTTGGGCATTTCTGGTAGGTCTAGCACAACGCAACACCTCCGGGATTTGCATTGGGGCAGCGTGTTCTGTTTAAGGCCCTTACTCTTGCCCATGGTGCCTTATATAAATCCGGGCCCTCCTATCTCAGGAGACGTTTCAACTTCTATGTGCCTCAAAGACATCTACGCTCTACAGCGCAATGCCTCGCCGTTATCCCGCGCTATCGCCTTGCTAGAACAGGGGGCAGCTCCCTTTCATTCAGGGCGGCCAAAGCCTGGAATGCTCTTCCTTACGATTTGCGAAACACCCAGGACCTTAGGCTCTTTAAAAAGCAGTTAAAAACCCTGCCTTTTATTTAACATCCAGCCACGTTCCACGCCCTTCTGTCTCCTTCTAACTGGCTCCCGCGCCGGGACACTCCTGAGTATCCGCGCGCATTATAAATGTCGTATAACATAACATAACTTTTCTGGGAATCCCACAAGACACAGGTTATTCCTGCAGGATCTCCCATTCAGAATCCTCCATGCATTCATCTAATTGGACTGCCTGTTGTTGGAGTTGAATGACAGTACACAGAGAGTATCAACCTCCGCCCATAAAGCACTCACGTTCTTTTCTGTGGCAGTCAGAATTTCTGAGACTTTGCTTAGATCCCCTTGTTGACATCTATGGCAACAGAGTCAATTCTATGGACCATCTAATCCCTTGAATTCTGAATCGTCGCCAGCACATCAGTTAAGGAGGGAGCTGACTCTGCCACCTGCTCCAAAAGTCCTCCGCCACCATCCTGAGCAGTTCCCTGAGCTCTGTTCCCAGGGGGGAACTGGCTGCGCATAATTTTATTTGTCTCGGTCACTAGGATGGCAAAAAGTTATTAAGAAAAAAGCACTATGACGGGGCCAGCGCTGGTCACACCATAGCGCTTTTTTTCTTATCGTGGATGTGAGTAGGGCAACACAGACAACAGAAGGGTCAGGTGGGAGGAAAGAGAAAACACAGACAACTGGAGGGTGGGGAATGGGGGCAGAGGTAACACAGACAACGGGAGGCTGGGTGGTGGGAGGGAAGAAGCAACATGGACAATGGGACGGTGGGGTATGGAAGGAGCAACACAGACAACGGGAGAGTGGGTGGTGGGAGGGATGAAGCAACATGGATGAGAGGGGGTGGGGGATGGGGGTGTTGGACCTGGCCATTTATGCAGGGTTATCCCCAAACATTTTGCCTTCCTCCTGTATTTTTCTAACCCCCTTTTTGTTGGCTTTAGGACTCTGGGCACTTTACCACTGCTAATCAGTGCTAAAGTGCATGTGCTCTCTCCTTTAAATATGGTATGATAGGATTACACCTGTTTGGCATATTTAATTTACCTGTAAGTTCCTTGTACAGTGGTATCCCATATACCTAGGGCCTGTAAATTAAATGCTACTGGAGGGCCTGAAGTGCTGCGAGCGCCATCCACAGAAGTAGCCTTTCAAACCTGTCACAGGCCTGCCACTGCAGGGCCTGCGTGCGCAGTTTGCTGCCACAGTGACCTGGCATTTAAAGTTACTTGCCAAGCTGGAAGCTCCCTTTTTAGGTCGAGCCTCGAGTAGCGCGCAAGCGCTGCTTAGAGGCGAAGACTTTTAGTAAGTGAGTTTTGAAAGCAGTCCCAAAAACGCTAGTGCGTTGTGGCTGGCCTTTTTGAGATGGGTACGCGCGGCAAACATGTGTTTCCAATTATCGTGCCCAGACGCGGGCGCGATAATTGTAAACACATGCCGGCAAAAGGCCATGACGCACGAGCGTCTGGTCAGCTGAGCAGGCTGCCGCGCTCGCTCGCCCTCGCCCCCGCTCCTCTCTTGTTATTCTGCGGCGTTTTCTTGATGCTCCTTAGGATGATCTATAAAATAAAAAAGTACCACTACTGACAGGAGCCAAGCTGCGTTTCCACATGGACATCTGACTGGCGGAATGTTCAACGAGCTGTTAATACAGCGATAGGTGTCAACTGAAAAACAGTTTAAAATATTAACAGAACTCAGTGCTTGCACGCACACACACGAGTGTGCGTGTGTGTGTGTATATATATATGTATTTATATATACACACACACACGAAATAACAAACAGAGCTGCCCATCGGTGCTCGCTCTTTGCCCCCTTGCTCCCCGCAGTGTCACGGGGTGGTAGCGCTGCACGCTCGCTGGCACGGGCCCCCCTCTCAGCGTGTCTAACCCCCGGTGGTGTGAGCGTGCACTGGCCGGGGTCTGTCTTCTATCTCCCGCACACGCCCCTCCCGACCCCCGCCTCGGAGTGTTGAAGCTGCCTGCTCAGAACCCTAGCGGAGCTGAGAGATGTCGCACACTCCTCTCTGGGGCCCCGGTAAGTCTCACTTCATTTATATTCTGCTTCTGAATCCGCTGCTGCCAGTCTCCCCATCTGCGCTGCCCTTGCCTGCTGCTGCTCCTGACAGCGACGCCTCACACCGCCGGTTCGCTGTCTGGATCCCAGTTTTGGCTGCCACTTGCTTCTGTATTATGTGAGAACTAGTATGTACTCTGTGATTTTCTGTACTATTGGTGTGGACGGACCCAGTGGATATGTTTACGTGCTTCGCTGGTTTATTGTCAGTCACTCAGTGGAAAGGTCTGTCTCTGGTCCCTGGGGGCCACGCAACGTTTGGCCGGCAGTGAGTAGGGTGCATGAGGAAGCTTTGACCTGAGTACTCATGTACGGAAGGACCCTCACGTTTCGTGTCTTCCAAAAATACAATGTGTCTGGTTTCGTGTGATTATGAGCAGAAGTGATCTGGTAATTAAACTGCACTTTTCGGAACCAGAGACCCGGGTTTGCAAGTTGGTTGCTGCTGCTCTGCGTTGTGTGATCCTGCCCAAATTACCTGAGTATCTTCCTCTGACCCTCGTCTCTTGTCTGACAAAAATAAACAGGAGTGCCTCGGTGCATTATGTAAAGTTTGCATTGTAAGTTATACATGAAAACATAATTATAGTGGTTTTTAAAAAAAAACAAAAAAACAGCTGCTGTGTTCTTCTGCTTCAGTTTCACTTGAAGTTATTCTTTTGACGCTGGGACGATTCTTGCAGGGTGCTTCATGCAGACGGCGTGTTTGTGTGTGTCTCCATCAGTGTCTGTGTGTGCCTGATGCTTTCTTACAGATAGAGCGACGTTATTCTCTATTAGTTCAAACACAATAAGTTTTCGTACAGCTGGCGTTGTACAGGCATGTATATGAAGGCGCTTTCATTTGTGAGAGTGAAGAAAAAGGAGGATCAGTAAAAAAAAATATTTGCCCAAGATCACACAATTTAGTTAAGCAGGAAGCCCTGATCAATTCAGGTTTTCTGGTTTTACTTTGGACAAATCAGGCACCAAAAAGTTGTCTGTTTGTCTCTCATTTGTACCTCATATGTTAATGCTTTGTTTACCTCTTCCTGCATGATGGTAGGTTGAGCGTGGCAAGAATAAGCCACACGAAAGCTCAGAACAGGGCTTCGAGCTGAGCCTGTGCCATGCTTCAGGCTCGAGCCTGGCTCGAGCTTCCAGTGGCTCACTCACCTACCTCTACTCAAAATAACGGAATTTTCAATTTTTGTATGTGTCACAGTACTAAACCTTAGTAGTTTTTGCAGAAGTCCCTTTAAATAGTCTGTTTAGGCAGACTCATTCATGCATGCATGTATTTGTCTCCAGCAAGAAACATAATTTGGCTGATTACGCTTTACTACGGATAACTCCACCCTTACAACATTGCTTTATTTGATTTGCTCCATTGTGATCTTATCCTCTGTGTAATTTGGTCCCACACGTGATTTACTCCATGTAATTTCCTTCATGTGGTTTGTTCCGCGATAATTTTTGCTTTGTGATTTGCTTCACGTGATTCTTTTCCATTGTGATTTGCGTCATATGGTTTGCTCCATAGGACCTGCTCCTTCATGTTTTTATGTCGACCTCCATCAGCGCTTGCGCTGGTCTGGCCGAGAGTTTTAGTAAGTGGGTTTTGGAAGTGCAAACCCACTGGCTTTCGGCTGGCGACCAGCTTGCGTTCACGATAGCGTGCACTCGCGCAGCTGCCATCTGGGTTTCCTATCTCTTCCTCATTTCCTCGTCATGGCTCATTAACTCTCTGGACTCTGATGTTTCAATCGCAGCAGCAGCTCACATTACCAACTGACGGCCCTGGACTACAGTCACATGAAAAACAAGAGCGATTAGCATTGAAATGCAAGCTTTTTTTTTTGTCTAGTTAGAAATATTGCTTCGGTGGGTTGATTTCACCTTATATCGCTATTTGTTTTGTATTGGGAGTCACAGCCTAATTACCAGTATTTTTGTCTCACTCTGTTTTAAAAAAATATTTATTCGCGCAAAGCACAAAGCTATATTTAAGGTTACTTTTTCTGCGTCACTTCTTCACTCTATTTAAACTCCACACCCCCACTCTTATTGTCTCTCTCCTTCTCTCTCTCTCCCCTCTCTAATTCTCTCTCTACTTAATTAACTCTCCCCTCTCTATCTTTTTTAGCCTTTCATTCTCTCTCACCGCTTTATCTGTTTCTCTTTCAAACTCCTTCATTCACTCTCTCTCCCCTTCTTTCTCTCTCTCTATCCCGCTCCACTCTTTATTCTATGTACACCCTTTCTCTCTCTTTCTCTCTCACCACCCTCTCTAATTGGGCATTATATCTTCACTCTATCTCTCACTCGGCAACACCACAGCATCACTCAGCATCACCACAGCATCACTCAGCGCAACCACAGCATCAATCAGAGCCAGCACAGCATCAATCAGAGCCAGCACAGCATCACTCAGCACCAACACAACATCTCTCAACGCCATCACAGCATCACTCAACGCCATCACAGCATCACTCAGTGGAACCACAGCATCACTCAGTGCAACCACAGCATTACTCAGCACAACCACAGCATCACTTAGCGCCACAACAGCATCACTCAGCGCCATCACAGCATTTCTCACCAGCACCACAACATCACTCCGCGCCACCACAGCATCACTCAGCACCACCATAGCTTCACTGAGCGACACCACATCATCACTCAGGGCCAACACTGCATCACTCAGCACCACCACAGCATCACTCAGCACCACCACAGCATCGCTCAGCACCACCACAGCATCGCTCAGCGCCACCACAGCATCGCTCAGCGACACCACATCATCGCTCAGCGCCACCACAGCATCACTCAGGGCCACCACAGCATCACTCAGGGTCACCACAGCATCACTCAGGGCCGCCACAGCATCAATCAGGGCCACCACAGCATCGCACAGCACCACCACAGCATCGCTCAGCACCACCACAGCATCGTTCAGCACCACCACAGCATCATTCAGCGCCACCACAGCATCACTCAGGGCCACCACAGCATCACTCAGGGCCACCACAGCATCACTCAGGGCCACCACAGCATCACTCAGCACCACAACAGCATCACTCAGCGCCAAGACACTATCACTCAGCACCCCCACAGCATCACTCAGCGCCAAGACAATATCACTCAGCACCACCACAGCATCACTCAGCACCACAGCAGTATCACTCAGCAAGACCTGAGTATCATTCAGCATCACCTCAGCATCGTCTCCGCAACAGTCACCACCACCACCACTACCACCTCAGCATCACTCAGCACCACCTCAGCCTGCTCTCGGAATCTGGCATCTGTTGATTCTCCCCTAGCGTCTGGCCGCTGCTAGTGTTATAATACAGGTACTAGTTCCCAACCTTCACCCTCCGATTGTTTATGCCCCCTCAAAAAAAAAGCTTTAACAAACAACCATTGCAACAGGCAGAAACAAGTTGCCAGCATTGCAAGAACAAAAGAAAACTGAGGAAATTTTTTATTGTAAATACTTTTTTTAATATGGTCGTTCAGTTTTACATAATGCCTTCTTGGTCATATATAAAGTAACAAAAATGCTTCTGACACTTTTTTTTTATAACTTTTCAGCATGCTGCACAGCAGCCACACTTCTCTACAGCACAGCTTGAAGACATTGGCAAAGTCAATAGCTCTGGCTAAACACTTATAAGGCCCCAAAGGCGAGACCTATTGGCTATGCCAATGCTTGTTACTACAAACCAGTCACCCCTAAGGTAGGCCCTAGGTAGCCCTATGGGCATGGTGCTCTGCAGATAAAAGGTAGGACATGGGCTTTTATTGTGTGGCATGTCCTGGTAGTAACAAACAGCCTATTTGGTTTCTCACTGCTGTGAGGCCTACTTCTCTCATTGGCTAGCAATGGGAATTTTCTTAAAAGTCTTTAAGTGGTAATTTCTGATTTGAAAGGAGTAGCGTTGCCATGTTTGGTATGTTTGGAATAGTGGTGATAAATCCTGCTTATTGGTGTAGGACTCTGTGCTCTGCAGCCTGACTCCAATCCATGTCCAGGGCAGAGTGACAGCCCTGGACATGGACAGCGTGCATAGCCATGGCACAGGGAGGGATGGGTGTAACAGGGTTGCACCTATATTCATCTGCATACTGAATGGTCTTCCTGGGCTGGTAGAGTGGGAGGCGGGGCGCACTTACATTTGTATAGGCTGTGTCCTACCTCACACAAAGGGCATCTTTACCCCCTACTGTACGTCTGGAGCCAGAGCTGGGTTGGAAGGGGGTGTTGTGTGCTTCTATGGTTTCTTTTGAAGTTACCTTCACAACTAAGACATTTTGAGATTAAGTTTTTAGACACTGCGTGGGACTTGTAATCAGTTGCTGCTGGCTCTACATTATGCACATTGCCAGGAAGAACTGTTGTGCCCAGGGAAGGCACCACCTGCTGGTTCCCTTTTTGTCGCCGATGCTGCTGCACCCTTTAATTTGCATTTGTCCTGCTTCAAGCTGCAAAAAAGTAGTGTGGCCTTGCGGGAGAGAGCTGCAACAACAGCTGCGCTGCACGTTCTCTGCAGTGCTCAGATGCCGAGGGATTCAATGAGGTCTTCCCATTGCGAGCACCACCTTCTGTGTCGGCATTCCACAGCAGCTGTCCGCGAGGCCCCAGGAGAGGTCCCGGGCCAGCTGCAATTTCAGAGCGGATGGGGGCATTTAAAAATGCTGCGTTAATTTTGGCAGCTGCAGCGTACATTTGCGGGGGACCCAGTGAGGCCTCCCCCTGGTGTCCTGTCAGGTGTGTGCACCCTTTCCCCCTTTAGGATGTATCTGGAGGGGCGCTGGCTCATTGGGGGCACTCGTTCCTTGTTGGTGGCATAACAGGAGGAATCCTCAACTGAGGTCTCTCCGATCAGGAGCTTGCTACCTGCAGAAACCGTGGGATTACCGTAATCACCGTAGTAGATGTGCAGGTGTTTTTATAACCTACTTTTAATGAGAAATTACGTATAGTGCCTAATAGGAGTGCAATTGTCTTAGCACCCTATAATTGTATTGGTGATTTGTGTACTCTTTCATAACTGCTGCCTTTCATGCCCTGATGCTACGGTGAATGGCGGTTTTGATTCTTGCACTGACAGGTTAACAAGTACTACCATAGGTTGGCGTAAGGCGCGCAATGTTTATGATTTATGTGTTTTAGCCATTACCTAGTGCATTTCATGTCCTGATATTATTATGTATGTCATTTGGATGCTGGCCTTGTCAGCATAATGAATACTGATTGAAGATCTGTACAGTAATGGTGTTTTTATGACACATGCAAAATAGAAACCTTTCTTTTATTGCACTCATTGTGATGTTATGACAATTGTCTATTGTAGGAAAGTGCCCCTTTTTGCATGGTTACCCCCTACCTACTTGCCTAGAACTGATGCCAACCTGATGGAAGTGTGTGCTGGGATCCTGCTAATCAGGCCCCAGCACTTGTGTTCTTTCCCAAAACTGTACCTTTGTATCCACAATTGGCACAACCTCTGGCCCACATGTAAGTCCCTTGTAAAAGGTACCACTGGTACCAAAGGGCCTTGTGACCAGAGAGAGCCTCTGAGTGCTGCAGGATGTATTATGCCACCCACAGAAACTTCTCAGCTGACCCATACACCCTGCCACTGCAGCCTGTGTATCATAGTGGGATCCCAAACTCAAAAGTCAACATGGCACCCGTCCCTGGGTGCCATGCCTAACCAACACTGCCTGTGGCATAGACAAGACACCCCTCTATCAGGGTGCACTAAACCAAAGCTGAGGGCACAGTGGCACAAGCCCTGTGCCCCTACAGTGTCTGTGTCATTCACAGACATTGTAAGTGCAGTGAAGCGATTTTGAGTACATGGGCTGGTAGTTTGTAATCACAAACTCCCCTGCTCCAAGATGGCTTTACGGAGGGTTAAAAGTTTGGTATCAAACTTCTCAGCACATTAAACCTGAACTGATGCCAGTGTCGGATTTAATGTAAAATGCACTCAGAGGGCATCTTAGCGATGCCCCCTGAAACACGACCAGCACTGGTGTGGTTCCTTACTGACTGCCAGCCATAAGCCACCACAAGAAATGTTTCTGGACCCCTGGGTAGAGAGCCTTCTGCGCTCTGGGTCTGGAAACAAAGCACATCCTGGGCAGAGGTGTCATGCCTCCTCCCCGAGGATCGGCAGGGTCCATGAAGACGGAGCTTCAAAGGCCTGCCGCCTTTGTTAGCTACCCCCAGCCTTTTGCTGCTGTCAGCAACTGGCTTCTACCGGTTTTGGCCCCCATTTGGGCGCGGGAACGGCCGGGAAAAACTAGTCAGGAAGGGAGGTGTGCTCTCCCTTGCCAACTCCGCCCCTAAGGTGGGGGAGACGAGGTGAAGCCCACATCTCAGTCCCCTCCATCTTGAAGATGAGGGGACTAGGGCAATTAGGAAGAGGATTATGCTCCTCTCCCATGTGAGGATGGCATACTACGGGGTGTAGACACCCCAAGGAAGGGATCAAGTGGTCCTGACCTGCACACCCCTGTAACACCCCTAAATCTAGTATTTAGGGGCACCCCGGAACCTTATCTCTTCAGATTTGATGGACCAAAGAAGAAGATGGATCAGGACCGCTGCTGTGCCAGGAACTGACCCGCTGCAGACAAAACTCAGCAAGAACCCCGCCACCTGGACCCGGGTCGACCACTGGACCTGCTGTCCTTGCAGAAATCATGCCTGACCTCCAAGATACTGCGGAGGCCTGCAATCTTGCGCCGAAGCACCAAGAATCTCCCTTTGAATTAGAGGCTCTAGTCCCCGCCGTCTGCTGGTACCAGAACCGCCACAGTGAGGACCGACCCTAGTGTCGACGCTACTCACTGCTACAAATGAACTCCCCGACCACAGTAACAGAGGACCCACACTTGTGTTGACGCTACTCTGCCCCGCCAGTAGAAAAAGCACCCCCCTGGATGGCCTCCATGACCTCGAGGGATCCTCTCGGCTGCACAACTCCAGCTGTGCCCAGCTGGTGCCCAAGAGCCCGTACCCTCCTGCAAGTGGCCCTGTCGGCCTCCTCCAGCGCCTCCTGACTCTACCGCCCAACCGCGACCACCCCGTGACGGTCCGATGACGGTGGAACTCCTCAAGCCTAACTTCAACAGACAGCCACCAGAGATCGTGACGGTAACCATGTTGATAGTCTGCTGAAAACCACCCAACAACATTACTCTCCGCTGCCAGCGAGGGTAAGTCTCATTACCGGTATCGACCGCCACGGTGTAGATACTGAATCCCGCAACGCTGGGTGCCCCAGGCCCCACGACCGACATTGCCCGCAGTGTTGGCCTGGATCAACTGAAGATTGGAACTGTAAGCTGGGTACTAACTTGTAAGTCCATCACCTGTCTTTCCCTCCACAAGATTGCATAGCGTTCTCTCTGTATTGCACTAACTGTATATCCTGAATGCCAAGTATTTTCTTTCCGACTGAAAAGTATTGCTTGAAATTCTAAAAACCTTTCTGCTTGAAAAGCTTTGATACCTTGAAAGTATTTCAACCTACCTGCATTAAGTAACCTTGGGTTCTTCAGCTTGGTCACTTCCTTGGGGTCCTAATGTCCGACTGCAGGTTCGCATAGATCTAGCGGGCAAGTAGACAATATAGGATGCTGGTTTTATCTATTGGTATTGCGACATGCTAAACTGTTTTCCAGATATTCTGGATGTGTGCTACAACGTGTTGTTCTAGGATGATATTTCATGTGGCAACCATAATGTATGGCAGATTGTGATATTGGATGCTCTGTACATTGATGCATAAATGACATGTCTCTGTTTTTTGTTACTCATAAATGCAATAAAATAAAATAAATTAAAAATTAAAAAAAAGTAACCTTGGGTTCTTAAATAAAAACAAAGTATAACCTTGTATACTTACCAATTGGTCTAGATTCAGTCTTTGAGTGTGTGGTAACATTTCTTGCCTGAGTGTGTACAATAAATGCTTAACACCGCCCTCTGATAAGCCTAACTGCTTGACCACACCACCACAAATAGAGCTGTTGGTATTATCTACTTTGGCCTCTGCTATACCTCTGGAGAGCCACTGGACTCGGTGCACACTATACCTCGCTTTGGTATAGTATATACAGAGCCAGCTTTTTACAATGTTGACTTTGTGAAACAAACCCTTTGTGTTTTTTTATTTAGTATTCATGTTTGTGATCAATAATAAAATTGTTTTTGCTATAACAAATGTGAACATCGAAACGAACAGACGTAAGACTAATCATGATCACTTTCAAAGCATGAGGCTTGTCATTAGATGATGGCAAACATGATGGAGATGATGGAAGATGACTTCTACCAAAAGATAAACAAAAGACAGACTCATCCTCTCTTCTTCGTCACCTCTTTGTTTCATTTATATGGAGGCCCTAGTGCAGAAGCATTCACAAGTTCTCCTTCTACAGCAGACTCCTTTTCAGTGTACCTGTTTAGTGAAACTTAGGTACCTGCTCCCACGGTGCGTTCTTGGATCACAGTGAGGCTTGAACCACAAAATATCCCCTCGTAGTAGGAGAAATCTGACTCAAGCTAGTTGTCTCGAATTTGCAACTTTTAGGATGCACTGCAACGGATTTGTGGTGGGATGCAGTTTAGCTATCAAACACTGAAAATATAAATAAGAGCTGAGCTCACTTCCCAGCACAGAAAAGATTTACATTGACTCAGATGTGCGTTGATGCTAATTTGTACATACAATATGTGAATCTGCTTGCTGCCAATTTTTTTACGTCTTTGATTAAGATTGATGCCTTGCTGAAGCTCTGTTGGCCAACCTTGCTGATCCTATCTCCCTGAAAGCTTTCGACCAGACCAAGGATCCAGATGCACTGACACAGAGAGCCATGATGCCCTCTCTACCACCAGAGTAGAGCTGCCTAAGAAGAATCATCTATCTACAGGTATAGGTAAGCTGAGTTGTAACTCTCTCTGGCAAACAAACTTCCTCTGTGTGCCAATGGTTGCTTTGTTGGTTGATCAATCCTTTGTGGGATTCCCCACGTATCCTTTTCCCAGTACCCAACATACCCAGATATGCACCAGCCTCTAGACAGTGTGGCGTGAACACATGACTCAGAAAAAAGTGTGGGTGCTGTAAGACGTACTCCAGGCCACACTTGTGGGTTCCCAGAACTGCCTTGCTAGCCAGAGATCGAGCAAGCGGGTGCCTAACAAACTAGCAGGATCTAGAGAGCTCAAAGGTGTCCAGAATGGTTGTAGTGTTTGCTGTTGCATTTGTGGACTGACACTCCCAGTGTCCCTGAAGCCTTCAGGAATGAGATCTGTCCCCCTCAGCATGCAGTCATTGATCTAATGCAGCTGAGACTCCACAGGTCCCAAGATATTAAGGTTTCAAGAAGGCAGATACCAGAAGACAAGGCCGAAGTTCCTAGTCCAATAACTCTTTACCACAAACACAGCCACACTTGAATTTATCATGCAAGAATCTTGTTTTCCATCCCTTCAGGTTGTATCTTTTATATTCTATGCTTGTTTTCATTTGCCTAGCAGAAGTTACTGCAAGAGGATCCATATCTTTTGTATCCTCATTTCTATTACATAAAGCACATCATTCGGATAGGGAGCGTGATAAGTATTACTCTGTGTAAAGTGGGTGCTCAATGTTGCACCTTGTGCTTGTATTTTAATTGCTTTTTCATATTCAATCAATCAATCAATTTCTTTATTCGATCCGTTTAAACTACAGATCATAAAAGTACAGAGAAATAAAATACATATATAGAAAAGAAAAACCACATAAAAAAAATCCGCAGAAATATAAGATATATATAAAACCACGTTAAAAAGACACAGGTTGCAATCAAATACATCTTGTAAGTTAATAAAATGAGTAAAAGCATTACTTCATCTCAGGTCCCTGAAACCCCTTAGGACTAATAAATAAATAAATAAATAAATATCCCATATGAAGCATATAAGGTGTAAAAGTAATTACAACGAATTAGAAGCAGCATCAACATTAGTCAATCATGTGCCTTTTTAAGATGACATAGTGGAATTTTAACACCTAGGTGACTGTCTTAACATTGTTCAAGGGCATTAAGGACCTCATCTTTACTTCTCCTTAAACAAGCTAGTAAGAAGGAAGCTATCGCAAAGCAAGTGAATGGATCACACAGTTTCTTTAAAAAAAGTAGAGCAGGGCGACATTGCCTAATTTTAAGTTTCCTTACAATTGGGAGTATAAATCTCGATCGTTCCCTCTCATAAAAGCCACAAAAGAAAAATATATGAAGGTCAGTCTGCTCTGATCCCTTGTCACAGGGGCATGGCAACAGGTCTGTACTTCTGTACCTCTTCGCAGGAAAGATTAACATTAGTGGGATCAAATATAATCTAAATCTTAACAGAATATATCTATGCTGGCCATTTCCTATACTCTGTAAGTAAGAGTAGTCCCCTCTAATATTGGAGGTGATAGATGGTACAACATCACTGATTTCTTTAGACAATTTTCTTTCTGTCGCTCATAACTCGCCTTTGAAAAGAAAGTAGTCTTCAGCTTTTGTTTCGAAATTGATTTACACATACTAGGGGTGGTAAATAGTTCCTCCAGACCTATGTCAGCCAGATTTGTCCTCATGTACTGGAGCCATGGAATTTTCCTTGTGTTGTCCAGTGCTAGGCAATTTTTAATTAGGATCTGGGTTAGGTTTACTGTATCCCTAAGCCATATAGAATGCCACAAAGGCAACAGAGCGATCTTAATAGTGTCTGTTATGTAAGGTAAACCTTATTCAAGATTACAAATATAGTTTGAGCACGAACTGGGGAGGGAAAGAACTTTCTTGTAAAATCTATCCTCCAAGATTTGAAGGTAGGTTACCGGAGCCATACCCCATATACATGCCCCGTACGTTGCTACTGAAAGTGTCTTTGCTTAATATATCTTGTTTATGATGGTGAGGGGCTTTGAGCCCTACCTTTTCGCAAAAACCATTATAGCTTCCATGCTCCTCTCCATCATCATGGCTCTATTATTCACCATATTAGCCCATGTCTGTTTTTTTTATCAAAGTGGACCCCTAGGTACAAGAAGGAGGGTACCACCTCTAGTCTCCTTGAGCCTAACTCAAAATGTTGTGCTCTCTTTATCACAGGTGATCCTACTATAAGGACAAAGGACTTGTCTTCATTTACCCTTAGACCCAGTGAAGACATAAAGGAAGCATAGGCATTTATTAGGCGTTGCAGCGCCATCCCTGTCCGAGCAATTAATACCGCGTCATCGGCATATGCAAGTATCGGTATGGGTAAAGAATCAAAAACAGGGACGTCGCGTGATGCTCCAATAAGTGCTGCTTCAACATCATTTGTATATAAAGAAAAAGGAAATGGAGCGAGCACGCACCCCTGTCTAACACCTCTTAAGATCTTAAAAGGGCGTGTACACTCCCCATTTTTCCCATATCTGACACTTGCAGTAGCATTGGAATAAAGTTGCCGGATAAAGCTAAGTATTGCGGGGTCCACCCCCATCTCCTCCATTATGCTCCAAAGTCGGGAGTGAATCACGTAGTCAAATGCCACGCTTAGATCGAATAAAAGCTCTGGTGTACTTATTAGTTATCATGGTTAAGTTGAGGCACTGATCAATGGTGCCTTTGCTACTCCGGAAACCATATTGGGCCTGCATCAAGATATTCTTCTCTTTTGCCCAGTTTTCCAGCCAATTTAAAAGTAGGCACCCCATTAACTATGCCGTCGTATCCAGCAATGAGATAGGTCTGCAATTCTGTGGCTTATCTTTATCGCCCTTTTTGTAAATGGGAACAATGATGCTGGTTGTCCAAGAGATTAGTAGGGTAGTTTTGGCAATTTCATTAAAAACATTAGTTAATAACGGGGCCCATAACTCTTGGTGCTCAAGGAAACAATCGATGGGAACACCATCAGGAACCGGTGCCTTTCCAGAGGTACACTTTTCCAGTCCACTGATGACCTCTTTAACTGAAAATGTCAAGGGCTCGATAGGTGGTTGATCCACAATCACGCAGTCGATCCCGGAGATGTTATTTGAATCAAAAATCTGTTGAAAGTGGGCCACCCATTGATCTTCACTGACATGAGAATCAAGTGTGGGATCTGTGATGTTTTTAAAATGAGGAGCGTTAATCATCTTCCAGAAATCTTTACAATTCTTCGAGGTTGCCGCTATCTCTAGGTTTTCCCATGCTTCTTCTCTTAAAACCCTTTCCCTGTCCTTCCTGGCCACCACATACACCCTGCGAAGGAGCTTTATCTGATCTCTATCTCTGGGTTATTCTTTTAAGTCGCTATGTAAATTCCTTAAGGCTTTAGAGCAAGCTTAATCAAACCACCGTTTCCCTGGCATTTCTGATATATCTTTTGAGCACATCAAGGCCGCTTTAACTTCCTTGAGTAAACTCTCAAAAGAGAAAGGCAGTAGGTAGTTATTACCCTCGGATTCTAAACATTTCAAAATTAACTGCATTTTCCCCGCTACAAACTGTGGGACTAAATTCGCCTTATCGATTTTCGACCATTTTAGTTGGTAGCCATTTTTCCTAGCCATGATGGGTTTCTCCATTTTTTGCACTAGCTTATTCCTTTCTACCTCTATTAGTAATACGGCAAAATGGATAGCGTGATCACTAAAAACTGTGAATTGAGTGGGCCAGCCTTTCCCGTAACAAAGCGGGCAATATTATATAGTTTATGGTAGACTCATAGTCGTTTCTAATGAAAGTCTTGTGTCCGCCCCGTTAACAATTTCCAAATCCGTCGCATGGAGCAGTCTATTTAAGCTATTTCCATACTCTTGGTGTGTAAAGTGGTGGATTGCTTCACCATGAGTGTCTATCAGACCACAAAAATGTTATTCGATGAGTATTTGCATGGCTGCACATTAAAGTCACCCATCCAAATTATGTTAATAGCTTTCGTCCCCTTTGCTCTACTAATTTTCCTTAATTCACTGTCTAGGGAACCCACCACTGATTGCGGGTCTCCAAAGTTGTTATTATAAAAATGTATTAGTACCCAATCCTGGTCAGTGCCCCCCTCTATCAATAGTAAATGGAATGTGAACTGGGAGTCACAAATCTTTTAATTTTAATAGGTAGGGTGTTCGCTATTAAAGTTAGCAAGCCTCCTCTTGCTCTACCTGCAGGAGATGGGGCTGCATTTGTTTGATCTGAGCAGAACCCATCTATATGTATGTTATCTGGTGCCCAAGTCTCCTGGAAGCATACGATGGCCTGGGATTGTCACAGTGTTAGCCACATGGTGTTGTTCCCTTTTGTTCCTATACCTACCTATACCTGCCAAATTCCATGAGGCTATTTTCAAGCCTGATTTATAAAGCTCATTCCGAGGTGTAGAGCTGTTAGTTGTGTCATGTGTAAGTATCAGGGATCCCTTCTGTGCTTTCCCATGGGTAACATAGTTTAGACCTGGAGTGGGTAGTCAATCGCAGGCGTCAAGATCAGTAAGCGGTGCAAATCTATTTCCTGTAGCTACTCCTGTTCTGCCTAAGTGGGCCACACTAACTGCGTTTGTTAATTGCGGATTAAAAGAAGGTCTTACAGTTGGAGCTCTAGCCGAGGATTTCATATGCATTGATGGATGTCTATAAAAGAACTCCAAGGGAGAAGCGAAGATCTGTGACCTCAGTGGTAACACTTCATTCAGCTGGGCCGGGAAGAGCCTAGGTACCGCTACGTTGTTAAAACTTATTACAATGCAATAACCGGGATACGCCTTATGAGAGTGAATTCTTGCCATGATGATATGATTAAACAGGCCTTCCGGGGTTCTATCATGATATCCAAGATGGGTAGTTAGCCAATGAAGGGATTTGTCCATCAGCTGTGTTGTCGATTCCCTTTGGCCTTCTTTTAATACCAGGACATTTACCAGGACTAAGACAAGCGGGGACGCTGCTGGAGGAAGACCCAATGACAGGTGACTCTGTTCTATTTGCCTTCCTTCAAATGGAAGTTGGCCTAACGTTTCTGTTTTGGGGCACCCCTCCAAAACCTCTGATCCCTCCTCCCTCTTTTTCAAGACACCATTCATACCACTGGGGGATATGGTTGCATCTTGCGCGGCAAGTCAAGTTTATAGCCCCCCCTATTCTGAGATTGGAGTGTATCTCGGTGCTGGTCCATCCGCACAGTCTGCACAGCCTGCTAGTCAGAGCATGTCTCTGGGGCTCTATGGTCAATGTTCCATTGGGTTTGCGTTTTCATATTACTTTATTCATTCTGTGTGATTTAAACCGTTTGGTTACTATTCTTACTGTACATATATTCCTAAATCTCAATGTGTTATTACAGCGTTGTTCAGTTTATACAAAAGTACTATCTTGGCTGTACATTCCATCTTTATTGCAAATATAGCTGTTACACTGCTTCTAGACTGAACCGTCACCCCTTCTTTTTTAAACTCACCCTTGGCAGTGCAACCAGCAATTCTCTGTCAGACAAAATACCTAATTTTCTAGTTTGAATGGAACACTCTTAGCAATTTCTACAATGTCCCTGTCGATGAAAGAATCAGATTATGGCTGCAATCAGGGACCCTGGGCTACGCTTTTGCACTATTGTTCCAGCAGGGTGTGAGAGAGTCTGTGCAACACCTAATTTAATGTTCTGTAACCGTGATTGTTGAGACGGGACTGTCCCCGCATGGTAAACTGCGATGTAGCTCTGCCCAGAGTGATTGTTGAGACGGGACTGTCTCCTGCATGGTAAACTGCGATGTAGCTCTGCCCAGAGTGATTGTTGAGACGGGACTGTCCCCGCATGGTAAACTGCAATGTAGCTCTGCCCAGAGTGATTGTTGAGACGGGACTGTCCCCGCATGGTAAACTGCAATGTAGCTCTGCCCAGAGTGATTGTTGAGACGGGACTGTCTCCTGCATGGTAAACTGCGATGTAGCTCTGCCCAGAGTGATTGTTGAGACGGGACTGTCTCTTGCATGGTTAACTGCGATGTAGCTCTGCCCAGAGTGATTGTTGAGACGGGACTGTCCCCGCATGGTAAACTGCGATGTAGCTCTGCCCAGAGTGATTGTTGAGACGGGACTGTCCCCGCATGGTAAACTGCGATGTAGCTCTGCCCAGAGTGATTGTTGAGACGATGTAGCTCTGCCCAGAGTGATTGTTGAGACGGGACTGTCTCTTGCATGGTTAACTGCGATGTAGCTCTGCCCAGAGTGATTGTTGAGACGGGACTGTCTCCTGCATGGTAAACTGCGATGTAGCTCTGCCCAGAGTGATTGTTGAGACGGGACTGTCCCCGCATGGTAAACTGCGATGTAGCTCTGCCCAGAGTGATTGTTGAGACGGGACTGTCCCCGCATGGAAAACTGCGATGTAGCTCTGCCCAGAGTGATTGTTGAGACGGGACTGTCCCCTGCATGGTAAACTGCGATGTAGCTCTGCCCAGAGTGATTGTTGAGACGGGACTGTCTCCTGCATGGTAAGCGGTGATGTAGCTCTGCCCAGAGTGATTGTTGAGACGGGACTGTCCCCGCATGGTAAACTGCGATGTAGCTCTGCCCAGAGTGATTGTTGAGATGATGTAGCTCTGCCCAGAGTGATTGTTGAGACGGGACTGTCCCCGCATGGTAAACTGCGATGTAGCTCTGCCCAGAGTGATTGTTGAGACGGGACTGTCTCCTGCATGGTAAGCGGTGATGTAGCTCTGCCCAGAGTGATTGTTGAGACGGGACTGTCTCCTGCATGGTAAACGGCGATGTAGCCCTGCCCAGAGTGATTGTTGAGACGGGACTGTCTCCTGCATGGTAAACGGCGATGTAGCCCTGCCTAGAGTGATTGTTGAGACGGGACTGTCTCCTGCATGGTAAACGGCGATGTAGCCCTTCCTAGAGTGGCCCAACAGCATGTGATGACTGCATTCAATATTTTATGGCCAATCAGACTGCGTGCTGAGGACAGGGCCTGTCCACTGACTCTGAGGACCAGAGCCTAGTTCCAAAAGCAGGAAGGGTGCACAATGGTGCCCTCTAATGAACATAGGACCACTGTCCATGTCCTGGGTTGTAAATATTAAGAGGTTGTGGCAGCGTATTATTTTACAATTAGGACACAAAACTGATCTTTTTCTCTGATTCAGAAGGAGTGTGGTGGTACTGGCCCCACTTGTGTCAAAGTGTTCCACTTTTAAGAGACAGCCAGACCCCGGTCAGCTGACATCATATGTGCATGTCGACTGTGTGGTGTGTAAAGCGTGCATGGTAGAAGGATTCCCTCTGGATGTCTGTGTTAGATTGCGGAGATTTTGAATTGCTGCTAGTTTTACATGGCCCCGGTTGTGATACAGCTTCTGCAGACAGTGGAAGTGTATTGCCCACATTCCTAAGCTGGAAGGTGTAGCACTAGACACTGTTGTGTGATTGGATGGAGACATGGATGCATTTAGAAATTCTAGGGTAATCTTTTAGCAGGGAAATGCTGATTAGTCCTTCCCGAGTACTGCTGTTTGGGTTAATTGAGGACGAATGGGAATGAGTCTGCAGATTCTGTTGTTAGAGGAGGAAAGATTCTAGGTAGGGTCTGCTTCTTTTTCTCTCCCTAAGTACTACTTCAGGAAGGCTGATGAAAGCCAGGTGCATAGGACTCACACTTCATTGTACTCATGATTAGGGTACTTCTGTCTTGAGCTAGCATCGTCACTACCTGCTGCAAGCGCTATCATCTTTCACAAAGTCTGTGTCAGAAAGAACTTGAATATGGAAAAGAATAATCCCAAACCGGTTCCTGGGCACTGGTACTGGGATCAACATTCCTTGTGAGGGGGCTCAAACTACCTGACTTGGGACCAGTTCCAAGTTCTTCATGACCAAGGAAGGGAGTACTCAAAGAACTGATAAGATTCATGGCTGATGGTTCCACATAATAACATTGTTTTCCAAAACATCTTTTGCAAAAATCACTTTTCAAAACATCTTGTACAATAACATTCTTTTTCTATGTAGTGTATACTTTTGAACAAAACATCTTTTCATAAATTTCGAACATCCCTTAAGATCTTTTTATTTAATTTTGTTTTTTGTATGTATAACTTATTCTATTTACATACCTATTTGCATTCACACACGTATACTCATACCCCCAAACTATCTATCTATCTATCTATCTATCTATCTATCTATCTATCTATCTATCTATGTTTTGTTTTATGTTTTCATGTTGTTTTTATTCAGAGGGAACAGCCCCTCACACCCCCTTTAACGTATATATGATTTTGCTTTTATATTGCATATAATTGTATTGTTCATTTGCTGTTTGAGATTCCTAATTATATTACACTTACCCCTTTTCTTTTATCCATCTATTCTCAAATGTCCATTACAAAATATTCATATTTTTTTCAAATTAGTCCCAAACGCTCTCATGTGAAAATTAATAATGTTTTCTTTTTGACAATGTTTTGCCAAATTACAAATGTAGTCCAAATATCTTTATTTGATTTGCAAAAGCAATCATAAAAGTACAATAAAAAGAATTTTGTATCAACAATACAAATATATTCAGTCATGTCAGTACAAGTTCATAGATAAGCGTGATACACCCCCGATAAAAACCGAGATAAAAAACAGCAAACATTAAAATTGTCTAAAAATTTCAAATACAATAAAGCCAGTCTTACTTGCTTGAAATTCAGGGGCGAACATACTTATGTCGCAAACCAGCCCATTTAGGGCAGATTAGGGCAACAAGTAAAGTGTCTAGAGAGGAAGTCATATCACATGTGCAAAGGGGGGATCTGAAGGCTTATGCCAGCCCAATAACAACTGTGGGAACAAATTTAAACTAAAATACGTTAATAATCTTCTATACAAAACCGGCATGTCCAACGTTAAATACAATTCCACTTTACTCGTAGACTTCACCATCGCATATTGCATGTAGCTGTTTTTATGCTGGGACACCAAGGCCCTAGCTTCTTGTGTCTGCGTTGTGAAACCCCTTTAGCCCATGCAAAATCTGATTTGCAAATCAGCTCTGGTGCAATAAATAATTGGGGTTTACCCATTGCTCCCAGTGTAGCTTTAATGTAACTCAACCAAGGTATATGTTGACTATTACCCATATTCAAACAATCACGTATGATCTCTCTTTTAAACTCTAAGTTACTTTTAAGCCAAATGGAAAGCCATAGGAGTATTGGACAAATTTGTATAAAATGTGAAATAAAACCTGCTTCCAACTCTTCATGCACTATTGCTGCAGGTACACTCTGGGGAATCTGCAGTATCCTCCAAATCTCTGCACCAAAGGCCACAGTTGGAATACATTTTGCATTATAAAGATATAAGGACTTTATGTGGCTATATCCTAGGTGCCTTGAAAAAGCGTCTATGCCATTGGCTACCATAGGACATGCGCTCTCACCAAAGGGTCCCAATTAATTTTATTATCCAGCAGAATGCCTAGATAACAAAATGTGTCCACCTTCTATATTAGGTGGTGCTTAATACAAATAATGTTTAGTTTTTGTGTTTTTCAGGCCCAATATCATGGTGTAGGATTTGAAATAATTGATTTTCAAACCCAAATTCGCCATAAAATAATAAAAATAATTTAATATCATCTATAAGCCATTAGCTGTACGCGCAATAAGAATGGAATCATCCGTGTACAGCAGAGATGGGACCATTCTATTTCCTACCATCGGCACATCCTTATAGTGTTCTCTTAAAGATTGATCCAGCCTATTAATATATAGAATAAAAAGCATGGGGGCCAAAATGCATCCCTATCGGACTCCCCTGCCTAACTGAAAGTGCGGGGTGCATTCCCCTGAGGGACCGTATCTATCTTACCGATGTTTCCAGTCCCGTGTGCAAATGATGCAAGAAAGCTACGAGGGCTTCATCCACAGCCATGTCCCTCAGCACAGCCCATAGTTTCGATCTAACCACTGTGTCACATGCTGTGCTGAGGTCTATGAAGGCCAAATTTACACATCCCTTTTTAACTACTGTATATTTATTAATTAAAAGGTAGAGGTTCAAGTTTTGTTATATTATCCCTCGTCATGGCCTAAAGCCATACTAGATGTCTGACAGAATTTCTTTATTATTTGCCCCATCCATTAGTCATTTTCGGAGGACACTGCCCAAAACCTTCAACCCGGCATCTATCAATGAAATGGGATGATAGCATGCTGGGTCCGCTCGATTCCCTTTTTATAAATTGGTACAATAACTGATTGCTTCCAAGATATCGGAATGTGCCCACGTGCTACAGCATTCAAATGCTGGGTGATTAGTGGGGCCCAGAGATCCATACATGATTTAAAAGATGTCCAGGCACCCCATCTGGTCTGGGTGCCTTCCCCGATGTAAGTTCCTCTATACCTTCCTGTAGTAAATGAAAGCAGGTCCGGTTCCAAGTAGATTAATCAAGTAGGTTTATTCAGGATAGATGTTACAATGTAGAGAAGCCCCACCGGGAGCAGCCTTCCTGCTGCTCAGCCCATCCACCAACTGACTCTCTCACTCACCAACATTCCACTGCCACCTCACACACCAACATTCCATCAACACAGCCACACTGGCTGAGCAGCAGGTATAACACATCTCCTTTCTTTAAATAAACAAAGATAGGGTTGCTACTACAACATGCACGACTCGTACGCCAAGGTAATGAATGAACGGGAGGTACATGTTGACACAATAAATACAAAGATGGTAAAAGACACTGCATGCAACTATGACTAACATATTAAATGTAAAGATGGTAACTGTCAACAAGAGAATGCAATGTAATACATGTAAGGATGGAGGAAATACATGTATGCAAAGATAACAATAAATAATACAAGAAAGGAAAAAAAAACACCACGCAATCCACAACTTCTCTAAACACATAAGCACCACTACACTCACCTCTACACTCACCTCTTCTCCCTTTCCACCATGCAAAAAAAAAAAAAACACACACTCTGCTGCACCCTAACACAAATATCAAACACCTGTGCCACTCACATACCAGCTGGCCAGGCTAATACCCAAGTGGTGAAAAAGGGAACAAACCACAAGGCGCGGTAGGGAACCGTCCAAAACAAGTATGTGTGGGACACCACCCCACACGAACCATGTGGCATTTTACTGCCCTTCACCCTTACCCGTAGTAAGGGTGGAAAGTGTGGAAAAACAGTCCACACGAACCAAGGAAAGAACAACATAGTAGTACATCCAATCTCGTAGTAAAATAGAAACAGAAATCACTAGCGATAAAACACTCACCCCGCAATAACCCGGCTCACTCTCCCCAACCCCATAGGCTGGGTGGAAAAACACTAAAAACTCATCTGCTGTGGCTTCACACTGCCACACAACACTAACAAAATTTGGCATCTACACTGGCCTTCACCCTTACCCTAAGTAAGGGCGGTAAGTGTGGAAAAAAAAACACTCCACACCAATCAAGCACAATACAACTCGACACCCAACCACGCAGTAAATACTAACACTTCAAAATCTGGCTTACACTCCGCCCTTCACCCATACCCCAAAGGTAGGATGGAACATAAAGAAAGAAATTGCCTCTCTGAAAAATACAACATGGCACTCTCCCAACACCTCAGGAACAGGAAAAAAATAAGTACCTCACCAAAGGAATCAATCCGCACGCACTGTGCAAAATCACGAAATCGCTAAAAGGGAAAGTCTAGATGACATTTCCACGCATACCAGAAGAATAAACAGGTTACAATACACATCTCGATGGAGAATTAAAAGAAATGATCTCCAATAACACAACACCTTAAAAGAGGGAAGGAAAGCTTTGCAATTATACTAAACACACCAAGATAAGTGCCCCTTAAAATTCGTTAAAGCAAGAATGTTAAATCACACCCAAGCAGAGGAAAAACAAGGCATTGAAAGACAGAAAATATGGCAACACTGAGGAGGAAATGTGAACACAAAGGTGAGTGACCTGTCACCCGAGACTCCTCTTGAAATGCAGAAAATTCACAACTCAAATCAAGTGGTTAAAACAGACTGCCACACAAAAAAAAAAAAAATAAGTGTTGCCAAGTTTTGTTCTCAACTGGTGACAGCTTGCACCGAACTCCCAGCGTGCTCACCACGTGAACCTGCGACATCTGCTGGAGAGTGCCAGGATACAACACTCTCAAAGTGTCCTTCTTCATACAAACTGCTGTATGCGTGCAACTCCGTCAACCCTAAAAATAGTCAAATTGTGCTTCATTTCTAGCCTGTGCTGCAACAACTCCAATGAGCGCAGCGTGCTTGCGGCTCCTACAAAGTACCTCCAGTGCTTGAATGGGGCGTGGCGCTTGAAAACTAAATTGCGGCGCTGAAAATGATCCATAAAATGGCTCGCACCAACTTGACAAAGTACTTGACAGTAAAAGGTGAAGACAGGACTCACCGCAGGAGCTTGCAGGCACACGGACAGGAAAGGATGTCAGGCAACTACCCAGTGTTGCCAGATTTTGAGACCCGTCCCAAGCCCAAAGACCCTCAAGTATAAGCCCAAATTAAGCCCAACGCAGCCCAGTTTCAGCCCAAAAACCAGCCCAAAGTCGAAACTCTCAAATTTTGCAAGAGTAGTCTTCAGAAAATTTTTAAGGACGAATCTAAATTCTATTCAATATGCAGATAGTGGGGGAGGATTACTGGGCACCTGTGTTAATAACTACTCATTTTCAAGACCAGTCACCACTTTGACTTTTCATCTTGTAATTCTGTCACCACAGAACCAAACCTGAACCTGGCATTCATGAATTACCTCTAGCTAGATACAGATACATTAATACATCCACGCATGAAACATAAAAACTCACAAAACTTACCTTAGCTACAGCTCTCCAAGAGGGAAGCCTCAGAGGTCCCACAAGGGTTGGGACTGCTGCCTTCACTCATTGGCTGATTGGAAGGCAGTAGTCCCAACCTTATCACAGAGTGGGATGGGGTCAGTGATACTTCTGACCTCACCCCACTCTGTGACTAGGTGCCACTGTGACACTCTGCCCTTTGTACTTCAGGGCTTAAAACTGAAGCGCCCAGGTCCGAGTCAATCAGTGGCACTCCCTTCATTACAAGGGGAGGGCCTCGAGGCACTTTTGCCAGACTGAGGTCACGCACACAGGGCTGTGAAAATCCTCAGCCTGGCAAAGCTCAGGCAGCCAGGAGTCTGCACATTTAGCGCATGTCCAGCTCCTGCCTGTCTGACCTGAACAAGAGGAGTGTCTGTAAGGCTGGCCTTTGTTCCGCCCCAACACCCATTGATTTTGACGCTGCCCCCTATTTACAAGGGTGACGTAAATAGGAGGCAGTGCCAAAATTAGGACCAGGGAAAACCTGGACTTTACATGGCGAAACGCGAAACAAGGAGAAATGCTTAATTTCTCCTTGCTTTTTGCTGTTTCTATGTGTGCTGCACTGTGCAGCACACATGCAAACAGCAAATTGCCATGAATGATTGTTTATGGAAGGGACACCTTCCTGCACACGAACAATCCACGAACAATCATTTAAAAACAGATGATTTGCAACTTCTATGTGTGCTGCACAATGCAGAACACAGAAGTTAAATTTCGCCACTCTGGATTGTTTATGTGCAGGAAGAGAAACCTTCCTGTAAATAAACAATCATTCCCTCCACGCTAGCACCCTTGTACTATGGTGCAAGGGTGCCTGCATTGGCGCTAGGCAGCTGAGTTTAGCACCAGTGCTAGGCAAAATGCAGGGATGTGCCGTACCATTGTAAATACGGCGCATTCCTGCATTTTCAGAAAGGCAGAGCGTGGCATTAGCCATGTTTGCTTAATGCCACGCTTCGCCATTCCCTTGTTAATCTGCCCCTTACTTTGGTGTGCGTGCAAATCCTGAATTGCCGATCCCTGATGAGTTGCACTACTCCTGCTGAAACAAGGCCAATGGAGGCATCAATGGGTGAGGCGGACTGGCCTCAAGAGTCCTGTGACCTTAGTGACTGAGTCAATGCTGCTCTAGGGTGTGCTGCTTTGTAGGCCTGCCTGCAAGAAGACTGGAGGTGAACTTCAGTATCGATTGTGGTGGACAGGCCTTCAAGGTACTAAGACACCAGGGCTTCTAAAGGTCTAGCTGGGGCTTCTAAGGTCTACCATGGGAATGTGCTCCCTCAGGAGAGTGGTCTGGTGGACTGTTCATGAAGGCTGAAGCTGGTTCCCCAGTACCAAATTCGGCAGCTCTGGCGTAGTGACACATCCCCCAATGAACACCATACTATCCCACTGAGAGACACTCGCACTGCCTTCAGCTACAACCCAATTGTGCCCTGCTGTATATATACCTGGATGCGACTCAATTCAAATTATGCACAAGAGTAATATGCTGCCTGGAAAAAAAAGTACCTTCCTGGAAAAAGCAAACCCTCATATGGATGCAAGATTAAGTAAAGCATGTGAAATGTAAGTAGAACAACATGGTTACCTTAACACTTTTATACTCATTATTCAGAAATCAAGAGTGTTTTTGACTGAAACTTTAAGCACCACTACAGATCCCTGGAGGGACAAGTATCACGGTCCATTGCTTATATCCTTATGAACAGTGAGCAGTATGGTTTAAAAAGACTACATTCCTGAACACAGAGCCGTGGTACACATTTTATAAACTAAAATAAGGAAAAAAGCGGATAAGGATCACATTAATCGGTTTCCACTCCACCCATCAACCAGGTATTGCAGTACCTCCAGGAATGGTGCACCTCACCACCCAGGGAAAACAATGCTGTTCAAAGAAAGAGGAGAAAACAAAAAGTAGTGCTTCGCTGGCAAACTCTGTAAAGTGAGAATCTCCTCCACAGGCACCTGACACCAGTTTCTTTCTAGACCCTTTAATGGATATCCAAAGTGCTCTGCTCGGAACTTTCAAAATGTATATTTTGCAGTATTTTTGAAAAGATGTCTCCCCACAAACATTTCAGGATTTAAACCACACTGATCCTGTCTCAAGCAGATGTTCCTTTTTGTCTGCCTGTGGTGCAAAGTTGTGCAAGAAATGTGGCCTCAATCAAAGTAAGGCCATCAAGGAGCAAGAGGCCCGAGGCTGCACTTTGGAACAGAAAAATGTCAGAAACACTTCCAACAAAAGTGTTTCTTTCTTTTTGGATCCATTTCACAAGGGAACGAATGAAGAAAAGTAGAAGAAACAGACGGTGAGAGACGAAGCACGGTTTCAGCGAGAGAGACAGAAAGAGACGGGGCAGCTGACAGCAGCAGATCAGGAAAAGTGGACATTTCGACCACTAAATTAATCCTACCTTAATACACTGGCACCTAAAGAACCACCGCAACAGCAACAGAAGCAGGCTGCACGATCGGCCACCGACCAGTCCTTGCCGCTCCTCCTGAGACTCCTCCTCCGAGTACGAACCAGTGTTGCCAGATTTTGAGACCCATCCCAAGCCCAAAGCCGCTCAAATATAAGCCCAAATCCAGCCCAACGCAGACCAGTTTCAGCCCAAAAAACAGCCCAAAGTAGCAAGTCTCAAATTATGCAGAAATAGTCATCAGAAACAATTTTAAGGACAAATATACATTCTATTCAATATACAGATTAGTGTGTGAAGTCAGAGGGTTATGGGGCAGCGTGTATTTCCAATACACACCGCATAATTACACACCACTGCCTTTAACATACGAGCAGGGAGAGGACCGGAGCCGCGGGCGCACACGGTCCCTGAGTGAACAAATAGGGGACATGAGGGGGCGGGGGTCCTGTGGGGGCGCCGAGCTGGGCGCACTCAGGGAGGCGGCCAGCACGGGGTATCTGCATGGGCACAATGGCTCTGGGTATTCTGCGCCAGGAGAGTTGTGGGGCGGGTGTGTGATGTGTGGAGGTGAGATAGTGTGGGAGTGCCATCAGGGTCCGTTGAGGGAAAGTGGCCTGAGGAGGAGGAGGGAGAGGTGAGGGTAGGGAAGAGTGAGACGTAGGGAGGGTGGCACAGGGGTGTGAGGTACTTGTCGGGACCGAGCCTGAGAGAGCATTGCAGTGAACAATGGCCACGGGATTCAGAGAGGGGCTGAGGTTGCACGGAGGACAAAGGTGCTAGGGGTGGGCAGGGGTCCGGATCGTTGTTGGACAGTATTGTGAGGCAGAGGTGGGCCGCGACGGACGAGCAAGAAGGACAGACCTGGGCAAGCAGCGTGGCACTGAGATGAACTGAGGTGTGGGACAGAGGTAGACAGGCAGAACAGAGATGCGACACCACGATTGGTTGTGGTGCGGGTGTCAGACGTTGACAGAAGTGTGGGACAGAGATTGGAAGTGGCGTCGGATCAGAAATGGTCAGAGGTGTGGGACACATACAGACAGAGGTGTGGGAGACATTGGCAGTCAACTGGGTTAGAGATGGTCAGAGGCGTGGGGCTGAGACAGACAGGTGGTGTGGGGGAGAGACTGGCAGTGGGCTGGGGTCAGAGATGGACAGAGATGTGGGACAGTGGGGGGTGGGGGAGGAGATTGGAAGTGACGTCGGGTCAGGGAAGGACAGAGCCGTGGACAGAGAAGGAGGTTTGGGGCAGTGGTGTGGGGGAGAGACTGGCACTGTAGTGGGGTTGAGAGATAGGTGTGGGACAGAGACAGACAGTGGCATGGGACAGAAATGACGTGTGTGGGCAGAGACAGGTGTGGGAGAGATTGGCAGTGGACTGGGGTTAGAGATCGGTAGAGGCGTTGAACAGAGATAGACAGGGTTTGGGGCAGTTGTATGGGACAGATTACAGGTATAGAGGCGGATGGAGTTGTAGGCCAGACATATACAAGGGTGCAGGAGGAAGGACAGAAATGGGCACTGGTACGGAGAAACAGGGCCCATGAACAGGATGCAATGATATAGGGCGGAGAGGGACAGAGTTCTTTGGCTTAGGCGGGCAGCAGAGTAGGGCAGAGATTCAAAGAGGGGCAGGAAAGGGATGCAGAGTAGGGAAAGGTTTGGGGAAGAGATGGGGAGGGTGGGGCACAGTGTTATGGTGCATCGATGGGCAGGTCTGGACATATGGACCAAGCTGGGGTAGAGGTGCAGAAGGGTGTCGGGCAGAGAAAGGCACTTCTGTTAGGCTGAGAAGGACAGACAGAGAGATAGGGTATTTGGACAGCCAGGGCTGGGGCAGCGATGGCCAAGGCTGGGTCAGAGGTGGGCCAGGGGATGAACCAAATAGGCAAAGGTGTAGCTCTGCCCAGAGTGATTGTTGAGACGGGACTGTCCCCGCATGGTAAACTGCGATGTAGCTCTGCCCAGAGTGATTGTTGAGACGGGACTGTCCCCCATGGTAAACTGCGATGTAGCTCTGCCCAGAGTGATTGTTGAGACGGGACTGTCTCCTGCATGGTAAACTGCGATGTAGCTCTGCCCAGAGTGATTGTTGAGACGGGACTGTCTCTTGCATGGTTAACTGCGATGTAGCTCTGCCCAGAGTGATTGTTGAGACGGGACTGTCCCCGCATGGTAAACTGCGATGTAGCTCTGCCCAGAGTGATTGTTGAGACGGGACTGTCCCCGCATGGTAAACTGCGATGTAGCTCTGCCCAGAGTGATTGTTGAGACGATGTAGCTCTGCCCAGAGTGATTGTTGAGACGGGACTGTCTCTTGCATGGTTAACTGCGATGTAGCTCTGCCCAGAGTGATTGTTGAGACGGGACTGTCTCCTGCATGGTAAACTGCGATGTAGCTCTGCCCAGAGTGATTGTTGAGACGGGACTGTCCCCGCATGGTAAACTGCGATGTAGCTCTGCCCAGAGTGATTGTTGAGACGGGACTGTCCCCGCATGGAAAACTGCGATGTAGCTCTGCCCAGCCCAATAACAACTGTGGGAACAAATTTAAACTAAAATACGTTAATAATGTTCTATACAAAACCGGCATGTCCAACGTTAAATACAATTCCACTTTACTCGTAGACTTCACCATCGCATATTGCATGTAGCTGTTTTTATGCTGGGACACCAAGGCCCTAGCTTCTTGTGTCTGCGTTGTGAAACCCCTTTAGCCCATGCAATATCTGATTTGCAAATCAGCTCTGGTGCAATAAATAATTGGGGTTTACCCATTGCTCCCAGTGTAGCTTTAATGTAACTCAACCAAGGTATATGTTGACTATTACCCATATTCAAACAATCACGTATGATCTCTCTTTTAAACTCTAAGTTACTTTTAAGCCAAATGGAAAGCCATAGGAGTATTGGACAAATTTGTATAAAATGTGAAATAAAACCTGCTTCCAACTCTTCATGCACTATTGCTGCAGGTACACTCTGGGGAATCTGCAGTATTCTCCAAATCTCTGCACCAAAGGCCACAGTTGGAATACATTTTGCATTATAAAGATATAAGGACTTTATGTGGCTATATCCTAGGTGCCTTGAAAAAGCGTCTATGCCATTGGCTACCATAGGACATGCGCTCTCACCAAAGGGTCCCAATTAATTTTATTATCCAGCAGAATGCCTAGATAACAAAATGTGTCCACCTTCTATATTAGGTGGTGCTTAATACAAATAATTTTTAGTTTTTGTGTTTTTCAGGCCCAATATCATGGTGTAGGATTTGAAATAATTGATTTTCAAACCCAAATTCGCCATAAAATAATAAAAATAATTTAATATCATCTATAAGCCATTAGCTGTACGCGCAATAAGAATGGAATCATCCGTGTACAACAGAGATGGGACCATTCTATTTCCTACCATCGGCACATCCTTATAGTGTTCTCTTAAAGATTGATCCAGCCTATTAATATATAGAATAAAAAGCATGGGGGCCAAAATGCATCCCTATCGGACTCCCCTGCCTAACTGAAAGTGCGGGGTGCATTCCCCTGAGGGACCGTATCTATCTTACCGATGTTTCCAGTCCCGTGTGCAAATGATGCAAGAAAGCTACGAGGGCTTCATCCACAGCCATGTCCCTCAGCACAGCCCATAGTTTCGATCTAACCACTGTGTCACATACTGTGCTGAGGTCTATGAAGGCCAAATTTACACATCCCTTTTTAACTACTGTATATTTATTAATTAAAAGGTAGAGGTTCAAGTTTTGTTATATTATCCCTCGTCATGGCCTAAAGCCATACTAGATGTCTGACAGAATTTCTTTATTATTTGCCCCATCCATTAGTCATTTTCGGAGGACACTGCCCAAAACCTTCAAACCGGCATCTATCAATGAAATGGGATGATAGCATGCTGGGTCCGCTCGATTCCCCTTTTTATAAATTGGTTCAATAACTGATTGCTTCCAAGATATCGGAATGTGCCCACGTGCTACAGCATTCAAATGCTGGGTGATTAGTGGGGCCCAGAGATCCATACATGATTTAAAAGATGTCCAGGCACCCCATCTGGTCTGGGTGCCTTCCCCGATGTAAGTTCCTCTATACCTTCCTGTAGTAAATGAAAGCAGGTCCGGTTCCAAGTAGATTAATCAAGTAGGTTTATTCAGGATAGATGTTACAATGTAGAGAAGCCCCACCGGGAGCAGCCTTCCTGCTGCTCAGCCCATCCACCAACTGACTCTCTCACTCACCAACATTCCACTGCCACCTCACACACCAACATTCCATTAACACAGCCACACTGGCTGAGCAGCAGGTATAACACATCTCCTTTCTTTAAATAAACAAAGATAGGGTTGCTACTACAACATGCACGACTCGTACGCCAAGGTAATGAATGAACGGGAGGTACATGTTGACACAATAAATACAAAGATGGTAAAAGACACTGCATGCAACTATGACTAACATATTAAATGTAAAGATGGTAACTGTCAACAAGAGAATGCAATGTAATACATGTAAGGATGGAGGAAATACATGTATGCAAAGATAACAATAAATAATTCAAGAAAGGAAAAAAAAACACCACGCAATCCACAACTTCTCTAAACACATAAGCACCACTACACTCACCTCTACACTCACCTCTTCTCCCTTTCCACCATGCAAAAAAAAAAAAACACACACTCTGCTGCACCCTAACACAAATATCAAACACCTGTGCCACTCACATACCAGCTGGCCAGGCTAATACCCAAGTGGTGAAAAAGGGAACAAACCACAAGGCGCGGTAGGGAACCGTCCAAAACAAGTATGTGTGGGACACCACCCCACACGAACCATGTGGCATTTTACTGCCCTTCACCCTTACCCGTAGTAAGGGTGGAAAGTGTGGAAAAACAGTCCACACGAACCAAGGAAAGAACAACATAGTAGTACATCCAATCTCGTAGTAAAATAGAAACAGAAATCACTAGCGATAAAACACTAACCCCGCAATAACCCGGCTCACTCTCCCCAACCCCATAGGCTGGGTGGAAAAACACTAAAAACTCATCTGCTGTGGCTTCACACTGCCACACAACACTAACAAAATTTGGCATCTACACTGGCCTTCACCCTTACCCTAAGTAAGGGCGGTAAGTGTGGGAAAAAAAAACACTCCACACCAATCAAGCACAATACAACTCGACACCCAACCACGCAGTAAATACTAACACTTCAAAATCTGGCTTACACTCCGCCCTTCACCCATACCCCAAAGGTAGGATGGAACATAAAGAAAGAAATTGCCTCTCTGAAAAATACAACATGGCACTCTCCCAACACATCAGGAACAGGAAAAAAATAAGTACCTCACCAAAGGAATCAATCCGCACGCACTGTGCAAAATCACGAAATCGCTAAAAGGGAAAGTCTAGATGACATTTCCACGCATACCAGAAGAATAAACAGGTTACAATACACATCTCGATGGAGAATTAAAAGAAATGATCTCCAATAACACAACACCTTAAAAGAGGGAAGGAAAGCTTTGCAATTATACTAAACACACCAAGATAAGTGCCCCTTAAAATTCGTTAAAGCAAGAATGTTAAATCACACCCAAGCAGAGGAAAAACAAGGCATTGAAAGACAGAAAATATGGCAACACTGTGGAGGAAATGTGAACACAAAGGTGAGTGACCTGTCACCCGAGACTCCTCTTGAAATGCAGAAAATTCACAACTCAAATCAAGTGGTTAAAACAGACTGCCACACAAAAAAAAAAAAAAATAAGTGTTGCCAAGTTTTGTTCTCAACTGGTGACAGCTTGCACCGAACTCCCAGCGTGCTCACCACGTGAACCTGCGACATCTGCTGGAGAGTGCCAGGATACAACACTCTCAAAGTGTCCTTCTTCATACAAACTGCTGTATGCGTGCAACTCCGTCAACCCTAAAAATAGTCAAATTGTGCTTCATTTCTAGCCTGTGCTGCAACAACTCCAATGAGCGCAGCGTGCTTGCGGCTCCTACAAAGTACCTCCAGTGCTTGAATGGGGCGTGGCGCTTGAAAACTAAATTGCGGCGCTGAAAATGATCCATAAAATGGCTCGCACCAACTTGACAAAGTACTTGACAGTAAAAGGTGAAGACAGGACTCACCGCAGGAGCTTGCAGGCACACGGACAGGAAAGGATGTCAGGCAACTACCCAGTGTTGCCAGATTTTGAGACCCGTCCCAAGCCCAAAGACCCTCAAGTATAAGCCCAAATTAAGCCCAACGCAGACCAGTTTCAGCCCAAAAACCAGCCCAAAGTCGAAACTCTCAAATTTTGCAAGAGTAGTCTTCAGAAAGATTTTAAGGACGAATCTAAATTCTATTCAATATGCAGATAGTGGGGGGAGGATTACTGGGCACCTGTGTTAATAACTACTCATTTTCAAGACCAGTCACCACTTTGACTTTTCATCTTGTAATTCTGTCACCACAGAACCAAACCTGAACCTGGCATTCATGAATTACCTCTAGCTAGATACAGATACATTAATACATCCACGCATGAAACATAAAAAACTCACAAAACTTACCTTAGCTACAGCTCTCCAAGAGGGAAGCCTCAGAGGTCCCACAAGGGTTGGGACTGCTGCCTTCCCTCATTGGCTGATTGGAAGGCAGTAGTCCCAACCTTATCACAGAGTGGGATGGGGTCAGTGATACTTCTGACCTCACCCCACTCTGTGACTAGGTGCCACTGTGACACTCTGCCCTTTGTACTTCAGGGCTTAAAACTGAAGCGCCCAGGTCCGAGTCAATCAGTGGCACTCCCCTTCATTGCAAGGGGGAGGGCCTCGAGGCACTTTTGCCAGACTGAGGTCACGCACACAGGGCTGTGAAAATCCTCAGCCTGGCAAAGCTCAGGCAGCCAGGAGTCTGCACATTTAGCGCATGTCCAGCTCCTGCCTGTCTGACCTGAACAAGAGGAGTGTCTGTAAGGCTGGCCTTTGTTCCGCCCCAACACCCATTGATTTTGACGCTGCCCCCTATTTACAAGGGTGACGTAAATAGGAGGCAGTGCCAAAATTAGGACCAGGGAAAACCTGGACTTTACATGGCGAAACGCGAAACAAGGAGAAATGCTTAATTTCTCCTTGCTTTTTGCTGTTTCTATGTGTGCTGCACTGTGCAGCACACATAAAACAGCAAATTGCATGAATGATTGTTTATGGAAGGGACACCTTCCTGCACACGAACAATCCACGAACAATCATTTAAAAACAGATGATTTGCAACTTCTATGTGTGCTGCACAATGCAGAACACAGAAGTTAAATTTCGCCACTCTGGATTGTTTATGTGCAGGAAGAGAAACCTTCCTGCAAATAAACAATCATTCCCTCCACGCTAGCACCCTTGTACTATGGTGCAAGGGTGCCTGCATTGGCGCTAGGCAGCTGAGTTTAGCGCCAGTGCTAGGCAAAATACAGGGATGTGCCGTACCATTGTAAATACGGCGCATTCCTGCATTTTCAGAAAGGCAGAGCGTGGCATTAGCCATGTTTGCTTAATGCCACGCTTCGCCATTCCCTTGTTAATCTGCCCCTTACTTTGGTGTGCGTGCAAATCCTGCATTGCCGATCCCTGATGAGTTGCACTACTCCTGCTGAAACAAGGCCAATGGAGGCATCAATGGGTGAGGCGGACTGGCCTCAAGAGTCCTGTGACCTTAGTGACTGAGTCACTGCTGCTCTAGGGTGTGCTGCTTTGTAGGCCTGCCTGCAAGAAGACTGGAGGTGAACTTCAGTATCGATTGTGGTGGACAGGCCTTCAAGGTACTAAGACACCAGGGCTTCTAAAGGTCTAGCTGGGGCTTCTAAGGTCTACCATGGGAATGTGCTCCCTCAGGAGAGTGGTCTGGTGGACTGTTCATGAAGGCTGAAGCTGGTTCCCCAGTACCAAATTCGGCAGCTCTGGCGTAGTGCCACATCCCCCAATGAACACCATACTATCCCACTGAGAGACACTCGCACTGCCTTCAGCTACAACCCAATTGTGCCCTGCTGTATATATACCTGGATGCGACTCAATTCAAATTATGCACAAGAGTAATATGCTGCCTGGAAAAAAAGTACCTTCCTGGAAAAAGCAAACCCTCATATGGATGCAAGATTAAGTAAAGCATGTGAAATGTAAGTAGAACAACATGGTTACCTTAACACTTTTATACTCATTATTCAGAAATCAAGAGTGTTTTTGACTGAAACTTTAAGCACCACTACAGATCCCTGGAGGGACCAGTATCACGGTCCATTGCTTATATCCTTATGAACCGTGAGCAGTATGGTTTAAAAAGACTACATTCCTGAACACAGAGCCGTGGTACACATTTTATAAACTAAAATAAGGAAAAAAGCGGATAAGGATCACATTAATCGGTTTCCACTCCACCCATCAACCAGGTATTGCAGTACCTCCAGGAATGGTGCACCTCACCACCCAGGGAAAACAATGCTGTTCAAAGAAAGAGGAGAAAACAAAAAGTAGTGCTTCGCTGGCAAACTCTGTAAAGTGAGAATCTCCTCCACAGGCACCTGACACCAGTTTCTTTCTAGACCCTTTAATGGATATCCAAAGTGCTCTGCTCGGAACTTTCAAAATGTATATTTTGCAGTATTTTTGAAAAGATGTCTCCCCACAAACATTTCAGGATTTAAACCACACTGATCCTGTCTCAAGCAGATGTTCCTTTTTGTCTGCCTGTGGTGCAAAGTTGTGCAAGAAATGTGGCCTCAATCAAAGTAAGGCCATCAAGGAGCAAGAGGCCCGAGGCTGCACTTTGGAACAGAAAAATGTCAGAAACACTTCCAACAAAAGTGTTTCTTTCTTTTTGGATCCATTTCACAAGGGAACGAATGAAGAAAAGTAGAAGAAACAGACGGTGAGAGACGAAGCACGGTTTCAGCGAGAGAGACAGAAAGAGACGGGGCAGCTGACAGCAGCAGATCAGGAAAAGTGGACATTTCGACCACTAAATTAATCCTACCTTAATACACTGGCACCTAAAGAACCACCGCAACAGCAACAGAAGCAGGCTGCACGATCGGCCACCGACCAGTCCTTGCCGCTCCTCCTGAGACTCCTCCTCCGAGTACGAACCAGTGTTGCCAGATTTTGAGACCCATCCCAAGCCCAAAGCCGCTCAAATATAAGCCCAAATCCAGCCCAACGCAGACCAGTTTCAGCCCAAAAAACAGCCCAAAGTAGCAAGTCTCAAATTATGCAGAAATAGTCATCAGAAACAATTTTAAGGACAAATATACATTCTATTCAATATACAGATTAGTGTGTGAAGTCAGAGGGTTATGGGGCAGCGTGTATTTCCAATACACACCGCATAATTACACACCACTGCCTTTAACATACGAGCAGGGAGAGGACCGGAGCCGCGGGCGCACACGGTCCCTGAGTGAACAAATAGGGGACATGAGGGGGCGGGGGTCCTGTGGGGGCGCCGAGCTGGGCGCACTCAGGGAGGCGGCCAGCACGGGGTATCTGCATGGGCACAATGGCTCTGGGTATTCTGCGCCAGGAGAGTTGTGGGGCGGGTGTGTGATGTGTGGAGGTGAGATAGTGTGGGAGTGCCATCAGGGTCCGTTGAGGGAAAGTGGCCTGAGGAGGAGGAGGGAGAGGTGAGGGTAGGGAAGAGTGAGACGTAGGGAGGGTGGCACAGGGGTGTGAGGTACTTGTCAGGACCGAGCCTGAGAGAGCGTTGCAGTGAACAATGGCCACGGGATTCAGAGAGGGGCTGAGGTTGCACGGAGGACAAAGGTGCTAGGGGTGGGCAGGGGTCCGGATCGTTGTTGGACAGTATTGTGAGGCAGAGGTGGGCCGCGGACGGACGAGCAAGAAGGACAGACCTGGGCAAGCAGCGTGGCACTGAGATGAACTGAGGTGTGGGACAGAGGTAGACAGGCAGAACAGAGATGCGACACCACGATTGGTTGTGGTGCGGGTGTCAGACGTTGACAGAAGTGTGGGACAGAGATTGGAAGTGGCGTCGGATCAGAAATGGTCAGAGGTGTGGGACACATACAGACAGAGGTGTGGGAGACATTGGCAGTCAACTGGGTTAGAGATGGTCAGAGGCGTGGGGCTGAGACAGACAGGTGGTGTGGGGGAGAGACTGGCAGTGGGCTGGGGTCAGAGATGGACAGGGACAGTGGGGGGTGGGGGAGGAGATTGGAAGTGACGTCGGGTCAGGGAAGGACAGAGCCGTGGACAGAGAAGGAGGTGTGGGGCAGTGGTGTGGGGGAGAGACTGGCACTGTAGTGGGGTTGAGAGATAGGTGTGGGACAGAGACAGACAGTGGCATGGGACAGAAATGACGTGTGTGGGCAGAGACAGGTGTGGGAGAGATTGGCAGTGGACTGGGGTTAGAGATCGGTAGAGGCGTTGAACAGAGATAGACAGGGTTTGGGGCAGTTGTATGGGACAGATTACAGGTATAGAGGCGGATGGAGTTGTAGGCCAGACATATACAAGGGTGCAGGAGGAAGGACAGAAATGGGCACTGGTACGGAGAAACAGGGCCCATGAACAGGATGCAATGATATAGGGCGGAGAGGGACAGAGTTCTTTGGCTTAGGCGGGCAGCAGAGTAGGGCAGAGATTCAAAGAGGGGCAGGAAAGGGATGCAGAGTAGGGAAAGGTTTGGGGAAGAGATGGGGAGGGTGGGGCACAGTGTTATGGTGCATCGATGGGCAGGTCTGGACATATGGACCAAGCTGGGGTAGAGGTGCAGAAGGGTGTCGGGCAGAGAAAGGCACTTCTGTTAGGCTGAGAAGGACAGACAGAGAGATAGGGTATTTGGACAGCCAGGGCTGGGGCAGCGATGGCCAAGGCTGGGTCAGAGGTGGGCCAGGGGATGAACCAAATAGGCAAAGGTGTAGCTCTGCCCAGAGTGATTGTTGAGACGGGACTGTCCCTGCATGGTAAACTGCGATGTAGCTCTGCCCAGAGTGATTGTTGAGACGGGACTGTCCCCGCATGGTAAACTGCGATGTAGCTCTGCCCAGAGTGATTGTTGAGACGGGACTGTCTCCTGCATGGTAAACTGCGATGTAGCTCTGCCCAGAGTGATTGTTGAGACGGGACTGTCTCTTGCATGGTTAACTGCGATGTAGCTCTGCCCAGAGTGATTGTTGAGACGGGACTGTCCCCGCATGGTAAACTGCGATGTAGCTCTGCCCAGAGTGATTGTTGAGACGGGACTGTCCCCGCATGGTAAACTGCGATGTAGCTCTGCCCAGAGTGATTGTTGAGACGATGTAGCTCTGCCCAGAGTGATTGTTGAGACGGGACTGTCTCTTGCATGGTTAACTGCGATGTAGCTCTGCCCAGAGTGATTGTTGAGACGGGACTGTCTCCTGCATGGTAAACTGCGATGTAGCTCTGCCCAGAGTGATTGTTGAGACGGGACTGTCCCCGCATGATAAACTGCGATGTAGCTCTGCCCAGAGTGATTGTTGAGACGGGACTGTCCCCGCATGGAAAACTGCGATGTAGCTCTGCCTAGCCCAATAACAACTGTGGGAACAAATTTAAACTAAAATACGTTAATAATCTTCTATACAAAACCGGCATGTCCAACGTTAAATACAATTCCACTTTACTCGTAGACTTCACCATCGCATATTGCATGTAGCTGTTTTTATGCTGGGACACCAAGGCCTAGCTTCTTGTGTCTGCGTTGTGAAACCCCTTTAGCCCATGCAATATCTGATTTGCAAATCAGCTCTGGTGCAATAAATAATTGGGGTTTACCCATTGCTCCCAGTGTAGCTTTAATGTAACTCAACCAAGGTATATGTTGACTATTACCCATATTCAAACAATCACGTATGATCTCTCTTTTAAACTCTAAGTTACTTTTAAGCCAAATGGAAAGCGATAGGAGTATTGGACAAATTTGTATAAAATGTGAAATAAAACCTGCTTCCAACTCTTCATGCACTATTGCTGCAGGTACACTCTGGGGAATCTGCAGTATTCTCCAAATCTCTGCACCAAAGGCCACAGTTGGAATACATTTTGCATTATAAAGATATAAGGACTTTATGTGGCTATATCCTAGGTGCCTTGAAAAAGCGTCTATGCCATTGGCTACCATAGGACATGCGCTCTCACCAAAGGGTCCCAATTAATTTTATTATCCAGCAGAATGCCTAGATAACAAAATGTGTCCACCTTCTATATTAGGTGGTGCTTAATACAAATAATTTTTAGTTTTTGTGTTTTTCAGGCCCAATATCATGGTGTAGGATTTGAAATAATTGATTTTCAAACCCAAATTCGCCATAAAATAATAAAAATAATTTAATATCATCTATAAGCCATTAGCTGTACGCGCAATAAGAATGGAATCATCCGTGTACAGCAGAGATGGGACCATTCTATTTCCTACCATCGGCACATCCTTATAGTGTTCTCTTAAAGATTGATCCAGCCTATTAATATATAGAATAAAAAGTATGGGGGCCAAAATGCATCCCTATCGGACTCCCCTGCCTAACTGAAAGTGCGGGGTGCATTCCCCTGAGGGACCGTATCTATCTTACCGATGTTTCCAGTCCCGTGTGCAAATGATGCAAGAAAGCTACGAGGGCTTCATCCACAGCCATGTCCCTCAGCACAGCCCATAGTTTCGATCTAACCACTGTGTCACATACTGTGCTGAGGTCTATGAAGGCCAAATTTACACATCCCTTTTTAACTACTGTATATTTATTAATTTAAAAGTTAGAGGTTCAAGTTTTGTTATATTATCCCTCGTCATGGCCTAAAGCCATACTAGATGTCTGACAGAATTTCTTTATTATTTGCCCCATCCATTAGTCATTTTCGGAGGACACTACCCAAAACCTTCAACCCGGCATCTATCAATGAAATGGGATGATAGCATGCTGGGTCCGCTCGATTCCCCTTTTTATAAATTGGTACAATAACTGATTGCTTCCAAGATATCGGAATGTGCCCACGTGCTACAGCATTCAAATGCTGGGTGATTAGTGGGGCCCAGAGATCCATACATGATTTAAAAGATGTCCAGGCACCCCATCTGGTCTGGGTGCCTTCCCCGATGTAAGTTCCTCTATACCTTCCTGTAGTAAATGAAAGCAGGTCCGGTTCCAAGTAGATTAATCAAGTAGGTTTATTCAGGATAGATGTTACAATGTAGAGAAGCCCCACCGGGAGCAGCCTTCCTGCTGCTCAGCCCATCCACCAACTGACTCTCTCACTCACCAACATTCCACTGCCACCTCACACACCAACATTCCATCAACACAGCCACACTGGCTGAGCAGCAGAGTATAACACATCTCCTTTCTTTAAATAAACAAAGATAGGGTTGCTACTACAACATGCACGACTCGTACGCCAAGGTAATGAATGAACGGGAGGTACATGTTGACACAATAAATACAAAGATGGTAAAAGACACTGCATGCAACTATGACTAACATATTAAATGTAAAGATGGTAACTGTCAACAAGAGAATGCAATGTAATACATGTAAGGATGGAGGAAATACATGTATGCCAAGATAACAATAAATAATATAAGAAAGGAAAAAAAAACACCACGCAATCCACAACTTCTCTAAACACATAAGCACCACTACACTCACCTCTACACTCACCTCTTCTCCCTTTCCACCATGCAAAAAAAAAAAAAAACACACACTCTGCTGCACCCTAACACAAATATCAAACACCTGTGCCACTCACATACCAGCTGGCCAGGCTAATACCCAAGTGGTGAAAAAGGGAACAAACCACAAGGCGCGGTAGGGAACCGTCCAAAACAAGTATGTGTGGGACACCACCCCACACGAACCATGTGGCATTTTACTGCCCTTCACCCTTACCCGTAGTAAGGGTGGAAAGTGTGGAAAAACAGTCCACACGAACCAAGGAAAGAACAACATAGTAGTACATCCAATCTCGTAGTAAAATAGAAACAGAAATCACTAGCGATAAAACACTCACCCCGCAATAACCCGGCTCACTCTCCCCAACCCCATAGGCTGGGTGGAAAAACACTAAAAACTCATCTGCTGTGGCTTCACACTGCCACACAACACTAACAAAATTTGGCATCTACACTGGCCTTCACCCTTACCCTAAGTAAGGGCGGTAAGTGTGGAAAAAAAAAACACTCCACACCAATCAAGCACAATATAACTCGACACCCAACCACGCAGTAAATACTAACACTTCAAAATCTGGCTTACACTCCGCCCTTCACCCATACCCCAAAGGTAGGATGGAACATAAAGAAAGAAATTGCCTCTCTGAAAAATACAACATGGCACTCTCCCAACACCTCAGGAACAGGAAAAAAATAAGTACCTCACCAAAGGAATCAATCCGCACGCACTGTGCAAAATCACGAAATCGCTAAAGGGAAAGTCTAGATGACATTTCCACGCATACCAGAAGAATAAACAGGTTACAATACACATCTCGATGGAGAATTAAAAGAAATGATCTCCAATAACACAACACCTTAAAAGAGGGAAGGAAAGCTTTGCAATTATACTAAACACACCAAGATAAGTGCCCCTTAAAATTCGTTAAAGCAAGAATGTTAAATCACACCCAAGCAGAGGAAAAACAAGGCATTGAAAGACAGAAAATATGGCAACACTGAGGAGGAAATGTGAACACAAAGGTGAGTGACCTGTCACCCGAGACTCCTCTTGAAATGCAGAAAATTCACAACTCAAATCAAGTGGTTAAAACAGACTGCCACACAAAAAAAAAAAAAATAAGTGTTGCCAAGTTTTGTTCTCAACTGGTGACAGCTTGCACCGAACTCCCAGCGTGCTCACCACGTGAACCTGCGACATCTGCTGGAGAGTGCCAGGATACAACACTCTCAAAGTGTCCTTCTTCATACAAACTGCTGTATGCGTGCAACTCCGTCAACCCTAAAAATAGTCAAATTGTGCTTCATTTCTAGCCTGTGCTGCAACAACTCCAATGAGCGCAGCGTGCTTGCGGCTCCTACAAAGTACCTCCAGTGCTTGAATGGGGCGTGGCGCTTGAAAACTAAATTGCGGCGCTGAAAATGATCCATAAAATGGCTCGCACCAACTTGACAAAGTACTTGACAGTAAAAGGTGAAGACAGGACTCACCGCAGGAGCTTGCAGGCACACGGACAGGAAAGGATGTCAGGCAACTACCCAGTGTTGCCAGATTTTGAGACCCGTCCCAAGCCCAAAGACCCTCAAGTATAAGCCCAAATTAAGCCCAACGCAGACCAGTTTCAGCCCAAAAACCAGCCCAAAGTCGAAACTCTCAAATTTTGCAAGAGTAGTCTTCAGAAAAATTTTAAGGACGAATCTAAATTCTATTCAATATGCAGATAGTGGGGGGAGGATTACTGGGCACCTGTGTTAATAACTACTCATTTTCAAGACCAGTCACCACTTTGACTTTTCATCTTGTAATTCTGTCACCACAGAACCAAACCTGAACCTGGCATTCATGAATTACCTCTAGCTAGATACAGATACATTAATACATCCACGCATGAAACATAAAAAACTCACAAAACTTACCTTAGCTACAGCTCTCCAAGAGGGAAGCCTCAGCGGTCCCACAAGGGTTGGGACTGCTGCCTTCCCTCATTGGCTGATTGGAAGGCAGTAGTCCCAACCTTATCACAGAGTGGGATGGGGTCAGTGATACTTCTGACCTCACCCCACTCTGTGACTAGGTGCCACTGTGACACTCTGCCCTTTGTACTTCAGGGCTTAAAACTGAAGCGCCCAGGTCCGAGTCAATCAGTGGCACTCCCCTTCATTACAAGGGGAGGGCCTCGAGGCACTTTTGCCAGACTGAGGTCACGCACACAGGGCTGTGAAAATCCTCAGCCTGGCAAAGCTCAGGCAGCCAGGAGTCTGCACATTTAGCGCATGTCCAGCTCCTGCCTGTCTGACCTGAACAAGAGGAGTGTCTGTAAGGCTGGCCTTTGTTCCGCCCCAACACCCATTGATTTTGACGCTGCCCCTATTTACAAGGGTGACGTAAATAGGAGGCAGTGCCAAAATTAGGACCAGGGAAAACCTGGACTTTACATGGCGAAACGCGAAACAAGGAGAAATGCTTAATTTCTCCTTGCTTTTTGCTGTTTCTATGTGTGCTGCACTGTGCAGCACACATAAAACAGCAAATTGCCATGAATGATTGTTTATGGAAGGGACACCTTCCTGCACACGAACAATCCACGAACAATCATTTAAAAACAGATGATTTGCAACTTCTATGTGTGCTGCACAATGCAGAACACAAAAGTTAAATTTCGCCACTCTGGATTGTTTATGTGCAGGAAGAGAAACCTTCCTGCAAATAAACAATCATTCCCTCCACGCTAGCACCCTTGTACTATGGTGCAAGGGTGCCTGCATTGGCGCTAGGCAGCTGAGTTTAGCGCCAGTGCTAGGCAAAATGCAGGGATGTGCCGTACCATTGTAAATACGGCGCATTCCTGCATTTTCAGAAAGGCAGAGCGTGGCATTAGCCATGTTTGCTTAATGCCACGCTTCGCCATTCCCTTGTTAATCTGCCCCTTACTTTGGTGTGCGTGCAAATCCTGCATTGCCGATCCCTGATGAGTTGCACTACTCCTGCTGAAACAAGGCCAATGGAGGCATCAATGGGTGAGGCGGACTGGCCTCAAGAGTCCTGTGACCTTAGTGACTGAGTCACTGCTGCTCTAGGGTGTGCTGCTTTGTAGGCCTGCCTGCAAGAAGACTGGAGGTGAACTTCAGTATCGATTGTGGTGGACAGGCCTTCAAGGTACTAAGACACCAGGGCTTCTAAAGGTCTAGCTGGGGCTTCTAAGGTCTACCATGGGAATGTGCTCCCTCAGGAGAGTGGTCTGGTGGACTGTTCATGAAGGCTGAAGCTGGTTCCCCAGTACCAAATTCGGCAGCTCTGGCGTAGTGCCACATCCCCCAATGAACACCATACTATCCCACTGAGAGACACTCGCACTGCCTTCAGCTACAACCCAATTGTGCCCTGCTGTATATATACCTGGATGCGACTCAATTCAAATTATGCACAAGAGTAATATGCTGCCTGGAAAAAAAGTACCTTCCTGGAAAAAGCAAACCCTCATATGGATGCAAGATTAAGTAAAGCATGTGAAATGTAAGTAGAACAACATGGTTACCTTAACACTTTTATACTCATTATTCAGAAATCAAGAGTGTTTTTGACTGAAACTTTAAGCACCACTACAGATCCCTGGAGGGACCAGTATCACGGTCCATTGCTTATATCCTTATGAACCGTGAGCAGTATGGTTTAAAAAGACTACATTCCTGAACACAGAGCCGTGGTACACATTTTATAAACTAAAATAAGGAAAAAAGCGGATAAGGATCACATTAATCGGTTTCCACTCCACCCATCAACCAGGTATTGCAGTACCTCCAGGAATGGTGCACCTCACCACCCAGGGAAAACAATGCTGATCAAAGAAAGAGGAGAAAACAAAAGTAGTGCTTCGCTGGCAAACTCTGTAAAGTGAGAATCTCCTCCACAGGCACCTGACACCAGTTTCTTTCTAGACCCTTTAATGGATATCCAAAGTGCTCTGCTCGGAACTTTCAAAATGTATATTTTGCAGTATTTTTGAAAAGATGTCTCCCCACAAACATTTCAGGATTTAAACCACACTGATCCTGTCTCAAGCAGATGTTCCTTTTTGTCTGCCTGTGGTGCAAAGTTGTGCAAGAAATGTGGCCTCAATTAAAGTAAGGCCATCAAGGAGCAAGAGGCCCGAGGCTGCACTTTGGAACAGAAAAATGTCAGAAACACTTCCAACAAAAGTGTTTCTTTCTTTTTTGGATCCATTTCACAAGGGAACGAATGAAGAAAAGTAGAAGAAACAGACGGTGAGAGACGAAGCACGGTTTCAGCGAGAGAGACAGAAAGAGACGGGGCAGCTGACAGCAGCAGATCAGGAAAAGTGGACATTTCGACCACTAAATTAATCCTACCTTAATACACTGGCACCTAAAGAACCACCGCAACAGCAACAGAAGCAGGCTGCACGATCGGCCACCGACCAGTCCTTGCCGCTCCTCCTGAGACTCCTCCTCCGAGTACGAACCAGTGTTGCCAGATTTTGAGACCCATCCCAAGCCCAAAGCCGCTCAAATATAAGCCCAAATCCAGCCCAACGCAGACCAGTTTCAGCCCAAAAAACAGCCCAAAGTAGCAAGTCTCAAATTATGCAGAAATAGTCATCAGAAACAATTTTAAGGACAAATATACATTCTATTCAATATACAGATTAGTGTGTGAAGTCAGAGGGTTATGGGGCAGCGTGTATTTCCAATACACACCGCATAATTACACACCACTGCCTTTAACATACGAGCAGGGAGAGGACCGGAGCCGCGGGCGCACACGGTCCCTGAGTGAACAAATAGGGGACATGAGGGGGCGGGGGTCCTGTGGGGGCGCCGAGCTGGGCGCACTCAGGGAGGCGGCCAGCACGGGGTATCTGCATGGGCACAATGGCTCTGGGTATTCTGCGCCAGGAGAGTTGTGGGGCGGGTGTGTGATGTGTGGAGGTGAGATAGTGTGGGAGTGCCATCAGGGTCCGTTGAGGGAAAGTGGCCTGAGGAGGAGGAGGGAGAGGTGAGGGTAGGGAAGAGTGAGACGTAGGGAGGGTGGCACAGGGGTGTGAGGTACTTGTCGGGACCGAGCCTGAGAGAGCGTTGCAGTGAACAATGGCCACGGGATTCAGAGAGGGGCTGAGGTTGCACGGAGGACAAAGGTGCTAGGGGTGGGCAGGGGTCCGGATCGTTGTTGGACAGTATTGTGAGGCAGAGGTGGGCCGCGGACGGACGAGCAAGAAGGACAGACCTGGGCAAGCAGCGTGGCACTGAGATGAACTGAGGTGTGGGACAGAGGTAGACAGGCAGAACAGAGATGCGACACCACGATTGGTTGTGGTGCGGGTGTCAGACGTTGACAGAAGTGTGGAACAGAGATTGGAAGTGGCGTCGGATCAGAAATGGTCAGAGGTGTGGGACACATACAGACAGAGGTGTGGGAGACATTGGCAGTCAACTGGGTTAGAGATGGTCAGAGGCGTGGGGCTGAGACAGACAGGTGGTGTGGGGGAGAGACTGGCAGTGGGCTGGGGTCAGAGATGGACAGGGACAGTGGGGGGTGGGGGAGGAGATTGGAAGTGACGTCGGGTCAGGGAAGGACAGAGCCGTGGACAGAGAAGGAGGTGTGGGGCAGTGGTGTGGGGGAGAGACTGGCACTGTAGTGGGTTTGAGAGATAGGTGTGGGACAGAGACAGACAGTGGCATGGGACAGAAATGACGTGTGTGGGCAGAGACAGGTGTGGGAGAGATTGGCAGTGGACTGGGGTTAGAGATCGGTAGAGGCGTTGAACAGAGATAGACAGGGTTTGGGGCAGTTGTATGGGACAGATTACAGGTATAGAGGCGGATGGAGTTGTAGGCCAGACATATACAAGGGTGCAGGAGGAAGGACAGAAATGGGCACTGGTACGGAGAAACAGGGCCCATGAACAGGATGCAATGATATAGGGCGGAGAGGGACAGAGTTCTTTGGCTTAGGCGGGCAGCAGAGTAGGGCAGAGATTCAAAGAGGGGCAGGAAAGGGATGCAGAGTAGGGAAAGGTTTGGGGAAGAGATGGGGAGGGTGGGGCACAGTGTTATGGTGCATCGATGGGCAGGTCTGGACATATGGACCAAGCTGGGGTAGAGGTGCAGAAGGGTGTCGGGCAGAGAAAGGCACTTCTGTTAGGCTGAGAAGGACAGACAGAGAGATAGGGTATTTGGACAGCCAGGGCTGGGGCAGCGATGGCCAAGGCTGGGTCAGAGGTGGGCCAGGGGATGAACCAAATAGGCAAAGGTGGGCAGAGACGGCAATGGTTGGGCAGACGTGGACAGTGGCAGTAGCTAGAGGCCTGGCGCTCTGCCCCCGCGGCCGCAGACACTGGACGGATGGACACAGACACACGTACCACGGACACTGACGGGCAGGCACTAACTGTTCCCCCTTTGACGGGCACATAGACGGCCTTGGCTGCCTTCGGCTTCTGCTACTCCCCGCCGCTCGTCTCCAGCCAGAAAGCCCTTGGACCGGACCCAGAACTGGAACTTGCCTCTGTCGGCGGAGCCCGGGCCCGGCTCGGGCCGCCGCAGCACCTCGGCGATCCGCTCGTACTTGCTCTGGGTCACCGTCTTGGTCGAGTCCGTAGGTCCGAAGGCACCAGTCCCGGAAGTGCTGCCCGAGCTCCGTGCTCCCGGCCCCGCAGCAGGGTGGGTCTGGACATCCCTGGCGGCGAGGAGTGCGGGGAGGGTCCGAGGACCCGGGACAAAGGGGGCGAAGAGCCGGGCAGGGCACGGAGTCCGGTACCTGGGCGCCGGGATCCTGGCACCGGGACAGGCACCGACAGAGCCCAGGACACGCAGCGCCTGGCAGCCCTGAGGAGACGCCGAGCCCGTCCGATGCAGGCTCCTGTCCCGCTCCCGTGTGAGGGATAGGCGCGCGCGTAAGTTACATTCGTTGACATTGATTGATTGTCAATCATGGCACTGGTGCGCGCCCAGAAAAGCAAATGAAAAAGTTTTTTTTTTTTAAATGATGACAGGCCTGCCCCCTTGCAAGACCATTGGTCCATTCTCTCTGGGGGCAGGCCATCAACAAGAAGCAGGGCCGTCATACGTAGCGCATTCGCGCTATGAATGATTGACGGCCCTATTACCGATTCTCTGTGGGCCCCGCACAACCACTTATTTTGCACACACTAGGGCAAATGTCGCCCAATTTCCCGCAACCCGCCAGCGTAGTTTTTCCCCCGCACAAATGGGAAAAATGTCGCCCAATTGTGCGGGAAAACGCCCAATCTGGCAACACTGGTACGAACAGATGCGCGCCCAGAAAAGCAAATGAAAAAGTTTTTAAAAAAAATGATGACAGGCCTGCCCCCTCGCAAGACCATTGGTCCATTCTCTCTGGGGGCAGGCCAACAACAAGAAGCAGGGCCGTCATACGTAGCGCATTCGCGCTATGAATGATTGACGGCCCGATTACCGATTCTCTGTGGGCGCCGCACAACCACTTATTTTGCGCACACTAGGGCAAATATCGCCCAATTTCCCGCAACCCGCCAGCGTAGTTTTTTCCCGCACAAATGGGAAAAATGTCGCCCAATTGTGCGGGAAAACGCCCAATCTGGCAACACTGCAACTACCTGGCTTTGACCTCCGGGTAATAAAATGGCGGCACGTATACGTAGGAAGGGCCGGGTAGCTCTTGGCGCATTTGTGCAGCTGGGCATCCCTCAGAAGCTCTAAGCTGCGTGGAAGCAACGACGTAAGGAGAGATCCCCCGAAGACACAGCAGGATTCCAAGAAGCAGGTAAGGTCGAGTGCAGTGAGAAAGACACGCGCTCTTTTTTCAAATCCATAAATACTGCGGTTAAACTGCCACATGTAAAGGGGTCTGTCGGAGCCCAAATCATACAAAAACAAAACATGGCTCACCTCCAGAAATCAAATCAGTCAACCCTGGCTCCTCTAGGCGCTGATTCCCAAACAATCCTCGCAATCCCCACTCGTGCAGAGAAATTGGAAACAACGCTACCGTTAGGAACATTGCCAGACTTCCAAAGCCACAAATAACGTTTGCGTAACAGCAAGTTGGAATAAAGTGCTGAGCCCATAACTTCCTCGTAAACATGCTTGTAATTCACATTATGAACACATGTTAGGTTCCTCACAACAGCGCTACAAGTTGCTCCTAGTGTGCTAACAGCATTCCCAGCACATGCAAATAAGCCAGCAGCCCATCTCCTCGCAGCTGGTTGGAAGGCACATAGAATAACACTGGGAATGACACTGGTGCAATGTGCTTGTGAGGATGTTAAAGGTTCCAGCCTGCCCTGGGTGTTAGGCTGTCCGTTGGGTTAGGACACTGGTGGGGCTAGGGCATACTGTCTTTCTCAGCACTTCAAGTTTCATAGGATCCTTACATTTATTTTCTTCTCTCAGTAGATTCCTCAGCTTTGTTTCATGTAAGTTTCATTTCGGATAGTTTCCTTTCTCAGTCCAGTTGCACACGTAGGTCTTTTCAAAATCTTCGCCAAAATATGTAGTAAATGAAAGCAGGTCCGGTTCCACGTAGATTCATCAAGTAGGTTTATTCAGGATAGATGTTACAACGTAGAGAAGCCCCACCAGGAGCAGTCTTCCTGCTGCTCAGCCCATCCACCAACTGACTCTCTCACTCACCAACATTCCACTGCCACCTCACACACCAACATTCCATCAACACAGTCACACTGGCTGAGCAGCAGGTATAACACTTCCCTTACCTCATCCCATTCAATTTGCAGGATCATCTCATTCTCGGGCAATACAATAGGGATAAAATCACAATTATTTGAGTAGATATGTTCATAATGAGCTACCTATTTCTTAGCTGGTATAGATTGTCTCTTGTCCAGTGTTGCTACCTCGTTATAAAGTGGCCGATTCACAATTCTCCAGAAAGCTGAGCTATCCCTAGCCCTATCGTTGCCGGCCTCCTTTAGCTCTTCCCAGGCTACTTTCTTCAGAAAACTCTTCTGATTCCTATGTGCTTGTGCAGAAATCCTTCTGGCATCTTTAACAGCTATTGTGGACCTTGGCTTTTGTTTGAGAGCCAACTTTAAATCCTTGTGAGCCCTCAAGCAGGCCTTGTCGAACCATTTAGGGCCATCACTATTGGACCTAAGGCTTGGTCTAGAAAGGGCTATCTGCACCTCATTAAAAATGTTAAACGCATTCGCAATAGCATGATCAGGGGAATCAAAATTTAGGCACACCTCAAAATCATGATTACAGACCTTGACCAAATTTCTCATAAAATCCGCAGGGACTATCTTCCCCAAGCCAATACGTCTACCTTGCTCCTTGAGTATTAGGGGGTCTTTATATAAATTTGAGGGCTTGGCCGCAAGGTCATACCAGCCAAACTCAGCCATCAGAGGATTATGGTCACTAAAAGAACTCAATACTGTTCTAAACAGAATTAAAAATTAATTCAGATTAGCAGACACTAAAATATAATCAATAGTTGGGTTAAAACCTCTACCTTCGAATGTAGGTACTGACATGGGGGAATCATATTCCTCTGTAAATTGATAAGACAAAATTCCGATACTATAAGATAAATATATCTCCCTGATGAGAATGATTAAAATGAACCTGCTCTAAGCCCAACCCCTGAACCTGATCCCTCCTATTGGTGATGCATGCAGTACAAGGATGTAGATTAAAATTAACTAACATGATTAGGGACAGAAAGGGCCAGTCTAACAAAATCTTTTCCCAAAATCTTCTTAACTCAACTTCCAAAGCAGCTCAGGAGGGTGAATTATAGATATTTATTATTAAAACCCGGATCTTATGTGGAAAAGATAACAGGACTCCCAAAATAAGTCCAGAATCGAAGACTACCTGCTCCATATCGCTACCTAACCTTAAACTCAGAAATGTTGCCAGCCCCCCTTTGCCCTACCATGTGGGGAGGCCGCAGCATTAACCTGGAAAACAGTAAACCCATCCATAAAGGAGAACCCCTCTACATCCCAGGTCTCCTGGAAGCATACTATCTCAAAAGATTTGCACAAATCAAGCCGCTTCTCATCCGCCAACAATAATCTCAATCCTGCAGCGTTCCTGCTGAGTAAGTTCAAATTACTCTTGGAGGACTTCTGAGGGACCCCATCCTCTTTCGGCATCTCTATTATACTTATTTCCTCCAGACTCAACCTCTCCTCGCAAGCTGCCTGATGATGATTGATATGTTCACTATTAAGTCAATAAATATCTGCTAAGGCATCAAATCGATTACATGTAGGGATGAAAAAAGAACTAGGCGAAGTAGCACACCCCCTATGACATTGATTCAGCGCTACACTTTATCAGGGATCAATACTCATCAATATTTCATACAAATGGCCCATACACATTCACCCAACTCACAAATCCCTGTTGCGCTGGATGGTCAAGTTTGAAATGTCGTGGAAAATTATTTCCTTCACAAATTCACATTAATATCTCTAAGTACATAACTAGACCTACATATCAACTCTCTTTCCTCTCGGTCGATGGACCAATTAGTTGAGAAGTTGATGGTAATAATAGAACTAACTAACTATCTAACCAGCTAAATAATCCCAGACTCTTGATAAAATTATTAATATTTATCTCAGATCAAGGTAATTGATAAATGCTCATCGCATACAGGTTACAATGCAAACAATGAATCCCACAAAAGGAGAGAAAATCAATTAACAAAATACAAACAGTGTCATACTCATCTTTCATGAACGATATGCACATGAGGGAGTGGATAGAAGAAGAGACATAAGTTTCAGCAAAAACATAATGCGAAACGATATAATATTTATGACGTAGTGGATAGAAGAAGACACATAAGTTTCAGAGACAAAATTTCATTTGCAAGAAATTATGCAAATTACGAGTCAGAGGATAATACAAACCCAAAGATAAATGAAATACCACCCCCCTGGCCAAGGGAGTAGTGGGGGTCTCCTGAAATAGAATCAGGAAACAAAGATTTCAGGAACAGGACAGGGGACAGGAACAGCTAGGCCTCTCTGCAAACCGACGAACAGCGATGCATCTCATCTCTCAATCTCCTCTGCACTGCACTCCGCTCTAACCACACCCCCAAAGGCACCTCAGTTATACCCTAAAACCTACATGTCCAACCGACATTTCACAGAATACGACTGCTCATTGGATGCTTGGGGAGGTGGTGTATCATACCACCGTGATTTCATTCAAAATTCTTCATGCTCATTGTTCTACTTCCTTTCCCATGGCATATGTATTGACCAGTCCATACAAATTTATTATTGTTGCATTTGATTAAATTCTCAGCCATGTCTGCGGACGAAAGTCCCAAGTCCCACGGCCAGTCTCGTCTTTTGGCAGGCAAACAATGTTCTCTGAGCTGTTTATCCTTGAACTTTTATTCATCATCCGCAGCGCTCAGCACTTCTGTCTGTCTTGTCAAGTCATTTTTGCTCATTTTGCAGCCCCTCATCTATCCGGACAATTTAAGCAAATACAGGCCCATTTGGCTCACTATGACGAAATAAACACATACTTTATTAATTACATGAAAATGCATCCTTCACTGTTTACCACCCACCTTTTCACTATTCCCTGTTAATATTTTCTTAGCATAAGCTTCATGCAAAGCGGCATTATTTATTATCGTTTTCAAAGCAAGATGCAAAATGCGAAATGCGGCCTAAACGTGCATTAATCTTGTTTCTTTCGAAACGCAATGTAAAATGCGGCCTAGTTCTTTCATGCATTAGTTCACATTAGTGCACGCATGTTCAAAGCGGTTTCCCATGTAGTTCATGTGATTTGCGTATTAGTTTATACTGCACACTCTTAATAAGTATTATGGGGGAGTAAATTTGTGCAGGTTTCTTTTTGCGAAACCCTGCTCAATCAATCCCCCCTCTGATGGCTTCCTGGAGCCATCATAAAAAATACCCACCATACCAAGTGCCATCTTTATCTATCTAAAGATCAGTACTCCTTTCTCTTTTCATCAACTTCTCATCTAACTCCTTCATCTCATCATAATAATCTCCTTTCATATCTTCTAGTTCTATTTCATCTCTTTTTCTCTTTCTTGCTTTTCGTTTGTTATTTGATTCTGTCATTTCTTTCCTTCCACATTGACACTTACAACATTTGTATATTGTTATCATTACTAATGCTACTCCAGCTACTGAAATCATTGGTATTATTATTTTTCCTAATAAGCAACTTCCAAAGGTAGTAAACCATTTACTTACAGAAAAGAAACTCTTACCAAGTCTCTCCCAGACACCATCAACCTCCAGTTGGGTCAAGTCTTCATGCAATTTCGTAATATTCTTAATATATCCCTCAATACCTTTACTTTTGTCAGGGATATAAGTACAGCAGTGTTGAATTTTCAACATGCCACAGACTCCACCCTCTTTTGCCAATAAGATATCAAGGGCAAGTCGATTTTGCAAATCCATTGATCTGATCGCAACCATTTCGGTGTCAATCATCAAGAAGCCACCAGCAGTATCTGTCGATAAACGATCAACCACTGTGGACAATTTTCGAATTTTATGCTAATTAAACGACTCCAACTGATGGTATCCGTGCACCAAAAATATCACCTACTATTTCTGAGAAACTAACTCTATTCTTACATGTTAGTCCTTTTATTTCATTGATTCTGTTATTACTTTTGTCTACATGGTAAACTTTTGGGAAAACAATTGCAAATAACAACTACCATACCAATGTGCAGGTAGCCTGTAATAGGCTTTCTTACCACGCACATAATAGACTCCTGGGAAAACAGGATCAGTTCCACCCTTCAATCCCCAACCACCAGTAATTTGGTAAGTATGCTCACATTCACTAGAACCAATGAAATAATTATTATAGTTAGTTTTCAGTCTAAGCCAGTGGTTCCCAAACTTTTTTGACCTCTGGCTCCCTTGACCTAATTGGCAGTTGGCCGTGGCTCCCCACCATTTTTTTACCGGTGGGCGGGGGGCGGGATGTAAGCCCGACCTCAGGAGTACTTCCTGTTGTCTTCCGTAAATTAATTGGGATGCAATGAAGAATGAAGGTATTATAATCATATTTGTAACAAAATAAAAATATAACAGTTGTTTAATAAAAACTCGTTAAGTGAGAAACAATACAAGATTAATAGCCAAATATGTTTCCATGACTTAACTTTTTGTAACCACACAACACTTAGTTCATATAAGCTGGGTAGAAACCACTTCACGTACCTGCTCGTACTTCAACGATGGCTGTTCTGCCTGGAGGAAACTACGGCTACGTACAAACCAAGCGCGAGTAGAGAGGCTGCTATTGCTGGAAAGAAAACATGGAGTCCCATTCATGAAAGGAAACATAAAAATATGGGCAGAGATTTACTTCTCCGACTGAAGGTATTTTTAGGCTGATTTCATATTCACCAACATTCCAAGTAGAGGGCATGCAAAGCTGCGGCAGTGGAAAGTTTCCAGGCATACCACTGGCGATACGCAGTTAGGCACCAAGCAATCCCAATCAAATGCCATGCCCATCTTCTGCCCAACCTCCGTTTTTTACTTGAACTACATTTTACACCCGTGTTTTACACGATCTTTTCAGTATTTAAAATCTAGTTCAAGTAAAAAACGGAGGTTGGGCAGAAGATCGGCATGGCGTTTGATTCATAGTAGTATAGTTGCATCCTTTTGGTAACACTGGTGCTGATGGACACTTTGCCCAATCTGCAACTCCTTTACCTTTAAAATTTATTAGTCAAAAAACTTGGGATCGCAGAACACTTTGTACATGCAGTCCCAGAGCTCTGTCTCATATGTTACCTCTTTCGACACCAGCCATCTAGGATTTCGAGTGTTTAAAAGGCAAAGCAACATCTAATTATTTTAGTTCCTAGAATTATCTTGCAGAGTAACCTAAATCGAGGACTGTCAGGAAAGGCAATAAAGAGTCTGCAGAAAGAAAACCGTATCCATCACATCCAACATTACCAAAGGTTTGCAACTTTTTCGCTGAGGGGGATACTAAGGAAATACCAATTTTAGGCCTGAATGTGCTGTTATCTAAGTCACAGGTAGTAATATGATTACCAATACGTGCTGCTCAACCATAACATCCAAAACTTCTTCTACCACCTTCATTTCCAATAAATGCTAGAGAAGCCAAATGTGCATCTGTAAGCTGTTTGGATCTGGGGGGAACATCATGCCCGCTTTCTGAGTCTTTAACGAGCTCCATGGAGCCCGCCTTTTTACACTAAAAATAATGCTGGTGATACGGGTGTAAAACGGAGGTTGGGCAGAAGATCGGCATGGCATTTGATTAATAATTAATGATAATCAAATGCCATGCCAATCTTCTGCCCAACCTCCGTTTTACACCTGTATCACCTGCATTAGTTTTAGTGTAAAAAGGCGGGCTCCACGGAGCTCGTTAAAGAAATCAGACATAAGAAGCCAAGCCAAGGCCTTCTCTCTGGCAGCTTTAACGAGCTCCGTGGAGCCCGCCTTTTTACAGTCGGGCTTCTTGGCTTGTGTATCACTGCCGTACTCCTGTTCTACTGAACGGGAATCCCTCCCATGCCAGTTCCTTACCTTACTTGTGAAGAGGATCCCACGGCGGGCAGCAATAACGCGCCTCAAATGGTCAGAGGCGAGCTGCGTATGCCAGTAATGGAGACTACTACGCCTGTGAAAGCACGTACGACGCGTACGTACGTGCGCTCTTGGGCCAAACCATGTTCCCGGATTATGCAGGTGCCACGTATTTTGCGCTGCAGCTGCAATAAGCTTCATTTTCCTAACGTGAACGCGGCGCCCCTGGCTACTCATGACGGCGCACCGGGGTGCCGCGGCGCACAGTTTGGGAACCACTGGTCTAAGCAAACAGATTTTCCCCTTTTTATACCAGTCCAGGGACATTGCAGCATATGTCTCGCCTTTCTCATAATTTCCTTCTCTAAACGCCCAGGGAGGTACCTGTGACTGCTGTTCAGCAGCTTTTCTTTGGAAACTATTGCTTCTATATTCTACCATATCTATAAACACTTTTTCTTCAACCGGCAAACTACATGTTAGATTGTTTTTGTAAGCATATCCTATATCTAGTGTCTTAGTAATATGGAAGAATTCTCCCATATAACGTGCATTTTTACTACTTAAAACCTTGTTTAGTTCCTTTATAATAGGTATCTCGGAAAATACTAAATCTATATTGGAATAATGATACTCCAGCTTTCCCGTCACGTAGAATAGGCTGGCTAAAACACTGCAAGACACACCATATGTTAAGGGTAGGTGATGATAGGTCCCCCCTCTGAGAGAGACGAAGGTAATTGCATGCACACTTAACAATCACTCACATTCATTGTATTAACATACTCATACAACAATTTTGTAAAAACCTTTAACGAGAAATCACTGAGGGCCAGATTTAGGTAAAACCCAAATAGCGATTTCTTAATAGCGATTTTTACCGAATCGCTATTAAGAACTCGCAAAGTGCGATGTAGGTAAAAAATAGCTAAAATATAGCGATTCGTAATAATCGCTAAAATAACTACCGATTACGCATTACCGAATCGGTATTAGCGATTTCGCATTACCGAATCGGTATTAGCGAAATCGCAATTTCAAAAAATCGGTAATTAGCGAATCAGCCAATCCGGGGCACCCTGATGACCTCACAACCAGGAAGTGGCCTGCCACATGCTGTTACACTGAGCCTGGAGCAGTGGGAGAGGCAGGGAGCAGAACCAAAAAGTCAGGAGCTGCATAGCAACCACCTTGCAGACACCCAGAACAACAATGGACACACAGGAGAAGGGAAAGGAGGCCGGAGAGAGGAAAAGAAAACACAAATTTAGTGAGAGGGAGTTGGAGGTACTAATAGAGGAGGTGGTGAAGGATCACGACCAGCTCTTCGGCAAAAAATCCCTGCACGTCCCAGAATCACAAAAAAGGAAAATATGGCTTGTGATCCAGGATAAAATCAATTCCATTGGTGTCACCCAGCGCTCGATAGACGAGCTGAAGAAGCGCTGGTACGACCTGCGCAAACGTGCCAAGGAGAGGGTGGCTGACCGGATCAAACAAGCCAACAAGACAGGTGGCGGGACATCTACTGTGCCTGCACCAACTCCCTTGGAAGAATTGGTGGAGTCCACCCTCCAGCCGGAGAGCGTGATTGGCATCGGAGACGCGGACAGCTCAGCCAGAGGAGACAACATACAAGGTAAGATGCATGCACAGCATGATGTGCCCCCCCTCCCTAACCCCAATCCCCAATGACCCAGTATGAATCCCACTCCAGTCCATGATTTGCCAAAAACCAGCAATGCATCATGGGAGATGTAGTCCCAATTGACACATAGCATATCAGGTAGTCCACCGAACCCAAATTCATGTCACACACATCAGTAAATAAGCAAACAGGGTACTGTCAGTATGATTGGCAATCATGTATTTATTGATACACAAATGCTGCTAGGCAAGTGAGTAAAAGGACATTCTGTATCCACAGGCGACCCAGCGCGCCAGGCTGCAGAAGGGGAGACAGAAGAGGCACCCAGGGAAGCCAACACCCAGGATGAGGAGGCCCTGTCACCTGCTGAGGTCACACCACCACCACCACAGAGAGCCAGGAGGTATACAGTGGGTAGCCTCCAGGAGATGGAGGGGTCAGAGGATGAGAGCATGGGAGCACAACAGTCCTTGCAGGAAGAGGCTGAACAGACACCAGGAACACAGCCCCCCATGGAGCGTGGCCACACAGGTGCCAGACAACGCCGACCAAGGGCACCCAGTCCTGATGCACAGGGAGAGGAGTCCAGTGTTTTTGCTGGTCTGGAGGGGAAGATGTTGAAGGTGCAGCGGCTGCAAGGTAAAACAATGCGGTCAATGCAACGCCAGATGGTGGCCATGAACAAAAACATGCAGGACATGAAGGAGGGGATATACTGCCTTAACAACACCGTGGCTGAGGGCATGCGGGACATGGCAGAGGCTGTAAGACTGTTGTGCAGCAAAATGGAAAACTAACGTGGGGCAAGGCGCAGGGACAGACACAGCATGGAGGGGTACACGAAGGCGGTGAACCAGCTATGCAATGCCACCTCTGTCCTTAGCAGGCGCACGGTGGCCATGCAGTTAGAGATGGCCCATTGCAGCCGTGACATCACAAGGGGGTTGGTCACAGTCACCAGTGCCTTGGAGGTGCTCCAGACCACACAAATCGCTGCCACAGGATCGGGGGATGGGGGGGAAAGTGAGGAGGCAACAAGCCGCAGCAGTATCACTCCCCCAATACAAGAGTCCAGGAGGCGCAGTGCAAGGCACGTACCAGCCGCAGGACAGACCTGTAGGGAGGACAGTGTGCCAAGTGAACGCAGCAGTGCTGGCCATGGGTGCAGAAAATAATGGCAGGCATCACCTGGCATTGGGAGATGGGTGAAGTAACCCATTTGACCAAATGATGGGATTTGGAAATTTGCATTGAGAGTATCTATGCCATGCAGGGGTTGTTGAGGCACTGTGAGGCCTTCAAGGTGGGGCGGTGTGCTGTCCTATTGCCTGAGTGAAGGTCAATAAAACACCGTTGCACAATTGCAGTTACTCGCTTTGTCTCATTACTTACTCAGAAATAGTTGTGTGTGATCTCAGCCCGTTTGTGTCTCCCATCTGGTGCTGCTGCAACACCTGCAGCGCTGTGCTGTGGCTGTGGACATTCCTCACCCTCATCCTCTGATTCATTGAGTTCCACGGGTGTTCCCTTCTTTGTGGCCAGGTTATGCAGCATGGCACATGTAGCTATTATTTTGCAGCGGATAACAGGCCGGTTCTGCCGTGCACATCCACTTTTGTGGAGGCAGCGGAACCTGCTTTTCAGGAGTCTGAATGTACGCTCCACCACATTCCGCGTCGATTTATGGGCAACATTGAATCTCCTTTCACTTGGGGTAGTTGGGTTGAGGTATGGAGTCAGGATAAATGCACGCACCGCATATGCGCTATCACCTAAGTGTGAAAGGAAGTATGGTTATTCACAGACAGCAATAGATATATCAAAGGTATACATCAGGGTGTGTCACACAGATTTACCTAGCAGGTATCCTTCTCCGAATTCACCCCCTGCAAGACGGGTATAGATCCCACTGTTCCTGAAGATGTAGGAATCATGCGTGCTCCCTGGAAATTTAGCGACGATGTCGGTAATGATGTGAGACGCATCACATATGACCTGCACATTGATTGAGTGTGTTGATTTGCGGTTTCGGTAGATGTACTCAGTAGCAGAGGGGGGGCAGATTGGTATATGTGTCCCGTCAATGCACCCTATTACATGTGGGAACTGGGCCTTCTGATAAAAGTCCATCTTCGTCTTATGCAGTTCCGCCTGTGTGCTGGGGAACCGGATGTAGTGGTGCATTCTTTGCATCATGGCATCCAGGAATGTGTTGAAGAAGCGGGACAGGCAACTCTGTGAGACACCACCAGCCACAGCTATTACCCCCTGGTAACTGCCGGATGCTAGTAGGTGCAGGCAACAGAGGACCTGTACATGTGGAGGTATTGCGTGTGCCCTTGGTGTCTGGTGCTCCAGGATTGGGTGCAGGTCACGAATCAGGTCTAGGATGGTGGTTGGGTGAAGCCTGTACCTCTCATGGATTTCTGCCTCTGTGAGTTGGAATAGTGTAATGCGCACCCTGTATACGCTTTCCTCTCGTCTCCAGATCCTCTGTGCTGCTGCTTGCATCCGCATCCGCCTTGCAATGACATAGAGGGCTGCCATTGTGTTCACGCAGATGCATTCTGGGGCTGTTTATATGCTGTGCACCTGGTTACCACCTGCTTTGAATCAGTGTTAATTTGCGACTCCTAAATAGCGATTTTTCACAAATTCGCTATTAGCGATTTTATGTACATTGGTTTGCAACTTTATTTTGCGATTCCTTATTTAGCGAGTCACTAAATAGTGAGTCGGTGTGGCATATTCGCTAAATAAGGAATCGCTAACTGTTTTCCTTTATTTTTAGCGATTCTTTATTTAGCGAGTCAGTGTTTCTGCCTCTACATTTCACATGGGTTTTTTGCGATCACAAACGTGGAAATTCTGCGAATTTCTGCGTTTGCGATCGGTATTTGTCTACCTACATCTGGCCCTAATTGATTTATCATGATGGAATATACTTCCATCTAATTGTTCTATGTTAGTATTAGGGGTTTCTTTAGTAACATCACTCACTCTTTCACTTATTATATCATTAGTTTTGTTTCCATTATTAGTTACCATTGAAAAAGGTACAATGACAGTTAATAATACCCACATAAATGTCAGTAAAAAGACACTACATAAGCAATATTTAATACATCTACGTTTTAGGCTAGATTTTGGATGTTCAGTCACTTTTGCTTCGGCCATTTTGTACTCTACTAAAAAATAATAATCTAAATCTATAAAAATTCTAAATTTACTAAAATTAATTTTCAGAAAAATAGTGTAATCCTACACTTCAAGGCTTTCTTCTTTTACCCCTTTCTTTTACTTCTTTTTCTTTGAAATCTTCTGAGTCTTTCCAATCATTTCGTCTGGTAAAGTTTCACCTTAATTTTTATTTTTTTCACAGTTCTTTTAATATGGTTTTAATTTGCTTTCATCCACTTGTCAGTGCCAGTATCGTCTTTTTCTTCACTTGGATCTGAGCTTTCAATTTCTTCCAAGATCACGTATGTCCATTCCGGTGCTGTGTATTTCCTACTTGGAATTCTTACTCTCCTCGTTTTTCGTACTAAATCTTCTCCTGACTCTTCTTGTTCTGCTTGACTTGAGACCTCATTAATTTGCTCTGGTCTTCTTTTTGTCTTTCTCCTTGCAAGAGTGTATTTCAGTCTTTTCACTCCACTTGGCCAATTGTCACCTTTTCTCGGTCTTTTAGTTTGAACTACTTCTTCACCTTCTTCATCTGGTTCATAGGTTCTTTTATTTGGCCTTTCTTCTATCTGTTCTTCTTCTTGACTTTCAGTAACCTCCCTTTCTTCTGGTTCCACAGCAGTCTCATGAGACCCAGTAACTGGTGCCCACTCTACTTGACTTGTGCTTGGCTGTTCGTCATCTGTTTGTTCTTCGGAATCTGTTACTCTAGATTCTTCAGCTTCACACACTTCAGCTTTTGGTCTTTGGCTTTGGTTTACCAATTGCTGCTCTTCTTGTCTTTCAAGTGGACTTGGGACTCGTCTGCTATGCCTCGCATGTATCCAATTTGGTAAGCCACCACACTTCACTGCTGTCGTCGTCACCAGAATCACCTGGTACAGTCCGTTCCACCTGGGTTCTAAACACGATTTCCTCAAGTGTTTCTTCACTAGAACGCACTCTCCAGGACTCAGACCGTGAGCTTGATTTGGCTGTGTCGTAGTGGCCTTTTCTCCAACCTGGTGAGACACAGAACGCACCCGATCAGCCAATCCTCTGCAATAGTCAAGCACTAGATCATCAGATATATTCATCAGTTTGTTCGCTGGTATAAACGCTTGTCTCATTGCTCTTCCCATTAGAATCTTGTGAGGACTCAAACCCGTCTTTTTGTCAGGAATGCTTCTAAGACTCATCAATACAAGGGGTAAAGCATCAGACCATTTCAGTGTTGTGGATGCACACACCTTTCCTAACCTAGATTTTATTGTGCCATTTAACTGCTCAACCACTCCAGATGCTTCGGGTCGATAGGCACAATGCAGCTTCTGTTCAATCTGTAATGTTGCACAAATCATCCGAATTATCTCATTGTTAAAATGGGTTCCTCTATCTATTTCTAAAGTGACTGGAAATCCGAATCTAGGTATCAGTTCTCTTAGAAGTAGCTTCGCGACTGTTAAACTATCATTCCTTCTCGTTGGATAGGCTTCCACCCAGCGAGAAAACAAGAAGACAACAACCAACACATATTTCAGCCCATTGCACGGGGGAAGCTCAATAAAATCCAACTGGAGTTGGGTGAATGGTCCTGCTGCCTTTCCAATTCGTCCCCAACTAACAACTGACTTTCTGGGTGGATTTTGCTGCTGACAGGTGACACACCTCTGGCAGAGACTCTCTGCAATGGCCCTGAACTTTGGGTTATACCATGATTGCTTGAAGAGACTGATCATAGCATCTCTTCCAACATGTGCAATTCCATGGTATACCCTTGCCATTTGGGACAGTAAACTGTCTGGCATGACTGGTCTTTCGTCTAAATAGACCCACACTTCGTCCTCTGCTCTCTTTCTGTAACCTGAATTTGTCCAAATTCCCTTCTCTTCATCACTTACTTCTTCCTGCAGCTGTCTAATTTTGTCCCAAGTTTCAAATGAAGAAGAAAACATAAGATGGCAATTGGTATTTTCTTTTTCCATCTCTCTGTTTAGAGCAAGTAAATTTTGTGCACAGAAACGCGCTACTTGATCCGCGTATCTGTTGCCCTTCGTCACATAATCATCACCTGATTTATGTGCGTAACATTTGACCACTGCAATCTTTTTGGGCAATTGTAAAGCATCCAATAAATCTTTTACAATTTTGCTGTTTCTTATAGGGGAACCTGAAGAAGTCAGAAATCCCCTTTGCATCCATAGCTGACCGAAGTCGTGGCCAACACCAAAACCATATTGACTATCAGTAAATATGGTTACCCTCAGGCCTTTGGAAATTTTGTACGCTCTAATCAGAGCTATCAATTCAGCAATTTGGGCAGAGTTTACCCCCTTTAAGCAGGAAGCTTCTAGAACTCCCGCTATAGTGCAAACAGCATAGGCAGTACACAATTCTCCTTTCTCATTTCTTAAATATGATCCATCAACAAACATTTCACAGTCTGGTTCTTCTAATGGAACGTCCTCGATATCGGGCCTAGGTTTCATGCATAACTCTCTCACATCCAAACAATCATGATCCGCCTCTTCTCTTACTTCCTCACAATATGAATTCGGCAACAGAGTCGCCGGATTTACGGTTGTGCACCGTACCACAGCCACATTTTCAGCCCCCAAGATCACTCTTTCGTACTTAGTCAGCCGACTAGAGGTCATATACGGTGTCCTCGTACGTGCCAGAAGGATCTCAACTGAATGTGGCACATACACATTGACTGAATGTCCCATCACAATTGCTTCACTCTGTTCCAGACTCACGCAAGTATCAGCTACTACTTTTAAACAGCCTGGCAACGCTGCGGCCACTGAATCCAACATAGCAGAAAAATATGCTACTGGACGTCGTGCCATTCCGTGTTTTTGAGTTAAAACTGAAAGTGCACACCCATCTCTTTCGCAACAGTATAATGCCAAATCCTTTGCATAATCCGGCATTCCCAACGCAGGTGCTCGACAAAGACTGTTTCGCAATTTAGTAAAAGCTTCTATACTTTATTCATCCAACACAATCGGATCTTTCACATCTTTTCGTGTCAACCTCTGTAGAGGTTTTGCAATCAGTGAGAACCCGCTGATCCACTGCCTGCAGTATCCAACCATTCCCAAAAAAATTCAAACTTCTCTCTGGGTTTTTGGTGGACTCATCTGTTTAATTACACTAATTCTTTCTGGTGTCACCTTTCTGACTCCTTTTCTATTTTGTGTCCTAGGTACTGGACTTCCTGTTTACAAAATTGTAATTTTGCTGGTGACGCTTTGTGTCCTCCTTCTGCTAAATGGTTCAGTAAGGCAATGGTATCTGTCACATATGCCTCTCGTGTTTTTGATGCCACCAGTAGGTCATCAATATACTGAACCAGAACTGAATTCCCTGGCATGACTAAAGTCTCCAAACATCTTTTCAGGATCTGATTAAAAATTGAAGGACTCTCTGTATACCCTTGAGGAACTCGGCACCATGCCAAAACACGGTCCCTGAACCGGAATGCAAACAAATACTGGCTTTCTGGATGTAAAGGAATCGAGAAAAATGCTTGGCACAGATCAATCACTGTGTACCATTCAGAATCACATGAGATTTGGTAAAGAATTACTGCTGGATTTGGCACTACTGGACAACAGGGTACTACTATTTTATTACTTTTTCTTAAGTCCTGCACTATTCTATATTTTCCACTAGGCTTTTTAATTCCTATAACAGGCGAATTACAGGGACTACTCATTATTTCTTTCAGAATTCCCTGCTCAACCATTTGGTCAATCACAGGAGTGACTCCTGCAATTACTTCCGGACTCATTTTGTACTGAGTAGTGTTTGGATATATGGCACCCTCTTTCACCGTATTCTGAATCGGATCTACATTTGACATTAGGCCAATCTCCTTTCCTGTAAAATCCCATCCATCCATCCTTACTGCACTTTTTAATTCTTCGGGCAGACTTTCTTCTGTGAGAAGTGAAAACAACTCATCCACTTCTGTCCCTTGCTTTGCTAACATCATCTTGAATTCGACATCCTCATTAGGTGTCTGAAATGCAATACCATCTGGCGTACAGTAGATGGCACAATTCATTTTACACAATAAATCTCTTCCCAAGAGATTTACTGGACTCGAATCACATACAACGAAATGATGCATGTCTCTGAAACTTCCAATATGAACTTCTATTGGATTTGTGACTGGTGTTCTAATATGCTTATTTGAGACTCCTACAACTGGGATAGTTTCTCCCGAGAGGGGTGTGTTCGGAATTTCTGCTGCTCTCACAGTAGAACGGGTAGCACCAGTGTCCACCAGGAATGTAATATCATTACCTTCCACCTTTCCGTCAACAAATGGACCTGACTGATCTACCGCCAAGGATGCGCCAAGTACGCACTCTTCCTCCCCCTCAGGCACCATCATTGAGATGAGTCTGAATCACTCTCATTGCACTGCAACCAGTATTGCAGAACGATTTGCATACTTTGATTCTTACCAATTTGATCACCTCTGTGAAATCCAGTGTTCGCACTGCACCTCTGTACTTGACTTGAGCAATCACATTATTGGGCATAGGAGCTTGTGGCACCTGTAACTGTGGAGCAACTACCTGCTGCTGCTGTTGATTCACACCCACCTCATTCTGCATCTGTGGATTTAAATTTTGATTTGCCCCATTATTCTTTTGAACAGATCTACACTCGTTCTTCCAATGTCCATACTTTCTGCACGCATGACAAGGAAATTTCTTCTTAGCTTCTTCTTTGCTCAATTTACCTCTACCTTTACCTCCACTGTATACCTGTCCAATTTGATTCTGACTATTCATTTGATTACCTGTTTGAGAACCATTATTTACTTCTTGCTGCTCTGCTACCTTCACTTCTGCCCACATCATTTTCTCTTTTAATTTTTTATGTCTTGATTCAATGTCATCACGACAATACTTCGCATACCTCAAAATTTCGTCAATTGTTTTGCTCTGCCAACAAATCAAGTGCTGTTGAATCATATTACTAATCTCCGGTTTCAAACCAAACACAAAACGATACACAAAATGTCCCATATCTTTGTCTCCAATATTTTCAAAGCCGCTGTATTGTTTAAATACCTGCAACAATCATTCATAATAGGCATGCACTTACTCTTTTGGTTCTTGGGTCGTCCTGTCTATCTTAACCCAATCTGTTTCTTTTGGAGAAACTTTCCTTTCAAAAAGGTGATTACCTGATTATACTTTCTCATCACCTCATCAGATGGTACACCTGTTTTAGGGCCTCTAGGATATTCTTCTTTTGGCCAATCGACAGTAATTTTACATTCTGTCCACAAATCAGCTGGTACGACAATCTCAAACAATTCATCTAAATCTTTTAACAAAACCTTTGAAACTTTCACAAACCTCTCTACCTGTTTGTACCACTGAACTGGTTTCTCTTTTAATCTGGGAAAATCATTCGTAAAGGACAATATATCCTGTCTTGTCCAGGGAACATGCACATATCCACCACCTGGGACTTCTCTCATCGGACACGCCCTTTCAACTTGTTGTTTCTCTCTTAACAGAAACATTGACGTTCCTTTGCCAGCTGCCTCTTCTTTCTTTTTAGTCCATCTACCTTTCCACCGTTCTACATCTCCCCATTTTTTCAAAATATTCATCAACTCTTTTATCTGTAATCTTTTTCCAGACGCATTCAAACTCTCCAAATCCCTTTCGGTAAAGGCCAATCTGTGCGATTTCTGCAGCACCTTTGACTTCTCTATATCTACTCCATATTCACTAGCAGCGTCTGCTATTTTCTCATGAAGATTCCTCGCTCTCCAAGTGATACTTTTACACAAAAACAACAGTTCTTCATCTCGGTAAGTCCCTAGTCTATCTGTACTTATTGTACCAATAATCATCTCTTCCAAATCTACTTTCAATTGGCTCACATTTATACTCTGTGGTTGAGGTTTTTGCTTCTCCATTCTCTTTATCCAATCATTCAATTCCTCTGGTGAAGAGCCTGCTGAACTCCCTGTCGTTGGAATGACATTTGTCCATATTCAACTTTGATCTATTTGTATACCTCTTCTAAGGGTTTCTGTTATCATCTCACAAACCGGAAGTAGTATTCGTGTCAGCCTGTCCATCCTCATCAACTATCGTCACCATTCCACTCCTGTCGCTACTTCTTGGAACTACCAATGTATGTACTTTTAATATATTCTGTTTTTCTCCATACAATGGAACCACGGGACCAATTGTTACCGGTACCGTCAAGGCTTCTGTATTTAGACTTAACTGATTTATTTTCTGGATCTGCTCTACTCTTGCCTTATTTAATATGTCCAATTCTTTTTCTCGCACTATTCTAGCCATGTCCGAAATCTGTGGAGTTAATGGAGTTCCCATTATTGGTGCATTTGGAGTCACCTCAACTGAATTTTCATGATATGGCGGAGGTCTTTTGGTCATAATGTCTTCTAATAACTCATCATCAGATTCGTTCGGGTCCTGTCCTAAACTTGAAGTTTCTATATTTTTCTTTTTCTATTTACACTTGCCTCCGGTCTGATCTTCAGCAACTAAAACTGGGTACAAGCCCTCAGTTACTACAGCTCTCCTCCATCTTTTCATTGTATCTTCTCTTTTCTCAAAAGGATATCTAGTCATTAAATTTCTATATCTCCTACCACCTCGATATTTCTCTCTTTCGAATGCTTCTACTTCCCATTCCTCTAGCGCTTCATACTGGGTAGGTCTGGGAATTGGCTCTAATGAATCCATTCGATTTCTCAAAATCTGTAGAATCCTTACATTAAACGAACCATACTGTGGGAGAGCTATAACACCATCATCCTTTGTGTATTCCACCCAATTCTCTAACCACGTACACATGTGGTATCCTCGCTCTAACATCATATAGGAAGCAGGCGTACTCGGCGGTGGAATAGGAATTCCCTCTCTAGTCACTACTGGTTTGTCCTTTTTAAAGAAATTCTTTATTTTCATAAGCAGCTTCATTTTTCTGACCCTTTACGCTAATGTCTCTCAGTAAAACAACAAGGAAACCTTTCCGTAATTCTACTTATTCTATTTGCCAGTTCTTGTCCAATACCAGCGTGACTCACACCAACCGTCCAATCACAGCTCTCTACGTGTCTGCTATCTCAACCAATACCAGCGCGGCTCACACCAACGGACCAATCAGAGCTTACTTCACGTTCGCTGCCTGACCAATGCCAGCGCGGCCTTTTTGTGACGTCAGTATCACTCCTTCTACTGACCCTCCCTTTACAAAATAATACGGCAATGTATTTCTAAGTTTTTCTTAATCAAAATTCTTGTTAGTAACAACATAAAACAATGCTACCTTGTCTGCTCCACTAAATAAAGAGAGTCTTCACTTTTCAAAGAGAAATTCTTTCACTTCAAGTAAAACAACGACCAGCGCTATTTACACCCAAACAAGCTACAGGCGGACTTGGTACTCCTCTAGGGATAAGGCCAAAGTTTCACAAGAGGACTTTTTATTTAAAAAGAGGTCTTGGTACTCCCCTGGGGATAAGGCCAGAGTTTCGGAAGTGGACCCTTCGCTATTTTCAGACACTCTACTCATATACGAAATGTTCCCTAAATACAACACCTACGACCTTCCGCCATACAGTATTATAACAACAGACAAAGTACTTCTGCAGTGTGATATCTTATCCATACTCTTCTTCTGCCTACTTCAGACTAAATTTCCATCCCGGGATTCCTCAGGTACCTCCGTACCTGTACTTCTAGACAACATAGAACAGTACACTAACTTTTCTTTGTTAAAACATACAATCAATAATCAATAATTATTACCAAACTAATCAATAATTAAACTGTTCTTTGCTACCAGAAAACCTGATCCAGCGCTACACTTTATCAGGGATCAATACTCATCAATATTTCATACAAATGGCCCATACACATTCACCCAACTCACAAATGACTATTGCGCTGGATGGTCAATTTGAAATGTCGTGGAAAATTATTTCCTTCGCAAATTCACATTAATATCTCTAAAAACATAACTAGACCTATATATCAACTCTCTTTCCTCTCGGTCGATGGACCAATTAGTTGACAAATTGATGGTAATAATAGAACTAACTAATTATCTAACCAGCTAAATAATCACAGACTCTCGATAAAATTAATAATATTTATCTCAGATAAAGGTAATTGATAAATGCTCATCGCATACAGGTTACAATGCAAACAATGAATCCCACAAAAGGAGAGAAAATCAATTAACAAAATACAAAGAGTGTCATAATCATCTTTCATGAACGATATGCACATGAGGGAGTGGACAGAAGAAGAGACATATGTTTCAGCAAAAAAATAATGCGAAACGATATAATACTTATGACGGAGTGGATAAAAAAAGAGACATAAGTTTCAGAGACAAAATTTCATTTGCAAGAAATTATGCAAATTACGAGTCAGAGGATAATACAAACCCAAAGATAAATGAAATACCACCCCCCTGGCCAAGGGAGTAGTGGGGGTCTCCTGAAATAGAATCAGGAAACAAAGATTTCAGGAACAGGACAGGACAAGGGACAGGAACAGCTACGCCTGTCTGCAAACCGACGAACAGCGATGCATCTCCACTCTCAATCTCCTCTGCACTGCACTCCGCTCTAACCACCCCCCAAAGGCACCCCAGTTATACCCTAAAACGTACATTAATTGAAACGTTTCACAGAATTCGACTGCTCATTGGATGCTTGTTGAGGTGGTGTATCACACCACCGTGATTTCATTCAAAATTCTTCATGCTCATTGTTCTACTTCTTTCCCATGGCATATGTACTGACCAGTCCATACAAATTTAGTTATTGTTACATTTGATTAAATTCTCAGCCACGTCTGCGGACGAAAGTCCCAAGATCCCACGGCCAGTCTCATCTTTTGGCAGGCAAACAATGTTCTCTGAGCTGTTTATCCTTGAACTTTTATTCATCATCCGCAGCGCTCAGCACTTCTGTCTGTCTTGTCAGGTCATTTTTGCTAATTTTTCAGCCCCTCATCTATCCTGGCAATTTAGGCAAATACAGGCCCATTCGGCTCAAATAAACATATACATTATTAATTACATGAAAATGCATCCTTCACTGTTTACCACCCACCTTTTCACTATTCTCTGTTAATATTTTCTTAGCATAAGCTTCATGCAAAACGGCATTATTTATTATCGTTTTCAAAGCAAGATGCAAAATGCGAAATGCGGCCTAAACGTGCATTAATCTTGTTTCTTTCGAAACGCAATGTAAAATGCGGCCTAATTCTTTCATGCATTAGTTCACATTAGTGCACGCATGTTCAAAGCGGTTTCCCATGCAGCTCATGTGATTTGCGTATTAGTTTATACTGCACACTGTTAATAAGTATTATGGGGGAGTAAATTCGTGCAGGTTTCTTTTTGCGAACCCTGCTCCATCAATTCCCACTCTGATGGCTTCCTGGAGCCATCATAAAAAATATCCACCATACCAAGTGCCATCTTTATCTATCTAAAGATCAGTACCCCTTTCTCTTTTCATCAACTTCTCATCTAACTCCTTCATCTCGTCATAATAATCTCCTTTCATATCTTCTAGTTCAATTTCATCTCTTTTTCTCTTTCTTGCTTTTCGTTTGTTATTTGATTCTGTCATTTCTTTCCTTCCACATTGACACTTACAACATTTGTATATTGTTATCATTACTAATGCTACTCCAGCTACTGAAATCATTGGTATTATTATTTTTCCTAATGAGCTACTTCCAAAGGTAGTAAACCATTTACTTACAGAAGAGAAACTCTTACCAAGTCTCTCCCAGACACCATCAACCTCCAGTTGGGTCAAGTCTTCATGTAATTTCGTAATATTCTTAATATATCCCTCAATACCTTTACTTTTGTCAGGGATATAAGTACAGCAGTGTTGAATTTTCAACATGCCACAGACTCCACCCTCTTTTGCCAATAAGATATCAAGGGCAAGTCAATTTTGCAAAACCATTTATCTGATCGCAACCATTTTGGTGTCAATCATCAAGAAGCCACCAGCAGTATCTGTCAATAAACGATCAACCACTGTGGACAATTTTCGAATTTTATGCGAATTCAAAACGACTCCAACTGATGGTATCAGTGCACCAAAAATATCACCTACTATTTCTGAGAAACTAGCTCTCGTCTTACGTGTTAGTCCTTGTTTTATTTCATTGATTCTGTTATTACTTTTGTCACATGGTAAACCTTTGGGAAAACAATTGCAAATAACAACTACCATACCAATGTGCAGGTAGCCTGTAATAGGCTTTCTTACCACACACATAATAGACTCCTGGGAAAACAGGATCAGTTCCACCCTTCAATCCCCAACCTCCAGTAATTTGGTAAGTATGCTCACATTCACTAGAACCAATGAAATAATTATTATAGTTAGTTTTCATTATAAGCAAACAAATGTTCCCCTTTTTATACCAGTCCAGGGACATTGCAGCATATGTCTCGCCTTTCTCATAATTTCCTTCTCTAAACGCCCAGGGTGGTACCTGTGACTTCTGTTCAGCAGCTTTTCTTTGGAAACTTTCTCTTCTATATTCTACCATATCTATAAACACTTTTTCTTCAACCCGCAAACTACATGCTAGATTGTTTTTGTAAGCATATCCTATATCTAGTGTCTTAGTAATATGGAAGAATTCTCCCATATAACGTGCATTTTTACTACTTAAAACCTTGTTTAGTTCCTTTATAATAGGTATCTCGGAAAATACTAAATCTATATTGGAATAATGTTACTCCAGCTTTCCCCTCACGTAGAATAGGCTGGCTAAAACACTGCAAGACACACCCTATGTTAAGGGTAGGTGATGATAGGTCCCCCCTCTGAGACAGACGAAGGTAATTGCATGCACACATAACAATCACTCACATTCATTGTATTAACATACTCATACAACAATTTTGTAAAAACATTTAACGAGAAATCACTAATTGATTTATCATGATGGAAAATACTTCCATCTAATTGTTCTATGTTAGTATTAGGGGTTTCTTTAGTAACATCACTCACTCTTTCACTTATTATATCATTAGTTTTGTTTCCATTATTAGTTACCATTAAAATAGGTACAATGACAGTTAATAATACCCACATAACTGTCAGTAAAAAGACACTACATAAGCAAGCTTTAATACATCTACGTTTTAGGCTAGATTTTGGATGTTCAGTAACTTTTGCTTCGGCCATTTTGTATTCTACTAAAAAATAAAAATCCAAATCTATAAAAATTCTAAATTTACTAAAATTAATTTTCTGAAAAATAGTGTAATCCTACACTACAAGGCTTTCTTCTTTTACCCCTTTCTTTTACTTCTTTTTCTTTTAGATCTTCTGAGTCTTTCCATTCATTTCGTCTGGCAAAGTTTCACCTTAATTTTTTTTTTTTTTTCTCACAGTTCTTTTAAGGTGGTTTTAATTTGCTTTCATCCACTGGCTCAGTGCCAGTATCGTCTTTTTCTTCACTTGGATCTGAGCTTTCAATTTCTTCCAAGATCAAGTATGTCCATTCCGGTGCTGTGTATTTCCTATTTGGAATTCTTACTCTCCTCGTTTTTCATACTAAATCTTCTCCTGACTCTTCTTGTTCTGCTTGACTTGAGACCTCATTAATTTGCTCTGGTCTTCTTTTTGTCTTTCTGCTTACAAGAGTGTATTTCAGTCTTTTCACTCCACTTGGCCAATTGTCACCTTTTCTCGGTCTTTTAGTTTGAACTACTTCTTCACCTTCTTCATCTGGTTCATAGGTTCTTTTATTTGGCCTTTCTTCTATCTGTTCTTCTTCTTCACTTTCAGTAACCTCCCTTTCTTCTGGTTCCACAGCAGTCTCATGAGACCCAGTAAATGGTGCCCACTCTACTTAACTTGTGCTTGGCTGTTCGTCATCTGTTTGTTCTTCAGAATCTGTTACTCTAGATTCTTCAGCTTCACACACTTCAGCTTTTGGTCTTTGGCTTTGGTTTACCAATTGCTGCTCTTCTTGTCTTTCAAGTGGACTTGGGACTCGTCTGGTATGGCTTGCATGTATCCAATTTGGCAAGCAACCACACTTCACTGCTGTCGTCGTCACCAGAATCACCTGGTATGGTCCGTTCCACCTGGGTTCTAAACACGATTTCCTCACGTGTTTCTTCACTAGAACCCACTCTCCAGGACTCAGATCGTGAGCTTGATTCGGCTGTGTCGTAGTGGCATTTTCTCCAACCTGGTGAGACACAGAACGCACCCGATCAGCCAATCCTCTGCAATAGTCAAGCACTAGATCATCAGATATATTCATCAGTTTGTTTGCTGGTATAAACGCTTGTCTCATTGCTCTTCCCATTAGAATCTCGTGAGGACTCAAACCCGTCTTTTTGTCAGGAATGCTTCTAAGACTCATCAATACAAGGGGTAAAGCATCAGACCATTTCAGTGTTGTGGATGCACACACCTTTCCTAACCTAGATTTTATTGTGCCATTTAACTGCTCAACCACTCCAGATGCTTCGGGTCGATAGGCACAATGCAGCTTCTGCTCAATCTGTAATGCTGCACAAATCATCCGAATTATCTCATTGTTAAAATGGGTTCCTCTATCTGTTTCTAAAGTGACTGGAAATCCGAATCTAGGTATCAGTTCTCTTAGAAGTAGCTTCGCGACTGTTAAACTATCATTCCTTCTCGTTGGATAGGCTTCCACCCAGCGAGAAAACGGGCAGACAACAACCAACACATATTTCAGCCCATTGCACGGGGGAAGCTCAATAAAATCCAACTGGAATCGGCTGAATGGTCCTGCTGCCTTTCCAATTCGTCCCCAACTAACAACTGTCTTTCTGTGATTTTGTTGCTGACAGGTGACACACCGCTGGCAGAGACTCTCTGCAATGGCCCTGAACTTTGGGTTATACCATGATTGCTTGAAGAGCCTGATCATAGCATCTCTTCCAACATGTGCAATTCCATGGTATACCCTTGCCATTTGGGACAGTAAACTGTCTGGCATGACTGGTCTTTCGTCTACATAGACCCACACTTCACCCTCTGCTCTCTTTCTGCAACCTGAATTTATCCAAATTCGCTTCTCTTCATCACTTGCTTCTTCCTGCAGCTGTCTAATTTCGTCCCAAGTTTCAAATGAAGAAGAAAACATAAGATGGCAATTGGTATTTTCTTTTTCCATCCCTCTATTTAGAGCAATTAAATTTCGTGCACAGAAACGCGCTACTTGATCCGCACATCTGTTGCCCTTCATCACATAATCATCTCCTGATTTATGTGCGGAACATTTGACCACTGCAATCTTTTTGGGCAATTGTAAAGCATCCAATAAATCTTTTACAATTTTGCTGTTTCTTATAGGGGAACCTGAAGAAGTCAGAAATCCCCTTTGCATCCATAGCTGACCGAAATCGTGGACAACCCCAAAACCATATTGACTATCAGTAAATATGGTTACCCTCAGGCTTTTGGAAATTTTGTACGCTCTAATAAGAGCTATCAATTCAGCAATTTGGGCGGAGTTTACCCCTTTTAAACAGGATGCTTCTAGAACTTCCGCTATGGTGCAAACAGCATAGGCAGTACACAATTCTCCTTTCTCATTTCTTAAATATGATCCATCAACAAACATTTCACAGTCTGGTTCTTCTAATGGAACATCCTCGATATTGGCCCTAGGTTTCGTGCATAACTCGGTCACATCCAAACAATCATGATCCGCCTCTTCTCTTACTTCCTCACAATATGAATTTGGCAACAGAGTCGCCGGATTTACGGTTGTGCACCGTACCACAGTCACATTTTCAGCCACCAAGATCACTCTTTCGTACTTAGTCAGCCGACTAGAGGTCATATACTGTGTCCTCGTACGTGTCAGAAGGATCTCAACTGAATGTGGCACATACACCTTGACTGGATGTGCCATCACAATTGCTTCACTCTGTTCCAGACTCACGCAAGTAGCAGCTACTGCTTTTAAACAGCCTGGCAACGCTGCGACCACTGAATCCAACATAGCAGAAAAATATGCTACTGGACGTCGTGCCATTCCGTGTTTTTGAGTTAAAACTGAAAGTGCACACCAATCTCTTTCACAACAGTATAATGCAAAATCCTTTGCATAATCCGGCATTCCCAATGCAGGTGCTCGACAAAGACTGTTTCGCAATTTAGAAAAAGCTTCCATACTTTCATCATCCAACACAATCGGATCTTTCACATCTTTTCGTGTCAACCTCTGCAGAGGTTTTGCAATCAGTGAGAACCCGCTGATCCACTGCCTGCAGTATCCAACCATTCCCAAAAACATTCGCACTTCTCTCTGGGTTTTTGGTGGACTCATCTGTTTAATTACACTAATTCTTTCTGGTGTTACCTTTCTGACTCCTTTTTCTATTTTGTGTCCTAGGTACTGGACTTCCTGTTTACAAAATTGTAATTTTGCTGGTGACACTCTGTGTCCTCCTTCTGCTAAATGGTTCAGTAAGGCAATGGTATCTGTCACACATGCCTCTCGTGTTTTTGACGCCACCAGTAGGTCATCAATATACTGAACCAGAACTGAATTCCCTGGCATGACTAAAGTCTCCAAACATCTTTTCAGGATCTAATTAAAAATTGAAGGACTCTCTGTATACCCTTGAGGAACTCGGCACCATGCCAAAACACGGTCTCCGAACCGGAATGCAAACAAATGCTGGCTTTCTGGATGTAAAGGAATTGAGAAAAATGCTTGGCACAGATCAGTCACTGTGTACCATTCAGAATCACATGGGATTTGGTAAAGAATTACTGCTGGATTTGGCACTACTGGACAACAGGGTACTACTATTTTATTAATTTTTCTTAAGTCCTGTACTATTCTATATTTTCCACTAGGCTTTTTAATTCCTTAATAGGCGAATTACAGGGACTACTCATTATTTCTTTCAGAATTCCCTGCTCAACCATTTGGTCAATCACAGGAGTGACTCCTGCAATTACTTCAAGACTCATTTTGTACTGAGGAGTGGTTAGATATATGGCACCCTCTTTCACCGTAATCTGAATCGGATCTACATTTGACATTAGGCCAATCTCCTTTCCTGTAAAATCCCATACATCCATCCTTACTGCACTTTTTAATTCTTTGGGTTGACTTTCTTCTGTGAGAAGTGAAAACAACTCATCCACTTCGGTCCCTTGCTTTGCTAACATCATCTTGAAGTCGACATCCTCATCAGGTGTCTGAAATGCAATACCATCTGGCGTACAGTAGATGGTACAATTCATTTTACACAATAAATCTCTTCCCAAGAGATTTACTGGACTCGAATCACATACTACGAAACGATGCATGTCTCTGAAACTTCCAATATGAACTTCTATTGGATTTGTGACTGGTGTTCTAATATGCTTTTTTGAGACTCCTACAACTTGGATAGTTTCTCACGAGAGGGGTGGGTTCGGAATTTCTGCTGCTCTCACAGTAGAACGGGTAGCACCAGTGTCCACCAGGAATGTAATATCAATACCTTCCTCCTTTCCGTCAACAAATGGACCTGACTGATCTACCGCCAATGATGCGCCAAGTACGCACTCTTCCTCCCCCCTCATGCACCGTCAATGAGATGAGTCTGAATCACTCTCATTGCACTGCAACCAGTATTGCAGAACCATTTGCACAATTTGATTCTTACCAATTTGATCACCTCCGTGAAATCCAGTGTTCGCACTGCATCTCTGTACTTGAGCATTCACATTATTGGGCATAGGAGCTTGTGGCACCTGTAACTGTGGAGCAACTACTTGCTGCTGCTGCTGTTGATTCACACCCACCTCCTTCTGCATCTGTGGATTTAAATTTTGATTTGCCCCATTATTCTTTTGAACAGATCTACACTCGTTCTTCCAATGTCCACACTTTCCGCACACATGAGAAGGACATTTCTTCTTAGCTTCTTCTTTGCTCAATTTACCTCTACCTTTACCTCCACTGTATACCTGTCCAATTTGATTCTGACTATTTATTTGATTACCTGTTTGAGAACCATTATTTACTTCTTGCTGCTCTGCTACCTTCACTTGTGCCCACATCATTTTCTCTTTTAATCTTTTATGTCTTGATTCAATGTCATCACGACAATACTTCGCATACCTCACAATTTCGTCAATTGTTTTGCTCTGCCAACAAATCAAGTGCTGTCGAATCATATTACTAATCACCGGTTTCAAACCAAACACAAAACGATACACAAAATGTCCCATATCTTTGTCTCCAATATTCTCAAAGCCACTGTGTTGTTTAAATACCTGCAACAATCGTTCATAATAGGCATGTACTGACTCTTTTGGTTCTTTGGTCTGCCTGTCTATCTTAACCCAATCGGTTTCTTTTGGAGAAATTTTTCCTTTCAAAAAGGTGATTACCTGATTATACTTTCTCATCACCTCATCAGATGGTGCACCTGTTTTAGGGTCTCTAGGATATTCTTCTTTTGGCCAATCGACAGTAATTTTGCATTCTGTCCACAAAACAGCTGGTACGACAATCTCAAACAAACCATCTAAATCTTTTAACAAAACCTTTGAAACTTTCACAAACCTCTCCACCTGTTTGTACCACTCAACTGGTTTCTCTTTTAATCTGGGAAAATCATTCGTAAAGGACAATATATCCTGTCTTGTCAAGGGAACATGCACATATCCACCACCTGGGACGTCTCTCATCGGACACGGCCTTTCAACTTGTTCTGTCTCTCTTAACGGAAACATTGACGTTCCTTTGCCAGCTGCCTCTTCTTTCTTTTTAGACCATCTACCTTTCCACCATTCTACATCTACCCATTTTTTCAAAATATGCATCAACTCTTTTATCTGTAATCTTTTTCCAGATGCATTCAAACTCTCCAAATCCCTTTCGGTAAAGGCCAATCTGTACGATTTCTGCAGCACCTTTGACTTCTCTATATCTACTCCATATTCACTAGCAGCCTCTGCTATTTTCTCATGAAGATTCCTCGCTCTCCAAGTGATACTTTTACACAAAAACACCAGTTCTTCATCTCGCTAAGTCCCTAGTCTATCTGGACTTATTGTACCAATAATCATCTTTCCAAATCTACTTTCAATTGGCTCACATTTATACTCTGTGGTTGAGGTTTTTGCTTCTCCATTCCCTTTATCCAATCATTCAATTCCTCTGGTGAAGGGCCTGCTGAACTCCCTGTCGTTGGAATGACATTTGTCCCTATTCTACTTGGATCTATTTGTATACCTCTTCTAGGGGTTTCTGTTATCATCTCACAAACTGGAAGATCTAACAATGTAGTATTCGTGTCAGCCTGTCCATCCTCATCGACTATCATCACAATTCCACTCCTGTCGCTATTCCTTGGATCTACCAATGTATGTACTTTTGATATTTTCTGTTTTTCTCCATACAATGGAACCACGGGACCAATTGTTACCGGTACCGTCAAGGCTTCTGTATTTAGACTCAGCTGATTTATTTTCTGGATCTGCTCTACTCTTGCCTTATTTAATATGTCCAATTCTTTTTCTCGCACTATGCTAGCCATGTCCGAAATCTGTGGAGTTAATGGAGTTCCCATTATTGGTGCATTCGGAGTCACCTCAACTGAATTTTCTTGATATGGCGGAGGTCTTTTGGTCATAATGTCTTCTAATAACTCATCATCAGATTCGATCGGGTCCTGTCTTAAACTTGAAGTTTCTATATTTTTCTTTTTCTCTTTACACTTGCCTCCGGTCTGATCTTCAGCAACTAAAACTGGGTACAAGCCCTCAGTTACTACAGCTCTCCTCCATCTTTTCATTGTATCTTCTCTTTTCTCAAAAGGATATCTAGTCATTAAATTTCTATATCTCCTACCACCTCGATATTTCTCTCTTTCGAATGCTTCTACTTCCCATTCCTCTAGCGCTTCATACTGGGTAGGTCTGGGAATTGGCTCTAATGAATCCATTCGATTTCTCAAATTCTGTAGATTCCTTACATTAAACGAACCATACTGTGGGAAGGATATAACACCATCATCCTTTGTGTATTCCACCCAATTCTCTAACCAAGTACACATGTGGTATCCTCGCTCTAACATCATGTAGGAAGCAGGTGTTCACGGCGGAGGATTAGGAATTCCCTCTCTAGTCACTACTGGTTTGTCCTTTTTAAAGAAATTCTTTATTTTCATAGCAGCTCATTTCTCTGACCCTTTACGCTAATGTCTCTCAGTAAAACAGCAAGGAAACCTTTCCGTAATTCTACTTATTCTATTTGTCAGTTCTTGTCCAATACCAGCGCTACTCACACCAACCGTCCAATCACAGCTCTCTACGTATCTGCTATCTCAACCAATACCAGCGCTGCTCACACCAACCGACCAATCAGAGCTTACTTCACGTTCGCTGCGTGACCAATGCCTTCGCGGCCTTTTTGTGACGTCAGTATCACTCCTTCTACTGACCCTCCCTTTACAAAATAATACGGCAATGTATTTCTACGTTTTTCTTAATCAAAATTCTTGTTAGTAACAACATAAAACAATGCTACCTTGTCTGCTCCACTAAATAAAGAGATAATCTTCACTTTTCAAAGAGAAATTCTTTCACTTCAAGTCAAACAACGACCAGCGCTATTTTACACCCAAACAAGCTAAAGGCGGACTTGGTACTCCTCTAGGGATAAGGCCAAAGTTTCACAAGAGGACTTTTTATTTAAAAAGAGGTCTTGGTACTTCCCTGGGGATAAGGCCAGAGTTTCGGAAGTGGACCCTTCGGTATTTTCAGACACTCTACTCATATACGAAATATTCCTTAAATATAACACCTACGACCTTCCGCCGTACAGTATTATAACAACAGACAAAGTACTTCTGCAGTGTGATATCTTATCCATACTCTTCTTCTGCCTACTTCAGGCTAAACTTCCATCCCATGATTCCTCAGGTACCTCCGTACCTGTACTTCTAGACAACATAGAACAGGACACTAACTTTTCTTTGTTAAAACATATAATCAATAATTTTTACCAAACTAATCAATAATTAAACCGTCCTCAGCTACCAGAAAACCTGATCAAGCGCTACACTTTATCAGGGATCAATACTCATCAATATTTCATACAAATGGCCCATACACTTTCACCCAACTCACAAATCCCTGTTGCGCTGGATGGTCAATTTGAACTATCGTGGAAAATTATTTCCTTCACAAATTCACATTAATTTCCTCTAAAAACATGACTAGACCTATATATCAACTCTCTTTCCTCTCGGTCGATGGACCAATTAGTTGAGAAGCTGATGGTAATGATAGAACTAACTAACTATCTAACCAGCTAAATAATCACAGACTCTCGTTAAAATTAATAATATTTATCTCAGATAAAGGTAATTGATAAATGCTCATCGCATACATGTTACAATGCAAACAATGAATCCCACAAAAGGAGAGAAAATCAATTAACAAAATACAAACAGTGTCATACTCATCTTTCATGAACGATATGCACAGGAGGGAGTGGATAGAAAAAGAGACAAGTTTCAGCAAAAAAATAATGCGAAACGATATAATACTTATGACGGAGTGGATAGAAAAAGAGACATAAGTTTCAGAGACAAAATTTCATTTGCAAGAAATTATGCAAATTACGAGTCAGAGGATAATACAAACCCAAAGATAAATGAAATACCACGCCCCTGGCCAAGGGAGTAGTGGGGGTCTCCTGAAATAGAATCAGGAAACAAAGATTTCAGGAACAGGACAGGACAAGGGACAGGAACAGCTAGGCCTCTCTGCAAACCGACGAACAGTGACGCATCTCCCCTCTCAATCTCCTCTGCACTGCACTCCGCTCTAACCACACCCCCAAAGGCACCCCAGTTATACCCTAAAACCTACATGTCCAACCCACATTAATTGAAACATTTCACAGAATTCGACTGCTCATTGGATGCTTGGGGTGGTGGTGTATCACACCACCGTGATTTCATTCAAAATTCTTCATGCTCTTTGTTCTACTTCCTTTCCCATGGCATATGTATTGACCAGTCCATACAAATTTATTATTGTTACATTTGATTAAATTCTCAGCCACGTCTGCGGACGAAAGTCCCACGTCCCACGGCCAGTCTCATCTTTTGGCAGGCAAACAATGTTCTCTGAGCTGTTTATCCTTGAACTTTTATTCATCATCCGTAGCGCTCAGCACTTCTGTCTGTCTTGTCAGGTCATTTTTGCTCATTTTTCAGTCCCTCATCTATCCGGACAATTTAAGCAATTACAGGCCCATTCGGCTCACTATGACGAAATAAACACATACATTATTAATTACATGAAAATGCATCCTTCACTGTTTACCACCCACCTTTTCACTATTCCCTGTTAATATTTTCTTAGCCTAAGCTTCATGCAAAGCGGCATTATTTATTATCGTTTTCAAAGCAAGATGAAAAATGCGAAATGCGGCCTAAACGTGCATTAATCTTGTTTCTTTCGTAACGCAATGTAAAATGCGGCCTAGTTCTTTCATGCACTAGTTCACAGTAGTGCACTCATGCGCAAAGCGGTTTCCCATGTAGCTCATGTGATTTGCGTATTAGTTTATACTGCACACTGTTAATAAGTATTATGGGAGAGTAAATTCGTGCAGGTTTCTTTTTGCGAAACCCTGCTCCATCAACATTGTGGATGTTATTGAAGCACTCCGCCCAAATTGTCTGCAGGCTCAAGTAGGGGCACAAATGGCTTGAGGGTTAGGTCTATAGAAATACCCCTTGGGCAACAGTTCAATACTGCTGGGTTAAAATTGGGTACTCAAATTTCCAAATAATAGACTTTTCTGACAAATATGGGGATTTAAAATTAACAATGATACAATCCCCTTGGCGATCCACAGGGCCAATGCCAATCCAGCCCACCCTCCTTAACATCAAAATGTTCTTATACAGTAGAGGTGGGAAACTTCTATGCTGGCCCAGCCAGTTTATGGCCTTGTTAAACAGCTCTTAATAGGACTCCTTTTGTCCTTTCCCTATGCTAGGTACCCCTGAAATAATAATTACGTATGAACATGGAGCAGGAGAGAAACCTATTACTGGCTGTTTTTCATCAGGAAGTTCCTCCCTTTCACCATTCAATCCAGCTCTTATCCCCTGGCTGAGGATAAACGCGAGCCCTTTGATATCTGACTGCCCTGGGTCACTTTTTTGCTAGTTTTAGATTTAGTGCATCGCTTAGAGCACTTTGAATCCCTATGAAGATGGGAGCTGTCTAAGAAGCATGGGCTCAGTGACAATAAAATAGCGTCAGAAGCTTGCGCCTGTGAGGCCAGATTTAAATTATCATGACTAATATGTGTAGAAGCTGAGGTACAACAAGAAACAAGGACGTTACTTTTAGGGCTTGGCCCCACGGCTGTAGTGAGGGACAGTCTTCTTTCCATAAGACCTATTTCCGAGTTAAAAGCCGTCATAGCAAACTGTAATATTTTATCAAGCGAAGTAGGAGGAGGGGAAGAATGTACTGTACTCAAACTCCCACCCAATTTCCTCTTACCCATCTTGTCACTTGAAGCTTTTTGAGTCCAAATACTAGGCTCAGGATTTCAAATAATCAGCAAGCCAACGAGCCAAGAAGGGTGGCCCAGCCCAGTCTCGTTCAGGCGCTGAGGGGCGCAGACGGGTCCGCTCTTGGCCTGGTCTTCGCCCTGGCCACGCCCAGGCGTGACCCACGTGCGTCCCGCACTGCGAGATGCCTCTGTCAATTTTATGGCACTCTGGCACCTGGCGGCCCATGTCACAGCCGGGGAAGCTGGGGATGTGCTCCACAGTACTCCTACAAGTTAGATGCCAATAACATTCCATTTGCTCAGATTCCTGCAGTGGGGGATAGAGTAATTCCAAACATGGATCGAAGGTTAGGTTTAACCCCTCCGCTGCTAGGCCTTTCCCCCCCCCTGTGCTAAGCCTTTTTTTTGGCTATTTGGGGTAGTCCGCGCTTAGACCCCTGTAACTTTTTGACCGCATAAGGTATCCACGCCAAATTTGCGTCCTTTTCTTCCAACATCATGGGGATTCTAAAGGTACCCAGGGTTTGTGGATTCCCCTGGAGGGGACCCAAAAATTAGCCAAAATACAGCTAAATTTTGTTTTTGGGGGGGAAAATGGGAAGAAAGTGCTGCAAATGAAAGCGTCTGTTTTTTTCCCTGCAAATGGTATCAACAAAGGGTTTGTGAGGCTGGAATCACCATTTTCCCAGCTTTTAGGGACTGACAGACTTTTGTCAGAAAACCAACATTTTTTACACAGTTTTGGCATTTTACTGGGATATAGCCTATTTTTGATATTTTTTGTGCTTTCAACCTTCTTCCAGTTAATGGTAGAAATCGGTATGAACTCATGGGACCCCCCTTGCAAAACCAGGTTGTTTTGTGATAGGTAATTTTGATGTCGCCTCAATAGGTTTTGGGCCCTTGCCTGTCACGGGTACTTGACCCACCCACGCGAGTGAGGTACCATTTTTATCGGGAGACCTGGGGGAACGCTGGGTGGTAGGAAATTTGTGGATCCACGCAGATTCCAGAACATTCCCACACAGAAATTTGAGAAAAAAGTGATTTTTTCAGCTAAATTTGAGGTTTGCATGGGATTCTGGGTAGGAAAATGTTGGGGGACCCACGCAATCCATACCTCGCTGGACTCCCCCGGGTGTCTAGTTTTCATAAATGTGTGGGTTTGGTAGCTTTCCCTAGATGGCCACTGAGCCCGGGGCCAAAAACTCATGGGACCCCCCTTGCAAAACCAGGTTGTTTTGTGATAGGTAATTTGGATGTCGCCTCAATAGGTTTTGGGCCCTTGCCTGTCGCGAGTACTTGACCCACCCACGCGAGTGAGGTACCATTTTTATGGGGGGACCTGGGGGAACGCTGGGTGGTAGGAAATTTGTGGATCCACGCAGATCCCAGAACTTTCCCACACAGCAATTTGAGAAAAAAGTGATTTTTTCAGCTAAATGTGAGGATTGCAGGGGATTCTGGGTAGAAAAATGTTGGGGGACCCATGCAAGCCATACCTTGCTGGACTCCCCCGGGTGTCTAGTTTTCAGAAATGTATGGGTTTGGTAGGTATCCCTAGATGGCCGTGAGCCTGGGACTAAAAAAACAGGTGACCCCCTTGGAAAACCAGGTTGTTATGTGATAGGTCATTTTGAAGTCTCCTCAATACGTTTTTGGCCCTTGCCTGTCGCGGGTACTTGACCCACCCACGCGAGGGAGGTACCATTTTTAGCGGGAGACCTGGGGGAATGTTGGGTGGGAGGAAATTTGTGTCAGCCCGGTGATCCTACAACTTTCCCACACAGAAATTTGGAAAAAATTGATTTTTTCAGCGAAATTTGAGGTATGCAGTAGATTCTGGGTAGGGAAATGTTGGGGGATCCACGCAAGCCATACCTCATTGGACTCCCCAGGGTGTCTAGTTTTCAGAAATGTGTGGGTTTGGTAGGTTTACCAAGATGGCCGCCGAGCCTGGGGCCAAAAACTCAGGTGAACCCCCCTTGCAAAACCAGGTCCTTTCAAAATAGGTAATTTTGATGTCTCCACAATACGTTTTGGGCCCTTCCCTGCCGCGGGTACTTGGCCCACCCACACAAGTGAGGTACCAATTCTATTGGGATACTTGGAGAAATGCTGGGTGGTAGGAAATTTGTTGTTTCTTTCTGAAGCGTGAAAATCTTGGCACAATAATTCAAGGAAAATGTGACAGTCACATTTTGAGGTTTGCAGGACATTGTGGGTAAGATAACTTGTTGGGACCCTCAAGAGAGACATCACCATGTACTCCCATGGGTGTTTAGTTTACGACAAAATCTACAGTTGGTAGGTTTTTCTTAGATGGAATGTACACCTTGGCAGAGAGACAAAAAAGACAAATATTACTGCACAGCCATCTATTCCTCAAGCACACACACATACTGGTTGGATTTGGCACGAGGGCGAGTGATGGTTCATTATATAAAATTTTATTAACAAGAGATTTCACAAAAATGAAATGCACTGTCAATAATTGAAAGGCCAAAAAACTGAACCAGTGACTCACAGCTCGTGATCTGTAAAGCCGCGTCAAGGCCCCAACCGCTTTACAGGCCATTCACACACCTTTCGTACGTGATACACACAAGACCATTCACACCACCAGGCACAAAACCAACACATTACAACATTCACAAAAAGGGGCAAGGTACACCCTGCTTGAGAAAGACAGAAAAGACAAATATTACTGCACAACCATCTATTCCTCATGCACACATACCTACCGGTTGGATTTGGCATGAGGGTGAGTGATGGTTCAGTATATACAATTGTATTAACAAGAGATTTCACAAAAATGAAATGCACTGTTAATAATTGAAAGGACAAGAAACTGAACCATTGACTCACAGCTCGTGAGCTGTAAAGCCACGACAAGGCACCAACCTCTTTACAGGCCATTCATACACCTTTCATACGTGTGACACATACAAAACCATTCACACCGCCAGCCGCGGGCCCATCACATTACAACACTCACACCAGCAGACAACGCTATTCAAGGGCCCATCACTTTCACACGCCCACATTCCTGACACAGCAACCACACCAGCTGATGGATTGCGTGGACTGGCGTTTGACTAGCAGTGTGTGTAGTGACCAGCAGCAAGTCACTACTCACACACCGCCAGCCAAGCGCCAGTCCACGCACACCACCAGCCAATGCACACCGCCAGCGAGTGCCAGTCCACACACACCGCCAGCGAGTGCCAGTCCACAGACACCGCCAGCCAAGTGCCAGTCCACGCAAAACGCCAGCCGAGCGCCAGTCCACACACACCACCAGCCAAGCGCCAGCCTACACACACCGCCATCACATTTAGGGTTTTTTTAATACAAAAAAGAAAATACAAACAAATTGTAAATAGATACAAATCTACTAACACAAAATCTGAAACTAAATACATTGCACAAATGCCAACCTTGAAACTGAACAAAAAATATAAAACAATACAGACCAGGCAGTTCACTTTACCACTCATGGATGCTCCCAAAAATTCTTTTGCGTGTGGTACATTCTAAAACAAGCAGGCACACACAGCGCAGGGTTAGAAGGACACTCGGGGCAGTACATACGAGTATCCTTCCGTGTACCACTTCGCCAACAGACTCTACATCTCCTATTGGGAAAGTCTTTTGAGGGCGTGGGAGGAATGTGATCAGGAAAGTGGCGATCTTTCAATCTAGCCACATCCTCCACCACTCCAACTCTCGGAACACTTGCCTGTTCCACTACAACAAGGCTGCCTATTACAGACTCCTGAAACTTAGCAAAGGTCATCTTTGACTCAGGACAACAATCCTTGAATACAACAAAAGCATTAAAGGTTGACAAGTGGAAAAGATGGATAGACAAATACTTATACCAAATGTAAGCCTTACGAAGAGCAGTGTAAGGGGTGGTGTTGATCTACTCTATCAACACCACCCATGTGCTTATTATAGTCTAAAATGCACACAGGTTTGCACGCTTCAGCACACTGACCCCAAACAGTCACTGGTGAGGTGCTTTCATGGATGGTAGTCAGCATGTACACATCTCTTCTGTCTGAAAACGTCACAGTTAGAAGTTCCTCGCTACGCAACGCACTGCACCCTCCCCGCACAAGCTTTTGATAAACAAGTTCTTTTGGGAAACCTTTATGGTTAGAGCGGATTGTGCCACAAGCAACAGTGTCCACTTTGGCCAATTCCCTGAACAACTGTACACCAGTGTAGAAGTTATATACATATAAATGGTGACCTTTGTTAAAAAGTCCTCTACCAAGTTCCCACACAATTTTCTCAGTCACTCCAAAAGTGGACGGACAACTAGGGGGCTTAATTCTGGAATCCTTACCGGTGTCCACCCTGAAATTAGAGACATATCCAGTCCTACTGTCACACAGCATATACATCTTAATTCCATAGCCTGCCCTCTTACTAGGAATGTATTGCCTAAAAACCAAATGGCCCTTGAACAAGACCAAAGACTCATCCACTGCTATTTCTTTCCCTGGAGCATAGATCTCAGAAAATTGATCTACAAAGTGATCAATGACAGGCCGAATCTTAAAAAGACGGTCACAATCAGGGTGATCTCGTAGCAACGCTAAACCATTATTGACAAAATGCAGCATCCGAAGCAGAAGCAAATACCTATCACGACTCATGACTGCCGGAAATATAGCCGTTGCCATCAAGGGTCTAGTAGACCAATATGACGACATTGATAGCTTCCTTAGCAAGCCCATCAAAAAAGTTAACCCCAAGAACTTCTTCAACTCATCCAGATTTGTGGGAGTCCAGCGGGTAGCTCTAGAGTGGGGCCTAAGGCTGGCACTGTTGTCTCTCAAATACTGTTCAGCATACAAATTAGTCTACTCAACAATCTCTGCCAAAAATACATCGTCCATAAACAACTGAAAAAAATGTATCGGCAAAAAGTGTTCAGTATTCACTTTACACCCTGGAACACCAGTAAAGTCTGGCAAGCCCCAGGCTGCAGCCCAGATGCCTCTTGCTGCACTATCGGCACATCAATGTCCTCCTCTAAAACAGGCACTTCATCCGCACTAAGAGTAGCTTCATCCGCAGTGAGAGTAGCTTCATCATCCGATGATTCCTCGTGGACAGAAAACTCACTGCCTGAATCTTCCACTCCCTCCTCTGCCTCAGATGCAGAGTCAGTCTCTGAACCATGGTCAGAGGAAGACTCAAAAAGCATACCAACAACCTGCTGAGCAGTAATCCTGCGGCTAGCCATTATCCTTACTAAGAAAGGAGACTGCACAAACAAGTCAACAACAACCAACACTTTGCACAATAAGTAAGTAAAAAAAATGTGTGCCTTTATCACAAAGATCTATATACTCAAAAACTATACGATTCACTTGCAAGAGACAGCTACACTCACCAGCACCTACTCTGCAGAGACACAGCAAAAACCAACGATATCCCACTAGAAAGATAAAAATTAAACCAATTACTCACAAGACAACAAAATACACATCAAGCACAAATGCAAAACGTTTTCCACACTCAATAAAACAGAAGCTAAACATTCAGCTATTATTACACCATTTACAAAAAGACATTCATGCAGGGAAATAAAACTCATTTAGAGTAAATAGTACAAAAAGCATTTTCTTACCAAACACATGCAACTACACACACTGCAGAACCACCAGTGTCTAAACCGCAACCTGGAACATCAGTCAAAAGGCTCGAACTAGAATAAAAAGGAGAAGTAAAACATTACAATCGCAATTCACAAGAAATAAAACAATTAACAATATAACACGCTATGTCACTACTCAAATGGCCAATCTACCACTAAGGGGGACAGAAAAACAGCCAAAAGTAAATAATAACTAATGCCCCATCCCATTGGGGCAACTGTTACCCAAGGGGCCACGCCGAAACATAAATATATATACATCCCTGGTGCAAGTGGGTTTTCTACTCCCCCCCCGCCAGGCAGATGGGTCTTCAAATAGGGCTGACCGGGGTGGCGGGGGGGGCGGAAACTGGCCACAAGTATAAAAAAAAATTAGGGGGCAATCCTTCCCTAAGGGATCGCCTCCATGCACTATAAAAACAAATCCCTGGCTTTAGTGGGGTTGTCCGCCCCCCCTGGGGACAGAAAGGCCCAAAAAACAGGCTGATCTGTGGGGGGAGGGGTAGTAAATACATAAACAAATTTTACCCCCCATGGAAGCGACCCTTGCCCAAGGGGTCGCTTCCATTCAAAAAAACGAAAAAAACAATCACTAAATTCAGGGATTGTGGCTGTTTTCTGCCCCCCCCGGGGGCAAGTTGGCCTAAAAAATGGGCCAAACTGCCCCCAAGGGGAGCAGAAAACAGCCACAAGTGCACCAAAAAAAATGGGGCGCGATCCTTGCCTAAGGGATCGCCCCCATGCCCAATATAAACAAATCCCTGGCTCTAGTGGGTTTTTCTGTCGCCCCTGGGGGCAGACAGGCCAAAAAAAACACGGATCAGTCCCGGGGGGGGGGGGGGAGGCAGAAAATACATTGGTACATTTTACTCCCCCTTGGAAGCGAACCTTGCCCAAAGGGTCGCTTCCATTAAAAAAAAAAAAAAACAATCACTGCATCCGTGATTCGTGCTGTTTTCTGGCCCCCCCCCCCGGGGGCAGATTGGCCTAAAAGACGGGCCAAACTGCCCCAAGGGGGAGCAGAAAACAGCCACAAGTGTACCAAAAAAATGGGGGGCGATCCTTGCCTAAGGGATCGCCCCCATGCCCAATATAAACAAATCCCTGGCTCTAGTGGGGTTTTCTGCCCCTCCCGCTGGCAGAAAGGCCAAAAAACCGGGCTGATCTATACCCAGGGGGGGCAGAAAATACATTGGCAAATTTTACCCCCCCTTGGAAGCGACCCTTGCCCAAGGGGTCGCTTCCATTACAAAAAACAAAAAAACAATCACTGCATTCAGTGATTGTTGCTGTTTTCTGCCCCCCCCCGGGGGCATATTGGCCTAAAAAATGGGCCAAACTGCCCCAGGGGAAGCAGAAAACAGCCACTACTGCCCCAAAAAAATGGGGTGCGATCCTTGCCCAAGGGATCGCCCCAATCCTAATTTAAATATTCCCTGGCTCTAGTGGGTTTTTCTGCCGCCCCCTGGGGGCAGAACGGCCAAAAAACCCGGCCGATCTGTCCCCAGGGGGAGCAGAAAATACATTGGTAAATTTTACTCCCCCTTGGAAGTGACCCTTGCCCAAGGGGTTGCTTCCATTAAAAAAAAAAAAACAACAATCACTGCATCCGTGATTGTTGCTGTTTTCTGCCCCCCCCCCCCCTGGGGGCAGATTGGCCTAAAAAACGGGCCAAACTGCCCCCAGGGGAAGCAGAAAACAGCCACTACTGCCCCCCCAAAAATGGGGTGCAATCCTTGCCCAAGGGATCGCCCCCAATCCTCCGCCCCCAGAAAGGCCAAAAAACCCAGCCGATCTGTTTCCGGGGGGGCAGAAAAGTCTGAAAAATATTGTGCCCCTTGAGGAAGCGACCCATGCTCAAGGGGTCGCTTCCTTTAAATAAAAAAGAAATCCCTGGTGCCTAGTGGGGGCATTCCTGCTGCACGATCGTGACACCATGCGCGATCGTGCAGCAGGAATGCCCTGCATTGAGACATCAGGGGAGACTCTTTCCTCTCCCCGATGCCTCAATGCATCCCAATTTCCCACCCCCGCCCCACCGGAGCAAGGAAACTCACCTGTTTTCTGCTGGACGCCTGGAAGCAAATGGCTTCCAGCGCGTCCGGCTGCTCCTGATGACGTCGCGCGCGCTGTGCGCGCTGATGTCATGGGATTGCCTGGGGGGTTCGGGGTGGCAGCGGAAACTCTTTCGCTGCCATCCCCCTTTGTGGGGGGTAGATGGGCTGCCCATGGGGGAGCGCCAGCGCTTCCCCCATGGGTGGGTGCCATGACGGAGCCGTTCCATCATGAGCACACGCCCACCGTGGCTCATGACGGAACCGCTCCGTCATGAGCACCGAAGGGGTTAATTCTAGAAGCACATGAAGGGATAGATTCTGCCCATGTAGGAGTTACGGCATCTGTTTCTTTGTTGAAACAACGCTATTGGTGGCCTGGATTAACAAAGCAGAGTAAAGACTACGTCTTGAAATGCGACATCTGCCAGCAGATGAAAGGTTCCACCGTAACACGTCCAGCACAGACACCATTATTAATATCTGACAAACCACTAGCATGTGTTTACTTGGACCACTGCGGCCCCTTACAAAGAGATGGGGCTTACAGGTATATCATAGTTGCAGTGGATTCCTGCTCGAGATTCCTATGGGTGTGGCCCCAACGCTCGGCTGACGCTCGAACTGTTATAAAAGATTTGCAAGTCTTTATAGGGACATACGCAATTGGCACATTACATTCTGACCAGGGCCCTGCGTTTAGCTCTCGGGCTTACAAGGAGGCCATGCGAGGATTGGGTGTAGCATTGCGGTACTCATCTCTGTACCATCCCGAGGGAAATTCGGTTGTGGAGAGAAAAAACCGGGACTTAAAGCAATCTTTAACAGCTAGAGTATTAGGCAAAGGGTGAAAGTTGGGGAAAACATCTGTATGGAGTCCAGCGAGCTTTGAACAACATGCCAAGACGTTCTCTAGGGGGTGTCACTCCATATGAGGTCCTATTTGGGACAAGAATGTGGGTACCTGATCTTGATTGTGAAGGCACAGTGGCGGATGAAAAACCTTTTGACATCCATGATCGTTTGGCTGTTTTACAGGATCTAAATGAATCCAGGACACAACAAAGTAATGTCCATCTGAAGCAGACCGCCACTGGGGAAGTCAAATCAGTCACGGCAAGACCTGTCTGGATCCCAAAAGTCGAGGATCTGGTCAGAGAGAAAATAGCGGACAAAAAAGAATTTGGGCCATCCTACAGAAAGCCTGTACAGGTCCTAGCAGTTGAAGGAACAAGAACTGTACTTCTGCTGCCTCTTGCCGGAAAAAAGGAGAAAAGATTTGTGTCAATTGACCTAATCAACCCACACTATGTGGCCGATACTAAGCAGTAGACCACGTGGACTCCAAAGTAGCAGACGCCCTCCTCTTGCTGCAATCCAAGAAGTTCAAACGGAAAGACTCATCACGTTCGAAGAGTCCCCTGCATGGAATGAAGGACTATGCAACAATGCTATGGAACTCGTTCCTCTGGAACCTGAAGTCCAACTTCAAAATCAAACTCAAAATCAAAGACAACTCGCTATTCGACCAAATACAGATGTCTACGTCAACATGCCTCGACAAGAGCAAAGTACAATTTCAACAAATCCTGATGCAATACCAACAATTGATCGAACTGCTTCTGGCTACTTCATAAACTTTGATATGTTTTCTTTGGATCCAAGCGAACCGGAAACGATGCCAGCCAAAAAATCACGCAAACAGCAGGTTAAAAACTTTATGCACTTTCTTAAAAAGACTTACCTGGTGTCTCCCTGGGTAGAACTATGGGTAATCACCGGGATACTTTTCTTTCTTTTCTGGGTAGGCTTAGTAATAGTTTTTAGTATGCTTGTTAATGGAAAATACATTCGACAAAGCTCTGCAGCCCAAAAGGTGAACTTACTTTTAAAACCACACCAATCATCTCATCCAGAACAAAGAGTCTTGTCATCAGTGAACATTACAGCAGTTCCTATACCTGATGGTATAGTGTGGGACAAGGTTGATTTCAATATATTTGGTCCGACCGAAATTTTAAGAATTCCACACTTATTTAAAGTATCGTTGAGTGATAACATTACCTCAAGTACATTTTCCGATGATTGGGATTTTGAAACTGTTAATAACATGTTATCTGATTTGGAAAAATCTGCTGCGTTTTCTAATAGTGAATCATTGGAAGACACGTCAGATTTTGAGGCTATGTATTGTTATCAACATTATGGTCATCATTTTCTGCATAAATCTGCACATCCTAGAAATGTGTTCACATTCCACCAGTGGGAACATTGTCCAACACCGCCGAAAGGCAGTTCAAAAACATTTACACAGAAATTTCCATATTTTTCAGGGTTTAATATGTCTGACCCAGCCTCATACTATTATAAGGTTGCACCAACATCAGCACAGAAAAATATGTTGACAAACACCAAACAGATTTACTCTGCTTCCTTTATTACCCAGTTGTCCGAACAAGATTTTGACTTGTGGAAAGACACCATAGACCTAAAATCAGTCTGGGGTACTAGGGAATGGCAGGTACAGGGAATAGAAGCTTTGTTTAGAGCATGCCTCATCCCTCAACAAATCATGTTTTTGAACGAGACAGTGCAACAGATGTCTTGCCTTGGACTAGCCAAGAACAAAGACTTGAACACACCTCGGTTGCCAACTCCATCACACACCGAGGGTAACATAACATCACAGGAACAGATCATACCCCGATTGGAAAAAATGGTTGATTTGGCCCACAGACACTAATAGTTGTCAGGCAAGATTCATGGGCAAAGCCGAAGGGTTTAGTATCCATAGGCCAGATCCAAGTTATGTACAAAGACAACATCCAGGGGTAGTGACATCGTACAGTGTTGGGAAGTTGTGCCTCGATTGGCTAAAAACCTCAACACTCACACAGGTGAAACAACACTTATCCTTACTGTCACAGGATGTGGATCTTAGGGATTTTTTAATGGGTCCCAGGAAGCCACATCAGAAACGTTTCTATTTTGCTGTCTATAATGAAATATGGAAAATATCACAACAAGAGGTCGCAGAGAGACTACGAGAGATAGACCGTATAAATCTAGAAAAATCTCTAGCAGTGGTAGACAATGGGTTAACTACATTGACCTCCAGGATATATTCCTTAGGCAACATTGTATCTTCTGCGATAGATATACTAGAACAAGATATGGCCATATTACAACACGGGCAATCACAGTTACGTTCTATTATGTTGTTAAGCTGGACGCTGCAATCTTTGCGTGCAGGCTACGTGCCTTGGCGTTATATCAACAGTACATCTCTGTTTTCTGAATACAATCTAACAGATAAACAGATAGAAATGGCACAAAGGGAAGCTAAATATACAATGCTGCGTATCGAAAAACTGGATAAATTGGCATTTACAGTGGCAGAATCACCATCCACAGAGTGACTAATCCATGGCCACATAGCTCTACCGGTCACTACTTTTCAGTTTCAATATTGCCTTGAACAAAAGCAAGTAGGCAGATATGACGAAATGGGTAAGGACTACATCAAGGAATCATGGGTATTACCATACAGATTTCGATACTACCGGAGTGGGGATCGAGAAGTGTTTCTAAGCTGTCAAACTGTGAGAACGCTTTAAGTGGATCACTCATATGCCAGGATATAATGCTGCACGGGGCTTGTAATGGTTCTGTGGCAAACCTGTCCTGTCATCTGAGGGGTGCCTCAGCTGCAGTCATTACTCCAGCATTTAGGCTACTTTTGAATACGAGTTACTTGATGCTGAACAGTCAAGGCTGCTGAGGAATGCTCCCGGGCATCGCATATCTGGTAACCGTGAGCTCCAGGGTTACTTGTTGTATGCAAGTATTGTTTCCCCCGACACATACAGTCAGGGAGGCGCCGTTATGGCCTTCACTGAATGTTTCCTTAATACGGTTTGATACTCTAAGCATAATGAAAGCCATGCTTCTACAGAAGCCTGTGCCCTTAACCTCCGCTCGAGAGACTTTTGATCTCCAGATCGCAAGGACTTCGACAGAGGTACAGGCGCTAATTCATACAAACTGCCCTTTCCATTTTGCAGAAATGGTAAATCGTATCTTTAACATGTCTGATACGACAGGCATTGTCCACCTATTTAAGACCATAGGTTCTGGACTTCTGAGCACCTTTCAGACGGTACTTGAAGTTATACCAAACTTCATACACTCCGTATTCGGAAGCATCTTTGGAGGACTTCCGCTCATCCTGTTCCTAGCAGCAGGTATCCTGATTATTTTATATTTGCTACGCAATGGACATCGCAGTCACCAAGGAGATGGAAAAAGCACTCCAGGAGCATAAATACCGTGACCGTATGGTACAACATCTGGGCACACCTCGCCTAAGAGAACTAAGTGCATCTTGGTTCTTGTCATTTCAGCCAGTCTGGATGGACTGCATCTTACCTGTCCTCCGATGCCTGTTTTGCGGAGAAGAATGCGTGTTAGACCTGTGTTTGACACTCCCATCATGTGCGCCACCGGACGTGAATGCGTTACTGGACCCTATAACGGCCCATGTTCTGCAGTGTCCTCAGTGTATTCCAATGTTGATGGCGGCATTCCTTGAGCCACCGCAGGTAGTAACTGCACTTGTTGGTATGAACACTGGCTCCTTCACTGACACCCAGGCTTTGGACGTCGCACAGGCTGCCCCAGCATAGGCTGCGGACAGCGTGGAACATCATCTGTGCTTAATTCACATACTCTGCGAGGTGTTACAGGGGCCATCTACTGCGGAAGCAAGCAACGGAAATGTTGCGTCTACCAGCCAGGACACATAAACATTTGACTCATTTGACTCGTCATGTGCTAGGAGAAATTCGCCCTTTTCTAAACAAACTCAAATTTGGAACTACGAAACTAAATTGACATTCCTTTCATTTTTTGGGCATACATGGCTTTTTAATTACGGACACTTTTAGAGCTAGGGCTTGAAAAAGTTTCTTTTTACATTTTTTAAGTTTTTAGAAATCTTTTAGAAGTTTTTAAACATTTTTAGCTAAAGAGATGTTTTTATAAACTTTGTGCGTACCACTATCTAGTTATGCTAGAAGTACAGTAATAGGTTACATATGTCGTCCAGTCGGAAGAGAAGTGGGTGTTATATTCCATATAGGTACCCTATATAGGCGCAGGTAACATTGCAACCTTTCACCTATATTCTTCCCTACATTACATACATAACGGTTCTTAGGCACTGACCTTTTACCTAGATATGACACTGCATTCAGAACGCAGGTTTTTCCCTGGTTCGATTCTCATACATTATGCATGAGGCTTCTTGGAAGCACAGCAGGACTAACAGTAGGATTACCATCTCCTGTATATTATCTCTGTATAAAGTTCAGGCCCAACGTCATCCTTTAGGCCGACACAGTAACACCGCAAGGTAGGATCCCTGGGGAGACCTATGGGTATATATACAGCACATCTTGCTTAGGAAGATAGAGGAGACCGTGACTTCCCGGCTGACACACTGACCAGAGACGCTGAGGTTCCTGCATGCAGATGCTCCAGCTAGCAGTGGTCTAACATCCCTCGCGGGGTGTCCAACACGAGACCAGGACGGGGTCTCACATTCTCTAAACTCTCAGGTAATGGGGTGGACTAGATCCTAGAGAGATTCTTGGATTAACACCTACATAGATGCTAGGTACATTTAGGTACATCTAGTTAGGGAGGCATCGTAGGAGTACGCACTTTTATCATGTGTTTTATGTACATGTATGTATTCATGATTTATGCAAGATGGTAGAACTATACCATCCCTTTACTTTCGTAGTATTGCTAATCATATATCTCTGTTACTGTCTAATGGTTGTTGCAGCTCATATATTCTACACTAGAATAACAACTGTTCAATAAATACTTATTGGAAATGCCCAGCCTGTTTATTCTGTGTATCTCTCTGAGACAAACTAAGTGAGCACGAGTGACTGAGCGAAAGGTAGTATATTGTTTCCACGATCCTGGGGGATCAGGGTTGTCATGTTCTGAGGTTGCCGAGAACTATTCTCTCCCCGATAAGAGGAGAATCTAGTGGCACTGTGAGCTAGCTAATACAGACAGGCTAACGTATTCGGTGAGGGTGCACGGAATCAGTCCGCCACCAAACCCACAGTTTATGTTATCCGAACGAGCAGATCCTGTATAGGATTTATAGGAACTACACGACAATACTTAATTTGAGCTGGTGCTTTGCGGTTCTCAGCACCAGCACTTAATCAATACAGGCACTTTTCAGGAGCACTAGTTAAGGACACTTTCATTTATGGTCGGCAGGGGGAGATTAAGTGATTTACCCAAAACCACAGGATTTTGAGCTGACACTGAGACTTGAACCTGGTCTCACAGCTCTGAAGTCAGTAGCTCTGGCCATTACACCACATCCTCTCCCCACTTTCATGGTTAGTAGTTAGTTATTTTTAGGCGGCACTAACAATAGCAATGGGCTGGTGCAAGCTGCCTTCTGACGAGAACCCACTTATTTCTTTACAAATTAGCCACTGCCACCAGCCTTCTGATGGTGGCTAATCAGAGTGAGATGCAATTTGTTACCTGCCTCAGGGCTTTAAGTGGGAAAAAAAAACTGGGGGTGCTCTAAAAGGGGTGTGGCAAATCTCTTCAGGGTGTGTGGCCTATCCGAGTAGGGGCATGGTCTAAATCAAGATAACTAGCATTGTGTGCTTAAGAAAATCATGAAGTTGCATCTAGCAAAGGATAATACAATAGGCAAAAAGGTATATTTATTAAGTATAAGCCATAAAAATACCAAACACTTAAAAAACATGTAAAAATGATTTACATTACTTAGAAATCTATTGCAGGATTCCCCAAAACCCTTGAAGATATTCACTGTGTCTATTTTGCTGGGGTTTCTTGGCGGAGTCAGAGGTGTGGTAGAAAGAGCAAAATATCCCAATTTTTAGTATTTGTTTCCCATTTCACTAACCAGTTACAGCTTATTACGTTATTTAATTTAACCAAGGGATACACATGTTTATTTAAGGTTTATTATGAGTTATTGACATTAAAATACATTCACAAAGTGGGATATGTTTCCAATCACAGATTGTCCCAAATATCCTTAAAAGTGGAATCACAAGCCATTTGTCTCCCAGCCATGGAGTTTCTGTCATCAGCACTTCTCCCTTTTTCCACAAGAGCAGTTCAAATATGGATGGCAAAATATCCTAGTTTGCAAATGTTTTCCACATAATTATGGCTCTGCCATATTTGCCACATAATACATAATCTGCTGCATAATCTGACGATTTTAACTAATAAATTGTTTATAGCTCCGTGCAGATAACAGCGGTGGGCTGGGTAAGGGGGGTGTTTCGAGGGATGATGCTGAAGGAAAATTAATTATTTAATTTTCCCTCTGCATCGTCCCTCGAAATCCCCCCTTACCCGGCCCCTCTGCCCCACCGCTGTTACCTGCAAAGACCGCGGCTGGTCAGCGCCTGGTGCGGTCGCACTGCCCTAGAGCCACCCTGCTCAAGGGTCCTGTGACCTCAGTGACAGAGTCACTGTCACTCTATGGTGTGCTGCTTCATAGGCCTGCCTGCAAGACTGGAGGTGAACTTCAGAATGAATCGTGGGGGACAGGCCTTCAAGGTTAACCCTCACTTGCCACCGAAGGGGCCACCTGCTGGTGCTAAGACACCAGGGCTTTTAAGATCTTGCGGGGCCTTCTAAGCTCTAGCATGGGAATGTGCTCCCTCAAGGGGAGTGGTCTGGTGGACTGGTCATGAAGGCTGAACCTGGTTCCCCAGTTCCGAATTCAGCACCTCTGACCATAGTGCCACATCCTCTCCCCCACTGAACACAATACTGCCCCACTGAGAGACACTTGCACTGCACTGACCCGCTATAAACACCTGGATGTGACTCAATTCAAATTACACACTAGACAAGAGCAATATGCTGCCTAAAAAAAAAATTAACAACATCCTAGAAAAAGCAAACACTCATAGGGAATGCAAGATTAAGTAAAGCACATGAAATGGAAGCAGGAACAACATGGTTACCTTTTTCTTTTTACACTCATTATTCAGAAATTAGTGAGTGCTTTTGCCTGAAAAGGCCATGACTACAGGGCCCGGAAGGGACCCGCTTCAATGCCCAATGCTTATATCCTTACAAAACGTAAGCAGTATGGTTTAAAAAGACCACATTCGTGAACACACAGCCGCTGTACACATTTTGTTTTCAAATTCACCCATCAAGTAGGTATTTCAGGACCTCCAGGATCAGTGCACTTTCCCACCCAGGGAAAGCAATGTTGTTCAACGAGAGACGAGAAAACAAAAGTAGCGCTTCACTGGCAAACACTGTAAAGTGGCGCTAATGTGTTTAGGCGAATAAATCAATTTGGCCCCTTGCAACCACTCTGTCTTGCTTTAGTTAGTTATTTTTCATATTTTGAATGTTTTAGTTCTCTCCACCCCGAGGCTGCACTTAGAAATTGAAAAAAGTCAGAAAAAGAGGACGTTTCCAGCAAAAGTGTTTTTCTTTTTTGGATCCATTTCACAGGGGAGCAAATAAACGAAAGCAGGAAAGAGAAGGTAATACCTGTTTCTAAAAGTCTCGGTTTTTACCATCCCACGCTGGCACCACGACGACGTTGCTCCTGCGCTGGAAAAGAGAAGGTCCCACGCTGGCACCACCACGACGTTGCTCCTGCGCTGGAAAAGAGAAGGGAAATCCTGAGAGAAAATGGCTCTCTTAAAGGGTTTCCCTTCCTCCAACAACGTTGGTATGACGTCATGCCGTCGTGCCGTGGACGTCATGCCGTGACCTCCACTACTCAGTGAGGAAACTGAGCTCTCACTGCAGTCCAGAATTTTTTTTTAAAAAAGAAAGGACTACCTTTGCCAGCCGCGAAATAGAGCCCGATAGAGACCCGTTTCGAGGGCCCCCCCAAAAAACTGCCGGTGCTCAGACCCGGACAGACCCGGCCCACTTAAAGCCCTAACCTGCCTGATCAATATTTATTAGGTAGGTCTGACTGCGACCCACTCTGAATTGATTTAGAGGATGGCCTATTAGTGCATAGATTGGTTCACAAAATTAGATACTGATCATAAAAAGAGTGGTCGCAAATTGTGACCACTTTTTGAGACAAGTCTATTCACACATCTGGACTCTCGATTCTCCATTCTTTACCTCAAGAGCACCTCTCCTTTACTTCTTGACGCGACCTTCAGCACTTCTTTGTTCAAATCAATTATTTATTATTTCTATATATGCTGCACATGTACTCAGCACTATACAGTGTAATGCCTAACAATAAGCCTCATGAGACAACAAACATTTTAATTGTAATGTTTTAAACAGTAAAATAATCTGAATAAGACAGTTCATGCGTCACTTACATCAGATGAGTCCCTCTGTCGCCTGCATTCACTTGGCAAAGAAATAGAAAATTTCATTAACACATTATGGAGTGACTCTGGGCCAGGTGCCCCCCACCTCTTTATTTATTACCCACACGAGAAAGATTCTTGTAGACAGTGCACTTTACTACATTTAGGAGCTAAAAATGGGAGTCGAAGGAGGGAAAGAAATACATCAATAAGACATCTGTTGTGAAATGGTTGCCATCAATTTGGGCACATCACTTCGCCTTTCGGCTTTCTGTCAGCAAAATAGAAACGCTAAGAAAGAGGCAAAATGATGATTTTAAGTGCTATCTAAAGAGAGGGCATCCATTCACGTCCACAAAACTATTCATTTTAAATTTGGCCTCTATCTTCAAATAAATTCATTTGACTTCCACACGAATGCTCTCTGATACATTCTAGTCAGAAGCCTGAACATGCTGTTCTTTGTATTACTAAATGTACTTATTTCTAAGTTGCAAAACGTAAAAAAAAAAAGAGAAAGCATGGAATGAGGTTAAAAGGAAATTGTGCAGTCTTGAATACAGTGAGGAAAGTGAATTTTGTAGCTGTGCACTGAGGTGAAATTTCTGCATCGTTATTTATAGGAAATACTGTGAATTCCAAAGCTCCTACACCAGCAAGATGACGTCCAATAGTGTGAAGACAGAAGTCCCCAGCTGTGCCATCCTGCTTAGGGCGTCATGAAGCCAGCCCTCCACCCCCAGCTTTAGGACCTGCAGTGGGGACAGGAGCGTAGCTTTAGGGGCGGTGTTTGAGGTGTTACACCCCCCTAATAAATGTATTATTTAATGCATTGTAAGGTATAGGTGCTTTCAGTCGGGGATGGTAAGGTGTCTGCCGGATTTCACGTGGGAATTTTATATACTCTGATTTGAAGGTCTTAAAACATAGTTATATTTTACAAAATATCGTTTTTTAAGAAACCCCCTCACAATCCGAACCCCTTTCCCTTTCCACTGGACCTCAAACCCCCTCATGTGCTGCTTCTCATTTAGTGATTAACGTCATATGCCAACGTGATTGTCAGAAAATCTGAAGAATCCTCCCCCCCCCCTCTTACTAACCAAGCTACGCCCCTGAGTGGGGGAAGGGAATTACTTTGGGCTATTGCCTTTCTGTAATATGAATTGATTTAATTGTTCTTTATGGACCTACACACAAGATGATTTCTGGGCAGATGCTCAAAAATACCCTCCAGATCAATAGCATGACAGGGCTGAGGGGCGGAGGCCCAGTGGTCCCAAAGTAGCCAAACACAGAGATCAAGAGAGAGATAGCAGGATGAATTATTAATATTGTTAAGCAAAACAAAAAATGAGAGGGGCAAATGAACACTGAGTGTGCTAGAAAGAAAGAGTGGAAAAGAAGATAAGGCAGGAGAAAATGGATAAAAGCATACATTAGGAAAGAGTGTAGAATGGAATGAAAGAAAAAGAAGGAAAGAAAAGATTGCTTGTATGTGGACACGTTGAGCAATAACGGATTGCCGAACACGGCTCCTGAAGATCACGGCGTGACATTCATGCGCTACGATTATGGCCGATTATAGCCATAATTAGATACTCGTGACTTGCTTTTTCATTTGCTTCCTGCAATTTGGATGATACTTTGATTGCATCTATACCCTTACCCTGGGTTAGCGTCTTGTGTATACATCACTGGATTGGACTACGCCCTGAAGAAGCCCGAATGGGTGAAACGCATTAACGCGTTGGCTGTTTTGTGTAACCTACATGTATAAAAACAAGTGAAGAAGCAAAAAGAAATCTGACCACGCAAAGAAATACTTGGTCTCTGTCATCGTGATTGCGTTGCTTTATGGATTTTTCCAATTATTATGCTCAAGTGTCTCTATTCGTGTGCCTCTCTATTTGTGTGTTAGAAAGGAAGAATGGTGTTAAACTCAAGATTAAAATGGAAATAAAGAACGAAAAGAAAGGAAAGAAAAGAAAAAGTCAAGAAGAGAAGATGAAAACTGCATACAAAGACTGAATTATAGAAAGATGAAAAGAAAAATAGAAGAAAGAAGGTGGGGAAACAGAAAAAAGATGGAGAGTTGGAAAGAAAGATAGAAATAAAACGTAGAAAGAAGCAAAAAAGAGAAAAAAAAATATGGAAGGAAAGAAATTAAGAAGCAAAGAAAGATGGACAGAACATTGAAAGCAAGTTGGAAACATAGAGTGAAACAAAGCACAGAATATGGGAAGGAAGAAAGATGGATAAAGAAAAGAAAGACACAAAGAAAAAATTAAATGAAGGGGCAATTAAGATAATTAAGAGTGAGAGTAAGACAAGATAGCCAGAAGCAAAGAAAGAAACCCTCATATCAAAGATTGGGTTCACTTGCTTCATTCGTTAACTTCTCTCACACTTTCAGTGCCATTCAGAATATATGGTTCAAAGTAAAGGGTATTGTATAATTTCTAATTATTCCCTTACTTCTTTTTTACCATGTCTGGTTTAGTCAGTCTGTTTCTGCTACTGACCCTGACATCACTGAGGCCATAAAGTGTTTTATTCAGACAGGCGAACCTTATGTTTTCAATCGATGAAGCCCCCATTGGCTCTGTTGATGGAAAACTTCCTGCGATGGCCAGATGGAGTAGGTGCCAGCAGAGGAAGGACATCACATCACCTGCCTGCCCTATTTAGGGTAATGTCTTTTCTTTCTTGTCATTCGCCCAGATGAAAAACCCAGCGGCGAAAGGTCAGAAATAAAAATGACCCCCACACCCTGGAAGAAACTTTCCACAGTTTGGCAGTCATTAGGTTTTTTTTGTGTTTCTGAAACAAACTTCAGCTTTAGAAATTTATGTCTGGAAAACAAAAAATGTAAAGGTTTGGTGAACAGCCATCAAAACCAATAGCAGCTATCCACCAAACATTTTATAAATTGAAAGCAACTGCAGTGACAGCGGTTCATTTCAATGTACAGATATGACCACTGGGCTGGTCGTCATCTCTAAATTTGATGAATAGTAGTCCATCATGATGGCGGAGATAATGCCCACCACTACCTTGACGGACCGAGTACTGTCCGTCAAACAGTTAATCAGGCCTTATGCATAGCATGCTTGTGTTTGTGTGGGAGTCCATGTGCTGAGTGGCAACTTCCTCAAGGACATGATGACTACAGCACAAGCCACTGGTTTCCCTTCAGGTTGGCTTTGTTTCTGTAGATGTGACAACCTGAATATAACTACCCCAGGCCTGCCCCTCCAAAATCCTGCACCTGTCTGCTAATTGAGTGATGACCAAGCAGCACCAAGTGAGAGAGAAGAGAGACAACGTGCCAGGAACAGGATACCTGGCTGCTGTTTTTCTCAAGTTTAGAACGAAGAATAGGATCAGACAACAAGGCTGAAGCTGCCGCCCCTTTGCTTGTAAAACAAATAGATGAATTTCCATGAGAGGATCAGAGATGTCCCGACAGAGAGGAGACAGAACTGAAGCCTAGTTGAGTAAGAGCTGCATGGAGCAAAGACTTGAGAAAGTCTGCTGTGTCTCCTCTATGATCTGCAGACCCATTCCATTATCAGGTACTTCTCCCAGTCATGACCTGATTAGATCTCCTTTGGCCCATAGGCACACAAAAGTATGCATCGGCTTACCAGCATGAACAGGGGGGGGGGGGAGGAACAGACAAGGTATGGCCCACACATCCCTGTCAACTTGTCTGTAAAGAATTCATGTTAGGTACATAACCTGGTATTTGTAAAGTGCAAACTAATCATCCCTAAGGGTCTCAAGGCGCTGGGGGCTGTCAGGGAGATTAAGCCAGCTATTGCCTAGAGTCACAGGGAGCTGGGCTGAGCTGCTGCCGGAGCCGGGAATCAAATCGTGAGCCCCGTGCTCTGGAGTCAGCCACCCTGGCTGCTGCGGCACACCTCTCCCCTGCAAGAGACTTTCAGTCATTTTTAGGTCTCGCCTGAGCCAGCGCTTGCGCTGCTCTCGGCGAGAGATTTAGTAAATGGGTCTTGAAAGTGCTAACCCAGTGGCTTTTGCTGGCCTCCAGCTTGCGTTCACGATGGCATGCACGCCCACAGCTGCCATCCATTCCTCGCATCGCTGAGGCGCCATCTGGCTTTCCTCCCCCTCCCTCACCCGCTCCTCCCCCTCCCTCACCAGAGAGCGCGTCTCGCGGCCGCGCGTCTTTTTTTTTACTTTTAGCGCGAGGCGCGCGCGCTTCTCGGTCTCCCTTGTTGATTCTTCTTTTGTACCAACCAATTTCTGTTAGTGCCCATATATAATCCAAATCGAACATTATCAATTAAAAAGCTGCACCTTCAGTCACTGAAAACCAGGTCGGATTGTCAGATCACACCAACTAAAAAGTACATTACGCCCTGGGTTACCAAAAGTTAAGAAAGTCACTTCTTTCAATCATGCCACAACTAACCGCTTATTATGGCTGAGCAATTTCCCCTACGCGACTAATAAAGGAATTAAGTAACCCTTTATCCCACGAGCAAGGCGGCAACTGAACACTTCCTGTGGGTTGGGGCTTTAATCAGACCATATTGCACCTTGATTCTCCCTCCTAGCAGGCCACCGCTCCACCCACAGAACAATATACTGCTTCCGGGCGCTTTCAAGCGAGCAAGCAGCGCATATCTGCATTTTCTACAGTCAATATATATTAACTGGCTACCGGGTCTAAGTAACAATTGACTGATACTTAATTGGTCAATATAAATTCTGCTGTGGCATCTTATTTGAAGAATGCTTCGTCGGAACCTAGCTACCGCATTACCACAAATTATTAGACCAGTGCACTAAAACGTGTTGAGCATTTAACATCAATAAGAAAAAAAAAATCATTATTAAGGTGCCCCCTACAGTACTAAATCGAAAATTACTTGTTGTCACTCTTACCCTATAATAGGAGCAAGGTGATGTTTTGGCTTTATTCAATTTTAGACCTTTTGATTGTTTGAAACACAAAGAATCATTCCATGGGTTTGCTTAATAGGATTGTTTTTCAATTCAACGTGACATTTGAAGCGTCACTGGTCATTGCTGAACGTTCTTAAATAACATTTGATCCCGATTAATCATTATTTTCACTGTCCAACAGGTCAATTTGAGATTTTTTTGTACAGTGCAGTACTCTAGAATTTGACACTTTTTTCTCTAGAGCGCAGCGCTCTGCCACGTGCCCTCTTAAGAGACTAGCTTTTTGGGGGTGGATGGTGGGGCGGGATGATCAACATCTGCCCTGCAATTAAAACGCATGTATTTTGCAGTGGCTCCGTCATCACGCGCGCCAGACCTCCAGGGCACGCTGCTTCCCAGCCTGACGTATGTTGACATTTCGAAAGTGGCCGAGGTCGCGCTGACTCCCAGGGCTTAGTTTATGGCCGCCCCGCCCTGAGGTAATACTTGCTGTGCTCTCGTCTGCGCCATAAATGCCCCTTAGCATAGTAGGGTTGTGCCAGGGGACACATTTGTTTACTTTGCGAGTGCATTTAATGTGGAGAATGCTCACTTAACTGGAATCGGCATGGGAATAGAGAACGCGCATTAGTAAGGTCAGCGGCTTGTCTTAATGCACTGTGTAAAACACACATTAAAGAACACACGTAATCGCCTGTTCCGGGGAAGGGCGTGATTGTGGGTTTACCATGACGGTTATGAAGAGACAGCTTTCTATATACATGCACAACAATGCAGAGTAAAGCAAAGCACCGGCCACATGTACCCCGCCGAGCAACCACGCGACAAGTATGTGCAGAGAAATGAGAATGTGCACAGCTGTACATTTATGCGTCATCATACGGCACTGAACGCTCACTTTAAATGTTGCCTTTCTCTCTAGCTTGTAAACACATCACATGGCGCCTTCACAATTAGCCAAATAATATTTTCCATACGTTTGTGTAGATTTTTCTATACCATGATGCTATTCCGGATGCTGCCCGAAATTCCTTTTCATAGGAAAACGTAACAAGCATTGGCATAGCCAATAGGTCTCGCCTTTGGGACCTTATAAGTGTTTAGCCATGCAACAGTTAATGTTGTTGCAGTAAGGATATTGTGCTGCATAACTAAATACTTATAAGGTCCCAAAGGCATAGCCAATAGGTCTCGCCTTTGGGACCTTATAAGTGTTTAGCCATGCAACAGTTAATGTTGTTGCAGTAAGGATATTGTGCTTCATAACTAAATACTTATAAGGTCCCAAAAGCGAGACCTATTGGCTATGCCAATGCTTGTATTTCCTAAGTGCATACAATCACATGCAACACAAGCAGGATAGAAAACAAGCATTGGCATAGCCAATAGGTCTCGCCTTTGGGACCTTATAAGTGTTTAGTTTTCCAGCACAATATCCTTGGTGCAACAACATCAACTGTTGCATGGCTAAACACTTATAAGGTCCCAAAGGCGAGACCTATTGGCTATGCCAATGCTTGTTATTTGTTGTTGTGCATTCTGGTAACCTTTTGCACCACGAGCGCACACACAAGAAATCCACACTGTTATTTTGAAGGCTTTATTTAAAGCTGTTTCTAGTGCAGAATGAACGTAATAAGATTATTTATGATATCAAAAAATGTTAGTGGATGCAAATGCACAGAAATAACATTTATGAAGATAGACAACACAGAACCCCTAAAAGTCTAATCCTAGCATCAAACCTCTGTCGATTTCCGAAGGTTCAGTATTTAAATGATATAATCGCATATGCACACCTGAAGTTCATTATTGGCCAGGTCTCAGCCTGTCTCCAAGACAAGGGTGAATTATGTTTCTGCAACCAAATTTGCTATGAGACAATGGCATTGGGTAGGTTCCAAGTAGAACTACTCTGCGCTCTGCTCATCCTGGAATGTCAAGCCTCGCTCTCTATTAACAATCAATTTATTTATCATTCATACTGTTTATTTTGGGAAAATTCATCCTATTGATTCATGATGGCAGGTGGCATTAAAGCAGAATAATTCACTTACATACCCATGTGAAAGCTATTATTCCTTTCTCTAAATAACGAGCATACAAACTAATACAAGAATAGCTGAACTAGAAGCATACTATCATAATATATGAATGTAGCACACATCATGACATGATAATAAATATAAAGTCAAATGAGCTAATCCATTATTACAAGTGAATAATGATGCTTATAGATTGGAGCCTCAATGAGCAAATAAGCACATACACAATATGGGAGGCTCCTAATAAATACATAAGGAAAAATGTATAACACCCCCGAATGATAGTAAGCATTCTAGGGAATACATGTAATCAAACTAGTACTAGTTATACGTCAACATATATGAAAGCACATTGATAAATAATTAATCTACAGCCTAAGGTCTAATTTAACTGCAAAGTGCAAAAAGTCTGTAAAAAAATCAGGTACAAAAGCTGGCAGCAAAGTTTGGGTATATGGGGTGTCACATGGCTGGGTTAGGCCTGGGGAGAAACACTGCCATTTTACATACACACGTTTCTTAAGTTGTCTTCTTTTCTACACGTTGACTTTTAACACACTTTTGCTTGCACGACTGAGCAGGTTATGGTTCTTAGAAGCCACATTTGCTTACATTTCAACATCGTCAGCACATTATCATGACACCTCGAATATTTAGTACAAGGGATAAAATTAATTGCGCAAATGTTGTTGTTTGTTGATCGCCCTGTAGCATATCTATCATAAGAGGATAAACGATGGCTGAGGTCTCGGCACGGTAGCATGGATCTATTTATTATATAAACATGAGCACGTCCGTGTTCAAATCAGATGAGCACTCTGCTGTCACTGCGAAGTTGTTGCTTGTCGGAGTTCCAGCCCAGCTGTTCCTGTTTCCCTCTGCGAGGAGTGATGTCCAACTTGTGACCAAGACAGGCCCCTGAAGACACTTACCCTCAGATAATGGGGAGTCAGATCAACCAGTAGGGGATTTTGGCAGATCACCCGCCCTAGGCAGCTACGTTAGGAAGCGCATAGTAGGAGTACACTGTATACAGTACTTATATGCCAGCATATATACACTGCTTTTGCACAATGGTGGAATTGTTTATCCTTTTCACTGTTCTCGTGATGCTAATAACTCTCATTTGTTCCCATCTGTTAATCGTTGCAGGACATATATTTTATACAAGAATCACAATGTTTCAATAAATATTGAAAGGCCTAGTTGTGTAATTCTTGCATATCTCTTTGAGAATAGACAAGTGACTGAGTGACAGGGTTCTAGATCTGTTACCAAGATTCCTTGGGGAATCAGGGTTGTCATGTTCTGAGGTTGCACTATCCACTTGCTATCTTCCTAGGTTCAGGGGTACTTATGGTTGCACTGTGAATTAGCAGGACTATAGGCCAACATATTCTGAAGGGGCGCATGGAATCGATCTGGCATCATCCCAATGTTTATGTTGTCCAACAAACGCCCAGTTCCCACTGAGAAAGTAGAAGTCATACAACAGGGGAACTGCAGCAAACTTTGTTTTTAAACAGAAATAACTAGTCGTGAATCAAACAACTAGCATCACAAGAGGGTTGAGGATACACCAGAGGCACCTAGAACTGCATCCAATGGTGATCCTACACTACCTCCTAGTGCAACCCTGTGCACCTGCCCTGTAGAAGGATTTTGAACACATGAGTCCTTAACTACAGTGGTGGCCTGGTCTGAAGAGGTTTTTTGACTTCTTGGAGTCCCAGCATCTCCTCTTCATGTCCAAGAATACAACTAAGATTCCTCTTCGAACTTTAGACCCCTGAAATGCCATTTACCTTGTTGGTCTGATCACTTGGAACCATGTTGACCATCTTATTATAACACACAGCCCCCAAATTATTGTTGAGAAGTTTTGTAAGATTTAGTTTCTCCCTAAGCCTAAACCCGGGTGTGCCTACTCCTATTTAGTGGCACATTGGCCAGTGGTTGCAATAGAAACTGGAAAATCTTGACTCTGACATATCATTTTGGAGATACAAGACCAAAATGTTTGTAAATATGCTTGTGTGTTAAGTATCAATGCTATACTCTCTCTCCTAGCACCTTTGGCAACCTGACTCATGACTGTGACAAGTTGGATGAGCTCTGTTTCCATGATCTGTGTCAGATTTATCCACCAACAACATCCACGCCAGGAGGCACTAGTACCATCCTCCTAGTGAGTTGAGATGTTTATCCAGTTCCCATAGCCCTCTTTCAGAGATTTTGAGTTTCCATTACACTTTTGGGTAGTGAGATTTTAGGTTGGGTACCCCGGTTTTGCCACTGATTGACTGAGGTATCTTCATGAAGGCACCAAACTGGAGAAATTAAGACAAAAAACAATCGGGTCAATGCATTGTTATCCTTTGTCTTGAACCCAAACTCCATTGAACAGCAGATGGGAACTGAAACTTGTAAATCAAACTAGATGTCAAGGGGCCCAGAGATTGTGGAAGTCGTCCTGATTCCTCCTCTTCAGCTAAAATTGCCCATAAACTCTAAAGTTCAACCCATTGTAGTGCTCTAAAGGGTAGGTGCTCTTTCTTGAACTGACGTACATTTCAGTACTCTAAATAAAGACTTAAGTCCTCATTCAGGAGTAGGTTTAAATATCTGTGGATACCCGTGCCCTGAGCACTTGGTTTCCCCAACTCATTTAGAGGTGGTGGAACTGCTGGTGCTGGGGAAGTCTCCGTTGGCTATGTGGTGGAAAATTACCTTTGAAGTAGAGTAAAACCACAAACTTCATGGCAAACATTTCGATGCAGTTTTTTCATGAAAGGGACCGACAGAATGTTCATCAGTTCCCCTGTATCCTGCGAGGACACTCCCAGCACACCAGTCATATTTATATTTTACAATGGCAAACCCCACTTTAGGGGCTTGTTTCTGTAAAACAAAACAAATGCTGACCTGTCTGCGAGGTGACCCTGCCAGCAATTTGCATTTTCTCTGAAAGTGCTCCCCCATGTCAGCAGTAGCATTTTCATTGACTATTACATACTTCAGCAGCAATAAAACCTAAGTAAGGTAGGTGGGCAGGTCAGCAGCTAGGGTGCTGAAAGCGAGACCTCCTCTGTTCCAGCAGTTTGGCAATATAAGAAAGAACCAGCGAGTATCTGGGGATCACAGAGAGCCCTCTACAAGCCAGAAATAAAGCACCAAGAGGCCACACTGATAAGCAACGCAGAAAGTAAGCATGAGGAAATTAAAACAAAGTTCCGTCTGAACATCCTCACTCAATTTAGGCTATTGCGTCTGCCAGATCAAAAGCTACTACGACCTAATCCATAAAAGAAATTCTCTACCCCCAGAAACACAAAATATCTCAAGGTTCAGAAGGCATTGACCATCTCAAAGCAGCAAGAACAGAGACTCTGCCAAGCTGATCTCTAGACACCTACTACGAGGGGAGACATCCAAGCACTTCTTATTGAATTGTGAAAGGATATTGCTTTCTTGCGTTCTTGCATCAGGATTTTGGCAATGCACTCTCTGACCTAGACCACTGACTTCAAAAAGCAGAAATGAGACTGACTGGACTACATATAGAATAATTTGGCAGAGCAGTCTTATTCACAAAACAAGTAGATGGCAAGATTAGTGGCCCTTGAATGATGAATGCTGGACAAGATTGACGATATAGAAAGTCGTTCCTGAAGAAATAATATCAGAATAAGAGGCACTAACACTGATGTTACTAGGGCAGAACTGGAAGCTCATATAAAGACCCCCTTCAGATGCATCCTTCAGGCCATAGCAGACAAAAGCATTCATCCCATTTGAGACACAAAACAATCCGATGTAGTCGAGGTTCCCAGTTCTGACTATCACTTCACAGTAGAGGGCAAACAACACACAATGAAAGCACTGAGGGAAGCGAAAGAAATACTGGACCTACCTGACAGAACAGAAAACCTTGGCCCCCAACATAATAACTTGAGTTCACTACTCAAAGAAGAAGGAAAAGTCCTCTCTGCAGCATGAAAACAAGCACAAGTGCTTTTAAGAGGGGACATGATCATAATCAAGCCGTCTCAAAAGCAAAGCATTGAAATGCAGAGAGTTAAACGATATTATATCTCATTTGAGATGCCATATAAATGGGTTACCCTTTCCAACTGCCCTTCACGATACAGAGCAAAGTATACACCAAGAAAGAACTGGAGGAAGTGAAAGAAATACTTTGACTACCTGAAAATGTCTGTCTAAAAGATATCCGAGGAGGATTGTGAACCTTTGAAGAGGTAAAGACAACAGAAGACAACGGCGGCAACAAGAAAACTAAGATCAACAACTATCACTCAAAGAAGACTGACATAAGCTAAATTATTTTTTAAATAGCAAGCTTACAAACCTCTTGAATCATCAACAATGAGGCTAAAATGGCCCATCGAGTTCATATCATAATAAAAAACCTAGGCTTGATATCAGATATAAAAGCCTCACCAACTAGAGAGACTGTAGCTCAATGGTGGAAAGAATAGTGATTTAGTTACTAATTAAGAAACTTTAAAACATGAAGACTCTTCGGTTGAGAATTTAGGGGTTTGGCAATTCACCCTGGACCCATACATAACAATGAAGACTTGGTGAAAGACAACAGTCATGTTGATAATAATATGGTTAAAAATGTGGAAGTGACATTTTTCTCTATTGGAGACTGTTAATATTTTGTTAATGTTATTTTGTTTGAAATCTTTTTTATCATTTACTATTTACAGTGCAGGAAAGTGAAGCTTAGAAAAGGGAACAAATGGGAAAGCTCTTCTGAGGAACAGGTAGGCAAACATAGTGACAAACAAGCATTTGCAATGCAAAGGTCTCGCATTTGTGTGAGTTAGAGCTATTGGCGTTGTAAGCCATAGATGAGGAGGTTCACATGTAAAGCAAACAGGGTGAAGAACATTTAATGTATTAATAACTGTAGATGAGGAAAATATGAAAAACAGCATGCATGTGGGGATGTATATTAAATTATTCAACAACTGTGCATTAAATTAATGCAGGACACAGATAAGTAGATCAAAAGCCATCTATTAATTCTATCTGGCAGTATGTATGGTCTACGGACTACTTTCCTTCACCACTGGGACCCCTGACCCATTTCCTGCCATCAGCTCCCACCCCACTCGCACAATTACTGTAGACAGGCAAGCTGCACAGAGGAATAACCTAGCTTGCTGGCATTTTATTTGCAGCCAATCGGGGAGAGTCAGCTATTTAAAGCACACCCATCGCGCCTGCCAGCTGACTAATAATAAAAAAAGCTAGGATGTAAAACTACTGGAATGTTTGAAATCAGTCTTGCATTTGTAAAAGTTCGAGCTCTTAGCGTTTAAAATGATTTATTTTTTATTTTAGTGTTTCTATTTGCACTGGAGTGATTATATTTAATGCGCTGAACCACTGCAGCAACAGCGGTCTTAAACCGTGGAGTTCATGGCCAAATACGACGATGACGAGAGCTCTATTGAACAAGCGGGAGGGGGAAGTTCACCGCTCCCGCATCTGCTGCAATGCTGTGTGTGCCAATGCAGGAGGGGGAAGTGTAGGAACAGGTTCCTCAGAAGCATCTAATGAGTAAGGGTTGGGGAAAGTGCGTAACTGTACTTGCAGCGTAACAAACAGAGATGTTGACTTTGGCCCTGGGGAACCGGGTTCCAGTCTTGGCATGGACTGTATAAAAAACATGTCTATGTTAAAAATTAAAATTAAACTTACAATAAATATTGTTAAACAATATTACATAATATTCACAAAAGATAACGAGTGGGAAGTGCACCGCGCCCTGAGTGCAAATGCGTGTGTGCCAATGCAGGAGGGGGAAGTGCACGGAACAGGAGCCCTCGGAAGCATCTGATGAGTCAGGGTTGGGGGAAGTGTGTAGCTGTGCCTGCGATGCCAGCTACAATGAAAAAGTGATTTCAAAAGAGTGCTTTGAAACTGTAAATAAAATGTACAGAGTAATGTTACATGTAAAAGGGGCTGTCCTCATGCGAGGTAACAACAGAAGAGAGAGAGGTATTAAACAGGAAGAAGGAGGTACTACTAACAAAATAAACCAATGAAATAAAAAGAATTCCAAAAGACACTGAAAGGAAACAATAAAATGTATGGGTGGAACATGGGCGGAGCTAAATGCCCATATCCTGAATACAGCATGTCTCGAAGAGACAGCGTAAGCACTGCCTTGGCAAGACCTAAAAAAGACAGGACATTAATAAAAAAAAAGAAACGATAAACCTGAGAGGGAAAAGTCATGGAAATTCACCAGGATGGGAATCATGAATATACTAACATTTATGTCCTAAAATTGCCCAGGTCCTCAATTCCTGATTAAAAAGAGAGCTTTGTTACAGTGTTTGAAATCCAAAGCAATAGATGTGGCCTTCCTGCAAGAGACTCATTTGGTCGCAAAGGAAATACCACAATTGCGCTCTTATTTGTACCCTTCTCAATTTCACTGGACATGTAGCAATAAAACTAAAGGGGTGGCCATACTCTTAAGAATGGGCCTAACCTTTAACCTAGAAACAAAGTACACAGACAAAGAGGGTAGATACATAAGAACCAGAAGCTGGATAGGACAATTAACCATACTGGATAGGATAATTAACTATAACTTGCCTACTGCTTCATGCATCCAATGAAGCGAAAGAACGATTCTTCTCTGGTGTCTTTCCCAAGGTAGCACGCTTTGCAAAAGGCAGCCTTACCGTAAGGGGAAGATTTTGATTCAATATTACACCCTAAGGAAGATAGATCATCAGTGAGACTGGTGTGCTCAAAGGTTCTAACATTTCTTTTACAAAGTACAACAGACATGAACTTCCTGAATATTTGAAAGGACCAGCATGAGGGTGAAAATTTTCACATCAATATTTGTCTCACGATTGCCCTTCATCTGGCTCCAATTGATATCAACATAGCAATGGGGCTTTATAACAGATGCCTAGGTGATAACACAAAGCTAGTGGTAATGCTCATGGAAGTGGCAGAAAGGATAAAGAAGAAAATAGTCCTTCTCTCATTTGATGTGAAAAAGGCCTTTAAAAATATTGACCAGCACTACATAAAAAAGTGCTAAACAAAACACAAATAGGCCCAATAATGAAAGAGTTTATCCAATCTAATAACAAGGAACCCTCAACCAAAATAAAGGTGAACAGTGAATACCATGCACCAATATCAATACCAAGACGAGACACATTAGGGCTGCCTACTTTTTGCTTTAATATTTGCAATATCAATGAAGCTCATTTCCCCCAAAATACTTAGTAATCCGAATATAAAAGGCATACACTTCTGTAATAAGGAACATAAGTTGGCACTATTTGCTGGAGTCATCCTTTGCTTCATTCCAGATCCAGAAATATCTCTCCTAGCCTTAACAGAGGAGTTGACTCTCTTCGATGAGGTCTCTGGATTCAAGATAAATTATATAAAATGGATTGGGATGTGCGTTTCGAACTCTAGAAATGAATGTCAAGTCCTGCTAAGAAGCAATGGCTTAAGATGGACAGAAGAACTCATTAAGTTCTTAGGTATAAATCTACCACAGAAAACTTTGGAAATGTATCAAAGCAACATCTATCCACTCATTCAAACACTTTATAACTGATGTACTGATAAGGGGAGCAAAAACAATAACCTGTATGACTATCCGTAATGGGAAGGATAGCACTCATTAAGATGGTAATCTTGCCCAAACATCTTTACTTGTTTATAAACATACCCATAATTTTAAACAATCACTTTTTTGAAATGCTAAAATCTTACATGATCACATTAGCTTGGGCACACAAGCAACTTAGAGTACGCTGGGAAACCCTTACACTACCACACGAGCATGTAAGGATAGTCGCACCAGAACTTTATTACCATTGTGTCCAGGCACGCTTTGCCCATTATTGGCTAAACCCATCCCCATATAGGAAACATAACGTGGTAGAACACGACACAGCCCAACCAATTGCACTGCAGGCGGCCATAGGCCAGAAACTGATGTGCAGCTCTTCAGAAATTAACACTGTCACAAGCATGCAAGGGGCATGGGACTGGATTCGGAAAAGACTAAACTACCCAATCCTTTATGCCCCAGAACAATCAATTACCCAACATTTCTGCATGCAGGGCGCTAACCCTGTGTCTCACCTCTACCTCACACAAACATGATTACAAAGCTATACTACATGATACAAGGCAAGAACGCAGGAGTGGAGCTGGAATTAGGTAGCAAAATCATGGACTCAGAGTGAAACTTATGTTGTGATCAAATAAGCTGCCTCCCACCTAACAGTCGACTATGACTGATACAGTTTAAATTTATACACCAAACTTACCACACCCGACACAAACTCCACAGGCCTCAAATACGCGAGGTTGCAAGATGTGAAAGATGTTTGACACCAGAGGTTCATGCACCAGAGGTTCCTGCACCTAGCTTGGTTCTGCACAACAAATAGCAGATACTGGATATGAGTAGTTGCAACAGTGACCAAAATGATCAGGGACGTTATGCCACAGTCCCTGAAAATGGCATTACCAGGTTACACTAAAGAGATACTCTGGCCCGCACCAAGATTTGTGTTGATGGCGAAATGAATGGTGGCATGTGTGTGGGGGAGGGCTCTGTCTCCAACCGCGAAACAATGGGTGAAAGACCTGGGGGCATATTATCTAGGAAGTGGCGGTGAGAGGCGTTAGCCTCCTTGGCTTAACGCCTCTCATCGCCACTTCGGAAACGCAAGGCTGCACCATATTACCAAAGATATGGTGCAGCCTGGCGTTTCCCCCTGCGATGGCGCTAAGTCTCACGACTTAACGCCAACGCAGGCACCCTTGCACCAGAGTGCAAGGGTGTCTGCGAGCAGGGAGGTTTGTTTATATACAGGAAGGTGTACCTTCCTGTACATAAACAAACCTAAAATGCCATGTTGTAACTTACATGTGTGCTGCTTCATGCAGCACACATGTAAGTTACAAAATGGCATTTAAAAAAAAGGTTTGTTTATGTACAGGAAGGAACACCTTCCTGTACATAAACAAAACTTGGCATTTTGCTTTTTCCATGTGTGCTGCACAAGGCAGCACACATAGAAAAAGCAAAAACGAGGAGAAATGAAGCATTTCTCCTCGTATCGCCACCTTAAGCCCAGGATTTACCTGGTCTTAAGTTCGGCGCTGCCACCTATTATCGCCTCTCTTGATAATAGGTGGCAGCGTCGAAGTGAATGGGTGTTGCGGAGGAACGCCCACCGCAACACCCACTGCACGCCCCTTTCACGCTAAGTTTAGCGTGAAAGGGGCACTATTACCAAGGCAGCGTTAAGCCACTTAACATGGCTTTTAGCCACGTTATGTGGTTTAACGCTGCCTTGGTAATAGGGCGCTGACCCTATCGCCACCACAACGTCACAAAAAGTGACGTTGTGGTGGCGATAGAGGCTTGTTAATATGCCCCCTGGTGTTTGTAATGAACTACTAGATTACTGTATTAAACCACCTTGCATTTCGTGACCACTACAGTCCTACCTACTCACACATGACTTCCCAAGTACCGACGGAGATGGACAGCAAACGACTCAATAAGAATTCAAAACAGAAATATGAATAATAAAGTCCTATATTGCCCAGGGAATCTGTACTATGCTATCACAAGATTGATCATACAGTAGACTTACTACCTGACCACATAGACAGACAATATATAGGGGACGAGGGATGAAGGGAGGTGAGTGGAAAGGGTTGTGTTAATTGTTATGAAACATTGTTGGTCAGTGACTGTAACTTTCAAAATGCCAGTAACAATAAAATTAAAAAAGGTATATGTAACCTGTAACTACACCTTCCAATAAGGAGTAAAGTAAGTATTTACAACTGCATTTATATTTCAGAATGAATAGTGTGTGCTACCGAAGTTTTAAAATCATGATTTATATTTGACATTTTTATAGTGTGGTAATACATGCACTTTAGAGCACACAAAAAAGAAATAACCTTTATGAGCAGAATTACAAGTTTAAACATGAATTTGCTTCCCTATTCGCTGTACACAGTCCAGGCATTTCCACTTAAACTTCCTAAAGCGATATTGGATTAAATGCTGAAGGAGTTATTGTTCTTTGGGTGGAAGGACAGAACCCAGAGAGACACTAAGAATATATCCTACAACAACAGGGGAGGGAACGGTAGGATTCCCAAACATAAAAGTCTACATTCAGGCAGCTGATAGCCGCCCAGCTCAGGTCTGGAATTTTAACCCAAGAGATAAACCATAGGTACACGTGGAAGCAGGATAACCCACCACTGTTGGGTGACCTATTCTCAGGAATGGATGTTGGCCCTAGAGAGGAAATTCATGAAAGCCTAATAATAATCCAAGACAACTAATTCCATCTAATTCAACTACTACATTTGACAAACACCTGTAAAATGAAAGAGTTGGTGGGTGGGAAAAAACCCAAACTGGAAACAATGTTCTCAAACAGACAAAGATGGAAAGGCATCATATGGCTCTGTTACCACATATGCAATCTACAGCCACTACATAGACACAATTGTATACCTAACTGGAAAAGAGACTTAGGGACTGAGTTTCCAGAAGAAACATGGTACAAAATGTGTGCCAGAGCAGGCAAGTCATCCATTTGTGTGCAGCATAAGGAAAGCACATACAAACTCATGCTCAGATGCAAACAAGTTGGAAAGCAATGTTCAGAGGCCCAGATACATGATGGAAAAAATGTGGCAAAAGGGGTATCTTGTTCCTTATGTGGTGGTGCTACAACTATACAGAAATTTGCTAGAAATAAACTATATCTCAAATTAGAGTTATAACCACGATCACCCTCACTCTCCGACCACTAACATTACAATTTGGTGACTCGGGCGAGAATAACACATAGCCACTACATACACCTGTGAGCAAACTAATCCCCATTTGCTCTTGGTGGTCAGACTGGCAGTCCCAAACATCTGGAAATTCCAGACTACTTTCCTACTACACATGGCAGGAAAATGTATGGAATAGTAATGCCATGGAGAAATTATCGGGCATCCTACATGATACAGTAAATACGTTTGAGAAGGTTTGGTTATCATTTAAGATATCCATGACAAGTACCTGAGTTTGATGGGGGTACACACCCACCATGTCTGAGGTATTGCATCACTCTCAATTATGAGAAATGTCTTCCTCTTCAGACAGTGCAGAGGTAGATGGTCGATACCACCTTTACTCTGAGATATCTTGTGGCCACAATAGAAACTCCTACAACAAGACTGAAGAATGCAGAGACACATTTGTTCCATGTGAATCAGAAATGATAACTGTAAAAGTAATATATAAAGATGAAAGCATTGTGTAATATTTCCCATCTTCCTGTTAGAAAAAAAAACTTAGCTCCGCCTGTGCATTGATCTTCATTGTGTGAAATTAATGTGCCAAATACCGCTAACTGGAGTAACCCTCACCAGCTCATCCACGTTTCTATTGGAGAGTCAGAATTGCAAAGAGTCCTGAGTCAATATAGATGGAGGTCAGACCTGGTGTTACTCAACCTATTGCCTCCTTCATTGCAGTGAACCACAATATTCTTTTGATCAATTTTGAAAGCTGGATGGTGAGAAAAGACATGAATGGTAAAAACTGAGCTGTTTTTTTTCTTGTTGCTTTCCACTCGCAATCAAGAAATTAGTATTGGTTCTAATGAGTCATCAAAGGTAAAACTGATCTGTAGTGCACTATAAGTCTGCACCAGCACCAGGCCTGCTAAATGCTTACATGTGGGAATTCCTCAGCATGAAATCTGGAGAACGACCAGGAAAATACTCATTACTGGGTGTCTAAAATCACATGCAATTCTGGATGAAGGAGAGCAACCTCTGTCTCAAAAGAAATACAATGCCATTTGCAGATCCCACGCCCTGAGAAAAACCCTGAACCCAGCCCAACGGCTAAACAACATTGTGGTGATATTCATTAGGTAGGAATGACCAGGACCGCAGTGCTACCTGACTGAAAGTAGTGCGTTAGTATCCATGTAGGCACCCAAAAAGTTATTGAAAAACTACAGAAGATACAAAATCAAGAACACAAGAAAATGAATTACATACAGCCACTTCGGAATTTCTCTGCTACCTTCCAGTGAAACTGAGAATCAAATAAAAAATTCTCCAGGAAGTCCTCGGCCCCATCTTCAATGCTTGTGGTGGTACATTTATTACCTTTTGCCAATGGCATGAACACTAAATGAAGTCAATTATTATCATGGATGGGTCGGTGGCCCAGATCTCTTGGAGATTGCCAGATGCTGGATTGGAGTGCTTCTTCATGTATATCTTCTTGCTGAAACCTTGCTGACCCCTCTCCTATTGAGGTTTCCCAAGAAAATGAGAGAAATTCTGACATGCTGTCTCATCAACGTGGCTTTGGCTTGGCCTAATTACATCTGGTTCTCAGATGCACTTGCCTACCTGAAAAAGCAGCAAGATCCCTGTCCATTGAACCCTATTGCACCCTATTGCTGATCTTAAGCCCAGGGTTCCTGAGAAGGTGTTCTTTAAATTATTAATTAAACTTCTAAATCTCTCCCTGGAGAACTCCCATGTTCCTGCGGTTGCCAGTCAGACTCCACCAGAACACAATACAAGAGCAAAGGCCTAGGATTCTGCTTCTGAGCAAAGGACATACGTCACCATACAATGTTGTGTCTTTTTGTTTCAACTGACTGAGCAGATGGTACAGGTCAACATATGTGTCTAAGCCTAAGATACCAGATCCCACTGACAGCGCCTGTTTTTATGCCCTTCCTCATCCCTACTTCTTGCCCCTATTTCTGATCCATCATCCCTACTTCTCATCCATCATCCCTACTTCTCATCCATCATCCCTACTTCTCATCCATCATCCCTACTCTTCATCCATCATCCCTACTACTCATTCCTCTCCCATCATCCATCCTCACTACTCTTTATCCATCCATCCATACTCCTCATCTATCATTTATCATCCCTACTCATCACCTATCATCCATCATCCCTACTCCTCAACCATCATCTCTACTCCTCATCCATCATCCCTTCTACTCATCCATCATCCCTACTCCTCATCCATCATCCATCATCCCTACTCCCCATTCCTCATCCCTCAGTCATACCATCACATTTCATTTTCAGTGTTATAAAACACACTTTCACACTAATTGGTTGGCAACAGCCTATCAGAGTTAGGAGGGAGGACTATTATTGATCTAGTCACTGTAAAACAGCCTTCTCATTGTATGTGGTGGATAAAGATAGAGGAGGAGAGGAAATGCAACTGCTTGTTTGTTTCCAGTGAATTCAAGGCTGTACAGCATTTCATTTTATTTAAGTGATTTTCTTTTTACACAGGCATCTGCAGAAAGCTCTGGTGGTTTGAGGAAGACAATTGGCCCTCCACTTGGGCCATAAATCAGCAGCTGGAGAAAGGGTTATACAGTTCATCCCACAACCTTTCTAGTTTCAGTTTCATATGTAGGAAAGGAAATGTGTAAAATGAACACTGGAGATAGTGTAAACCTTTTCTGGTTTCCTTTTTATTTGTGACAAATAAAATGTTTTCCTCTGCAGCTGCCTTTAGCTCTGAGAGCTGTTTTTTCTTCTTTTAGTTTGCCGGTTTCAGACCTGGCTGAGCTTCAGTGTGTAGAAAATCAGGAAGAGCAAGGCCTGAACAGAGGGAAAGTTCATGGTACATGCAGATTCAATAATAACATAAAAGCTAGTTTGCCTTTTAAAATGTTTCATTTACAAACCTTTAATGTCAGCAGCAGACACTGTGGGTGTAACAGCTATGATTTGCTCATACTTAACATGTATTTATTTTTTTCTTAATGTATTTAAAGTAAACATTATGGTCTGGGTGAATGTTAACCAATTAGGGACACTCTCACCTTTATGTTTTCCTTTTTCATGTTAACACACAGCATCTTAATGGTGTTTAGATCTCTTCTTCCCTAATTGCCACATATTATTTTGCTTTTCAAGTACAAACTGTTGAGATCTTTTTGTAATGACATGCATCAAATTATTAGAAGGCATCACATATGGAAAGTATAGCCATTTTTATTAAACCTCATATCTCCAGATTGTGATATTTTCCCTACAGATTTCAACTTTTTGCACCAGCCAGTTGTATGGATATTTTTAGTTGCCTGTCTCTGGTTTAGTTGAAATCTGAGTTTCACATCACAGAAAGAATTGGTTGACTGTTTTTTGCATTTTCATTTTTTTTTGCTTTATTTTTCGGACTGCAACAATAGTTTTGGGCCAGCATTATTTAAATTTGTTGGTGTTAGATTGTGTCTGAGATATTTTATATACTTTCTGTATTGAAACATTGCTGGCACCACTTAATTTACAGGCAGCATATTTGAATAGTGTAATTAAAATACTTCCAACACCCATCTGTTTGTATTATCCTGACAATACCGCTAACAAAATCAAATGCTTCTCACTCAAAAGTTGTCTTCATGCTTATCTCCAGTGCTTATTGGCACTCAGTGAACCATGGTCAATGAACCCCAGTAGTGTACTGAAGACTTTAGTACTGTGAACACCACTCATCATCAGTGAACCCCAATGCTGCAGTGCACCACATCCTATTATTTCTATACTGTGACCCACACACTGCCTTGCCAATTCAACTTGCTCATGATGTATATTATCTGTTACTATTCTAGTACTGGGTCCAAGGACTGCAATATTGCTCCTTTTTTGATAAACTTTAGAGCTCCTAGAATTAGGCATAATGCTCTTAACAAACACTATCTGTTTTTTTCCTATCGGACTAATGACTACAATTCAAGAGACAGTGCTTAATTATAGACATGAATATACAGCTGCTCTGTCTGACAGTCTAAATAATCTCAGGCGCATACCACCCAGACCGAATTCACACTACACTTCCGCTCCCTCAGCTCTGTTTAAATAATCCTTACAGCAGTCACCATATATACCTCTGATTGCCCATAATCTTGGATATTGATCTGATATATATGCAGTAGCCCTCAGCTATATCAACAAACACAATTGTTCTACACAGAAATAAAAATGCTCTTTCTCGGACATCACAAACTAGGGAGATTTTTAAACTGTGGTAGGCACACCAGAACCGTCAAGACATCTAGGTCCTGATTTAAGTTTAAAATTATGGGCCCGATTACGATGTCGGGCGGAAAGCCATCTGACAACCAGTCGGAAGCTTTCCGCCCGACATCAATGGTTTCCATCGGACTACCGTATTACAATACTGGCGGTTGGAGGGAAACTCGCGGGGGGATTCCGCTCCGCTTCCGACGCAACTGCCTGACCTCTTTGTGGGGCACTGGGGAACATGGAAGGCTTCCCCTGCCGGAACACATCCTCCCTCACTCACACTCTGCCATTCTTCACATCCGCCTCCCTGTACACCCCACCTGTATTTACTTCCACTCTCATTTACCATCTACCAAAAGCAGATTCTAAAAGCGAATGTCGATAAATGCAATGGGGAATTTCAAACAGCGTTTCAACCCCAAAAAACAGTGTTATACCATTTATTCCTGTTTGCAAAAGGATTAATTTGTAATAGCCAGATTTATGTGCAGTTATCATTTTGAAAACATTATTTCCAGCCACACTTTATCACCTCACATAAATTCACTTATTTTTAATCTGGGCCATAGTTGGCAAAGTGCTACCCAACCAACAGCACTTTCTTCAAAACACCAACATACTCCCTATAACCACTCCGATAAGCCATAATAAATGTTGCACACTATAAAGCACTCAGAACTGCATCACAATTATCTCCCTTGATTGTGTTGCATATATGGAAAGCACTTTAGACCACCCAGAAAATTGACAATTGACCATCCAATCTGAAAATGAACAAGCCATGCAGTGCACCAATCTGTACATATAAAACACAAAGAAAGTCTCCCACAAATAATTTCTAAAATGAACATTGAACAAACTATCTAATAACCTTACACATACAGACGCCAATTTTCAGTAGGCACAGATATTTGATGGAATTTCCATGTCAGCTCGAAAGGGAGCCCAGAGAAGGCACTACTATGCTACAATAATATGAGTAGGCTCTACACAAATGACCATAGCATAATACATCAAAATATCATTGTCAGACCCCACACAGATTTGGATTTTTACATTTACTGTCTTATTTACGCCTCGGTCACTATCCTACCATTCTGCCAGGTTGCTGGAGGGTAGTACCTCTGCCACCATGGCAGTTGACCGTCAGCTATATTTAGACTTCCCCATCTCCCTGACTGTTAACATTGCCTGCCTGGTGTGGACCGCTCGACTATAAAAGACGCCTATATAATGGCTGCTCCCTTCACAGCAGCGAAGTTTGCTGAATGGGCCCATGTTTAAAGTGCCAGCTCGGCAAAGTATTTTTGTTCTAAGGAAACATGCTCCCAAAGCGGATTTTTTTTTCTCCTGACCAAATGCCTCATACATGTAGGACACTTTTATCCTGCACATGGGGGATAGTTAACATTTTCCATGTCCATGCCCGTTATTCATTGCATGACGGGCACTTGCTGGGAAAATGATTGATGGTGCCCAGTGGTCCTGTGGTGGAAAAGCCATCAGTTCAGGGAAAATGATTGGGTCCAAAACGAGACTAAGCAATGCTTATACGCGGGGGTGGCTTAAATATCCTTTGCTGCTTGCGCAGGGAGCAGCACCTCGTGTCTCACGTGTTGACAGTTCACACGTGTATGCTGCCAACGGAGAGCCACAAATTAGCATACTCGTGTCCTGAACGTTTCTCTATGATGTTTCATGCACCCTTGCATGCAATAGTAAATCTGTTTTGCTGAGTCATGCCACCAATGTCTTACAATATGAAATATTGGGAAAATAAATATTTCAAGTGTACAATGTGAAACATAATCAACGTATGTACCAATAAACAGTGTTTAAATCACGTTCTGGGGGGAACACAGATTACATAATGGTTTTAGAAGGGCGAGCATGATTTGTACCCACAACACTGCATGGCTTGTCCATTTTCAGATTGGATGGTCAAATGTAAATTTTCTGGGTGGTCTAAGGTGCTTTCCATATATGCAACACAATCGAGGGAGATGATTGTGACGCAGTATTGAGTGCTTGATAGTGTGCAACAATTATTATGGGTTATCGGAGTGGTCATAGTGTGTATGTTGGTGTTTTGAAGACAGTGCTGTTGGTTGGGTAGTTCTTTGCCAACTATGGTCCTGATTGCAAAGTAAGTGAATTTATGTGAGGGGATAAAGTGTATCTGGAGATAATGTTTTCAAAATTAGCACTGCACATAAATCCGGCTATTACAAATTAATTATTTTGCAAAGAGGAATAAATGGTTTAACCCAGTTGTTTTGGGTGAAACTCTGTTTGAAATTCCCCATTGCGTGGATTAACACTTGCTTTTAGAATCTTATTTTGGCAGATGGTAAATGTGAGTGGAAATAAATATAGGTGGGGTGTACTGGGAGGCAGATGTGAAGAGGGGCAGAGGGTGAGGGTGTTCCGCAGGGGAAGCCTTAAATGCTCCCCAGTGCTCCACAAAGAGGTCAGGCAGTTGCTGGGATGGGACCAACCTGCTATTGCAGGCTAACCCCAAAGGAATTTTTGGGCTGGTAGTATCAGGTCGAATGTCTATGAACCCTGGAAATACTTGTGCAGGCACCAGACCAATTATATTCAGGTGGGGCGATATCACACTTAATCTTAAACTTAAATCAGGACCTAGATGTCTTGACGGCTCTGGTGTGCTTACCACAGTTTAAAGGTCTACCTAGTTTGTGCTGTCAGAGAAAGAACATTTTTATTTCTGTGTAGAGCAATTGTGTTTGTTGATATAGTTGAGGGCTACTGCATAAATATCAAACCAATATCCAAGATTTTGGGCAATCAGAAGTATATCTGGTGACTGCTGTAAGGACTATATAAACAGAGCTGAGTGAGTGGAAGTGTAGTGTGAATTCGGTCTGGGTGGTATGCGCCTGAGATTATTTAGACTGTCAGACAGAGCAGCTGTATATTCCTGTCTATAATTAAGCACTGTCTCTTGAATTGTAGCTGTTAGTCCTATAGGAGAAAACCAGATAGTGTTTGTTAAGAGCATTATGCCTAACTTTAGGAGCTCCCTAGTTTATCAAAAAAGGAGCAAGATTGCAGTCCTTTGACCCTGTACTAGAATAGTAACAGATAATATACATAATGAGCAAGTTGTATTGGCAAGGCAGTGTGTGGGTCACAGTAATGAACTGCAGCATTGGGGCTCACTGATGATGAGTGTTCACAGTACTAAAGTCTTCAGTGCACTACTGGGGTGCATTGACCAAGGTTCACTGAGTGACAATAAGCACTGGGGATAATCATATAGACAACTTTTGAGTGAGAAGTATTTGATTTTGTTAGCGGTATTGTCAGGGTAATGTAAACAGATATGTGTTGGAAGCATTTTAATTACACTACTAAAATATGCTGCCTGCAAATTGTTAAGTGCTGCCAGCAATGTTTCAATACAGAACATATATAAAATTCCTCAGACACCATTTAACACCAACAAAGTTAAATATTGCTGGCTCAAGACTATTTTTGCATTCCGACAAATAAAGCAAACAAAATTAAAATGCGAAAAACAGTCAACCAATTCTTTATGTGATGTGAAACTCAGATTTCAACAAAACCATAGGCAGGCAACTAAAATATCCAGTCAACTGGCTGATGCAAAAAGTTGAAATCTGCTGGGAAAATATCACAATCTGGCGATACAGGGTTTAATAAAATGGCTATACTTTGCATATGTGAAACATGCTAATTATTTGATGCATGTGATTACAAACAGTCTCTCAACAGTTTGTACTTTAAAAGCAAAACAATATGTGGCAATTAGGGAAGAAGAGATCAAAACACCATTCAGATGCTGTGTGTTAACATGAAAAAGGAAAACATGAAGGTGAGAGTTTCCCTTATTGGCTAACATTCTCTCAGACCCCAATGTTTACTTAAAATACATTAAGAAAAAAACTAATATATGTTAATTATGAGCAAATCATAGATGTTACACCCACAGTGCATGCTGTTGACGGTTAAGGGTTTGTAAATGAAACATTTTAAAGGGCAAACTAGCTTTTATTTTTTATTGAATCTGCATTTACCTTGAACTTTCCCTCTGTTCAGGCCTTGCTCTTCCTGGTTTCCTACATAGAGAAGATCAACCAGGCCTGATATCTGCAAACTGAAAGAGAAGGAAAAAAGCTCTCAAAGCTAAAGGCAGCCACAGACAAAAACAAAAGGAAACCAGAAAAGGTGTCCGATTGTTTCAGATTAATTGGATTGCACTTTCTCCAGTGTTCATTTTAAACATTTCCTTTCCTACATATGAAACTGAAACCAGAGAGTTTTTCAGATGAGCTGTATAACCCTTTCTCCAACTGCTGATTTATGGCCCAAGTTAGGACCCCTTGTTTTTCCCAAACCACCTAAGCTTTCTGCAGATGCCTGTGTAAACAGAAAAACACTTACTTAAATAAAATGAAATTCTTTACAGCCTTGAACTCACTGAAAACAAACAAGCAGTTATATTTCCTCTCCTCATCAGTCTTCATCTAGCACATGCAATGAGTAAGGCCGCTTTTCAGTGGGTAGACCTGGATGAAGAGTAGAGATGATGGATGATGGATGAGGAGTAGGGATGATGGATGTGGAGTAGGGGTTATGGAGGAGTACTGAGGAGTAAGGATGATGGATGATGGATGAGGAGTAGGGATGGTGGATTAGGAGTAGGGATGATGGATGAGGAGTAGGGATGATGGATGAGGAATGAGGAGTAGGGATGATGGATGAGGAGTAGGGATGATAGATGATGGATGAGTAATAGGGATGATGGATGAGGAGTAGAGGTGATGGATGAGTCCTGAGGAGTAAGGATGATGGATGAGGAGTAGGGATGATGGATAAGGAGTAGAGATGATGGATGATGGATGAGGAGTAGGGATGATGGATGTGGAGTAGGGGTTATGGAGGAGTACTGAGGAGTAAGGATGATGGATGATGGATGAGGAGTAGGGATGGTGGATTAGGAGTAGGGATGATGGATGAGGAGTAGGGATGATGGATGAGGAATGAGGAGTAGGGATGATGGATGAGGAGTAGGGATGATAGATGATGGATGAGTAATAGGGATGATGGATGAGGAGTAGAGGTGATGGATGAGTACTGAGGAGTAAGGATGATGGATGAGGAGTAGGGATGATGGATAAGGAGTAGGGATGATGGATGATGGATGAGTACTGAGGAGTAAGGATGATGGATGAGGAATAGGGATGATGGATGAGGAGTAGGTATGATGGATGAGGAGTAGGGATGATGGATGATGGATGAGTACTGAGGAGTAAGGATGATGGATGAGGAATAGGTATGATGGATGAGGAGTAGGGATGATGGATGAGGAGTAGGGATGATGGATGAGGAACGAGGAGGAGGGATGATGGATGAGGAGCAGGAGCAGGGGTGATGGATGAGGAGTAGGGGTGATGGATGATGGATGAGGAGTAGAGATGATGGATGAGGAGTAGGGATAATGGATGAGGAATAGGGACGACAAGTAGGGATGAGGAGTGAGGAATGAGGATGTCCTAAAATGGATGCTGTAGAGCAGGATTTGCCTCTTTCTGATTTTGAGGGGTGCTGTCTAAAATAATGCTTTAACTCTGTGAAATATCAGGCAAATAAATCCATTTTACACACTGCAGGAGCGTAAAAACAGGCGCTTTACTCTGCGCTCAGCAAGTGCAACCCATCATGATACGGCCCCAGCTCTTCCTCTAAGCTTGCATTATTTCCCTGACATTGCCCGAAGATTCCTGTAGAAACCTAGGTCTAAAACCCAAGTGCAAAACATCAGAGCTCTCAGACTCAAAGCAGCGTTAATGATTAATTAGAGGAATCCCAGAGTGCAGCCGCCTTTTTTTAATTAAAACTGCACACTCTCATAATGATGAAATCTTAATGAGTGTTTGAAGAAGAATTCTTGTTAATAGCATGCTAAATGCTGAAAGGTGTTATTGCAAGTAATGAAAATATGACAAACTGGATTCTGAAAGAGGACAGACAATGTCCTACCAGATGGCCCACCGCAGCTGTCGACGTCTTCATTTGCATGGTACCTGTGAACATGTAAATGTCCTTGAAAAATAACTTTTGTTTCTTGTAGACAAAGGCACATTCTATTCTATAGTTGACATTAAGAGATAATTTTAGAAAAAAAATTCTCCTGATGTGGCCTCATTCTGTTGGCTCACTGCTTAAAAAAATGGTCTGAAGAGGTCCAACTGACCAGAAGACTTCATGTTATACAAAGCTCAGTGGCCAGACTCACACTCAGGCTCCCTGCTCGCACACACATCACCTCAAACCTCAAAACATTCCACTGGCTCTCCCTCCACAAATGCGCATTGTTCGAGCTCCTCGAACACACATACAAAGCCCTGCACAAGCTTGCTCCCTCTTACCTCAACAGGCACATCCATTTCCATACCCAACCAGAAACCTATGTTTGGCCAGCCTCATACTCACTCATATACCCTGCATCTGCAGAGCCAGCAACAGAAACTAGTTGGTTTTTTTGTATATCTAAATGACTGCCAAGCCTATAGCTGTGCGGATAGACAGGTCAACAGGATAAAAAAGAAATACATTTTAGTAATGAGGTTTAAACAGCAGCTGATATGCACAATGCGTATACTAAAATGTTCATGTTTTCATATAAGTGTATAGATTTATCATCTGTGGGTGTTCTCATCATTGAACCCTGTCAGCCATGCAATAAGCACGTACATCAATTAAATACATTTGGAAGTATACATGATGTTTCAGCTTTATTTATTCACAAAACCCAAACCAAATATGTATAAATACAGATAAAAATTGAAAAAATAAATATGGATAACTTAGAGGGAAATGTCACATAATAAATACCATAAAACTGGGAGCCCTACTTATAATATACCTGAGGATGCATATTTACTAATGTTTGCCCCATTGCTCATGTGATGCAATGCAATATAGACCTACACGCGCAGGCCTTTAAAATGGTAAATAAAATAATGCTGCGTTTAGCGTTGCATCGTGCAATCACCCATGCCAAACGTTAGTAAATGAAGGTCCTGGGTAGCTTTATTATCAAAAACAGTTGTAGTCATAGAACACATAGAACATCTGGATCAGTAAGAACCGGGCAGATTTAAAAAACAGTCACAGGCGTGTACCTTGACTGGCAACAGCAGATGGTGTGTTCTCTACTCCAATCGTTTTCATTCGCTCCCAAGTCCCGACTCTTTTTTTATTAGCGTTGATCCTGCTAGTGCTTGCATTAGCGCATGCATCTCGCTTGCGAGACACGATTGTTAACAAAAAATGCCTTGGAGAACTCCTGTTGCTTACAATTTGTTATCTTGCGTCGCACTCTTCTTTTCAGTCTTGTAATTCATCAAGGCAGGCCTAACTTAATTTCCGTTCCTCTCTGTGGAGCAGGGACCAAGCACTGGTGTATTCAACTTAATCAGTGCCTGTCCACTGCTCACGACATGATTGAGGTACCATTTTGTTCTGTTTAACTTTTAGTGCCCTGCAAACAGAAGGCGTGTGACTGGCAAAAACGTGCCCAGCAAGACAAACAAAATTTCAAAGATTTATTTTTTATAGTTAACTTTATTTTATTTTCCCAGGTCTTTTTTCTTTTGTTTTTGCTCGTGGGAGCTGTTCTCAAAATATGAGGACTATCTGATTGCAAAGCGACATTGTTTCCTTCTTATGTGTAAATACTGAAATGAGGCTTTAACACATAATCGCGCACAGTGGCGGCTCGCACAGCTAACGCTGTGGGGCGGTGAGGCGGGGCGGGGCTGGGTGGGGGGTAGTGGAGTGTGACATACGACGGGAATGTCGATAGTAAAGTAAGTGCTTTTGTTTATTTATTTATTTACTCGACATTCCCGTCGTATGTCACACTCCACTACCCCCCCACCCAGCCCAGCCCCGCCCCGCCTCACCGCCCCACAGTGTTAGCTGTGCGAGCCGCCACTGATCGCGCAGTACACCCCACTCCACCCCACTCCAATCCGCCCCACTGCAATCCACGCCAATCCATCCCACCTCACCTCACACTAATCAGCCCCACTCAATCCAATCCACCCCAGACCAATCCAATCCAATCCACCCCAATCCAATCCAAACTACTCGCCTCAATCCAATACACTTCAATCCAGCACATTCCAGTCCTCTCAACCCACCCCACTCCAATCTACCCCACTCCAATTCGCCCCTCTCCTATCCAAAACAATCTGCCCCATTCCAATCTAAAACAATCTGCCGCTCGCCAATCTGTTCTACTCCTATCCAAAACAATATGCCCCACTCCAATCTGCCCCACTTCAATCCAAACAATCTGCCCCACTCCAATCTACCCCACTCTAATCCACCCAACTCCAATCTGCCCCACTCCAATCCAAAATAGCCTGGCCCACTCTAATCTTTCCCACTCAAATCCAAAACAATCGGCATCACTCCAGTCTGCCCCACTACAATCCAAAACATTCTGCCCCACTACAATTCAAAACAGTCTGCCCCACTCAATTCAAAGCAATCTGCCCACTCCAATCCACCCCACTCCAATCCAAAACAGTCTGCCCCACTACATTCCAAAACAATTGCCCGACTCCAGTCTAAAACAATCTGCCCCATTTCAGTTTGCCCACTCCAATCTGCCCACTCCAATCCAAAACAGTCTGCCCCACTCCAATACAAAACAATCTGCCCCACTCCAATACAGAACAATCTGCCCCACACCAAGCTGCCCTACTCCAATCCAAAATAATCTGCCCCACTCCAATCTCCCCACTCCAATCTGCCCCACTCCAATCCAAAACAGTCTGCCCCACTCCATTCCAAAACAATCTGCCCACTCCAATCCGCCCCACTCCAATCCGCCCCACTCCAATCTGCCCCACTCCAATCCAAAACAATCTGCCCCACTCCAATGCATCCTACTCCCGTCTGCCCCACTCCAGTCCAAAGCAATCTTTCCCACTACAATCGGCCCCACTTCTCTCTGCCCCACTCTAGTCCTTCCCACTTCAACCCAAAACAGTCTGTCCCACTCTAATCAGTCCCACTCCAATCTGCCCCACTACAATCCCAAACAAACTGCCCACTCCAATCTGCCCCACTCCAATCCAAAACAATCGGCACCACTCTAAACCATCCCACTCCAATCTTCCCCACTCCAATCCAAAACAATCCGCCCCACTCCAATCCGCCCCGCTCCAATCCACCCCACTCCAATCTGCCCCACTCCAATCTGCCCCACTCCAATCCGCCCCACTCCAGTCCGCCCCACTCCAATCCAATCCACCTCACCCCAATCCACCTACTCCATCCCAAATCACCCCACTCCAATCCAACACAATCCACCCCACTCCAGTCCATCCCACACCAATCCAATCCACACCAATCCAATCCACCCCAATCTACCCCACTCCAATCCACCAAAATCCACCCCACTCCAATCCAATCCACCTCACCCCATTCCCGCCCCAATCCACCCCACTCCAATCCAATCCACCCAACTCCAATCCAAAACAATCTGCCCCACTCCAATCTGCCTCACTCCAATCCCCAAAAATCTGCCCCACTCCAACCGAAACAATCTGCTCTACTACAATCAGCTCCACTCCAATCCAAAACAATCTGCCCCACTCCAATTAGCCCCACTCAAATCCAAAACAATCTACCCCTCTCCAATCAGCCCTACTCCAATCCAAAACAATCTGCCCCACTCCAATCAAAAACAAGCTGCCCCGCTCCAATCCCCCCACTCCAATCCAAAACAATCTGCCCCACTCCAATCCAAAACATGCTGCCCCGCTCTAATCTGCCCCACTCCAATCCAAAACAATCCACCCACTCCAAACCACCTCACCCCAATCCAATCCAATCCACCCCACTCCAATCTAATCTACCCCACCCTAATCCAATCTACTCCAATCCAGCCAAATCCAATCTATCCAACTCCAATCCACCCAACTCCAATCAAATCTACCCCACCCACATCCAGTTCACCCCACCCCTATCCAATCCACCTCAATCCAATCAACCCCACTCAATCCAATCCACCTCACTCCAATCCAATCCCCCCACTACAATACAATATACTTCACTACAATCCATCCCACCCCACCCCACTCCAATTCACCCCTCCATTCCATCCCACTCCATTCTACCTTACTACATTCCACCCCACTCCAGCCCCCCACTCCAATCCACCCCAGCCCACTCCAGTCCTATCCACACCACTCTAATCGACCCCACCCCACTCCACCCCATTTCAATCCACCCCACTCCAATCTACTACACCCCATTCAGTCCATCCCACTCCAATCCACCCCACTCTACTGCAGTCCAATCCACCCCACTCTACTTCAATCCACTCCACTCTATCCCAATCTGACCCACCCCACCTCAGTTCAGTCCACCCCACTCAATCCATCCAGCCCACCACACTCCAATCCACCCCACCCCACTCCAGTCCAATCCACCCCACCCCACTCCAATCCCATCCACCACACTCCAATCCAAACCATCCCACTCCAATCCACCCCCTCCAGTCCAGTCCAATCCACCTCCTTCACTCCACTTTAAATCCCCCCCCCAACTTACCCTACTCCATCCAATCCACCCCACCCCAATCTAATCTACCCCACTCCAAACCAATCTAATCCACCTCACTTCAATCCACCCCATTTTAATCCACCTCACCCCATTTCAATCCACCCCACTCCAATCCAATTCACCCCATCCAGTACAACCCCACCTCACTCCACTCAATCCAACCCACTCTACCCCAATCCATTCCACCTCAATCTACTCCAATACAATCCACCCCACTATCTCAATCCACTCCAACCCACTCCATGACATGGCAAAAACACATTGCCAAATCCAATAGCTCTTGAATAGGGGAAGACCTATTGGCTTTGCCAATGTTTGTTTTGTTTCCCTTCTGTTCCCTTTGGTGGTTAGGGCAGCTAAGGTTTTCCTTCGTCAGACCCTGAGTGTTACTACATATTCGTCTGTTCTCCTGCTTCCCTGCAGTCATCCTGGGATACAGCGTATCTCCGACTGGCGTAGAGCGTCATATTCAGTCCCTGGTTGTCTGAGGGGATCACTGACAGAATATAGAATGCCAAAATATCGACCTGCAAAAATATAGTGGATAAAATATAGAATGCCAAAATATCGAATTCCTATCTACAAACAGGTAAGTACAAAAATATCGAATCCAAAATATCGTTGTAAATAATATAGGGGCCCATTACGATGTCGGGCGGAAGCACAACCGCCGTGCTGGCGGATGCAAAAAGCACCAGTTACCGCCGGCACGCAGCAGTCCACACGCCCGCCCAATTACGATGCGAAAAGTAGGCCAAACACCGCCGGCAAGCCAGCAACACCGTCCGCCATCAAAGTGCGCCCGTACACGTAGCGGCGCAGCTCAACTGACACACACCGTCCGACGAAACACGTCCCGCCCGGCGCATAAATTACGATGCCGCAAACAAACGGCTCCCACGGCCAAGAGATACCGTACGACAAACCGAAGCGGTAACACGGACGCCGAGCACGGACAACGAAGAAGCGGCTCCCCGAGCATGAATCCAGCACTGCAGGCCGTCCCCATGCTCCTGCTGATGCACCACCAAGGACGCAACGTACCGCGGAGACGCAGGTAGGCACACACACAACAAGTGCACGCAAACAGCGCACACAGTGCAAGGGCGGAAAAGCGGACAACCCCCACCAGCGCGTGTACACAACACATCCACCATCGCATCCACATATGACACACAGGCCAAATCGTAACATCGCAGAACACATGTGTACACACCACCTGGGACTAGGAACCAACCACCCCGTCACGGCCCCAAAGCGCCGATGACGCCGCCACACATGCGCACAACGCAGAGGCCAAACGCAGCGCCATGCATGCGTCGCACACAGACACAGGGACACAACCAAGCAGCACACACATCAGCCCCACCCCGAACGCGCATGACACGTGACAGGCCGGCCACAGACATGTCCCCAACGCCCAATTCACGGACAACACCCAACGCCACACAACCGACGCACACATGTCAGTGAAGACACGCAACAGCAGGACACACCCCAGTGTAACAAACATGGCGTAGCACACAGCGGCGGCAACACCAACTAGGAGAAGCAGGGCCCCTTCGGGAAGAGGAACGCCAGTACCACACAGAAACACCCATACCACCCTGCACATATGAACAAGACATATAAAACGGAACACCAAAGAGCCCGGGGACCGACAACAGGTGGCCCAAGAATAACATCCACACACAAGGCCCAACGCAGAGCGGAAAGGCAGCCTGCCGCCCACACAAGGGAGAGCAGACAGCACTGAATGACCTTCCATTCCAACTCCGAAACCACAGCCCTACGACAGAAGCCGGTGAATACAGCCATTGTCCAAGAATAGACCAACACAGGCATGCCGAGGAGACCGACCACAGGGCAGATAGCGCATATCACAGAAGCACACAACGGACGGGGAAGAAAGAAGAAAACACTCCCCCATGTCGGCCACATGCAAGTTAATTGGAAGGAGTCACACAGCACTGACCTTGAACTGTCTGAGAAGCATGTGGGAAGAGGGCCCGTGTCCTCCAAACAAGCCAACAGAACACAAGTCCTGTCTCCCTACGACTACACAGAGCTCACAGCAACCCCGGAGCGTGCACATTGCAGACTGCACACACAGCCGGAGCACGCCACCTCAACGAACCGCTGCGAAATGGCAACCGCAACACACCTACCCAACTACGCCGAACAGCTCAAGCTGTACAAAACCAACCTGTGCCATACATTGGGATGCGATCTCCTGTCCCTGCTGAACGTAAGTTACCGACTGACTTACCGCATCACATTGTTCAGCTGCGTCATGCCCGTCTTCTACTGTCGGAGGTGTCCCTACCAGCATCCCGTCGAGATATGCCTCTCCAACCCGGCATGTCTGAAGGCGGACCTGCTACCACTACTCCTCCCTCTGGACGCACACGACAGGGCCTGCTCTGCCTATGGGGGCATGGCGTATGTGGCCAACATCGCACCCGCACTGAAATGGGACCACTGTGCCTCCACACGACGGATCATCGATAACAGCTACATCGAATGTCACCCAGCATGCCCCATCATGGTCCTCCAAGGGACAACCTACGAACAACACCTTGACAGCCACCATCCGCTTCATTGGCTGGCAAACATGTACACCACCAATGACATGGAAGCCCTGCTGGACGGCATCGCATACCTGACAACCTGTAAATACGTCGGACCACAACGCAGGTTCCCCGAGTGACCTATGATGTCCAACCCCGCAAGCATTGCTTAGCTTCCGCACGGACTGGCCAGTCACCACCACAACAGCCATACCAAACGACCGGCAACTGTAACCACACCATCAACGACATCGCCATGACATCGGATATGACCGGGACATGCACACTGTTCCCCATCACATCCAGGAACACCGCATGCATCGTGGGAGGCAGTGGCATGGGCTCTGTGTATCGCACCCACATGGACGGAACTGCACGAACAACCAGGACACGACATGGATCCAGCGCCCATGGACACACACACCGCTCAGTGGACATGAATAGGTCGCCTGGAGTCTGTGGGTGCTGCACCCCTCCCACCCCCGCCCCGGGAATCCCATACCAGGACCTTTGCATGGACGACAAGTGCATACAACAACAACACGACCCCAGTGACTGTGACATGTCCAGTAACCACCACAGTGCAACAACAAGTGGCACGCCGCTGCATGCACGCAAGCACATGCCCTGATGTCATCTCACATGCACGCGTGCATGAGGAACAACCGCAGCAAACCTGTCACATGGAACTGAGATGGACTGTGCCCATGATGCCAAGCGGTCTGGTAGGCTACATGTATACCGTCTGTGTCAAAGTCCGCAGCTCCGCAGCTATACGTAAATGTACATTAGCACAGCCTTGGCCAAGCAGATGTCACTCTGAAGCCCACATCCCACATGCAACAGCCAATCACATGTAACCCCACACCCTATCCCATTTGCAATCATGCTCAGTATATCCTCAACATGTATCCCGCTGCCAGTAGTGTCCACTATACTGCATCACAGAGGACAGAAGACTCAATATAATGTTTGAAACCAAAACTGTCTCCGCTGACTCATTTCACAAGTACGAATGAGAGAGGATGAGAGTATGTGAAGTACACGGCAGTCGTGACATGACCATGTAGTCCACTGGTATTGGATGTCAACGCAAATGAGTAGCACTACTGTGGAAGACACACATGTGTCGTGTGAAGTCGTATGGACGCAGTGCTCAGGTGGGTGGGTGCGACGGGTAGATGCGCACATGCCAAGTTGGAGCACGCCGTGTTGGGAGGGGTCATGAACAGTACACCACCGCTTCCCTGGGCATTGTGAGAGGACACCTGTCGGGGGAGTGAACACGTGTGTGCACAGCAGCCGGGCACACGTACAAAGCGGTACCAGGCGCACCTCAGCCCACCCTCTGTGGACAAGCTGGTTCCTGTTGTGCGCCCGCCATGCCCCTGACAAGGCACACACAGCCCCAGTCGACCAGGTGTAACCCCAACATAGTCAATCCGCACAGGCGATACAGGGCACGGGATGGCAGTGGAGCATGGTGTGTGAGAGGTCTCCTCGCGCTCCTCCTGGTCATATCACGCAGGCAATAGAACCTCAACGTCTAGCATGGCACAAGTCAGATGGAAGTGTAGGGGGACGCACCACAGCACGAGCAGCACTGACGTCACGGGAGGTGGCTCGCACCATCCCATCCATTGCCCATCATACCAACCACGCCACATGCCATTGCGACTAAGTGCAAGCGCGTGCGCCACCACCCCCGAGCCCTCCCCAGAGAGGCCAAAGAGTGAATGTGTGGGCCATCAGCCACAGACGGACGCGGCCTGGCCGCAAGGGCAGCCACAGCCACTGGGTGTCGCAGGTGGCGGATCCGGAAGGCGAAGACTGTGATGCATAGTCCATGCAGGCCGGGTCTCCATTTGGGGCACCACGCAGGTGGACGGCGTCCCGCGACACATCATACCCTGAGACAGCCCACTCGTGCAACTGGACCCACACATACACTCCTTGCCCTCTCTGGTGTGAGCTTGGGGCTGCCTGTGCAAGCGCTAGCCTCGCAGGTGAGCATGCATATTGGGGGAGCGAGGGGAGGACATGAGGGCTGGGGCGAAGATGACTGTATCACTGTCAGTTAGTACAAGGGATGACCCAGATGTGGAAAGGAAGAGACGTGTCCCGTGTGTACTGCAACTAGTCGCCAATCCAACTACCCCCATGTCCGGAATGTAAGCCCGCACCTAGGCCCGCCCATCCGCCACATCGAACATACCACCAGCACGACAACCTTCCCATTCGAAACACTGACTGGGGGTGGCGACCAGTGTACAATCATGTGTAGCCTACCCACGCGTACATGTGGGCCCTCCATGATCCATGTCACCTGCGGCAAAGTCATGACATGCGCAATGAGGGAAGTGAGGAGAGCTGTCCGCCCCACGCGCAGAAGGTGCATCAGCTCCACAGACCCAGCAGCGAGTCCAGCAGGGGTCACATGTGCAGGGGCAGCTGTGCCTGGTGTGAAGGCACATGCATATAGACAGCACATCGACCAATGTGTAGTCTGCCCACATCTACAATCCATCATCATGCGGACATAGGAATTGAACACAGGGCAACACATCTTAGTTGGTGCACCCACCGTGACCAACAATGCGCAATCATCGACGTACCCGCCCTGTGCATGGCCCCCCACCCAACGGAGGCACATCCAGTGCCACCATCCCACACACACAAGCCTTCCACGGAACATGCTGTGTCCAATGGTCAGTACAGAGTCAGCGCCCATGTGGTGGATCCGGAACAGGAGACACATGCACACACATGCCAGCTCCCACTGTGTACGTCTGCCACCTGGCACGTGCAATGTAACCTCTCACCTGTGACGTGTGACTGCAAGCACACAGCCGTCTTGGCATGGGGCTGTCAATGTGGACACCTGTCAATGTTTCGGGAGGTGTGATCCGTACAGTGCTGTACATAGGGTGCAGTGCTGACACCTACTACTGTCTCATATCCCCTCGTGCCACAGGTCCCACTTGTTTTGGCCGCTCAGCCTGTGCCCACATCGTCGTCGTCGTGTGCCATACTCATCCAGCCGCGGAAGCAGTTCCATGCTCAGCAGACATTCATGTTGCCGTGGCGTTGCCGCTTGACGGATATGCAGTCAGTCCCCATCAGCACGCCCCGCAAGTCATTGGGGCCTAGATCCCCATGTGCATGCACATGGCAGTGGTTTGTATCACTAGCCATTGCCATTGGTGGGAGACCTGTGTAAGTGTATTGTGGCCGTGCCGTCCCAGCTTGACAGCTGGGCTGTGGCTCATGTGCTTGCTCAGTCATGTCAGTGATGTGTATGCGAAATTGCTATGTGTCGTGTTGCTTTGACATGTGTCCTCTGCCATTGTCCCTAGGCGGAGACCGAACACTGACCGCCCATGCCAATTGCTGGCAGACATGGAGGATACGGAGGTCATTAGGAAGTTTCGGCTGGACAGGCCAACCCTGCATCGACTGTGTGCCATGTTAGAACCCCATCTCCGTCCCCGCAGGGTGTATCCGACTGCTGTCACCCCCACGGCTAAGGTGATGGCCGCCATGCATTTCTTCGCCACTGGGTCATTCCAGCACACAGTGGGCAGTGGAGGAGGGATGTCCCAGCCCATGTTCAGCAAGGTGCTGAGGGATGTACTGGCAGCCATGATGCTGTACCGGAACAGGTACATCCGCTTCCCCAGGGCTCGTGAATTGGCGGCAGTGAAGGGTGCATTCTATGCCCTTGGCAGAATCCCACACGTTGTTGGAGCCATTGACTGCACACATGTCGGCCTTGTTCCACCACAGGCCACTGAGCACCTGTACCGCAACAGGAAGCACACGCACTCCCTGAATGTGCAAGTGGTGTGCCTTGCGGACATGGTGATCACCCACGTGTGTGCAAAGTTCCCAGGCTCGGCCCATGACGCACACATAATGCGCAACAGCATCTTGCCACGACTGATGTCCAATATGCAACAGGATCGTGCCTGTATTGTCGGTGAGTATGTGGAGTGGTGTAGCGTGCTGGCTGTGCGATGCTGTCCCCTGTCCAGTTGGATTAGCAACGGTTCTCTGTGTCCCTCACACCCAGGTGACTCTGCGTATCCGAATGGGGCATGGCTGCTCAGTCCATTGAGGAATCCTCGCACCCCAGCAGACGATCGCTACAATGAGGCACATGGGAGGACCAGACGTGTGGTCGAGCGTACCTTTGGCCTCCTCAAGTCCAGGTTCAGGTGCCTGGACCGCACCGGGAGTGCGCTGGCGTACTCCCCACAGAAGGTGTGCCGGATAGTGGTGGCGTGCTGCATGCTGCACAATCTGGCCATTCGGAAGCAGATCCCCCTCATCGTGGATGACGGAGACCAACCAGGGCCCCAGCCCGCAGACCAGGACAGCTCGAGTGAGGAGGACAGCGGAGAGGAGGAAGCTGGTAATGTGCGGCAGCAGCTCATCGCCCGCTACTTCACTTGACGGTGAGTGTCCATGTACGACGGCTGATGTGGCAGTATCTGTGCAGGTGTGTGTGTGCTGTGTCAGGGTGGCCGTTTGTTCACTGCGTGCTGTGTGTCAACGCTCCATGGCCAGGGCAGTATGCCACTGTTGGTGGCTGTGGCATTGTGCCCTATAGCTCTGTGCGATGTGTGTACATTGCTTGTAGTTGTTGACATGTACTGTGTGATGGGTGTGTGACACACTCATTGAATGTGCTCCTGTTCTGTCTCCCACCCCTAGGTCCCTACAGGCCCTCCGGATTCAAATGCCATGCCACGCATCAGGTGCCTTTCCGCCCAAGGTGGCCGTTGTATTCCGTACAAATAAGACACAGGGCACAAACAGCAGTTAGTGAAAAAGGTGCATTTATTACAAACTGTGACATGTGATTGTGTGTAAGATGATGACAAAAGTGGTGCGTGCAGTGACAATGAGCTGTCGGTCATGGCTGCGTGATGATCAGGGTGTACCCACTGGTTCTATGTCCATAGTCCAACACACACATGCCATCCAGATGGCTGTGTGGAGTGGGATCGTAGTCCAAGTCAATGCAGTGGCTGGTCAAGGAAGGCTGGCGGAAGGCTGGCTGGCTGCCTCACTTGCGACTGAAGCGTGCGAAGTCCTCCCGGGAGATCTGTTTCCTCTTCGGACGGCCCCTTCCACGTTTGCGAGGGGGGTGCCTGCTTGCGACATGCTGGTGGTTGAGGTGTGATCACTGGCTGTGGACGCAGGGGAACTGGACACTGCTGCTCCACCCTGAGCCCCGGCAGGTGGTGGCGGAGGGGAGCTGCTGTCCCTGGCTGTGACCTCACCGCCACCACCAGCTGTCCCATGAGGTCCACGATTTGGCCCATACGGGCGTCCATGGACCTCAACACCCCCAGCACCTCACGCGTGTCTGAGGCAGACCGGACCCATTGTCCTTGGGCCTCTTCATAGGCCCCAAGGACTCTGGCCATGTGAGGCAGGGCATGGCTCCCAGGGGAGGCTGGCGTTTCCCTGACCCTGCTCCTCCTACCAGTCCTGCTGCCACCGGCCTGCCCACTAGCCACATTGCTCACCACGGTCCTCGCTGTGGCTCCCAGGGTGGATCCAGTCGTCCGGGCCACCACCTGCGCTGGGGCTGGTGCCAGCGGAGACGTGGCGGTGGTGGCGGCGGTGGTGGTCGGTGCGGCGATGGTGGCGGTTGCGGCAATGGTAGTGGCCACAATGACCGTGGGTGTGGCCGCAACGACAGTGGCAGCAGGGGGCTGTGAATGTTCAGCAGCCCTGGATGATGGGTTGGTGGGTAGGAGGGGTCCTGGGGAGCGGCTGGGCCCTGCCACACCAGATGGGCCTGCTTGGTTGTCCGTGTCCGAAGAGGAGGACAGATCCTCCAGATCCGTGTGTCCTCGTTGGGGGCTTGTAGGCTGGCTGTGCTGGCTGCTGGCTCCATCCCCAGCATCCAGCAGTTCGTCACCTGTGGAGAGAATGAGATTAGTTATTGTGTTGCACCTGGCGAAGTATGTATTTGTCGTCTGACATTGACAGTTCGTGCAATCTCGTACATGGGTTTCCCGGAGGCGTGTGTGTGGCTGTAGCATCTGTAGTTGTGTGTGCTTGGCAATGGGACTGTGTGCTGTGCACATGTGGCATGGGACGGATTGGCCATGCCGATGGGTGTGTTGCTGTGCCCCTACTTATTGTGACTCTGGTGTATGCGGGCTCCTGGCCCATCCTGGGTCTGGTTTGTACTTTGCTTTTGGGGTTCAAATGGAACGCTTAGGAACGCATATGGCAACATGGGGGCCATGCCCCAGATTCGCATTTGGGTGGGGATATGCTTTTGGGGTTCAAATGGAACGCTTAGGAACGCATATGGCAACATGGGGGCCAGGCCCCAGATTCGCATGTGGGTGGGGATATGCTTTTGGGGTTCAAATGGAACGCTCAGGAACGCATATGGCAACATGGGGGCCATGCCCCAGATTCGCATTTGGGTGGGGATATGCTTTTGGGGTTCAAATGGAACGCTTAGGAACGCATATGGCAACATGGGGGCCATGCCCCAGATTCGCATTTGGGTGGGGATATGCTTTTGGGGTTCAAATGGAACGCTTAGGAACGCATATGGCAACATGGGGGCCATGCCCCAGATTCGCATTTGGGTGGGGATATGCTTTTGGGGTTCAAATGGAACGCTCAGGAACGCATATGGCAACATGGGGGCCATGCCCCAGATTCGCATTTGGGTGGGGATATGCTTTTGGGGTTCAAATGGAACGCTTAGGAACGCATATGGCAACATGGGGGCCAGGCCCCAGATTCGCATTTGGGTGGGGATATGCTTTTGGGGTTCAAATGGAACGCTTAGGAACGCATATGGCAACATGGGGGCCATGCCCCAGATTCGCATTTGGGTGGGGATATGCTTTTGGGGTTCAAATGGAACGCTTAGGAACGCATATGGCAACATGGGGGCCATGCCCCGGATTCGCATTTGGGAGGGAATATGCTTTTGGGGTACATGCTGTGAGCCATGGGTGCCGAACATGACATGTGTTGTGGCAGCATGACAGTGCATGGTTTGAGGTGTGTGCATGCTTGACATGGCCTGCATATTTGCTGTCTGTTGTGATTACTGGACATGGCATTGGACGCATCGTTATGAGTGAGTGATGGTTGTGTGCCAGCCAACGTATTGCAGTTGTCCCATCTCCTTGGTGTGCGTGCTGCCCTGTGCCATGTGCATCACTGCAGTGCTCGGGGGGGTGTGGCCCATGTTGTGTGTTGTTGCTCACAGTGTGTCGTGCACTTCATTGACTTCTGGCACATGGTTGGTAATGGGCATGTATCTTAGCGTGACTGCTGTATGTGTGGCAGCTGTGCGGATGACATGCCTTTCATGAGACTGGGGCTGACGGATGGGATGGATGGTATGTTGTTTGTGCATGGTGTGTCTGTGTGTTTGATGGGTTCAGTGGTGTTCGTGTGCATTTATGTTGTTCCGCTCTGTTGCGTCTAGTGTTGTTTGTCTTACATAGGCGTAGTTGTGGGGTGTGTGGTTGACAGGCAGTTGGGGCTACATGGACAGGACTTCAATGGTGTTTCGGTTGTGTGTGATGAGTTGCACAGTGGCTGCCGTGTGGTACTATATTCAGTGTGGCTTGTGCATGCAGACATGGCTCCTTGGGTGTTGCTATGTCTGTGATGGGTCATGTGGGGTGTGAGTCTGTTGTTCATGTCCGTGTGCACATTGTTCACTTGTTCGTGACGGTGGGCGGTGCTGCGTGTTCGTCTGCTACGTGACATGTCCCATGTGTTGGTCGTGTTACGGTCCTCATGCCTCCAGTAATCCGGCCCTGTCCAGTTTCCCACCTGCAAGTTGTTCGTGCGTGCACTGTACTGGATGCCACATGGCTCTAAGCGGGGGTGCTCCATGTTGCAGGTCTGTGGGGGTGGGAGGGTGTTGTGGGTCGTGGGGGTGGCTGGATACCCACTGACACCGATTGCTGTGGACCGTGATGTCTGCCTTTCGGCTGTCGTTGTGCACTGCGGTGGCTGACACGTGGGTGTGGGGTGTGGGGGATGCTCCTCCTTGCTGTGCTGTGGGACTGGGGCCTGGTGTGTGTTGTACTTGGGCTGTCCACCGTCCCACCCACTGCACTTTGTGTTCCTGCCACTTACCTGTTACTTGTCGGTTGGTGCAGCTGTGGCGGACACATGGGTGTGGTGGGTGCTCGTTGTGGCGCTTCTGGCATATTTGGGGACCTGTTGGTGGTTACGTGGCTGGCTTAGTGTACACATGTCCCCACGCATCTTGCAGTTGTTCGGTTTGGGCTGTGTGTGGTGGTGTCTGTTGCATGTGTGTGTGATGTGTTGTGTATTGTGTGCTGGACATGGGGGTGTTTGTCCCTGGGAGCTGTGGCATGGTGGTAGTGCATGTGAGTACATAGCGGTGTGCTGGTATACATTAGTTTGTACTTACCAGCCTCCACTCCCCTGCTAATCCGGCGAGGATCTCCGGATGGATTACGACTCGCACCTTCTCCTCCCACGCTTTGAAGGTCTTAAAGAGCGCGGGATTCCCTCCGCCAGTGACGGCAGCCAGCTCTCTGTTTTTGCCCTCCTTCTTCTTGACCAGGCTCTTTACGTCATTCCAACGTTTGTTAATCTCGACTCTGTTCCTGGGCAGGGTCCCGACTGCATTGACCTGGTCTACGATCCGGTTCCACATTCTGTTTCTGGTGGCTAGTGGTGTGTGCTGGACCATGTTCCCATAGATTTGTGGGTACACCTTGATGATCTCGTCGACCATGACCGTCAGCTCCATGGGCGTGAACTTGGGCATCCTTTGTGGTGCCATGGTGTTTGTGGTGCTGGTGCGGTGTGTGTTGTGTAATGTGCAGGGGGTTTGTGGTGCCGGTGTTTGGTGGTGGTGGTGGTGGTGGTGGTGGTGGTGTTTGGTGGTGGTGGTGGTGGTGGTGGTGGTAGTGATGTGTGCGTTTCTGTGGTGTGCTGCTGTCCTTGCTGTGTCACTGTGTCCTCTCCTCTCCTCTCTGGTTTGCAATGTAGCAAGGGGTTGTGGTCTGTGGGAGTGCTGCTTTTGTACTCACCTATGTGGGTGTGTCCTCATGGTCTGTTGTTTTCAGGTGTGTTGTGTCTGGGGTTCTGGCCTTTGTATTTTTTGTTTGTCCGGGGGGTGTTTTCGGGATATGTACTGTGCTTGTGTATTTGTGCGTGCCTTGCTGTGTGGACTTGTTGGCCATGTTGTGTGCTATTGGTTTTGTGTGCGGATGGTTTCTGTGCAGGTACGTGGGCGCCATGGCTTCTGCCGTGTCGATTCTCATCGGCGTTGTTTGCGCTGGCGGGCGGTATGTTTGTGGTTTTTCCGCGCTCATGTCGGTGCGATCGTAATCTCACGTGCGGTGTGTCGGCCGTGAGGGCGGGCGGTTTTGTGTTGTCGTGCGTGTTTCCGTCCGTGGCGGGCGGTTTGTCTCCGACTCGGACGTTGGCGGGCGGTATTTTGTGTGCTTTTTCCGCCGATGGCGGTATTCGGTTTGTGTAATCGTAATGGCGTGGTCGGTGTTCAGGCGGTGTGTGCAGGCGGATTTTTGCCGCTTCCATGCCTGGCGGAATTATTTACGCCGGGTATCGTAATGTGCCCCATAGTTTGTTAAAATATCGAATTTTTTAAATGTATTAAAAGTAATGTAAACTTAATAAAATAATAAATATAATTAACTGAAACATACTTAAAAATACTTAAATAACCTTAGAATTAATAAATAATTAATGTAAGTTATAAAAAAATAAACATACATTTTTATTTTTTAATACATATATATATTAACTTAATATTAATAAAAAATATTCAATATTTTTAGCGTAGGATAGCGGGAGAGTAAAAATTACTATTTCCACTCCAGTGAGTGCAACAGTAGGGAAAGCGTTGGATAGCGTAGGGGTAAAAATTACTATTCCCACTCCAGAGAGTGCAACAGTAAGGAAAGCGTTGGATAGCGGAGGGGTAAAATTACTATTCCCACTCCAGTGAGTGCAACAGTAGGGAAAGTGTTGGATAGCGTGGGGTAAAAATTACTATTCCCACTCCAGAGAGTGCAACAGTAAGGAAAGCGTTGGATAGCGGAGGGGTAAAAATTACTATTCCCACTCCAGTGAGTGCAACAGTAGGGAAAGCGTTGGATAGCGTAGGGGTAAAAATTACTTTTCCCACTCCAGAGAGTGCAACAGTAGGGAAAGCGTTGGATAGCGGGAGGGTAAAAATTACTATTCCCACTCCAGAGAGTGCAACAGTAGGGAAAGCGTTGGCTAGCGGGAGGGTAAAAATTACTATTCCCACTCCAGTGAGTGCAACAGTAGGGAAAGCGTTGGATAGCGGGAGGGTAAAAATTACTATTCCCACTCCAGTAAGTGCAACAGTAGGGAAAGCATTGGATAGCGTAGGGGTAAAAATTACTATTCCCACTCCAGAGAGTGCAACAGTAGGGAAAGTGTTGGATAGCGTAGGGGTAAAAATTACTATTCCGACTCCAGTGAGTGCAACAGTAGGGAAAGCGTTGGATAGCGTAGGGGTAAAAATTACTATTCCCACTCCAGAGAGTGCAACAGTAAGGAAAGCGTTGGATAGCGTAGGGGTAAAAATTACTATTCCCACTCCAGTGACTGCAACAGTAGGGAAAGCGTTGGATAGCGTAGGGGTAAAAATTACTATTCCCACTCTAGTGAGTGCAACATTAGGGAAAGTAATGATTTAATATTTAAATAAAAATACATTAATTATCAATACCAATAAAAAATTAATTAAAATTAATTACCAATTACAAAGTATTTAATAATTACTTAATTATAAATACCAATAAATATTATTTATTAAAAATTAATTACTTATTAATAATTAATCAACAACCAATTAATTTTCAATACCACAAATGTAATAAGTAATAAAAAAATTACCAATTAATAATTAATTAACAATACATTAATCAATACACAAAAAGAATTTCAATAATTACTTAATTACAATTAAATTACTTCCCACCCTATTCCCTATAAACCCACAACCCGCTCCGAATAATAAATTGATACAATTAACATAATTATCAATTAATCAATTAATAAAAATTAATTACCAATTAATAAAAATTAATTATCAATTAATAATGAATTAACAATAAATTAATTATCAATACCAATAAATAAAAATTAATATTTTCTTAATTACAATTATATTACTTCCCACCCTATTCCCCTATAAACCCACAACCCGCTCCGAATAATAAATTAATACAATTAACATAATTATCAATTAATCAATTAATAAAAATTAATTACCAATTAATAAAAATTAATTACCAATAAATTAATTATCAATACCAATAAATAAAAATAAATATTTTCTTAATTACAATTAAATTACTTCCCACCCTATTCCCCTATAAACCCACAACCCGCTCCAAATAATAAATTAATACAATTAACATAATTATCAATTAATCAATTAATAAAAATTAATTACCAATTAATAAAATTAATTACCAATTAATAATTAATTAACAATACATTAATTATCAATACCAATAAATAAAAATAAATATTTTCTTAATTACAATTAAATTACTTCCCACCCTATTCCCCTATAAACCCACAACCCGCTACAGAACTAAAACGCAAAATTAAATTAAGAATAATTAATAATTCCTAAAAATTAATATTTAATTTACTATAATTAAATTACTTCCCACCCTATTCCCCTATAAACCCACAACCCGCTACAGAATTAAATTACGCAAAAATAATTTTACCTAAATTTCAGTAACTTTAAAAAATATTAAACTTACATTACAAAAATAATATACATTTTTAACTCATATACTAACATACTAAACACTTACAAAAATTCGATATTATTAAAAATTCGATATTTTTTAATGCCTATATTATGTACTTCTATATTTTGAAAATCGATATTACTTACCTTTATTTCGATATTATTAACCACTATATTATGTCCATTCGATATTATGTCCATTCTATATTTTGAATTCGATATTCTGTCCATTCTATATATTTTTTTTCGATATTATGTCTATTTACCGTCTGAGGGCTAGTCACAGTCTCTCAGCTTCCATACATTGGTAAGCCAACCCTATTGTCCTCGCTCATGAATCAACATCTTCTTCTGCATATATACTCAGGTTGATGGTGCCTTATTTTATAGTGTTACAGGGGTCACAAGTCAGTCCATTGCAGTCCGAAGTTTCATGGCCACGCGCCTTCCACCATCACATGCTGCAGAGGCCTGTTGTTCAAGACTATGACAATGATTCTTCTCTCTATGTACCTTTCTCATCTTCCCCTGCACAGTGTCTACAGAGACTAGTGTTCAGTACAGCTTCAGGTGTCTCGAAAGGTAAGGAGTGGGGTTAACATCAGAGTCCCTGGCCCGTACATCATTGAAACCCTGACACAGTGACACAACCTTCTTCAGGGCAGCATATTTGGGAAAATCCTATTACCTGCCGGCTGAGAAATGGCCTGCTTCCAAGGCCCTCCATATTTCATCTGACATTCCTCTGCGTTAATGTCTTAGTCCTAATTTTAAAGTTCGCTCAGTATACTTCATCAAGAGCACCCTCCAATCAAAAAGCACTTATCTTTTCTTGGACCTTGTGTTTTTGAGGTCCAGTCTAGGAGTGGAACATTCTCTGTACAGGATAGCCCCCTGCCTCCTGGATGGTCATATTCTTAAAAATTACATTTTTCACAATTGGCTGGGCTTTAAGCGTCTGGTTGGGCACTCTTCGACAGCAGACTGAGCACTTTGACCCGCCTGCGTGGAATAATTGGTGTGGGACAGATCTCTCAATCATTCAATCTATATTACAATAATTTTATTATCAGACGTGTTTACTGTCGCCTAATCCACGCCAATTCCCCCTTGGTAGAACCTGCATGGCCCAGTAGTGAGTAGGGATCAATACATCCTGTGACAGACTTCAAATAGAACTGACCGGTATTCCAAACCAGCAGGGAAACCCCAAGAGCACATAAAATAGCCCTAGGACCAAACTCTAAACCTTGACATATGCCCTCATTTCTGATTGACATCTGCCGCAGTCATACAACAGTTCTTTGGCGTCTGATGAGAGACTTTTATAGGTGTAGTGAGATGAAGGGAAGGCCCGTGTAGGAACTGGAAATTGTTGGTGAACTTAATATCGAGCCACTCACCTTTGCTGTTATGTTATGTTACCTGTTTTTGTATGGCACACATGCAGGGGTGTAGCTTGGTCTGTCAGATTGGGGGGATGAATGTGAGCATCAGATTTACCGACCATCACACTGGCATATAATGTTAAAATACATTATGTGACAAGTGGCTTAAGAGGCAGTGGAAAGCGAGAGGAATACAGGTTAATAGGAGTACTCAATGAGAGAAGCACAATATTTTGTAAAATACATATTGTTTAGGGCTTTCAAAACAGAGAGGAGAGAGTGTGTGTGTTTTTGTCAGTGTGTATTTGCAAAAATCACAGGTGAAATCCGACAGACACCTCACCATACCTGACTGAAAGCACCTGTACCCAACTAGTTATCTGAAAATACATTTATTAGGGGGGGTGCAACACCCCAAACACCCCCACCCCGAAGCTACGCCTCTGCACACATTCACCAATTAAATCCCCTCTCTCAGCACTTTTTAGTGGAGAACATATGTCTGTGGTTTTCTGTTTTCCTGGATGAGGTCTGTAACTACATGGAGTAACATGTTAGTATTCGTTAAAAAGCACCTAGAGGGCATGATTCAGGGGCGTGGATACAGCAGGTGCAGCGGCACCGAGGCCCAGATCCCTGAAGAGCCAATTGAACACTGATAACTTCTGTGTTAAATACCCCAACAGCGATCAAAAGGTGCCATTTCTTTGCCTGGACCAGTGCCTAGCTCATCCCTGCTAGGCGACTGGCATGATTCACAACTATTATGCTGCGAGCTTGTGTGACTTGCACTTCTATTACTCCTGACTTAATGTGGCCTAACGGCTAGGGCGGTCGACCTCGGAGCTGGGGAACTGGGTTCGAGTCTCGGCAGGGACGCTCGACATTCTGCGATTCTAGGCAAATCGCTTAATCTCCCCGTGCCTAACAAAAACAAGCATTGGCATAGCCAATAGGTCTCGCTTTTGGGACCTTACAAGTATTTAGTTATGCAACTGTTGCATGGCTAAACACTTATAAGGTCCCAAAGGCGAGACCTATTGGCTATGCCAATGCTTGCACCTGCATTTGTTGTGTTCAGGACAGGATGCGTTTTCACGTTTAGGTACGTGTGCTGGATGTTCACGCGGAGCACTGGCAAAGTCCGTGCAAGGGAACTTCTTGTTGTAATTACTAATAGCGCTTCGTGCAGTCCTGCCATTTCTAAGCGCTTAAAAAATTAAAATACATTGAGTGAGGACAGGAATTTAAAAAAAAGTTTAACATTTTGAAAGAGTGCATCCGTAGTTGGTCTGACTTATTGAGATGAACGTACCAGAAAAGTAAAAGCTGCATGCTGTGCTGAAGTTAGCCCCTCCCTATAGCATTAAGGCGGCTTCTCAGGTACCCTTCTGCGCACAGACTTCCAATGTCCCAGTAAATTACCGCTGTGAGTGAAGGAGGAGGGGTGTAAAAAAAAAAAAAACAGGTAGCTGGAGTGAGAGAAAGGGAGCCCGGCAACTGACGATGAGGGTGGGGGAGAAGGGAGGGGGTAGTGAGAGCAGAGAGCAGGCACGCAAGGCTTAATGAGCCTTGACAGAAACCCACATGGCGGCTGCGCGCGTGCACGCTCGCGTGAACGCAAGCTTGAGGCCAGCAAAAGCCTCTGGCAGCGAGATCTAAAAAGCCACTCACTAAATTTCGAGCAGAGCAGCGCATGCGCTGGCTCAGCGAGACCTAATGATGTGTCCGTCTGTAACGTAACTGGTGCTCATGTAAAGCGCTCTGATACCTTCCGGTCTAGTTCCCGCTGTATAAAAACCTCCACACTAAGTCCAGGTATAAACAAACAGTACTATGTCTTACTCCTACAGGAGTTATCACAGCAAAATATTTGTAAATCGGTTCTTAGTCTTACCTTGTTGCATCTGTTCTAAGCCCCAAAGAACATCTAGCAGGTGCAGGGAGGCAGGGGGTCTTGCTTAGAGCATCTCTCTTGCAATTTCCTCTTATTGCAGGTTGTTGTCATTCTGATGCACACTGCACTCTAAGAGCTTAAAGCAGTATTTCACCTTGTGTCATATTTGGCTTTAGAATGATGAGTGCTAGAGACGGTTTGTTTAAACACAAGTTGAGTTTTAACTAACACCTACATTTCCTAGTACATACACCATTTGACTCTCCTCTCCGTATTTTGAACTGCACCTTTTTCTTCTTTTTGCCGGTACCCAAACTATCCTAGCAGTAGCCAACAAGTGTCTTTTGCCTTATGATGATATTTTTCGACACCCTGCTAGATGACAAATCAGTCAAAGCTGAATGTCGACACATCACTGTTTAAAGCCTTTTGTATCTGTCATCTATCGGATTTCTCCTGTCGAATCCTCGGGATCGATTCGTGGCTCAAGTGGGTCCACCCCTTGATAGCCTCAATTCTGAATGCTATAACAGCTCAGAAGATTAAGGTGATCAAGTGAGGGAAGGAAAGGATGGGGACAGCAGGGAGGGAGACCTGAAACGAGAAACAACACTATGAACATAGAATATTAATCACCACATATGGTAAACAGAATCTCTTTTCTCTTATTACCTGTAAAGAAAAGAAATAACAGTTCTGTACAAGAGTACACAAGGAATGTCCTATTCCCTTATTTTTTGTTTTGTTTTGCCAAAGGTGATGACAAAGGTAGCTGAAAGAAAGAACTAACCAGTGCATACCAGCGCATATCTGTGTGATACCTGCATCTGAGTTTGTAACTCCATCAAGGACACACACACACACAATACCCACCAACATAATAATGAAACCAAGCGTCACAGGGGTTGAATCCTAGTAAGACCTCATGACCCCCTGTTAGGAAACAGTAAAGAACAATTTTTACACCAAGTGCTGTGAGGGAAAAGGAATCCTAGGTTGTACTCTTGTATTTGCAATGACCGATAATGAATCTTATCAGGTCAACCAATACAATATAGCATCAACATAAATTGTTTCCTCTTCAAGGGTTAATTGCCAACAGTGAAACAATAAGGGTTATTGTAGGATGCAATTCCGTAAAATGTTTTGTGGTTCAAGGCAGCAAGATTCTCCGGTGAAATAAGTGCCCAACAATAGTTCTGCTACTCAACATATGGAGTATAGCCCAAGGTAACCTTGCAGGGTAAAACACGGTAATCCAAACAAGCACTTTTCCGCCACCTTACCGCATCAGAAGTCGCTGTGCCTTCACAGCGTGTAGCGACGATGCTGAAGCAAAAATAATCTGCATAGTTTTCAACCCGGAAGCCTCTTTTGAGCTCTTCCGGGTTGACGTCATCACGCACGTTCCGTCTATCGGAGTGCGGGAAGAGCGCAGGAGCCGTTCGCTGCTTGGACACGGCGCCACACTGCACGGAGCCGCTCCCCATGTTGCAGGTAAGCGCGGAGGGAAGCCCGAGCCACGCATATGGCAGCGTTGCTCTCGGCACCCCCCGCAGCACCCAAGGGAACCGTAACAGTATCATATGAGTCAGAAATTCATCCTTAACGTTCTCAGCCTGATTTATTCTCTGACAGATGAGGTCATCATGTTCCAATAGTAATCTTCTGGTAAAAACAGTGGGAACACAGCGAGAAGGACTGCATGGAGCTATTGCACCCGTATGTAGCGCATGGGAAATATAGATCCAGGTGCAAAAGGTCTCTTTATCAACCTTCCTTTGTCCCTGACCTCCACTGAAACTAATCTAATCTGTTCACTAAATCTGTGTATGTTTATGTTTTCCCTCTCTTATCATTATTTAAAGCAGGTACTGTATTTATTTAGTTATGAGTTTTGTAAAATGTTACATCTTTTTTTGATTGTTTCAGAGCGATAGAGGGGCAACAATGTACAGTTTGATAAAGATAAGGGGAGGCTTGAGCCTAATTGGATGGGTGAGAGTGAATGTCTGATATTCCTCTACTGCTACATCCGGTCAGGAAGCAGTGGCAGCTGATGACTTTTGAAAGGAGTGAGGCATAATACTTGTCTCAAATTCCAGTGAGGGAGCCTAACTTCTTCTCGGAGGGTTGGGCTTGGAGGACTATTTCCCTCCAAGATAAATTTGAAAAATAGGGTCAAAAAGGGCATTTCAAAGCACAATCTTCTCATAAATGTACTCAAATGCCTTAGGCATTAAAAGAACAGTCATTAAATATTCAAGTTCTTTCATGATGGGCCAAACCACTGAAACCTGATGCTCCCAAGGGGTAGTTCACATTTTATTCAATAGATACTAGGAGCACAGCCATATTTAAAACATTATCTCCATTTTGCTATGGCAGCATTTTGTCAAGGGTGCCTCCCATATGGCCCCCAAACTGCTTCTGAAGGTAGATCCACATCCTTGTCTTGAAAATGTGTATAAAAGTGGGATCCAAACCACCCCACTTGGTGGCGCTCCCAAGTTCGACTTGATCAAGGAAGGGAGAGCTCCGCAGAGTACTTGACGTTAGCCCTGGTTACTGCTGTGTAACCGGGGTTACTGTTGCCCGACAGTCAGTCTCCCAGAGGTGAGCGGATTACACCTTAAGTCTGCATTTTCTGCTGGAGAAGCTGAGGGTTTGCTGTTGTCCTCAAGCCTGCCTGTCTGCCTGCTTAGAGACAGGAGTATGGAGTAACTGGTTTTGTAAGAGTAGAGACTTTTTTTTGGCCGGGCCAGGCTCGAGCCATATGCCTGGCTCTGGGTCAACTCCAGCTCCTCTTGGACCAAATCAAGCCGAGCTTTCATGTGGCTTCTGTCGTCCACTTACACCGTAATGTCAACAATTAAAGACAAAACAGTAACAGTGATTTGCCCAGAATCACAGGATGTGGACGCGACCCCGAGGCTCGAACCCTGGTTTCCAGCACCAAAGTCGGCACCAAGCGCCGCATCGGGCCGCCTCCTGAGCTGCCTCCTGCGCACTGGAGCTGTACGGTGGGCTCACCGAGGTGAGGAGATCGGCCCCGGTGCCCGGCCCGCTGAGTTAGCGGGAGTGGGTGCCCCTCTTCGCCCTGGGCCTGCCGCGAGATCGGCTCTGTTGCTGAGGCCCACCGCTGGAGGGAAGCTGTTCCTGGGAGCGTAGCCGTAATCTTGCCAGGGCTGTGGTGTGCTGAGGCCTTCCCTCGGCTCTGAATCCTGTTCCATCGGCCCTCTGCCTTGCCTGAAGAGTCCCCTGGGTGGACCTGAGCGCCAAGGGGACACTTGGAGCTTTGAACCCAGACCCTGAGGCCCCGTGACCCGATAATAGCGCTGTCTGAAGAGGTTTGCTGCAAGCCCCTGCTGGGTTTCCTCCCTTGCAAGCAGAGCTGTGACTGCGAGGGGTGCCCTTGGATTGTGCCTGGGGGCGCGCTTATTGGAGGACATCAGCGGGGACCAGCAGCACTTAAGGTCCTGCTGCTTTCCCATTGCCGTGAGGGCAACGGCCATCGCTTCTACCGCCAAAGACGCCATCATTTTCCTACTGTGAGGGCACGGCTTTACTGGCTCCTCGAAACTGGGACTTCAATCCCCAGACTCCTTTGCTTTGCCATTTGTCTTGACGCGGCAGAGCGCGCCTGAGGCGCCATTTAAACAGCGCCAGCCCCCCGCAGCGTGGGCCCGTCCTTGCCCGTCTTTGCCAGGAAGAGGCAGGGCCACCTTTTTTTTCAATCACGACTAAGGTCCTCCATACAGGTACTGTTGTCCCTTCCAGTGCTATCAAAACTTTACTTGGCTGGTAGTAAAGGTGTTGTTTTGTTATTTGATAATTCCTAATGTACTTTGCCTTGATGGATAATGCATGAACAATCCGTCACACTTTAAACGTGTCTTTGTAAGAGATACCGGACCAAAGACTCTGTCCTATGTGCCTGGATTTTGCATTGCACTCTGCACTTTAGCGCCTGGATTTTGCACTGCACTCTGCACTTTAGCGCCATTTTACTGTCGAACTGATTTTATTGATGCTGCTTTGATAAATCTTTGTTCAGTGTCTTGTATACTGTATTTTGCACATTGCATTTTGCACATTGCCTTAAGTAACTGGCCAACATTCTCAGATTTGTATCTTATTTGGGCCTGGTGTATTCTCTAAAAGTGTGTCCACAGGCTGTTGATAATGAATAAGCGGAAAGCAAATACAGGGAAAAATGTGGTCGGCACTTTAGACGTCTTCATTCTGAGGGCTGAATCTGCCCTCATACACGAAATACAACTGACAGAACGAAGGTTATCTCTTGACCCACATTCCCCGCTAGGTAGACTTTCCCTAACCCCTACACTCCCCGATTCCTTGCCGGCACTGAACCAAGATGCCTCCTCAGCCAGGCTGAGCTCGCCTTTATCTGTACCCTCAGTTATAATGATAAACTCTGGTTCTTGCTCCTCTAAGGAACATGAAGCTACCCCTGTGCAATCTAAGGCGACTACCAGAGGGCAGAAAGCTAAGCTTAAATCAGATCGTAACAATGAATCTTATTCTATAAAAAGAAAGGGCCAATGGTGTATAAAATTTAAAAAAAATGCACAGGGAATCTCAGAAGGGTTAGTATCAGTTGTCCCCCCCACAAGTGGTGCTAAAGAGGGTAATTTTACCTCTATGAACCAGACAATGCCAGGGCAATTATTGGATAGCACTGTGGAGGGAATTTTGGAGTAGGTTAGAAACCATGTTATCTACCTTATTTGATCCGATGTTCCAAAAATAAGTGTGATAGAAGCTAGGCTGGCCAAACTAGAGGGGTCTATTGGCTGCAATCCTCCAGCTAGGTTAATAGTTAGCCCACCCATAAACATAGATGACACAGCTATGAGGGGAAAAAAGCTGTGTGGGAAGGAACAGGGGTGGGCCCACTGTAAGGACTGCAGCGAATGGAGAGGCACAAGACAAAATTAGTCTTATTAGTACCAGGCCCAGAAGTCCAGATACTCTGGTTACTACATGCCAGCACCCTAGCAGAGCAGGATCTCGTATGGAAAGGGGGTCAGAGGGTAGGGACCACCAGTCACTGAGTCTCCCGATTATAGATCTTCCACCAGAATCTACCCCATATGTAGTGGTACTGGGGAATGTACCTCCTCTCCCCAATGGGGCAGAGGAAAATTTTGGGCAGCTGAGAAATAAATGAAATCACTGGTTTACACACAACACCACCCTGGGCCACCGAGTATCTAAAAACATCCTCATGGCACGTAGGGTTAGTTGGATAGGGAGCTCCCGTAAATCGGACAATGGAGACTGTGTCATCGTAAACTTTGACAACCCCTTTACTGCCGGGCGTATTTTATCTAGGGACATCAGTCTCACCCCGTTAACTGGTTCTGTTGTCAAGGCTTTACCCCTGGGTTATTTTTATAAGCTAGCACCCAATAGGGAATTGCTAGAAAATGGTTATAGGGAGCGCCAACGAGGAGGATGGTTAAACAAACCAGCTCCCAGGCAACAATCTTTTGCCCTAGCCCATTTAGCCCCTGAGTCTGATGGGCAGCTTTGTAGTACCCACACACTGGCGCTAGATAACAGATTCGCAGTTTTATCTGGACTGGATAACTGCGATTGACTAAGGGCCTCTGTACCTCCTGGACCACAATCAGTTGCACCTTCTCAGACCCCAGGGGTGGTAGCTGTGAGGCATACAGCTGTGAGGTCTAATAATGTTTTATCTTGGAACATTGCAGGGCTAGCTAATAAGTTCCTAGATCCTCGGTGGGTATGTTATATGAAGCAACACACTGTAATTAGTCTTCAAGAAACATGGTCGGTAGATTGCGACCTTTTCTTAGAAGGCTATAAGGCATTTTTTGTCCCGGCCATTCCATCGGCGAGCGGAAGACCAAGGAGTGGTTTAGTTACTTATATCTCTGTGGCCGTTGACTGCAAGCTGCAGGTGATCCCAACCACATACCCGGGAATTCTGGCACTGTCAGTAATTAGGGGGGATACTAGATGGGGAATTTTTAATTTTTATAACTTGGTGGCTTGTCCCCATGAGGTGTGTAACATTACCAACTTGGGAGCACTTATAAAACAATTTATGGGTCGTGGTTTTTATAATTTTTTGGTGTCTGGTGATTTTAATATACACCCCTGCGGTAATGCTTTAATATCTTGTATCTCAGAGTTGGGATGCCCCCGTATGAGGGGCTTTCATTTTGATCACCATCCCCAAGGAGAACTGTTGAACAATATGCTAAACGAACTAGATTTGGTGGTCACGATGTCTTTAACTGACCCTCACACCAAGTTCCCTGTACCAACGTTTAAAGGAAATGGAAGAGGATCCTTTATTGATTTTATTTTAATTTCTTCGTCGTTGCTATCCTTTTTCAATGGTTTTAACATTGTAGCAAGTGAATTCAGTGACCATAATCCTTTAACAGTCCATATGTCGGGCCCATTATTGATAAAAACTGGGGAGGCTTTAAACGGGGGCACTCTGAAACCGACGGATGGAAAGCGAAGATTAAAATGGTCCCAGGTGTCTCCCGAAAGTTTTTATAAAAAGGTGAAAGCATCTTGTGCCCTTGAACTGTCATTGTGTACATCCGAGAGGTCCACTCCCAATGAGATCCTTGGTGCCTACGAGGCAATAGCGCAAACAGTGGGTGAATTGTTAAGTGCTCTGGCCAGAGGTACTGCCTTTCATGGCCCCAGATGGTTTGACTCAGATTGCTCCAAATCAGCTAAGCGGCTGAGGGAGGCTCTGGCAGCCAAACCAAGAATCCAAACTGAGGTCTGTGCTTGTCGTAGGGATTACAAGATAGCCCTGGCCAAACGTAAGGGAGCACTGAAGGAAGACGCCTGGAAGGAGCTGATTGATTCTAGCACTTTGAGGAACAGCTCGAGGTTTTGGAATGTTGTGAATGGGCCCCTGTTTGTTATGGATGGGGGGGAGGGCCTTGTGGCTCATATCACAGAGGATGAGTGGGTACTTCATTTTAAAACCATGTTTGATTGCCCGCTCGAGCCTATCCGCAGTGAACCCCAGAATAGGAAGGATGCTCTGATATGTTTTGAGAGGAGTGAGATCATGGAAGGGATTCTGGGGCTAACTATTAACAAAGCCCCAGGTCCAGATGGGATCCCCCCGGATTTATTTAAGTCAGACCCCTTGTTCTGGGCTCCGATTTTAGAGTCACTATTTAATGCGGCAGCTAAGATGGGGTGTCCACAGTCTTGGGCTTCTTCAACCATAGTCCCAGTTTTTAAAAAGGGCAATAGAAATAGTACTCACTGCTATAGACCAATATCGCTTATTGATTCAGTGGTCAAAGTGGTGGGTCGTGTCCTTTTACAGAGATTAACTACCTGGGCAGATGAGAATAGGATCCTGTCGGACGTCCAGTATGGCTTCCGGCCGGGGCGTTCCACTGTCGCACAGTGTCTTAATTTATTTATGATACTGAATAAATACACTGTTGCGCATTCTGGAACCATCCACCTTGCCTTCATGGATTTGTCATCCGCTTTCGACTGTGTAAATAGGGCCAAGCTATGGCAGTCCATGAGGGTAGAAAATAGTATTGTTAATTTTCTTGAGGACCTGCATTCCTCAACTAAAGCCAATGTCAGGTTCTCACAAAATCTGCAGGTATCCAGGGACTTTTAGATTATGAAGGGTGTCCGGCAAGGTTGCATTTTGACGCCATTTTTATTTAATTTTTATATCAATGAATTAGATAGTGTGCTGAGGGCAACCGGAGCGGATTTCCCCTATGTAGGACGGCGGGGCATTCCCGTTCTGCTCTACGCGGATGACGCCGTCCTAATATCAAGAACCGAACAGGGCTTACAAACCCTTTTAACTGCGTTTGCTGGATTCATGTCATATCGGGACTTGGCTATTAATAATTCAAAGTCCTATGTCATGAAAGTAGGGAAACATACGAAAAGGAGCTTTCAGTTTAGAACCGGTAATGATAAGATTCCCCGCACGAATGTTTTCTCCTATTTAGGGGTCTTATTTGATGATCAACTCAGGTGGGACCCCTTAATTAAAAGGAAAAAAGGGGAACTGGTGCGGGTCAATGCTGCAATTTTTAATTTTGCCTCCAAAGTGGGAAAGAAACCAACAGGAGCTATGCTTCAAGTGTATCAAGCAAAAGCTTAGCTATAGCAACTTATGGTAGTGAGATCTGGGGATACACGGTAACAGAACCCCTCCAGGTCGTGGAAAATGGGTTTCTAAAAAGGTTATTATGTGTCCCGCAAGGAACCTCGAATATGGCGGTACACGAGGAATTGGGGGTTTCCTACCTAAGTGATACCCTTGCTCTGCGTCCCTTGATTTTTTGGTTAACGTGTTGGTTAAATGAAGATTTAACCCTCACTGATTTGATCTTAAGAGATTGCCTGTCCTTAGATAATGTGGTTCGTATCCCCTGGCTTAATTATATTAAAAGAGGATTTGAATGGATTGGGCGGGGAGTTTTATTCTCTAAGCCAGATGTTATTGTAAAAAAGGACGTTGAATTAACCAAGTCAGCCTTTTTGAGCAGAAGGCAAGCAGATCGGGATGCAGAAGAGGCACGGAAACCTAGTGTTCGGGCATATTTATTGCTCAAATCGACGCCACTGTCTGAACCATACCTTATGGGGTCTTTAACGACACATGAAAAATTTCTTTTAACCAGGTTTCGGTTGAATCTCTTCCATCTCCTGTTAGCAAGACCCAAGGGGGCTTCTAGAGGTCAAGTGCTAGCTTCCTGTGGCTGTGACGGAAAGTCTCCTCAGGACTTGCTGCACTTTATGTTTTTTGTAATCTATACGAAGTCCCCAGGAGGCATTTTTTAGTCCCTATTTTAAAGAAATTGAATTTTAATCAGGTCAGACCTGCATTAATGTATCTCCAATTGTTGAAGGATGATTGTATCATTTTTATTGTAGGGTTTTTAAAGGCATCTATGAAATCTAGGCACTGTATGGACATATAGAGTCTATTTATCTAGACATGTTTTTAGATGATTTATTGTGTGGTAATGGAGTTTGTTATGTTATAATTTTTCTGTTTGTATGTATTGTATTTGTGTAACTTTTATGGTTTTATAAACAAAAACCGAATAAAGTTTATTGACCTGAGTAGAGACTGTCAAGGAGGAGAAGCCCAGCATGTTCTTGGTCTGTGGAGCACTTAAACAAAGTAAATGGTATCAGAGAGTGTGCTGTCATTCCAGACCAGCCGTGCTGCCTTTACCCAACGACATCAGCCTCATTAGAGGCTACTGCAAAGATGCAAGATGCAGGCTGCACTGCATCATTTTTGATCTGCAAAAACTGGTGTGCAGGCATTCCAACGCTTTTTCACAGCTGGCACAAAAGGACTAAGATGCGCTCCAACTGAGTTGAGCACAGAGAAATGAGACTTTCTGCCCAAAGTAAACCTAGGGTAAGAGCAATGAATGAGTTGTGCTCTAAGCCCCAGGGGGTAACAGTGATCCTCTGCATCTATGTGCCTAATTAATGCCACTGCCACCAGATATGGAGCATTGTAGTTTCTAGGTTTACTCGGATGGGGAGAGGATACTAGAGCGGGAGGGAGTAGTGCCTGCTGTAGAACGCAATCAGGGACACAACCCTGCATTCACTTAACAAAAATGTAATTGTGTAGTAATTAGTTCTGTTGTGTGATTAAAGTACTGGCTTCTTCTAAAAGAAAAGCACTGGTCTGAACATTAATTTATTCTGTCTGCTTGTTGATTGAGTTCTGACCTCTTGCCCACGCAGTACTTCAGTAAGATGCCTGTGACTGCTCGCCCTTGCTAACCTGAGAGTCAAATGCAGAAACAGTTGCACTTGGCCCAGTTTATTGAGCCATAGTAGGATGGACCCAAGTACACCAATGGCGAATGACCTCAACTACCAGCATTACCACCTGCTATCCCCTATCTGCCCTGCAGCCATAGAGCGGGGGACGGCAGTTTGTTTCATGGGTACTTTGTGATTTTATAATTTAGGTCTCTAACTTGTCATGTTAAGTTGTGTCTCTAAGAATTTTGCCTGTGATAGAAAATGTTGTCTTTTAATATTTTTCTTAAAATGTTGACATTTTTTATTTTTGACTTGTCTAGGAGAAGGGTCTGTTTCCATTGGCATTTCAAGCGGTGTATCATCTGTCTCTCTGAGTTGCTGAGTACCACCCTTTGCATTTCTTGGTTAATAGTCTTTTTTTAGTCTATTTGGCCTTTATTAAATGTATGGGATTTTAATAGATGATAACTACTCTGCTGATCATCTGATTTTCCCTATCTAATCAGACAATGTTGCAACTCTGGCAAGTATACTATCCATTAAAGGATGTGAGAAGTTGGAGGGCCAAGTCAAATTATGATGCGGGCTGAAACGGCTCCTACTGTTGGTCGGAGCCCTTCAGCTCGCATCGTAATCGACTGGTCGGATTCCTTTCCGACCGACCCATTTCAATGGGGTCAGTCGAAAGGGAATCCAAATCGGTTTTCTGAATGGCCTCTGACGAGCCCGTCCGCCATTCGGAAAGCCTGCAGAAATCCCTCTGCCGGCTCTTTCCGGCCGAGGGATTACGATGGCAGATTCCCACTGCCTTTCTGTGCCGGCCTTTCCGACACAGAAAGGCATTGGGAATCTGTCTTTGGGGGCCCCCAGCAGGGCCCCCATGGGTGCAAGGCCGACAAATGGCAGCCTAGGGGGCACCTTTGGTGCCCCCCCCTGTTGATCCCTGCACCCGTTGGCAGGCACCTTGAGGTGCCTGCCACGGGGTGCAGAGATGAACCGCACCTCTGCTCTTTGCAATGAGAGCATGCATTCCGTTCGGAATGCATGCCCCCATTGTAAAGAACAGGATTGCGACTAAACCCTGGCTGAAACCGACGACAGGAGGTCGTTCGGTACCAGTTCCAAACAGATGTCGGACGGACTCCGGTCCGTCCGACATCGGAATCAGCCCCTAAGTGAGTAATAGTATGTCAGGCTCTTGTTCTAGAAGGATTTTGGCAGAGAATGGGTCGTTTACAATGGCTGAGCTGCAGTTGTTGACTGCACATTAGACTTTGTTATCTGAGATATTAGGACATTATGAATAACTAGTGTCTGATTTCATTGCAATGTGTTTAGTGGGGCCTCAAGATTTGGTTCTCTGATATAGTGTATTTTGGTAATTAATGATGGTCAAGTTGTAGTCAGGGTGTGTCTTTGGAATGGTAGTAGCTGCTCATTAGGTTCTGGTGTATGGTTTCTGGAACTGTTAGGTGAGCGTAGCTGGTGGTAGGAGTTGTGAATATGGTTGTTATATCATGATTGATCTGAGAGATTGCTTTGAAAATTGAAGAACTTAGAGAAGGAAGAGTTATGTTGATGGGGTCAAGTTTGGCTGCCAACCCTTCAATGACCACGGTACATACTAGCATAAGGGGACATTATTATGATTAGTGATGAGTTTATGAATATGGTCTGAGTTTTGGTGACTATTAGTTGCAGGGGTTTCGTTTTTACGAGAGGGAAGTAAAGGCTGTCAGGAGTTAAGTGAAGGTTTATCCCATGGCACTGGTCACATAGTTTGTTTTCATAATTTGCCTGTTATTTTACTGTGTGATGGTTGTTAGTTTTTATGTTTTTTTAGGGCAAGCAAAATCCTACTAACTTCCTCTTGCCAAATACACTATTTTATGTCATTTCTGTATTAAGTGAGTGTGAGGTAGGGGGCGTGGCCTGGAGCCGATGGAGTGAGAGGCTCAAATCGGCGCTTCTCGCGGCCGGGCCCAATCTGGCTCCATCCTGCCCCATGAAAGCCGGAAAATCTTCAGACACTGCACGCCTGGGTGCACTGGAGTAAGGAGAGAGCTGATTGCTGGGTGAAAATATATAGTTAAAACGCCCTATCACGGAGGTAGAGATCCGCTGCGACGCAGCCTCGGCTGCAGACAAGATGGCGGCGGCGGTGCTCCGGGTCTAGCACTGAGGCCTGAGAGGAGCTGCGGTTTGAGCGCGGACCGGGAGCCACTAATTGCGGTCACCGGAGACTGAGCCCGGATGGAGGCACCGAAGATGAGAGGGCTAGCCTAGAACCACCCCGCGATGGCCAGAGGTGAGGAAGAGGGACCCGATTGCCCCTTCGGCGGGTGGAGTGCCGAGGGAGGCAGAGGCGGCGGCGGGAGGCACCCCTTGAACCAGAGACACTGTGAGCATTCCTGCCACTGTGGGCGACCACGAAGCGCTGTGTTGCCCCCGCTGCAAGCGGAACGAAGTCAATAGCTGGGGCCTCCCTGTCGGGCAAAATGGCGGCGGTGGCGGACGCTGACCGGAGCAGAGGCCTATGATAGACCGCAGGGGTGCCCCCAGCCGGCGCTAGCTGCTGCCGCTGTCGAAGACCGGGGCTGAGGTGCGGGACTGACGGAGGGAGGACTGGCCTAACTTTGAGGCGCCCCACGGGAGAGAGGGATGAGAGAGAAATAAATAAATAAAAGAAGTCGGCGAAACGAGGAAAAGAGGGGCCCCTGGGAGTAGGGCTGGAGGGAGCAAGCCCTGCCACTGCTGTCTACGACGGAGCATCGGGTTGGCAGAGCCGCAATCAGAATAGATGGTGCACAGGGAATGTAATTGAACGGTGTGGAAGATCCAGGGCGATCCTCCTGCCCTGAAACTGAGGGATATTTCTGTCTGGAGCGGAAGCTGAGCAAGAGCACTGGCGGAGGGGAGACTACCCTAGCCCAGCAAAGGTTTGCGCACAGCGGGGGTGTGAATGGCCGCGAGCAAGGGAGAGGGACTGCAGCACATAACCAGACAAAAGCAGACAGAAGAGTCACCCATGGAATATAGGGACTAACAAGCAATCCTGACACCCCCAACAAGGAGCGGCATAAAGCACCAGCAATCATCTACATGGGAACTGAGCTGGGAAGAGAGGAGGACATGACCCTGGGCTAACTCCACAGAGGGGAACCCCAAATAGCAACCCGCGGCGACAAAGCGCGGCCACCTGTACATTGCCCGGCACGAACCTTACTGCGCAGGCGATACGAGGTGAACGCCAGGAGGAAAACAGCTGCTGTAGAGGAGAACGGCCCTGAGTGGAGAGACTGGGGTGGCAGCTGAAACATAGAGACAACCCGGCCACAAGAGAAGAGGGGCCGACTGAAAAGGGCAGAGGCCCTGCGAACTTTACCCAGAGGACGAGAAAAAGGAACTCAAAGAAGGCCTTCACCACGTCACGAAGAAAAACGGGGAACCAAGAGAAAAGACATTGCTCCCAGGGCTGATCTGGCTATTTTTGGCGCTGCGAAACAAGCTGGACGTGACCACAATCCTAAACACGGTGAGAGAGGCTTAACGACAATACACAGAAGCAGAGCTAAATACCCCAGCCAGCATTACAGTAGAAGAGAGCTAGCACCTAAATGAAGTGCCCCCCGAGAGAAAAAGGATCTTAGCAGCGAGCTGCATGAAACAGACTGGAGTACTGAACGTCGAGCAGGTAACGACCCATTTCTCATAATAACAGCGCTGCTGCAACTCGCCGCACAGAACCAATCGAGGGCTCCCCTACCAGGACCCGCTGCAGCAGAACTGAGCTGAGGCGCACAACTGAAAACTAGGGAACGGGACCCTGTAACACAGCAAAATGGGCAATCCCACCAAAAAGAAAGAGCCCGAGCAGGAAGAAACAAATGGCCCAAACGCAGCCAAGGGAGCAACTCTGTCAATGTCGCACACAACAGAGGGCCCCACGCTGCAAGATATACTGCAAGCTATCACAACAACTAGAGAAGCCCTGGAGCACAAAATAGACACTATTGGCATGGACCTTAGCTTGCTTAAAGACGACCACAAGAAATTGGCGGAGAAATTCAAATCCAATGAAGGCAAGCTAACTGAACTGGCGCCGACCATGGCAGCAACGCAGAAACACCTACAGGAACTAGAAACCAGAGTCAAAACACTAGAAAGCAGAGCAGAAGATGCTGAAAACAGATCGTGTCGCAACAACGTCCGCATCGTGGGTATGCCGGAGAAAATTGAGGGAACAAACGCAGTGAAGTATCTCGAGGACTGGCTGCGAATGAACGTGGCACCTGAGGGCTTATTCCCATTCTTTGCCCTTGACAGGGCGCACAGAGTGCCCACTAGACCTCCCCCGCCGGGAGCACCCACCCGACCGATAATTGCGCGCCTTCTCCATTACAAGGATTGGGACACCATTCTAGAACAGGCGCGCAAACGGGGAGAGCTGAGGATCAACAACGCCATAATACGAATATTTCCGGACTTCTCCAGGGAGGTACAGCGGCAAAGGGCGTCCTACCAGGCGATTAAAAAAACTCTCAGACAGAAGGGGCTCCAATACGCAATGATCTTTCCGGCAAAACTGAGAGTGGTGACCCCGGATGGAGCAAGATTCTTCCTCACCCCACAAGAAGCTTGGAATTGGTTTGACACCCAGGGCGGAGCAACGCACCCCGTAGAAGAAGGAAAGCAAAGGCGCCATCAACGAAATTCTAGGAGAAGGCGACTGGAACGAAGTTCAGCCATGCCCTCCCAAGACGAGGCTCAACTGGGACACCGCAGAGTAGTGGAGGCGGTGATTTGCCTGAACGGAAGTCAATCGGACCATGAAACTACGGACCAGACGCCCCTTCACATGGACTCGGAGTCAGATCGGGACTCTAACGTATCAGAGAGCACTAGCTTGGAACTACCAGTGGTCACACCGGCCACGGCGGATGAGATAATATAGAACTGAGAGCACTGCCCCCCCCTAAGGCATATGAGATGAGAAACCCAGCAGCGGCACCGAATAAGAGCTGAAGTACAATAGAAGTGCACTGAACTTTTCTCCTGAGCGCTACAACATGTCACAACTGCAGAAGCCAGGTGAGGGCCCGGCTGCTGGAACCACGGTGAGGTACCCCCCTACGCTATAGACTATTGTGGAGCTATCCCACGGACTATTTGGACCATTACTATGGTTTGGACGACTAGCACGTTGCTACTGGTCCTGGGGAGTGGGAGTTGGGGTTGTTGGTTGTTTTACTTAAGAGAGGGACTTCGAGAGTCACATTAGCAGAGGGCAGGAATTGCCCCAAAAAATGTCATGGGGAGAGGACTGAAAAGCAGGGTGAGAGGGAAGGAAATCCAGTGCTTATACGCCAGGTACAGATGGCTAGCACCTTAGCATATAAATGTATGACCTGGAATGTCAGGGGTATGCATACGATGACTAAACGCTACAAGGTGTACTCTTACCTACACAGGAGAGGAATGCAAATAGCGCTCCTACAAGAGACCCACCTCACAGCATCAGAAGGCCAAGCACTCAAGAGACGGTGGAGGGGCCAAGCATACTTCACTACATACTCAGCATATGCCAGGGGGACACTTATATGGATAAGAGCAGGGGTCCCATTCCAGCTCACAGACACTATCATCGACACTGAAGGGAGGTATGTCGCCATAAGAGGCCGGCTGGAAGGGAAAGAAATAACGCTGATCAGCTTATATGCCCCCAATATTGACCAGGGTGCCTTCTTTGCATCGGTGTTGGGACAACTGACCACATGGCTCACGGCATCGACACTTATTGGCGGGGATTTTAATTGTGTATCGAACACTCAGCTAGAACGCTCTCACCCCCTTCTGTGGGACTCCCAGACGAATAGGATGGCGAAGATGTTCTCTGACTGGCAGCAACAGTGGAACCTAATAGATTCTTGGAGACGTAAAAACCCGCAGAATAGGGACTACTCCTTCCTCTCGGGTCTGCATGAGGTTCATGTACGACTCAATCTATACCTTACCAGCCCTGACATGCATGTTTTCACTGAAAAGATCGAATATCTACCCGCACTATATCAGACCACAATCCGGTGCTACTGCACTTAAGATGGGAGTGACCGAGACCTTCCATACCCACCTGGAGGTTAAAAACAGAACTGCTAGAAGACCAGGTCTTCCATGAAATGAGCAGAGCCAAAATAATCCAGTATTTCACGGAGAACACGGGGACAGCATCAACCCCCCAGATAGAATGGGACACCTTTAAGGCTGTGATACGTGGGCACTGTATTGCTGAATCCAAAGGGATTCAACAGTCGTTATTAACCGAAGTGCAGAGACTGAGGACCAACTACGAGACATAGAGCGTAGGCGACCAGACCACCCAGAGCTCCAACCGGAGATGTTGGAGGCCAAGGAGGCAGTAGCGACCCAAGTAGAAAGACTGAGATGTTTTGACTATAAAACCTATACGGACAAAACACATGCAGAAAGAGACAAATCGGGATCACTGCTGGCGTGGCTAGCTAACCCCACCAAACGGGGCTCCCACATTCTAGAACTAGAGACCCCGGGAGGGACAAGGGTTTTCACACCAACGGCAATAAATGACATCTATTTGCAATTCTATTCCACTCTCTACACAAGCTCAGCTACAGGGGGGTTGCTCCAGACGCACACATTCCTGACTGACTTACAGATACCGCGGATTACAGAGGACGAAGAGGACGACCTAGGGGGAAATATAACAACCCACGAGATAGCCGCGGCGATTAAGCATATGGCACGCAATAAGACACCTGGTACAGACGGGCTTCCTGTTGAGTTCTATTCCACATACTCAGCTGAATTAACCCCCCACCTCCTAGCGCTCTATGAAATAGCCTCCGAGACGGGCTCCCTGCCAGACACTATGAGGGAAGCAGTAATAGTCCCCATTTTAAAACCAAATAAAGCGTCACACGATATGACGGCCTACCGCCCACTATCAATGCTTAACATTGATTATAAGATCCTAAGCCGGATTCTGGCCACCCGGCTATTGCCCCTCATGACCACACTGGTGGACAAAGACCAGGCGGGGTTCATTCCAACGCGTAGCACAGCGGGTAATATCAGGCGACTACTGGCTATAATAGAGGCGCACAGGGTTAGGCAGGAACACGGCACGATATTCGCAATTGATATTGAGAAAGCTTTAGACAGCTTGGAATGGCCCTACCTGTACGAAGCGATGAGACGCATGGGTCTGGGGGAGAGATTTCTCATATGGACTAGGCTCCTTTACACTGATCCCATAGCCAGAGTACGCACAGGAAGAACAATATCGCGAAACTGGCCGATAGGGCGCGGAACCAGGCAGGGATGTCCGCTCTCCCCGCTAATATTTGCCCTGGCTATGGAACCACTTGCCACAGCGGCCCGGACGGGGTAACCATACGAGAGCCTAAGAGTCAACCAGGACTATAATCATATAGCATTGTATGCGGACGATCTGCTATTATTCCTAAAAGGAGGGGATGAGCATTTAATAGGAGCACGAGATCTGATGGAGAGGTTTGGCTCCATATCTGGACTCAGGGTGAGCTGGGCAAGTCCTGCCGCTTCCCGGTGACGCGAACGGGCCAACCCCCGAGAGACTTAGCACGCCTGCAGTGGGAACCTAGTTGCTTGCCATACTTGGGAGTCCACATCTATCACGACTGGTCGAACCTTTACGAGGGGAACATAGGAAGGGCATACCGAAGCTTGCGAGCGGTTATGGACTTCTGGCAGACACTGCCACTATCAGTGGCTGGCAGGATTGCACTCCTCAAAATGGTAGCGCTTCCTCACCTCCTATACTACTTTAACGCACTGCCGCTCTGGATCCCGGCGACTTTTTTCAGGGACTTAGAGTCTCAGGTCCGAGAATTCATATGGGCTAATGGCCGCCGCAGAGTGGCCCTGACGCTGCTGCAGAGACCTATCGCGGAGGGAGGCCTAGCAGCCCCGAACTTTGAAACATATTATATAGTGGCCCAGCTGCAGTGCCTGGTTTGCAGCAAAGCCTTGGAACGAGGACAGCGAGAAGACCCCGGACACTCTGGAGTGTTTCTTAGAGTACACAGACCTCCAGGAGGAGACACCCAGGAGCTTAGGGTGCAAACCAAATGCTGGGGGCGGGGCCTACAGAAGATGGGAGTACGAACCCCATACTCACCAGACATCCCTCTGGACATGCTGAGAGCCCTCCCACACGGCGGGAACTGGCGAGACCTAGAGATGTGGATGGAGTTGGGGGCGACAAAAGTAGGTGATCTTCATAGAGACTCCGAGATGCTGCCGTTTGAGACGTTTCGGGTGGAGTATGGCCTACCACAGGGACACTTCTTGTTACACCGGGCGTTGACGACAGCCATTCGTAAACACTGGTGGACGGGTTCGACGGAGCCCCCGACGCAGCGAACCTGCTATTATATGGCTCTATCAGCGGGCACTATCAAAGCAGCATCATGCCTGTACAGGGCACTGCGCGCAGATGGACTGCGGCCATTGGAGAAGCTCCGACTCCAGTGGGAGGGGGACTTAGGCATGCCCATACCGAACAAAGAGTGGGATAACATACGAGCTGGGACGCCGAAAATGTCCAGAAATGCACGCTTCAAACTAATAAATTACTATGTCCTACATAGGGCATACCTGACCCCTGAACGAGTGAGTAGACACTTCCAAGTAGCAGATGCGGCCTGCCCAAGATGTGATGCGCCACAGGCCCATATAATGCATATGTTCTGGGAATGCCCTCAGTTGGAAGAATTCTGGACGCAAGTGGTACAAACAGTGGGCGAGGTCATAGACAAAGAACTAACATGCACTCCAGCACTCTGCTTACTGGGCTGGTTTCCACATTCGTCTAGAGTAAAGGTCACAAGCAGATTTCAAGACCTGGCATACACCTTGGCTAAGAGGGAGATAACCAAGACTTGGAAGGCAAGAGGGGGCCCTAGAATAGCAACCTGGCGTGGGGAGTTCCTGAGGTGGGCAGGATGTGAGGGCCGAGTGATGATGCGAGAGGCTAAAAGAGGACTACGAAATATAGAGATACCGAGGGCCTGGGAGGCGTTGGTACACGAATTAGAGTATCCAGAGCCAGAACCCCCAGACGACGAGGTAGAGACTGTATAGGGTGGAATCCCCTGACATGGACACGCCAACCATAATTAGCACACGCAATAATACTAGCTATCACATGAACCTTGATAAGCATACTACGCTGGAGCCACCCCAGCTTGCACACACACATCCAGAGAACTACTAACATTTTTCACCCATTTTCACACGAGAAGAGCTCATAATAGGTGACTCGGGGGGAGGGAGAAGGGAACTGGGTTTGTTGTGTTATCAGTGTATTGTTACTTGAGAATCTAAATGACTTGAATGTATAGCAAAGGCACAAAACGAAATGTGGAAAACTGATGCTCAATTATATAATGTGCCTTATGACTATGTAATACGCTGATGGACAGAGGAATAAAATCAATAAAGTCTGTTTAAAAAAAAAAAGTGAGTGTGAGGTAGCAGTTGGAGTCTTGGATTCGCATATGATTATGTGGAAAAGAAGGCCCTCGTCATTGTTAGGTTCACTCTTACGATTGATTGAGAGGGTGTTCAATTTTTCTGCAGTTAGAGATGTTGTCATGAGGTTGGTGTTGTCCGGAGGGTGAGCAGGGACCAATGAGCCAGCTGTTTCACAGTGTCTCAGATTATCAGTGTCAGGTTACCTGTCCTGTTGATGTATTAGCTAGGTGAGCCTGAGAAGGATTTACCTCTTAGTTTATGTTTCATTGTCCGTGGTGGTGGCAGTTTCATATTTAGAGATGAGTTTTAGGTGGTCAAAAATGGTAGTGCATATGTGTGGGTTAGTATCTGATGAGTGGGTCATGAGTTTAACGTTTTTGTAGATGCTAAAAAGACATTTACAATTTTGGTCTTGAATGTCAACCTACCATAAGATATCTTAATATCTTTTAATATTCAGAAAACGTCTTGATTTTAATGACACAGATCCAAGTAAAGGTACTGAGCTGTAGATAATCAGGTTTCGTTTACAATACTAATATAGTTAAGATTTCTAGAATTTGTTGCAAAAGCATAATGCATATTTGTTTATTTCATGTTCCTTCGCTGTTTCAAAAATATTACAAATGGAATTTTGCAGTTGAATTATTTATCCAGATTGGGTCCATAGTTCCTGCTTTGGGGGTTGTCCTGGGGGAGTAGGGAGTGATTCAAAAGAGGGGTCGGGTAGAGATTGATATGGGGGAGGGGCAGATTATACGGGAGGCTGCCAGGTCCTGGCTCAGGGAGTAAGAATGAGGATACAGTGGTATCCTAAGGGAGGTTCCGCGCAGGGTGGAGAATATAGATGTACGAGTGCATACATTTTTCATGATTGAATTAATGTTTTAAGATTGCATTAATTTTCCATCAGTATATGGCATGAACATGCAGCTATAAATATATGAAGCATAAATTATTTTAGAAACATTTACACAGTCTGGGGATAATGATATATTAACATCAATGATGAGGTTAGAAGAGTCAATACAGAGTACACAAATGGGAGAACAATTACAACTATATTTTGTACAATATTATGTAGCATTTAGGCGTATGGAGACAATTAGTTCATTCTTTGGAAGCAGCATAACGTAAACTGTAGATTAACTTAAATGGTTGTAATATTCTCGAATATGTCTGTGCGGCTTGGTAACAGGACGGTGCATCATTTTGTGGCTTCCTAGAGTAAATACTGTCTGGCAAGATTAGTCCATCAGTAATTTCTACTATGAAAAGGCTTGGTAATACTTTTTTACAGATTCATTTGCACGTAGGCGTGCTCATTGTCCAGTGGTGGAGATGTGCGATGATGACAATATATTTCTTGTAGACAGCCGAAAATAGTGCCAATGGTGAAAGGCAGACAGATGTGGTGTCTGTCTGTGATGCTTGATGCTACTAGCTTTGTTGAACATGTGAGGGTTGCTTTCGGTTGGATGTGCTTCTGAGTGCCCTGGAGGACTAAACACCAATGTTGGGCTTACTTAGCAGGCTGAGGAGGCAGCTTTGAGGTGCAAATCAGAATCATAATTTGAAAGTTGGACAGAGGTTCTGGCCCCTGGCAATCCAACAGACCAAGCAAACAGGGAAAGGGGGTCTTTGCTGTTCATCCTTCGCTGGACACCCAAGTGAAGACAATCTGGAAGGCACAAGCATGAGGAAGAAGAAGGCAGAGAGAGGAAAGTAGGCTGATGCGTCCCATAGGAGAGGACCATTAATTCTTATCTGGCCAAGACTGTTGCACCAAATAGATATGTCTTCTAACTATAGCTAGGGTGAAACAGGAGGAAACTGATGCAAGAGGAACAATCCCTGCCATTGCTTCACTGTTGCTGCTGGATTACTTCACACTACGTTCTTATTCGGCCAGAGGTATGGCACAATGCTGGCGAAATGGATTCTGCCACTCCTAAAGAAACATGCTAAAAGCAGGTGTACAACAGAGGAAGTGTTCCTCTACGGAAGAAGGAGACATAACAAAAACAACAATGTCATAGAAGGGCATGCGGATGCAAAATTGCAAATTAACAGTTCTGCTGTTGATTGAACAGAATGGGTCAGGTTTTTCTGGATACATTTTAATGCCCTCTGCTAACAACCACACGATTCCTGTGCAAGAATGATATTGTATTGTGTTGCTCTGTGTGTTATATAATATATGAAATGCACTTTTATGTATGTTGATAACTAAAGTGATGTTTTAAGGGGGGGCGCTAGTGAGCCCACGGCAAGATGGACTCACATTAGTGTAGCTCCGCCGGCCGGGACATCCATCTGCCTAATATCCGGGCCGACAGGAGCTATCGACGACGTTAACAGCGTGGGAGATGTACCGCAGCCCAGACCCCAAGCTATGGTGTGATTAGAGCCAGGGCACACCCAAGCAAATGACAACAAACAGAGTGCCGAAGGCCGTCTCCCTTCCCTAACATAGCGGCGGTCAGCTGCCGTTGGTGAACGAGCGGAGAGAGGTCTGCTCCATCCAAAGCAACGACAACGGAGCATCACGGCGACGGTGCTCCGCAGCGACCCAAGGGACAAAATAAACAGAAAAGATTGTGGAGCACCTAAACAGAGGAGATGCTGCTAGCTGTCCCGGGCGGCGTTGCCGGTCCGACCCGTCAGGAGAGACCGCCTGGCTGGAGAGACCATGCCCCGACCTTCCTAAAGCAGGAATCGAGGACGCCGGGGAGCGTGTGACGGCGCCGCACCCCAGAATGAGCAGGCAGTGCTGAGGACGCCTCTCCGGAGGAGCTGAGCTGGGCTGAGTTCGCGGCGGAGGAGAGGGCTCCCGCCATGCGAGCACGGTGTAACGTGCGCCCCACTGCCGCAGGGAATCGACTACAGACACAATGAGGTGAGGCCCGCGGTGCAGCAGAGACGATAAGGCGAGCACGAGCCAGGTTCATGGAGGCGCCATCTGTACGGCAATAAAAAAGCATGTAATAGGCCCAGACCCCTCACAGACAATACGAAGGGAACATATTTCAGTAATGATTGAGGAGTGAACTAGCTGATGCCTTCTGCCCCCGGGGGAGGACAAAAAAGAGGGGGGAGATAAACTCAGCTGTGGCTGTAAAGAAGGGACACGGACAGAGCTGATTGCAGCACACTCCAAGCATGCGGTATATTACTTGCTGGTCTGCCATCTTAGCGCTCCTCTCGCTCATTGAGGGCTCCGAGTGATAATCCAGGTGCTGTGGCTCTCCTAGGTCAGAGCCGAGCTGGGGGTGGTGCTGGAGGCGAATCAAGAGAAGCCCGGGAGTTGAGTGGAGGCTGCGGACATGGCCTAGGCATTGGAAGGCACCCTCCGGCTGGACCCAGCTATCCGCGTTTGTCACTGATACACGGAGATCACTGTAGGAATCACTGTGATGACATGAAAGAGTGAGGAGACGGCAGACACCGGTGATCCCTACGCTAGAACGTTGCTAGAACACAACAAGTTGGTGTAAGCAGCCACGAGAGAGAGAGCTGAAGGTCATCCTCACCCCCTCCCCCGTAAAGACACGAAGAAGAACTTTGAGATAGCAAAAATACAGCCAACTCTATATAATTGGGAAAACAGATCGGCAGCTGTCCCGTCTCACCTTTGAGGCGAAAAAGGCACCCAAGCTCACACAACATGTGCACTCAGATTCCGAACAGGATTCACCTTCTCAGGCGGGGGGATGCCTGGGGGCCACACTGCAGGCCATGCAACACAGGTTGCAGTCAATAGACGGGAAAATAGACGCCCTAAACATTCGCATGAATAATATGGCCTCCAAACTGGACAAGCATGCTGCCCGGCTTGCCACGGCGGAACAACGCATCTCAGGAGCTGAAGATGACTTACCAGGCCTAACCCGCAAGCAATTGAACATAGATAAGATCTTGGCCGTCATACAAGCAAAAAATGAAGACCTGTAGGCAAGATCGCGCCGCAATAACCTGCATATAATGGGCGTCCCGGAGTCTACGAACACAGGGCGCCTGGAAAATTATGTGGAGGAGATGCTGAGAAGTATCTTTGGTAGTGAAGAACTATCAGCGGTACTAATAGTTGAACGGGCCCACAGATCCTTACAGGCGTGGCCCCCTCCTGGAGCCCCCGCGACCGATCATCGCTAAGCTCTTAAATTACAGAGATCGTGACACAGTGATGCGCCTTTCACGGTGAAAAAGGCATTACTCGCTTTGATGCTAATGAGATATCTTTCTACCCCGATTTTACTGTCGCAGTACAGGCAGCACGACGCGAGTTTGGACCAATGAAGAAGAAACTGCAATCTTTGGGACTTAAATTCGCCATGCTGTACCCGGCTCGTCTGAGAGTGGAGCATGACGGCCGACATACTATACTTACTTCCCCCAAAGCAGCAATGGATTTCATCAAATCGGCGGGGTGTTCTCGTGGCAGCTCCCCGAACAGTGAAACAGACACCATGACGCCCTGGCATAAAGGACCTGACTAACATCATTGGTCTGCCTCCGCACATAAGCTCTAGCAAGGGATACTAAAGCTAAGCAGGAGAGAAATCTCATTATTACAATGCCTGGAAGATATAGTTGATACTGAATAAGGGGATCAATTTACAATGACGAATGGGTTGTTCGGCGAAAAAGCTATTGGGGGTACATTACGTAATTGCACTCCAGGAGGGAGGGTTGTGGATGGCATGTCCCCTTAAACGGAAGCACTGATCGGCATAGTCCCACTTATAGACTTCCCGGCCCCCTTCTAGTTACTGAAGGGTAACGAGCTCTTGCACCCCCCACAAGGGTAAACCCCACTGGGAATAAATGTATGATGTTCCATGTTATGGGCCCTTGGGGCCTTTTTGTACTTCATTGTTCAACTGTAACTGTTATCATATTTGGCATGGCTTTGGCGCATTTACACTGCCAAAGTGGGTGGGGGGGTTGTTGCTATTGGTTTGTTATGGAGACTCCGATGGTATGCTTCCCGTATCAATATCCGAACAGACATGCCCCTACCCCACAACCCCTCACACAGCACTCTAACAAATTGTGTGCATAAATTAATACTAGAGTGGACACCCTAAATCTGCTCATGTGGAACGTGCGCGGGTTGAATAACCCTAAGAAAGTTAGGCAGGTATTCGCATATCTTGATAGGCACTGAGTGCACATCGCACTTATACAAGAATCACATCTCACTCCGCAAGCTGCGGTTCATCTGGGGGCACGATGGGCACACATGAGAATGTCTTCCTCCTATTCCTCCTACTCAAGGGGAGTCCTTATTCTAATCCATAGAGGTGTCCCTTTCATCCCACTGCATTCTGAAACAGACAACCAGGGGAGATACATCATATGGCAGGGGAAGTGTGGGGCGCAACACTAACACTAATAAATGAATACGGGCCTAACACGGATGACCTCGACTTCTACACCAAGCTGTATGGACGAATTTATAAACTGCAACCATCCACCATTTTCTGGGGAGAGGGCTTTAACTTCCCATTAGATCTAAACATGGATAGATCCGGGGCCCCGCCTGTACAGACCAAACAAGCGTGCAGAGTGATCAGGGAGGGGATAAGAGACTGGGAGCTTAATGATATATGGCGGATCCGGAACCCTGGAAAACGAGAGGGCACATTCATCTCGACAGCACACAATATGTGGTCACGCTTAGACAACCCGGTTAGGAACCCGGCACATCAATAGTTGGACACAGACTGTGAGACATCTACCCCGAACGCTGTCGGACCACGCCCTGGTGTTGCTAACTTTGGCGATTCCAATAGAGGCCCCCCACCCCTTTCAATGGATACTACAGGCTTTGGCCTTGACAGACGCAGTTTTTAGAGATGAAGTAAAGACAGCTATTACACAATACTTCAATGAAAATAAAGGGTCAGTGGATACAGCAGGAGTACTATGGGAAGCCTTCAAGGCCACGATTCGGGGCACATTTATAGGGCTTAGGGTCGGAGTATTACAATCCCTGCGAACCCGCCTGTCTCAGCTGGAAAAAACTTTACAAACACTCGAGAGAACATATGAAGTCAACCCAATGCCTCAGACTCTGGCAGATATTCGGACACATCTCACTGAATACGCTGAGACTGCAGATCAGGAGATCCACTATTTATCGAAGCGCTGGGTGGAGAGAGCATATGGGGAGGGAGGGAGACCAGGGTGCAGCTTAGCAACTAAAATAAAAGGGCCTCGAGATATTCCACAGATATTAACTCTCACCACGCAGGACGGAACACGCCACCATGACTTCCAAGAAATTCTAAAATGTTTTGTGGATTTTTAAGCCACACTATACGGCGGGCGCCAGTCTGCGTCGCCGCATGAAACAGATGTATATCTAAATGACAAAGCGCTAGCATGGCTTTCACCAGGGCAAAGGGAGTTCTTGTTTCAACCAATAACAGAGGAAGAGGTTGGCGACGCCATTCGCTCCTTACCCAATGGGAAGTCGTCTGGAAGTGATGGCATTCCAGGCGAATTTTATAAAGCCTTCTCAGATCTATTAATACCTCATTTACTAAAAATGTATCAGGAGGCATATGACAAACAATCCCTTCTCCCTACTCTCCGGGAGGCACTACTAATTACATTGCTGAAACCCAGGAAACCACCCGAACAAGTAGATTCCTACCGCCCGCTATCATTAATTAATACTGATGTTAAGATCCTGGCAAAAATCATTGCTTCCCGGATCCAACCACTTATGCATGACCTAGTATTGCCTGATCAAGCAGGTTTTATTCCATCTTGGTCCACCACACATAATCTCTGCACCATATTTGCCGTTATTCATCAGTTGAATCACTCGCTGCCTGCTGCGGCGGTCTTCTTGGATCCCGCCAAGGCATTTGACTCTATACAATGGACTTATATGATTACTGTACTTGCCCGGATGGGAATACCACCTGCTTTCTTATACTGGATTCGGCTGCTGTACACGGACCCTGTTGCCTGCGTCCGAGTGAACGGTGTAATATCTGACCCATTGCGAATCTGCAGGAGAAAGCGATAGGGCTGCCAGCTCTCCCCGATCTTGTTTGCTCTCGCATTGGAACCCCTTGCTTGTATTATACGACAAAAACACGTGTCTGCAGCAATGCGGTTTCAGCAGCGGCCCCTTGCTATATCACTCTATGCGGATTACATGGTGGTGTATATCAGAGAGCCTAGAACAAATTTAGAACCTATGGTGAGGGAATATATCAAATTTGAATGGTACTCGGGACTCAGCAAAAATTGGAATAAGTCAACGGTGTTCCCATTAACACCGGCCACTATCCCCCACGTGATAGTGTACCCCCTGGAGTAGTGTACGGAACCTTTGAAATACCTTGGTGTATGGATACACCAAGACCTAGAAGTTGTCATACGACAAAACTATGGTACTGCTATCTCAAAACTGAGCAATCAAATAAATAGACTAGACTCCCCCTTTCGCTTGCTGATAGACTTGCAATCATAAAGATGGTTGTCCTACCTAAGTTTTTGTATCTATTTGTTAACATCCCCATTCCCCTTAGACAAGAATTCTTTAAGGCATTGCAATCTTGCATGACGACCCTCGCACGGGCAGGTAAGCAGCCCAGAATTAGCTGGCAGGCACATGCACGTCCATATACTCAGGGAGGGTTCGCTGCCCCGGATCTCTATTTGTATGTGCGCCCAAGCTCACTTCGCTCACTACTGGTATCACCCCCAAAGATACATAGCACATACTCCCATTGAGCAAGATGAAGAACACCCCCTCTCCCTTAATGCGCTATTACCGCATGGGAGCCCGATGACTAACCTTAAATCTGCCAGTCCCTTAAACAGCACAAACAGAGCATGGCAACTACTCGTTGCACAGGCACATAAGACCCCATTATACGCTGCTAAACTTCCATTGCTACACCATCCCTCTCTGTCAGTTACAAGAGAAACGGGAGCAATAATGATACTACAAGAGGCAGGGCTGAGGGACATGGGTGACGCCTTCCCTGCGGGATCCTTCCTCTCGCTCACTGAGTTCCTGGGGAACCGGAATGGTACTCTAATGCAGATCTTTGTATATCATAGATTAAGAACAGCCATGAAGGCGTTGTACCCCTGCTTCCCTCAGGAACCACCTGAGCTCAGTCTTTACAGACCCTACTCACATGCACTGACAGGGAAAAGCTCATTACTAAACTCTATGACTCTTCTCAGATGGATCGACAAGACTCAATAGACGCAGCCAGAGAGCGATGGAACGCAACTCTGGATACACCGTTAACGCTAGCAGACTGGGAGTTCTGTTGTGTACTATTAGATAGACTTACTTCTAACGGGAATCTCAAAATAATTCATTTTAAATACCTGCAACAGGCATACTACTCCCCTCTTCAACTCCACAAATATGGGCTGAGGTCAGAATCGACATTGTGTGAGGTGTGGGGCAGCTGGCGCAGATTTCTTGCACTTAGCATGGACTTGTAGTCCAATAGCCCAGTACTGGACACAGGTAACACAGACCATATCCAAAATGGTAGAGATGCGAATAGAATGCTTTCCCGCTGTATGCCTCCTGAGCCTAATCAAAGCTGTTCCACAAACGGCACGCAAACTAGTGGCTGTATCATTATTGCTTGCCAAGCGTAGAGTATTCATATGTTGGGGAGGGACGAGGGGACCAAGGTAGGCGGACTGGCTACGACATTTAGCATACTGTAAAACCCAATTGGAGGCCTATGCAGAGGCATCATTGCGACCTAGAGACTTTTGGGCCCCATATGTAACTTATTTGATGTCCACAACTGGAGACATATAACTTGATAGAATATATTGGAAGAATAGCAAGAGTGGGGGGTCGGGTATGGTGGGGGAGAAACTGCGTAGCAAGGGGGGGGCGGAGGGGGCGGTACGCCCCGGGCGGCACGAGATTTGGGGGCAACAGGTAAATTTATCGCCAGCACCCCCCCCCCCCTGCTCTTAGGCGCTCGGCGGCGGCAAAAGGCAGGGACCGCCACGGGCGGCAGAGTGCCTAGCTACGCCACTGGGAGAAAGTGCTAGGACACGAATGAGAAGGAGGCAAATGAGAGTGGCAGCAAAGCCAACCAATGATAAGAAACGGGCGGGCTCCAACCCTCTGTTCTTGGTAAGCCACATATGTCTCAAAACATGACTCGGGCGCTTGCTGTAGGCTCGTTGTAAAAACGCATTCAAAGAATGTGAATGCAAGGACAGAGCTCGCCTGTCCCCTGAAGGCCTCCGTCCATGCATGCACAGGTATTGGGAGGGTTGCGGAAAGGGAATCCCTGCCTCGTTGATGGTAAAGGGTTACTGCAAATTCAATCGAATGCCACTTCTGTGCTGCGACAGAGTAGTGCACCCGCTGCAGTGCAAAAATAATTCCCGGTCACTTCACAGATTCTGCGCAAAATTCCATCTGCGATGGGGGACCCAATATAATTACATCGGGCCCAACAAAACGTGCCAAAAAACCATTTCCACCAGAAGCGTAAGGAGTAAGTACATTTTTTGGGATACAATAACCAAGCAGTTTGATTAATTAACTTTGATAACAGTGCAGTACTCGATTCGAACTGTATCGATTGCAAAACACTGCAGGTCAGCACAAGGTCAACGTATGACATTGCATCTGCCTCTCTCTTTTTCAGCTTCGGGAACAAAGCAAGAGCACATCCCATCCCCCTCCGTTTGTGCACAGCAGCGAAAACGGTTTCGCAAGAAGGATGGATGACAAGCGAACAATTTCAGCACATTTTCTAAACGGGGCCCTTGGCCGCCACGTCACGGCCTTTTTCCAGCGGGTGATATTTATGGCCCTTGGATCTCCATCTCGGTTCGGGATGCACACGTTTCGGTCCTGAGAGCACAGGAGGGCGCACGAGGCGGCCCTGATCAAAGGGCATTAAACATGCGGCCCAGCAAGTGCTCAGCACGGGCCGCTTGTTAGGCCTTTCCACTGTGTATTATTCATGAGCACTCAATTAGCGGGTTTATTATTCATGAGCATACACTTGGCTGCAGTGATTGCCGACGACTTATAGTCAGAAAAAAGCTGCGCGTTAAATCAAGCCTCCTCGCTCATTTTTTATGGCGACGTGGATCATAAGGATAAGAGACTCCTCTAATGGATTCTAGCTGTTTTGTTAAGATCAGATGAGCAACCTTCGATGATAATGTTAAGTGGTATTACACCATGCGGACGGCGGCAGCTCATTGGGCTCAGCCCCTGCTGCAGACATATGAGTTAAATGTTCTGGTCATCTGCGTCGCAGCCGTTAGTTTCTCCGAGGTCGATAAAATGACTGCCTGGGGATAAGCACTGCTATAGCGCTGCATACATACCTGCTGCCTGTGGCACTCAGTAAGAGCTATAAAGACGCTCCGACAATGCCCGACCTATGCAAATACTACTACTGCTTATTATGTGTACACACAATGGGCAGGCGTTTGTGAAAAGTCCCAGAGATGATTGTCATCTATAGATCGAATTGCCACTATTATTGCTTGAGTGAGAGAATTTCTTTGTTTAATCATTTACGACTAGGTGAGTGCCAGGCTCGTCAGAAGTTAACGTGAAGCCTGGGGACAACACCTAATGCGAGGCCTTCTGAACGCTTCTTCCATTTTGGCCTGGGGCAGCTGTTTCTAAATATAAAAAAAAACATGGGAAACATGGCATCTGGCACTTTCTTGTGCCAGGTGCATGTAGATGGCAGGCTTGCTTGCAATAAATAATTATAAATAAAGGTTGCCGAAGAAGAGGAGAGCGGAGCCCTGGAAAGCGTAGGGCCTGTGGCATAATGACACATCTACCAAACCCCCTTTGTTATGGTCCTTAGGTGGTCTCTGAATGTTAGAAGGGTTGGTTTTGTTTTAATTTGAAAGGCGGGAGCATTCAATGCATAGGTTACGGTGATAGTTTAAGTTTGTAGATTTATATAGCGCAGCTTATTATGCATGAGGGTATCCAGGCGCTGTCCACGGTCACGGGGAGATTAAGTGATTTGCCCAGAATTACAGGATGTTGCACGGAGACACGAACCCGAATTCCAAGCCCCCAAGTCTGCAGCTCTGGCCGCTACACCACATCCTCTGCGCACTTAGTCACTGGAACCAAGCTATACCCAACTGATGAGGCATAACTAGGGCGAAAGCAGTCCTGGGTTGCTTGTCTTCCAGTTCGGGGAGGATCTGGCTTGGAAGTTCGGGCTGGACTGTTCCTATTGGACCAGGGTCAGGACTGATTTGAATATAGCTGGGTCCAAACTGAGGTGACATGGTGTGCAAAGTAACGATGGATTGGGAAGGCCTGAGAAATTACCAGTGGCTGAGATTAATGTGTCGCCCTAAGTGGGACTGGTAATGCCAGACGTGGGTCCCGTACGCACTATGTCACTGGAACCAAGCTATACTCGGCTGATGAGCCCATAACTAGGGCGGAACCGGTTCTAGGTTGCTTGTGTTCCAGTTCAGGGAGGACCTGGCTTAACAGTTCATGCTGGAGTGTTCCGATTGCAGCAGGGTTAAGACTGATTTACATATAGCTGGGTCCAAACTGAGGTGACATGGTGTGCAAAATAACAATGGATTGGGGTGCGGCTCGAGAAGTTACCATTGGCTGAGATTAATTCAAGCATTCCAGCCATCACTTTTTTGTATAGTTTAATGTGTTGGCCAGATGTGGCTCCTGTGCACACTTTGTCACTGGAACCAAGCTGTACCGGCTGATGAGCCAATAACTAAGGCGAAACTGGTCCTGGGTTGCATGTTTTCCAGTTCAGAGAGGACCTGGCTTGGCAGTTTGGGCTGAATTGACTAAGATAAATTCAAGATTTCCATCCATCAGTTTTTTGTATACTTTACTTTGCTTGGGTTTGTCACTCACCCAAGAAGACAGTGAGCTCAGTGATTTTCCACTTACCTGTGCCAGCATCCAGCATCCTGATTTCACCCGAGTTCAGCGATTATCCACTTACCTGTTCCTGAATCTTGCATCCCGAGTTTAACCTAGCTGGACCTGGATTCACCGCTCCCTAAAAAGACAAAGAAAACAGATAGGTCCCGGTATTCCTTGAAAGCATTCGACCGTGCGACCACGCCCAGCATACTAGCGACGATTCAAATGAGTGAATATTTGTTGTGGGATCCCAAAAGACCTTTTCATTTCCATATTGCAGACTTTCATTGAAAAAGCACAATAGTTTACCAAAGACTAGAGACTACCAAGAACTAACTCTATTCTCAAGGTTTACTCTAGAAGCTTGTAGAGAACTGTGAAGAGAACTCTTGAATGGGACAATCATCATGCACTAAGGCAGTGTGAACATTCAATCCTGATATGAAAATTGTGTTACAGAAAGATTGTGAATAAACAACAATCCCTAAAAGGTAAACAAATGTACAAGGGGAATGTCCTTCCTGATTGATTTTGCTGAGTAGCAAATGTGATATAATAGAGAAGGCCAGAAAGGTGTGTGCTCACAACTCTGTTTCTTTTCCCAGATAATCCAACCAGTCACAGAGTATAGGAGTTTCGCCCCTGGATGCCACCCCACGGGAATGATACCTTTCGCATGGGCCCAGCAGAGCGTTAGGACCTGGGAGTGCAGTGTCGTTCTTTCTTCCCATTCCCCCTTCCCTTTTACGACACCTGCTAAGACTTCTGACCAGGTGGTCGGGGGGGCTAATCATCACCCCTGCAGAAAATCTGGTTTACAGGTGAGTGGCCGCAACATCAATAATCTAAGCATACCCTTTCACAAAATGGGCATAGTATTCAGCCAGCCCTAAAAAAGACCAAAGGGTATCTCTGTCTTTAGGTGGAGGAGCATCTCTGACGGCTTTGATTAAACAAAACTTGGGTTTTATACCAGATGAAATAATTGAGTGCCCTGAATATTCAAATTCTTGTACACTAAACATACTCTTGTCACGTCTAATGTTCATAACAGTGTTCGACAGCACACCTAGCACATTACTCAGAATTTTGTTATGTAATTGAATACTTTCTGAAAAAAATTAAATGTTGTTTTGATACACTTGCAATACAGCCATGTCCCCCAGCAAATTGCCCATCAACTTCTTGAAAACACTAGCTGCTGAAGCTAGGCCAAACAATAATCTAAGATATTTATCTGCACCAAAAGGGGTTATGAATGTTGTGAGCTCTTGCGATTCGGGTGTGAGGGCAATCTGATGGTTTGCCAATCTTAAGTCAACTAGTGAAAAAACTGTGCCCCTCCCAAATTTGCTAATAACTCCTGTATCTTTGGAAGAGAATGGCAATCAGCTAGTATGTTTCTGTTTAAGGTACGTAGATCAGCACACAGTCTTATCTCCCCAGATATTTTCTGGGCCACAACAATGGGGGGAACCCACTGAGGAGACTCAGTGGGTGCAATAATTCCTTCAGAGCATAGTGTTTTGAGAAACTGCTTCAGATCCTCCCTAACACTAAGAGAAATAGGGCGAACTTCATAAATCACTGGTTGCGCTTGTGGCTTGAGTTTGATACAATATTCATAACCTTTGACCAAACCCACCTGTTCACGAAACACATTGACATATTCACTCAAGATAGTTTCTATAGTGTTACTTTGTTCACCATCCACATAAGCTAAGATAATGTCACCAACAACCACAGGATTTTCAGAACCTGGTTTAAGATATATTCCCATTTTCGCTAAATCCTGCCAACCAATGATGTTTTGGCCCTTTACTGCAACATGTTTAGGATATTGTGCACCTACCTAAACATTGAATTTTGAGGTAAAATATCCAACCATATTAATATCTTTTTCTCCAAAAGCTTCGGGACTGACATCAGATGGCAATAGTGTTGTGTTATTTGTCCAATTTTTATAGAATGTGGAATTTCTTCATATTGTTATTGGGAACCCTGAATCTGCCATGACTGGCAAAGATACATCACCAATACTGGCTTCAACCTAAGATCCCTTCACAGTACTTGAACGTGTGACAGCATTGCACTCTATTGTCAAAACTACATTGCTGAGTTTCTCAGGACACCAAATATACACGGGAATTGCCCAAGTAATCCTCCACTATCTGGGCTGTAAATATGCACACAAACAAAAGTGATGCAGAGGAACAAATATCCTAAAGATTCAAAATAGGGTACATTCAATTACTCCTATACACTGGTTCGAAGTCCCATTAAATTCACATATATTTCAATAAGGTCACATCCCACGCTCATTCCAGGTCATAACCACAATTTATTTTTTATCTGGTTAGGACCAATAATTCTTTTATGTATCAACTTTGAACAAAAAATCCAACGAGACAAATATACACAGTATACATTCACAAATCATACAAAATTACACAAAACAAGAATAGTCGTTTCCTAAGCCCCAAATTTACAAAGAAAGTGTCCGTTCCTTAAGTACAATGCGATCCACTGTGAGGTAATCCTTTGCACATTAGAGGTACCCTATTCACCTCTAAAAAACTTTCTCTATGTGCAGGTCCGTTATTACGTTTTATTCAATATTCGACGGATTCCTCCTTCTCCAATTGTCGACACGCTTCAGCCCCATTAGTTGGGCCTCATCAGGACTGGGGTGCAAGGAGCCACCTAAAGTACAATTTCACAATATATAAATAATCTTAATTTCGAAATACCTACGGATAAAGTACAAGGCTGTGCTGAAAAAGCCCCAACATGCGCTTAAAACACAAGTGAGTCTGGTGACGGGGAATAAATCCCAAAGGCATCAAAAAAGAGAAAAAGAAAACACCACACGTGTGCATACCAATTTAATCACATCTAGAAAAGGAAAAATTCAAAGACCTCCAAGAATCTAAGTGCATCTAACCACTGAGTGCTCAGATCTTGTCAGAGATAGAAAAGGGGTATACCTATCCATTCCCAACCTGCTGTGAATCCTATTACTGAATCTCCTACTCAAAAAAGCCAACTCTAAATGTCGTCCCGCCTGAGGTGCGAAACACTTACTGCTAGATACTGCCGTAGAATTGCCGAAGTTAAAATGCAAAGCAATTCCTTGCGTCGAAAGACGTCGTAACAGTACCTCGAATTCTGCCCCACTTCTAAGGCTGAAACAAAAGAAAAGAAAACACGATCTACATCATAAAACTTATAGTGATATAGCAATCTCGTGCAAGTTAGCCGGAGTGTTGTGCTAAAATCGTGTACCTGGAAACATCCTCCACAGGGATGCGCCTCCGGGGACGGGCTATTCTCGGACCACAAAATGCCTGGTAAATTCTTTAGATATAGCCGCTGTAATAGAGTGAAAAACGCTCCCGTAAATGTATATCCACATGAGACCAGCAGGAATGCTGTTTACTAAAAATCGAGACTCACCCCCACTCGCATGTGTATCCATTTCACCACGGTCTTCGCGTGAGCATGGAACGCTTCAACGCGGACTCCATCAGTGTCTAAATTAAAACAACGCATACCCGGCTCATATCCGGGAAGGCCACGTGGATGTGAGACCAGTAGAACTGGAAGAGTTACTTCCGTTCAACCTATATTTTCTAAATGAAACAAGACCTCCCTATAGTGGTTCTCAGTTCTAATTATTAATACGGTAAAAGGAACATAGAATAACTGTGCCTCCCTCAGTGAATTCTCGAATGTTATAAATTAATAAGAAAAAAAGGGAAAAAAAAGGAATATAGAATAAACACTGGTTGTGCAATGAATTAGTATAAAGTAGGCTGTGTTCAAAGTTGATACATAAAATGATTATTGGTCCTAACCAGATAAAAAATTAATTGTGGTTATGACCTGGAATGAGCGTGGGATGTGACCTTATTGAAATATATGTGAATTTGATGGGACTTCGAACCAGTGTATAGGAGTAATTGAATGTACCCTATTTTGAATCTTTAGGATATTTGTTCCTCCGCATCACTTTTGTTTGTGTGCAGAGTTTCTCAGGACAGACATCAGAGACATCAGACTCAGAGGCACATCAACATTATTAATACACACTGATTTGTTGTTAGTTCTACACACTATTTGGAAGTGATCAATTTCTTTGCATAACATACAACGTTTTCCAGTGACAGGGCAAATAGGATTATTACTGAGGTAATTTTTAGACCCATGCCTGTAACAAGCATAAGTAGATTTCTTTGTCATATTTTTCCCACTTTTCGGCAAGAAGAACTGCACCCACGATAATAGGATTCAATATCTGCCGCAGCGATACCTCCACAATAAGTAGATTGAAAGCATTTACTGAGGGCAACTCAGGGGGTTCCACCCTGCAAGAGGAAGCTGTTTAGAATGGAATTGAGTGTTCAGAACCATTTCCGTGGAATATCGTATAGAAAATTCTGCAGCTGGTACAAAAACCAGAGCAACAATACCATTTTGAAAATTGACGACCTACCATTCAGTGATAAGGGCAAGACCGACCAAACCCGGATATCTTTTGTTCTCAAATGACCCATCACAGACTTCAAGTTACGCGACCACAACAACGCCTCATCAGGGGACACAATAACACTGAGGTACTTGAACCCACCCGATGCAATCTGCAATCCAGATGCCAACCTGAGGTCCTGTGTACAGCTGCCTGCCGAGAACACTGTAGACTTTGACGCATTAATGTATAGGCTGGAGATTCGCAAAATTTGCAGGATGCAGGACCTGAGCTCTCGGGGACGGTTAGGAAGAAGAGGACATCATCGGCATAAAATGCTATCCTATCGGAGAGTCCCCCCCATTTGAAACCATGAACCTGAGAGTCCATGGTACCCACACTGCCAGAAGATCCTTGGCAAGGGCAAACAGCAAGGGGAACAGGAGATATCCCTGCCTTGTCCGTCGCCGTATTATAAACTGCTTCGATCTGGCATCGGCCACCCGTACCGTCGCTATCAAGTCAGTGTATAGTAGTCTGCGATAGGAAATAAATTTAGGGCCGAAATCTAAGCAATAACAGAGTATAAATAAGTACTCCCAACTCATGGAGTCGAAGGCCTTATCAATATCGGCAAGAAGAACTGCAGCTGGACCCTCCAGCCTATCGGCTTGCGCCAGCGCTTTATATTGATGCCAAATATTGTGCATAAATTCAGCCTGATCGGGATGTACCAGGTCTGGGATCAACTGCATGAGCCTATTTGCCAGTGCTTTCGACAACATTTTGAGTCTTTATTATTGATCCCGTTTGAAGCCAGAATCCAGCTGAAGATAGCTTGCCTGACACACAAAGCCCTGTATTATGATGCCCCCTTGTACCTAGCACAAAAGCTCACAATCTCAGGAGGCAGCCACTCCTTGTGGAGCACTAGCTCGCTCCGGCTGCACACTCCTAGATTCAGAAAGAAATGACATACGCACACACCTTCTCCAGATCTTCCCTGAAAAAATTGAAAACTCTCCCATCAGATCCTCATTTGAACCCATTGACCATCGTTTCCAACCATGTGCAAATTTTGAAAAAATGCATTTATCTAAGTGCCATGTAGCGCACACTTTAGGGGGGCCATAGGCCCCCGGGCACACTGGCTTTACATTACCTAATTTTCGATTACCAATTAGGTAATCGCAAATTAGCTAATGCAAAACCATTTGCACCTATGGGCTTTTAGGTCCATAGGAACGAATGGAGTAGTATTACCTAATAGCGATTCCCTATTTACTGAATCGCTATTAGGTAATATTAAGGAATCGCTAAATCTTTGGCAATTCCTTACTTACATAGCATTTTGTGATCACCAAATAGCGATTCGGTATAAATCGCTATTTGTTAATCGCAAAATGCATTTTTGATACATGTGGCCCCTAAAGTGCCCCAGCAGGGCAATTTAGCAAACGCCACAGTGTTTGCATCGACCGGCATACATTACCTTTCTGCTCGTGACTGTTAGAATAGGGTTCCTCTTTAAGTAGGGTGGTTACCATTCAATACAAAATAACATACATTTTGAAAATAAAAACGATATTTTATACATATTAAAAATGTGGTTACTTGAATGCAGCAAATAAAAGTGCCAGCCAAACAGAATGTGTTGGGTCCAACCTAAGTGAGTGAAGAGGATTTATTTTTCACTGTTGTCCGGCTCAGCATGTAACAAGTGAATGGCGGATGACCAGTGGCTAGTCAATTACTAAGGAAACTCATTCCCCCACAGCAATCTTGTATCATCACTGCATGGCTGTCCACAGGTTACATCATAGTTTTCATGTAACATAAATACCCCTATATCTCGATGACAATTGATATGAGGGATTTTGAAGATACAGCGAATCTCTCAAATGAAAGTGACTTATCGTTTCATGCAAATAAATTACATTTATGATAGATTTCCTATCGTTTATCAAGGAAACACAAGTGATTTTTAACAAAATATCTGTGAATTCTACAATTTTTAATAAAGCTGAAGGTTATAACTAGGACAGTGCAGTGTGATAACACTACCACTCACTTCTCGGAAAATGGTAAATTCCATCTATCCACCATGTGCCCTATAAGGAAGGCCCGGCATTACAACAGGCATTACAACAGGAAATATTACTCTCCTGGTTGAATGCCTAAGCTCATCACATCAGTCAATAAAGAGGCACTTTCAGTTATAAGCCAGATCCATCGGAATTGCCAATGCTTGCTTGTTCTTTTAGAAATATTCTCTAAACGATTTTCGATCCAGCTGCTAGATGGCAAGCTATTGAGAAGCATGTAAATAAAGAACTTTGTGGAAGATTTACTAAGATTTTGCGCCGTGTTTACATCACAAAAGTGACGCAAATCGGCGCAAAATCTTTTTTTCCCAATTTGCTTTCCAGCGTTAAACTTGTTTAGCGCTAGAAATAACTGAGAAGTAATGCGAAGCAGCGCATAGCACTGCTTTGCATTACTTTGTGCCATGGGGGCATACCAAGGGTGGTGGCTGGGCATTCCCAAGCATCCACCCAAGGTTTCTCACGCTAAACCCAATTTATTAAATAAAGTAGATTGGGTTTAGCGTGAGAAAACTGCGCCCTTTTCAAGTAGGCGCAAGGAAGGAGAAATGCTTTCAGTTATCCTTCCTTTTCCGACTTTGCATGTGTGCTGCACTTTACAGAACACATTCAAAGTGGAAAAATAGTAAAACCTATGCTAGATTTACGGAGGCACCCTTGCACCATGGCACAAAGGTGTCTCCATGGCGCATGGCAGCTGATTTCAGCGCCGGAGCTAGTGAGAGGGGAGGAGAGTGCCTTATTTTAGTAAATAGGGCGCTCTCCTCTTCTCTCTTTTTCACGTAGCGCAGTGCAGCATTTGCCACTGCTGCAGTGCGCTACATGAAAAAATAGTACATCTGCCCTATAGTTCACTATAAAGAGGCCTAACACCTAATTGTCATTGCGCGCTATAAAAATACTCAAATGAAGCAAGACTTTAAAGCTACTGGGTATAGTAAGTAATTGGTTTCTATTGGTGTTCTGATTTGGACCAGCACTTTAAATTTAAATCTCTCCCCTTAATTCTTTCTGATTCTGCTGGAGCGAACACAACCATGTCTTCATAAACACCTTGTCCATCTGTCTTGTCTGGTTAGTTATAAGACCTCAGTGCAATGAAGAAAGCATTCCTACCCTAGCAAGAGTTGAAACTAACCCTGGGCAGAGTTCGCGTAGTTGCGCTACGCGGAATTCCGCGAAGTCGCAAAAAAACTCTGCGAGCTATGCGGAGTTCCGCAAGCACACGGAGTTGCTTGTTCTGCCCGTTCGCGATGCGTTTTTTGTGTTCGGGGATGCTTTTTGCGTGCTCGGGGGGAAATATCACGCAAACTTCACCACGCGGTCGCCAATGGGCGCGGCCATCTTGTTTTTTCACTTTTTGCTATGGTTCTCGGCCTGTTTTTCTATCCTCCCTATATCTTTTCAATCCTTTGTTTCTAGAAACATTTTTGGATCTTTTTATTTATTATCTATCCCTCTCTATTCCTGATTGTATATTTTGCGTTTTTCCTACTTTTTGTGTGTTTTTAGTGCGTTTTCACTCTTTTTCTATTACTTGCTTTTTTCATTTCTTTTACTTACTTTCTTACTTCCTACCTTTTCTTTTCCGCCCCCGCCTACCCAGAACCATGGCACAGAGCCTTAAGAAAACCAAGGGCCAGGGGAAGAGGAGTGAGAGCCGCGACTGCCTTCCTTGCGGAAGGCGGCGCCCACAAGGGGTGCAGCCACAGGCCTTATTCACTGAGGCGGAGGTGGCCGCACTGGTTTGTTTCGTCCAGTGTCACCTCCCCTTAACCCTGGCAGCAGGCGGCAGGCCTGGATCCGGGTCCGGGCTCCAGGAGCGTCACCGGCGGTGGGAGAGGGTGCGCCGGGCAGTGTTTCGCTGCTCTGGGGTCCAGCGCACCCGTAACCAATTGACGCACCGGTGGTCCGACATCCTGGACTGGGAGCAGTACCTGCTGGACCTGCTAGGTGTTGAGGTCCCGGGGCTTGGTGAGTAGCTAATTATATTACTATTGTGTTCTTCTGTTCTGTGTTATTACGAATATTATTTTTTTCGCAAATAGCTAACATGCTGCTGCTGCTTACATGCAGGTAACTTATGTTTAAACATCTTATTATTATGTGATTGTTACATCCAGACAGGTGCTCATGCTCAGCGCTAATAACTAATCGTAATTGTTTGCAACTTTGCGCTCTCTTGGGCTGGTTATGTAAGAGAGGTTAGAGAATTTAAGTTAGGTAATGCATATAGGAAAGACTCCAGTCCTTTCCTTTGTCCCGTCAGGCTCTCCTGTCACTAAGATAGTGGTAGTAGTTAGTATTATTTGGTAATTTAGCGGCCTGCGTGACACGTCCTCTCACATGACTTCAGTCCTAGTAGAACCTTTTGTAGTTCGTTCGTATAGTGAGTGAATAGAATAGCAACTAACCAATGGTGTATGCAATATGCATGCGTCCATCCATGCATTAAGAAGAATAAAAATGCAGACTTAGTAATTGACCCGTCAAAGGGGGTTTGAGTTGGAGACAGAGATGATTGGGAATGAGATCGGAACTTAGTAGAAGCAAATATAATTTTTTTGCAATTCATTCCAAAGTCTGGAATAGGCGGGCTAGGTATGTTTAGGATTCAGGAATCGGAATTGAACTGTGGAATAATAATGAACAGATGGTACTCGACTGCAATACATACTAGTCGCCTACTACTAGTCGAATAAGTCGATCTTTAGGATAGGTCAATGTTATTGAAATTGCCGTTTCCTCTCTAAAAATATTTTTAGAGCAATTATATTTATTTATTTAACACAAATCATTTTTTGTCTCTTTAATTGTGTCTTACATGATCAGCATCCAGGGGCAAGAAGAAGACTGGGTAAGCTGGCAGTGCGGCGGGTGCAGGAGCTGGAGGGGCCTCCCAGGAGCAGCAGGAAGCGGCCTCAGGCGCAGATGGCTCTGTTGCTGGCCCCAGTAAGTCCTCCTGGTGTTGTTATATTTTAATATTTCCCTAACTTTTACCGCTCTATTATTTCCATTTCCTAATTTAAATTTTTCCAAAATCCTCTTCAATCTATCTGTATCTAAATTCTTGTTTTTGCTCCATTACCTACTACTAAGTACTAGTACTAACATTGTTTCTAGTGTCTGTTTTTTTTTTTACATCAAATCAAACTGCATCTGACTAACCTCTGCTCTGACTCTGTATTAGTCTGTCTGTAGCTTGTTTTCTTCTGGGTTTCACTCAGCTTTCCCTCTCCCTTTATATGTGGATTGCCTAGTAGTGGTACTGTAAGACTCAGAGAACCCATTGGTCCTAGGCTACTACTAGTACTAGTTCTAGTAAGGACTCCTTACTACTACTAGTACCAGTAGCACTAATCTGCTGTGCAGATTGCATGCCCAAGTAAGGTATTCTCCTCAGGTTTGTGAGATAAGAAGGCTTTAGTCTCTTTTACTGTCTCATCATGCTCAATCAGTAATGGTGGTCACTCACGTTGGACAGGACACCCGAAAGTGGTGTATTTTACTTTTTCTAATCCAGGCCTAGTACTTTTTTTAGTAGCAGCAGTTGATGGTGAACACTGAACAGTTGATTACCGTGCACCATGGCTGGAAGGAAGTATGAGGAGTAGGAGGCACCATTATTTTCCAACTATGAGAGACCTCATGTCCGCCCAGTTGGCCACTCTTTCTTCTTTTCAAAAAATGAGATGCACCAATAACTCTAGTCACTGAGTCCAGTCCTTTAAGTTGTCCTCTTCTTGAGAGGCTTTTCAAAAATTGCCACTGTTAGAACGGGGAGGGTTCAAATCCCCACCCGTTGCTACCCAAGGTTAGAATTGGGGGTCCCCAGTTGGCTGAGGTAGGTACCTTAGTCCAAATAGGGACCCTTGCTTCTAAGTCAGGGAAAGGAAGGACACCTTTTCAGATAGCCCCTGCTCACCCCTCGGTAGCTTGGCACGAGCAGCCAGGCTTATCTCCAAGGCAATGTGTAAAGTATTTGCAATCCCACTCTCAGTAACCCAATGATGACACCACAAATGGACTCCACACGAGTTTCATAAAAAACAACTATAAGTTTATATAAAAAGATATACGATGAGACCACACGATAAACATCCAACATATGCGTATTTGTAATATTTCACCTGGCTGGTTATTAGGCCAGCAAGCCCTTGTAGGTTCTTGTAGTATTAATGAGCAATTTTCAATGATCCCACTGCAGTGCTAAAGCAAAGCTATGCAGTTCGTAATGCAAGAATCAGGCACTTTGTAATGTAAAAATAATGCAGTTCGTTATGCCAAAATAATGCGATGCGTAATGCAACAATCAGGCAGTTCGTAATGCAAAAATAATGCAATGCGTAATGCAACAATCAGGCAGTTCGTAATGCAAAAATAATGCAATGCTGTCGGGAACCCCAGGGGGGATTTTGCACTCCAATAACGCTTTGCCCCAAAGTAAGCGGTCGGACACTTTGGATGTCTTATGGGTTTGGTTTATTTAGAACTGTGAAAACAATGAGAGTCCAGTTTGTGGGAGTGGCTCCTGTTCTTCACCGGTTCAGGGATGGCCTGGGGTTTTCACACGGAGTTCCGTTGTCCTCCAGGGAGTCGGGGGAGGGTCATAGGGAAAGAAAACAAAAAACAAGCCACGGGTCAGTGGACGATTCTCAGGAGACCTGATTACAGGGAAGGGAGTGTGAGAGACCACCGCGCCGCTACCATGTGAAACCCAGCAGAGAAGGCTAGAGCGGTGTCCACCCCAAAGAGCTACCCGTTCCCTCCCAGTGACTTGGAGAGCCCCTGTAGTCGACGACGTACCTGCTCCAGCCACGCTCCTCCTGGAGAGTGGCGGGGCGAAGAGTGGTGTCGTTGGCCTCCTGGCGTAACTCTGCTTTCCGGGACCTTTGGCGGAACTCCGGGGTCATCAACAGCCGGACGAACTCCACTATGCGTCCCCGGCGTCTTCCTCTCTTCCTCACTTTTTTCCGCTGTCTCCTCGGCGTGCGCACTCGTACGCACGACTACTTCCTTCTTGTCCTCGGCATCTTCCCCCGATAGGAAGGTTGAGGTTGACGTCACGCCTACCATCTCCTCCTCTCGTCCTCTCCAAGGATTTTTAAAGGGACCGTCCACGTCCTGCACCTGAAGCAGCAGGACATCAGTTACAGTGGGAGTCACATAGTCCTGTTCCCCGGGAACCTCCCGACACACCCTTCCCGCAGGATTTCCCCGATCGGGGGAAAGAGGGTAACGGGACAGAAAATCAGCGTTTCCCTGCTCAGTGCCCTTATGGTGACGGACCTCGAATGGATAAGGCTGCAGTGCCAAAAACCACCGGAGCACCCGGTCATTACAACCCTTGTTTCTTTGGAGCCAAGTCAGAGGGGCGTGGTCGGATTATAACACAAAGGACCTACCTTCAAGGCAATACCTTAACTTCTCTATACCCCATTTAACCGCTAGGCACTCTTTTTCGATTTTGGGATAGACCCGTTCTCTAGGGAAGAGTTTCCTGCTAATGTAAAGGACTGGTCTCTCTAAGCCCTCGTTGTCATGCTGGGACAGAACTGCGCCTATACCCACCCCAGATACGTCTGTCTGGAGGATGAAAGGCTTCCGGAAATCAGGGGTCATCAACACAGGGGAGGTGGTCAAGGCGGTTTTCAGGGTCTGGAAGGCCACGTCCTCAGGGGTTGAGGGGGAGTGGAACTGTGAGGCGGTGGCTGACTTCTTTAAAAGGTCTGTGAGGGGAGCGGCAATGTTGGAAAACTGTGGGATGAAGCGCCGATAATACCCCACTAAACCCAAGAAGGCTCGTAGTTCGCGTTTGGTGGTGGTAAAAGGGGTATCCTGTATGGCCTTCACTTTTTCTGTTTATGGGTCTATCAAGCCCTTCCCCAACACATATCCCAGGTATTTCACCTTCTGAAAGGCAAACCTGGATTTCTTTGCGTTGATGTGTAATCGTGCGGCCCTGAGTTCTGAAAAGATAGCACCCAGATGAGTCATGTGTTCCTCCCAGGTTTTGCTATACACCACGATGTCATCTAGGTAGGCCAAGGAGTAGGTCAGGTGTCGTGCTAGGAGTGTGTCCATCAGCCTCTGGAAACTGGCCGGAGCCCCGTGTAACCCGAAAGGCAGGACAGTGAACTGGTATAGGTCGTCAGGTGTGGAGAAGGCTGTTTTTTCTTGATCTTCGGGATTCAGAGGAATCTGCCAATAGCCCTTGGTGAGGTCGATGGTAGAGATGTATCGGGCCTCACCAAGGCAATCTATTAATTCATCCACCCTGGGAAGGGGATAGCCATCCTGTTTTGATATGCGGTTCACTGCTCTAAAGTCGATACTGAACCGGATACTGCCATCCGGTTTTGGTACCAGCACTATAGGAGAGCACCAGTTGCTACGGGAGGGTACTATAACCCCTGACTCCAGCATCTGTTTTACCTCTCTCTGGATGGCCAGACGTCGTGCTTCGGGGACCCTGTAGGGTCGTTGTTTAACTGTGACACCCTCTTGGGTGGGAATGGAATGCACGGCCAGATGCGTTCTTCCAGGCTGGTCAGAGAATATATCCCTAAAGGAATGAAGGAAGGTGTGTATCCCGTTCTTCTTGTTCTCTGTTAGATCAGTATTGATGACGGTTGCATCGACAGTGTGCGAGCGGGTGTCCACCGTGGAGACCTTATGGCCTTTTTTGGTGGAGGACCCAGCCATTTTTAAGAAGGTTTATGTGATACATTCGGGTCTTGGAAGAAGAAAGACCCAGAATATAGGTGGTTTTGCCTATTCTCCTCAGTACAGGAAAAGGGCCTTGCCACTCTTCTTTTAGTTTGTGAGTGGAGGAGGGAAGTAAGACCAATGCCCAATCGCCTATACACAATTCTCTCCAGCGTTTGCCCTTGTCGTAGACGTGTTTCTGTTTTTCTTGGGCCTTCTCTAGGGACTCATGGGCCAGGGTTCTTAGTTTATGGAGACGGACCTTGGTTTGGTTGGCGTAATCCAATAAGGACTGGGCTTCGTTAGCACCGTCCTTTTCCCAGCTTTCTTTAGTGATTTCCAGAAGCGTACGAGGTTTCCTCCCAAAGAGGAGTTCAAACGGGGAGACACCCAGGCTGCTTTGTACTTGACTTCTGACCACGAACAGGGCCAAGGGGAGGAGTTGGTCCCAGTTCTTCCCATCTCCTGTTAGGAGTTTCTTAAGGGTGAACTTGAGATTGCCATTATAGCGTTCTACAAGGCCGTCAGTCTGAGGGTGGTACACAGATGTTATTATGTGTCTGATGTTTAACTGCCTACAGACTTGTTTCATCAGCCTTGATACGAAGGGAGTCCCCTGATCCGTAATTATGTCGCGGGGAAAACCCATCCTAGAGAACACCTCGATGAGCCATTGTGCTATAGTGGTGGTGGTTACAGACCGTAAGGGAAGGGCTTCTGGATATCTGGTTGAATAATCTACTATCACGAGAACATACTGGTAACCCCTGGTGGATTTGGAGGGGGGTCCTATAAGGTCTATACCAACCCGGTCAAAAGGTTTGCCAATGATGGGAAGGGGTTTTAAGGGTTCTTTTGGAGGGGTATAAGGGTTCCTTTTTTGGCAGATCGTACACTCCTGGCAGTATTTCCTTATCTGAGCGTGGACCCCTGGCCAGAAGAAGTTCTGTAATATAGATTGTGCTGTTTTTTCTGCCCCCGATGACCCGCAAGGAAATGGGAATGTGCAAAGAACAGGATTTGATCCCTGAAACCTGTGGGTACCAACAGCTTGGGTTCCTGACCCTCCTTGCCCACTCTATACAGAAGGCCATTTTGCTCAACGAAGCAAGGATGTACCCTTTGTGGGGAATTGAGAATGTCTTTGGCGCTCTACCATGCGTTACTGAGGCTGCTATCATTGAGTTGGGCTGTTCTAAAGTGGTTGTCTATGGCCCAAGGTTCGGAGGTCAAGAGGCCGTTGTGGGGGTGGTGTACGTCTGAGCTATCCTTGAGGTTCCCTAACAGGAGGCTAGAAACCAGGGATTATCTATGCCTATGATGAGAGGCTCAGGAAGATATGGCAGGGCCCCTACGTCAGTCACAATTTCTAGGCCTTGATCGGTTTGAAGTCGTACTCTAGCTATTGGGTAGTTCTTTATGTCGCCATGCACACACCTGATGCTGACAGACTTCCCGGTTATTATAGAGGATTGGGGAACAAGCTCTCTCATTACAACGGAATGCCTACAGCCAGAGTCCACGAGGGCGGTTACAGGGTGGCCATTCAAGCCCAAACTCACGTAGTAAACTGGACCCGTTTCCTGGGCGTACAGAATGGACCGGGGCAGGTAGCTGACATCCATGGGTTCTTACTCTGGTTTCTCTTTCCTCTTTCTGCAAAACTTGGCTATATGTCCCCACTTACCTCACTCGAAACACTGGGGACCGGAGGAAGGAAAGGCTTCTGGTCTTCCTGATCGTGGTCTTATGGGCTCAAAGGGAGGTTTGACGGGTTTCCTTTAGTTTCTTCCGCTTTGGGGAGGTCTTATGGTTCTCGCGGGTTCTTTTATGATGTTCCGGTTCTGTGCCCTGGCGTAGGATGTGGCCATTTCCACTGCATGCTCGAGAGTCAGACCAGCATGTTGGCGCAGCCACCTCTGTGTCCCATATGGTAAAGCCTCTAGATATTGTTCGAGATAGATCTTATCCATGATCTCTTCCCGAGTGGCCTCCAGAGGTTTGAGCCATCGATCGGCGGCGTCTTTTATTTTGTAGAAGAGAGTCTTTGGGGTATCTCCTGTCGCACCCCGCTCTTGTCTGAACCTAAAGCGGTGGGCCTCGTCATCGACCCCCAGGCGATCCAGTATAAATTGTTTCACGTGCCCATAGGCGGGGCTACCGTCCCTGTTGGCTATCTGATAAGCCGCCTGGGCTTCACCCGTGAGTAATGGTGCTAGGTAAAATGGCCAACGGTCTGCGGGCCAAGCGCTGGCCCTTGCAGCCCGTTCGAAATTCAGAAAGAAAGAGACCGGGTCATCCCCCGGGACGTATTTCTGAAGGGGTATCACCGTCCCGGGCAGTGCAGGTCCTCTCCCTTGCCCCAAAGCCAGTATGAGCTGCGATTGTCCCTCGGCCAGTTTCGTCATGTTTTCCGCCTGTGTTTGTATCGCGGAAGTAAACAGCGCCCTGTCCATTTCGGCTTGGCTGGCATTTTTTTCCATGGCCCACTCTAATTTACTTTTTCCTTCTCTCATCTGGGATATGACTTGTTCCATCTTGTTTCAGACGGAGGTTGCCCGCATTCTCCACCACTTTGTCGGGAATCCCAGGGGGGGGTTTGCACCCCAATAACGCTTTGCCCCAAAGTAAGCGGTCGGACACTTTGGATGTCTTATGGGTTTGGTTTATTTAGAACTGTGAAAACAATGAGAGTCCGGTTTGTGGGAGTGGCTCCTGTTCTTCACCGGTTCAGGGATGGCCTGGGGTTTTCACACGGAGTTCCGTTGTCCTCCAGGGAGTCGGGGGAGGGTCGTAGGGAAAGAAAACAAAAAACAAGCCACGGGTCAGTGGACAATTCTCAGGAGACCTGATTACAGGGAAGGGAGTGCGAGGGACCACTGCGCCGCCACCATGCGAAACCCAGCAGAGAAGGCTAGAGCGGTGTCCACCCCAAAGAGCTACCCATTCCCTCCCAGTGACTTGGAGAGCCCCTGTAGTCGACGACGTACCTGCTCCAGCCACGCTCCTCCTGGAGAGTGGCGGGGCGAAGAGTGTTGTTGTTGGCCTCCTGGCGTAACTCTGCTTTCCGGGACCTTCGGCGGAACTCCGGGGTCATCAACAGCGGGACGAACTCCACTATGCGTCCCCGGCGTCTTCCTCTCTTCCTCGTTTTTTTCCGCTGTCTTCTCGGCATGCGCACTCGTACGCACGACTACTTCCTTCTTGTCCTCGGCGCCTTCCCCCGATAGGAAGGTTGAGGTTGATGGCACGCCTCCAGTCTCCTCCTCTCGTCCTCTCCAAGGATTTTTAAAGGAACCGTCCACGTCCTGCACCTGAAACAGCAGGACATCAGTTACAGTGGGAGTCACAGAGTCCTGTTCCCCGGGAACCTCCCGACAAATGCGTAATGCAACAATCAGGCAGTTCGTAATGCCAACAATAATGCAATTCGTAATGCAACAATCAGGCAGTTCGTAATGCAAAAATAATGCAATGCGTAATGCAACAATCAGGCAGTTCGTAATGCCAACAATAATGTACTCCAGCACCGTTCACGGTGCTCTGGACGGACTCTATGCCACTAGTACTGACTCGCGGTCAGCTACTGCCAAAATATGCCCCCAACACTGGTCTGGTGTAAACAAAGTGCAGCTCCACACTCCGGCCCCGGTACTGCCACTCCTCGGCAAGTACGGGCCGTGATTCTCACTTGAGCGGGGGCTCGCGCTGCAAGGATGGGAATGGCCGAGAGCGTTCCTCTCCGAGACCGCACCCCGCCCCAGCCTGCGACACACGCATGCTCGCTGAGCGTTACCTGGGTTGTGCGATCTCGCTCTCCTCTCCTCGCAGCTTGGGCCTCCGGGGCGACTTCGTTGATCTCGGGCAGTGGAACACAGACCCTCGACGTGATGGTTCGAGGTCTCTCCTTGGCACAGGCAGGCTCGGGCCGGCGGCACCGCTCCTCTGGGGATGCCGGTCCGAGCCGATGGCAATGATGAAGGTCTCAGGCTGCAACAGGGCACACGCACACAGCGTCGCTGAGACTCACTTAAGCTTAGGGTGTACACGATCACAGGACAATCCTCACAAAGGTCTCAGGCTGCACGAAGCACACGCACACAGCGTCGCTGAGACTCACTTGGATTCCGGGTGCACACGATCACAGGACAATCCTCATGAAGGTCTCAGGCTGAACAAAGCACACGCACACAGCGTCGCTGAGACTCACTTGGACTCCAGGTGCCCACGATCACAGGGCAATCCTCACGAAGGTCTCAGGCTGCACAAAGCACACGCACACAGCGTCGCTGAGACTCACTTGGACTCCGGGTGCACACGATCACGGGGCAGTTCTTACGAAGGTCTCAGGTTGCAGAAAGCACACGCACACAGCGTCGCTGAGAAACTCCTCTGGAAACTTTTGTGTTCCTGAGTTTCCACAACAGGAAGCCAGCTCTCCTCGGGCCCTTGGGGACAAGTTACTTCAGGACACAGCACACAGCAAAGTCCTTTCAAGCAGGGGGACACAGCACACAGCAATGTCCCTTCGCCTCTCCTTGGTTAAATCAGCAAACTGCAGGCCAGCCCCAGAACACACAGCAAGGGTCAGTCCTTTCCTTCAGTCTCTTCAGCTGTTTCTTCCTTGGCAGAGGTTCCTCTTGACCACGTAAGTAGTTTCAATCCTTTACAGTCTTGATCAGTCCATTTCAGTCTTGGACAGTCCTAAGGTCAGGGGTTTCAGCTCTCATAGTTATACCCCTAAATGTCTTTGAAGTCTTTGTGTTCAGGGGGCACTGACCCCTGTCCAAACCAGTTCTGGGTGTCTCCCTTTGATAGTGGGGGTCTGGATCCTCAATCGCTCAGCAGGAGATGGAGCCACTGTTTTATGGCGGCAGCCCAGGCCTCTTCACCTCCAGGGGCTACTCCTCCCCCCTACACTCCAGATGCAGGTCAGCCTGTTGTTGTCTCACCTCCTCCCCTGGGTCAAGACATTCCCCAGATCCTATCACTTTCAAATCCAGACAGTCAATTCACAACCAGGCAGAGACACACAGAATTGTTAGAACACAAAAACCAGCCACTTCTAAAAGTGTGGTTTCTAAACACACAATGCAAAAACCACCTTCACAAAAGATGTGTTATTAAATGGTGAGTTCAGGCACACTTAACTTCACCCCTCCATCTTAAGCCTATGGGAAAATAGGCTGGAAACATATTACACAGCCTTCCCCATTCTGTCCTATGGGCAAGATGGCCTTGCAACAGTGAAAAACGAAATGGAGAGTATTTCACTGTTAGGACATAGTACACACCTCAGTACATGTCCTACCTTTCACATACACTGCACCCTGCCCAGGGGTGTACCTTGGGCCTACCATAGGGGTGTCTGATGTGCATAAAAAGGGAAGGGTAAGGCCTGGCAAGTGGGTGCACTTGTCAGGACAACATGGCAGTTTTAGCAAACTGCGCGCAGGCACTGCAGTGGCAGGCCTGAGATCTCTCTTTAAGGCTACTGATGTGGGTGGCACAATTAGTGCTGCAGGCCCACTAGTAGCATTTGTATTACCAGCCCTGGCACACAGAGTGCACTTTACTAGGGACTTTACTATTAAGACAAATATACCAATTATGGACAACCAATTACCATTACACTTTACACAGGGAGCACTTGCACTTTGACACTGATCAGCAGTGGCAAAGTGCCCAAAGCATCTAAGTTGGCAACACCATGTCAGAAAAAAGGTCTAGGGGGAAGGCAAAAAGTTTAGGGAACTTTATCCAAAAAGGGCCAAGTCCAACACAACTCCCTCCCAGCCTAAAGCCAGGGTAGACCAATCAACTACCTTGATGGACTTCCCTGCTTGGGGCGATAGAACACGGACGCAGGCCTGCTACTGCAGGGACACCCTTCTGTTCTATGCCTTCCTGACCCTAGGGGGTTCTCTTGGTCACTACTCCCCGGGCCAACTATGCTGCTCCATGGGTACTTCCTGGCAGTCGGGGCCTCTCTAAGGGTGCTGGTCCCTTGCCAACCCCCACCTAGAGTGGTACCCCTGGAAGACCCATCGGTCAGGATACTGTCTCCAGTCATCCTGCCCTCCAGGTTAGAGGTGGGTTTACCCTGGTTACTTCTAGGGGACCTAGCCCTACTGGCTGGGCACGGTCCCACGGGTATTCCCACGGGGGGACACTTTCCTCCCTTAACCTTCCATTTAGGTTTCTGTGCCTGCCATTTAGGAATGGCACCCACAAACTTCAGGACCGCGGGAGCTCTGGTTACAGACGCCCCACGCCCTCCTGACGCTACGTGTTCTTTCTCACACAGCTGGCAAGTAGGTGCTAGGCCTCCTACCTGGTGTTCCTCTAAGGAACCCTCCAGTCTCGGAGGTGGGGTGGTGAACCCCTGGGGACGCTGCTCACACTCCCTCCCTCTCCTTTGAGATAGGGTGCTAGTCCGCATGCCCCCCCCTTCTCTGGGACCTACCGGCTCTACTTCGCTTCTCTTCCCTCTCTAATGCCTCCTCAGACCCTTGGACCCATGACCAGGGGTCAGGCTCTTGTGCAAGCTCCCGGGAATCAAAGAGCTCGCACCCTAACACGGATTGGCGCACTCCTGGAAAACAATTACTGAGCCTAGGCTCCTTGGGGGCCAAATTGAGCAACCCCTTCAAATCATTTGCCATGCTAACCATCACCCAATCATCCAGTGCACGCTTGTACTCATCCACACTTGGCACTGGCTGTGCGCTGCCACCATTTGAACTGGACCCCACCTGTTTAGCCTTAATGTCCAGTTCCCTCATGCTTAACTCATGAGCTAAGAGAATCCTCTTCTCTTCCAAGGCGAGAGCGTTCCTGCTCTACTCTGCTCGCTTTTCACTTTCAATGAGCAGCTTTTTCTCTTCTGCTTGAGCTTTAAGTTTTAAAACCTCCAACTCATGCTCTCTGACCCTTTGGTTTTCATCCAGCTCCTCTGGAGAAAAACTCCTCCCTGAATGGTTACTACCAGCCCCTGAGGCTGGTCCTTCGACTGGCAAATCCTGTGGACCAAATCCATTCCCTGGGTCATCCTCATCCACCTCAACATCACCTGTCCCCTGAGTCTCTTTGGCTTCCCACCAGGCCCTCAAGGCCATTTGCAGTTCCTCCTTCTTGGCGCTACTTTTCATGGGACATCCCAAAGCTCTGCAGAATTGCCTCAACTGATCAACTTTGTAGGTAAGCAATGCCTCAATGTCGAACTCCAATTCTGCAACCTCACTGGCTATTTGACTCTTCTGAGACATGATGTGTGGCTTAAAGGTCGCTCAAAAATAGAACCAAAAATCAAAACACAATATGTGGTTGCGTCGTGGTCTGCGCTAAACTAGTGATGTACACCAATCACTGTGAGTGGATTTGCAAATACACGTTCCAATCCCACACCGCTGACCAACAATGTTAGAACGGGGAAGGTTCAAATCCCCACCCGTTGCTCACCAAGGTTAGAATTGGGGGTCCCCAGTTGGCTGAGGTAGGTACCTTAGTCCAAATAGGGACCCTTGCTTCTAAGTCAGGGAAAGGAAGGACACCTTCTCAGATAGCCCCTGCTCACCCCCTCGGTAGCTTGGCACGAGCAGCCAGGCTTATCTCCAAGGCAATGTGTAAAGTATTTGCAATCCCGCTCTCAGTAACCCAATGATGACACCACAAATGGACTCCACACGAGTTTCATAAAAAACAAGTATGAGTTTATATAAAAAGATATACGATGAGACCACACGATAAACATCCAACATATGCGTATTTGTAATATTTTACCTGGCCGGTTATTAGGCCAGCAAGCCCTTGTAGGTTCTTGTAGTATTAATGAGCAATTTTCAATGATCCCAATGCAGTCCCAATGAAATGCTATGCAGTTCGTAATGCAAGAATCAGGCACTTCGTAATGTAAAAATAATCCAGTTCATTATGCCAAAATAATGCGATGAGTAATGCAACAATCAGGCAGTTCGTAATGCAAAAATAATGCAATGCGTACTGCAACAATCAGGCAGTTCGTAATGCAAAAATAATGCAATGCGTAATGCAACAATCAGCCAGTTCCTAATGCCAACAATAATGCAATGCGTAATGCAACAATCAGGCAGTTTGTAATGCAAAAATAATGCAATGCGTGATGCAACAGTCAGGCAGTTCGTAATGCCAACAATAATGTACTCCAGCACCGTTCACGGTGCTCTGGACGGACTCTATGCCACTCGTACTGATTCGCGGTCAGCTACTGCCAAAATATGCCCCCAACACTGGTCTGGTGTAAACAAAGTGCAGCTCCACACTCCGGCCCCGGTACTGCCACTCCTCGGCAAGTACGGGCCGCGATTCTCACTTGAGTGGGGGCTCGCGCGGGCAAGGATGGGAAAGACCGAGAGCATTCCTCTCCGAGACCGCACCCCGCCCCAGGCGGCAACACACGCATGCTCGCTGAGCGTTACCTGGGGGGTGCGATCTCGCTCTCCTCTCCTCGCAGCTTGGGCCTCCGGGGCGACTTCGTTGATCTCGGGCAGTGGAACACGGACCCCTGACGTGATGGTTCGAGGTCTCTCCGTGGCACAGGCAGGCTCGGGCCGGCGGCACCGCTCCTCTGGGGATGCTGGTCCGAGCCGATGGCAATGATGAAGGTCTCAGGCTGCAACAGGGCACACACACACAGCATCGCTGAGACTCACTTAAGCTTCGGGTGTACACGATCACAGGACAATCCTCACGAAGGTCTCAGGCTGCACGAAGCACACGCACACAGCGTCGCTGAGACTCATTTGGACTCCAGGTGCCCACGATCACAGGGCAATCCTCACGAAGGTCTCAGGCTGCACAAAGCACACGCACACAGCGTCGCTGAGACTCACTTGGACTCCAGGTGCCCACGATCACAGGGCAATCCTCACGAAGGTCTCAAGCTGCACGAAGCACATGCACACAGCGTCGCTGAGACTCACTTGGATTCCGGGTGCACACGATCACAGGACAATCCTCACGAAGGTCTCAGGCTGCACAAAGCACACTGACACAGCGTCGCTGAGACTCACTTGGACTCCAGGTACCCACGATCACGGGGCAGTTCTTACGAAGGTCTCAGGCTGCAAAAAGCACAAGCACACAGCGTCGCTGAGACACTCCTCTGGAAACTTTTGTGTTCCTGAGTTTCCACAACAGGGAGCCAGCTCTCCTCGGGCCCTTGGGGACAAGTTACTTCAGGACACAGCACACAGCAAAGTCCTTTCAAGCAGGGGGACACAGCACACAGCAAAGTCCCTTCGCCTCTCCTTGGTTAAATCAGCAAACTGCAGGCCAGCCCCAGAACACACAGCAAGGGTCAGTCCTTTCCTTCAGTCTCTTCAGCTGTTTCTTCCTTGGCAGAGGTTCCTCTTGACCACGAAGTAGTTTCAATCCTTTACAGTCTTGATCAGTCCATTTCAGTCTTGGACAGTCCTAAGTTCAGGGGTTTCAGCTCTCATAGTTATACCCCTAAATGTCTTTGAAGTCTTTGTGTTCAGGGGGCACTGACCCCTGTCCAAACCAGTTCTGGGTGTCTCCCTTTGATAGAGGGGGTCTGGATCCTCAATCCCTCAGCAGGAGATGGAGCCATTGTTTTATGGCTACGCAAACAAATGATGGACGAAATGCTGAATAAATCATACAGTCACCCCCAGTCAAGAGATCTGGGTTAAATCCATCGTTCTTTTGCTCACCATGCCACCCCAGTTTAGACCCAGCCATATACAAATCAGTTTTGACCCTGTGCCTCATGGGAACAGTCCAGACCGAACTGCCAAGCCAGGTCCTCCCTGGACCGGAAACAAGCATCCTGGGACCGGTTTCTGGGTATTACCCTTCATCAGCCAGGCTAGCTTGAATCCAGTGGCACAGTGAGCAAGGGACCCACGTCTGGGCATACCCATCCCACTTAGGGTGAAAAGTGCTACGCAATCAAATGATGGACGGAATGCTGAATAAATCATACATTCACCCCCAGTCAAGAGATCTGGGTTAAATCCATCGTTCTTTTGCTCACCATGCCACCCCAGTTTAGACCCAGCCATATGCAAATCAGTCTTGATCCTGTGCCTCTTGGGAACAGTCCAGACCGAACTGCCAAGCCAGGTCCTCCCTGGACCGGAAACAAGCATCCTGGGTCCGGTTTCTGGGTATTACCCTTCATCAGCCAGGCTAGCTTGAATACAGTGGCACAGTGAGCAAGGGACCCACGTCTGGGCATACCCATCCCACTTAGGGTGAATTGTGCTACGCAAACAAATGATGGACGGAATGCTGAATAAATCATACATTCACCCCCAGTCAAGAGATCTGTGTTAAATCCATCGTTCTTTTGCTCACCATGCCACCCCAGTTTAGACCCAGCCATATGCAAATCAGTCTTGATCCTGTGCCTCATGGGAACAGTCCAGACCGAACTGCCAAGCCAGGTCCTCCCTGGACCGGAAACAAGCATCCTGGGACCGGTTTCTGGGTATTACCCTTCATCAGCCAGGCTAGCTTGAATCCAGTGGCACAGTGAGCAAGGGACCCACGTCTGGGCATACCCATCCCACTTAGGGTGAAAAGTGCTACGCAAACAAATGATGGACGGAATGAGGAATAAATCATACATTCACCCCCAGTCAAGAGATCTGGGTTAAATCCATTGTTCTTTTGCTCACCATGCCACCCCAGTTTAGACCCACCCATATGCAAATCAGTCTTGACCCTGTGCCTCATGGGAACAGTCCAGACCGAACTGCCAAGCCAGGTCCTCCCTGGACCGGAAACAAGCATCCTGGGACCGGTTTCTGGGTATTACCCTTCATCAGCCAGGCTAGCTTGAATCCAGTGGCACAGTGAGCAAGGGACCCACGTCTGGGCATACCCATCCCACTTAGGGTGAAAAGTGCTACGCAAACAAATGATGGACGGAATGCTGAATAAATCATACATTCACCCCCAGTCAAGAGATCTGGGTTAAATCCATCGTTCTTTTGCTCACCATGCCACCCCAGTTTAGACCCAGCCATATGCAAATCAGTCTTGACCCTGTGCCTCATGGGAACAGTCCAGACCGAACTGCCAAGCCAGGTCATCCCTGGACCGGAAACAAGCATCCTGGGACCGGTTTCTGGGTATTACCCTTCATCAGCCAGGCTAGCTTGAATCCAGTGGCACAGTGAGCAAGGGACCCATGTCTAGGCATACCCATCCCACTTAGGGTGAAAAGTGCTACGCAAACAAATGATGGACGGAATGCTGAATAAATCATACATTCACCCCCAGTCAAGAGATCTGGGTTAAATCCATCGTTCTTTTGCTCACCATGCCACCCCAGTTTAGACCCAGCCATATGCAAATCAGTCTTGACCCTGTGCCTCATGGGAACAGTCCAGACCGAACTGCCAAGCCAGGTCCTCCCTGGACCGGAAACAAGCATCCTGGGACCGGTTTCTGGGTATTACCCTTCATCAGCCAGGCTAGCTTGAATCCAGTGGCACAGTGAGCAAGGGACCCATGTCTAGGCATACCCATCCCACTTAGGGTGAAAAGTGCTACGCAAACAAATGATGGACGGAATGCTGAATAAAGCATACATTCACCCCCAGTCAAGAGATCTGGGTTAAATCAATCGTTCTTTTGCTCACCATGCCACCCCAGTTTAGACCCAGCCATATGCAAATCAGTCTTAACCCTGTGCCTCATGGGAACAGTCCAGACCGAACTGCCAAGCCAGGTCCTCCCTGGACCGGAAACAAGCATCCTGGGACCGGTTTCTGGGTATTACCCTTCATCAGCCAGGCTAGCTTGAATCCAGTGGCACAGTGAGCAAGGGACCTACGTCTGGGCATACCCATCCCACTTAGGGTGAAAAGTGCTACGCTCTCCATGCCACTGGAGTCAAGCTATCCTGGCTGATGAGGGCTGAAAGCCCGAAACTGGTCCTAGGATGCTTGTTTCCAGTCCAGGGAGGACCTGGCCTGGCAGTTCGGGCTGGACTGTTCCCATTGGTTGCAGGGTCAAGACTGATTTGCATATGGCTGGGTCCAAACTGGAATGGCATGGTGAGCAAAAAAACAATGGATTTAGGCCCAGATCTCTGTACTGGGGTGAATGTATGACATTGATTTGCATTCTGTCCATCAATTGTTCTTTTTGCATTTGTCACCCCGAGTGGGACGGGTATGCCCAGACGTGGGTCCGGTGCTCTCCATGCCACTGGAGTCAAGCTATCCTGGCTGATGAGGGCTGAAAAGCCCGAAACCGGTCCTAGGATGCTTGTTTCCAGTCCAGGGAGGACCTGGCCTGGCAGTTCGGGCTGGACTGTTCCCATTGGGTGCAGGGTCAAGACGGATTTGCATATGGCTGGGTCCAAACTGGAATGGCATGGTGAGCAAAAACGATGGATTTAGGCCCAGATCTCTGGACTGGGGTGAATGTATGACATTGTTCTGCATTCTGTCCATCAATTGTTCTTTTTGCATTTGTCACCCCCGAGTGGGACGGGTATGCCCAGACGTGGGTCCCGTGCTCTCCATGCCACTGGAGTCAAGCTATCCTGGCTGATGAGGGCTGAAAGCCCGAAACCGGTCCTAGGATGCTTGTTTTCAGTCCAGGGAGGACCTGGCCTGGCAGTTCGGGCTGGACTGTTCCCATTGGGTGCAGGGTCAAGACTGATTTGCATATGGCTGGGTCCAAACTGGAATGGCATTGTGAGCAAAAAAACGATGGATTTAGGCCCAGATCTCTGTACTGGGGTGAATGTATGACATTGTTCTGCATTCTGTCCATCAATTGTTCTTTTTGCATTGTTTTATGGCGGCAGCCCAGGCCTCTTCACCTCCAGGGGCTACTCCTCCCCCCTGCACTCCAGATGCAGGTCAGCCTGTTGCTGTCTCACCTCCTCCCCTGGGTCAAGACATTCCCCAGATCCTATCACTTTCAAATCCAGACAGTCAATCCACAACCAGGCAGAGACACACAGAATTGTTAGAACACAAAAAAACAGCCACTTCTAAAAGTGTGGTTTCTAAACACACAATGCAAAAACCACCTTCACAAAAAGATGTGTTATTAAATGGTGAGTTCAGGCACACTAAACTTCACCCCTCCATCTTAAGCGTATGGGAAGATAGGCTGGAAACATATTACACAGCCTTCCCCATTCTGTCCTATAGACAAGATGGCCTTGCAAAAGTGAAAAATGAAATGGAGAGTATTTCACTGTTAGGACATGGTACACACCTCAGTACATGTCCTACCTTTCACATACACTGCACCCTGCCCAGGGGTGTACCTTGGGCCTACCATAGGGGTGTCTGATGTGCATAAAAAGGGAAGGGTAAGGCCTGACGAGTGGGTGCACTTGTCAGGACAACATGGCAGTTTTAGCAAACTGCGCGCAGGCACTGCAGTGGCAGGCCTGAGATCTCTCTTTAAGGCTACTGGTGTGGGTGGCACAATTAGTGCTGCAGGCCCACTAGTAGCATTTGTATTACCAGCCCTGGCACACAGAGTGCACTTTACTAGGGACTTTACTAGTAAGACAAATATACCAATTATGGACAACCAATTACCATTACACTTTACACAGGGAGCACTTGCACTTTGACACTGATCAGCAGTGGCAAAGTGCCCAAAGCATCTAAGTTGGCAACACCATGTCAGAAATAAGGTCTAGGGGGAAGGCAAAAAGTTTAGGGAACTTTAGCCAAAAAGGGCCAAGTCCAACAGCCACCAACAAAATGCCCAACCGGATATTATTTTGTTATTTTTGATAGGACATACTGTCTACTTTACTCTAGTATCCGAATTGTAGATAGTGATGTGTGTGGTGTATGTATTATTAATTATGTATTTTCAATCTTGCTAATGAAAAAAATAAATAGGGGAGGAGTATATGGCATCTAAAAAATGTGAAATGTTTTTTCCAGGTAAGTCATATTCCTTATTGAGAATGATAAATACACTTGCTGCAAGGGTGTACACTCAGTACTAGTACACTGTACTTCTGCTGAGACAAAGTTGTTGTGAACACTGAACAGTTGAAGAAGACACCCTTTACTTAACAACATTAGCATTAGCGGCGGGGGTTGAGTAACTAATGGCCTATTCTATTCTATCTTCAACTCAGCAGAGACAGTTTTATGACGAAGACAAAGAGTCAGACGACATGTATGATTGGCAGAGAAGGATGCGTGGGTGAAGGAAGGGTCCCGGGGATGCATATAGGTGGCGGATGAAGATGATAGGATGCATGCGTAGTTGAAGGATGGGTGAAAGGTGAAAGAGAAAGCAGAAAGGATGCCTGTCTGGATGGGTGAAACTGTATGGGTGAAAGGAATCCTCCGAGGAGTTTGAGGGGTCAAACTCTAAGGCAAGCAAGGACGCATGGGTGGTGGTTGGTTATATATATGACAAATGTATATTGTCGGTGAAAGCCAGTTTATGATAGCCATGTTTGGATGGATGGATGCCTGGATGGTATTATAGATAGTAGGTGAAAACAGAGTCAGACTGGATGAAGAGAATGTAAAAGAAAATTAAACCGTGCCAGAGTACCAAAGCCAAGGGTGAAGATTAAGAATAAAATAATGATAATGCTAGAAGAGCAATGCACTGATAAATGAAAAAAACCCTGGGAAGAACAGGGCCTGTTTTTTTGCAAGGTTTTTGATTCAAAGGTTTGAGGTTGTACTTGTATTTCAGAATGGAATACTCCCTTGACTCACAGTAGTTTGCAAGCACAACATATATATTGTGCATGACTATTATTTACCCTACCTACCCATCATTAATCGCCTCCCTCCGACTCCGAGGCCCACTTCTGCTCCAGTCCCTACCCATGTCATTTTTGACTGTGTCAGCCATGGGTGGGCTATCGGCTGCATGGTAACTAGTACTTACAAATCACTCAGTATGTCATCATCATCATCATCATCATCATCATCACGTGAGTGACATGATGTCGTGCCGCCGTATATGTATCATCATTCATAAGCATGTCATCATTAACCATCATCATGTGCCTTATTGCAGTAGTCAGGGTGAAAGTGAAATTGTCTGAGCATTTGCCATTGATTTAACAGAGTATGGCCGTAATGGAAAAATATATAATTGTGTAGTACAGCTGCCCCACGTGCAGACAGTAGTAAAGTAACATGAGTCTGCGACACGAGTATGTCTGTCTAGGGCACAAGCTGACTGAGCTGGCATGCCTACAAGATTAATTGTGCTAAACAAGAGAGAGAAGAAGAATACTTCTACTCTACTCCATAGTGCCTGAAAGTCTAATCATCACATCCAAATCTTAGGGGCAGAGGAAGTGAGGAGGATACCACAACTGCTAGTGCTACTGTGCCACTATAATTTTTATGTGTGTAATTTAATTTTGTGTTACTGTTTTGCTAAGAGTATTGGTTACAATTGTCTTTTTTTTCTTCCTTGACATAGCTACTCCTTCCCAACCCAACAGGCATGAGTTGGCGGCCTGGGCCCGGCAAAGGAAGTTGGAGGCCATCCGGGCTGAATATTGCTGGCTGGTTGCCCTGGGGGAGGAGGAGGAGGAGCCGACAGCTGCAGCTTCTTCCTCCATTGCCCCGGGGCCCAGCCGTGCCTCCGGTGGTACGGCGCCGTGTTCTGGCAGCCGCCCCCACCCATCAACTTCATCATCATCTACTGCTGTCCACCCCTGTTGTCCCTGCAGGAACTTTTGGCGCCGCATGCTCCTCAGGATGGCGCGCCTGGAGGCCAAGCTGGAGGAGGTCCTGGAGCGAACTAGCCGGCACCCCCGCCGCTAGACGTCACCTCAGTCTTTGACCCTTGCCCCTTTTTTAATCTTTTTTTTGGTGGGTGGGATGTTGGGAGCTGGGGAAACTTGGGATTTACTTTTTTTTCTTCAACTTCGACGTGGACGGACATTTATTTAATTTACTGGACATTGGTTGAGGTTAGGGAGAGGGGTGGGTCAGGGGTTGTGGGTTTTTCTTCTAGTTTATATTTGTTAGGGTAATACATTATTTATAGTTTTCCAATATATATGATGCAAATCTTTTCTGGGGGGGTTACTCTTTTACGTCACCTTGTTTGTTTCCTCCTTTTGCTGCAGGACCGCAGCCAGTTTTTGAAATCAGCCAATAGTGTAACACACTGACAGATAGATGCAGTACCCTCGCTTGTCCTACTACTGTCAGTCTCTCCTCCTAGTCTATGCATTCTGCAACTAAAACCCCTTTGTAGTATGTACTCGGAAGGATGTGGGTGTGTGAATTAATTAATTTCCATAGTATGTACATTATTGACTCCCCCACACTTCTTCTCTTACCTGTGATTGATGTTTAGGCAAAGTGATGGCTGCATGGTGATGGTTTGGTTTCCTAAGGTGCCATGGTGGGTGGTGGTAGCAGAAGTAGACAGTTGCATTTGCAAAAAAAGAAAATGAGACAGTCAGTCACCTGAGGGAGACTAGGGAACGAGTAGTAGAAGTACAGTAAGTAGTAAGTATACAAGAAGAAGACTGCCAAACAAGAAGAAAGTGATGATGAATGATATTGATAAGCAATGCTAAAGTAAAATAAAACATAATGGTGGCAGGGATAGCCTAGTACAAGTTACAACAAACTGAAGTTGACTCAACCTATGAAGTGGACAAGCGTAACCTTTAGTGCTGGAAGGATGATAAATCGATGCCGGCAATTAATAATTAATAATGGGTTAATAATTATGTTCCTCTGGAAAAAAAAGAGAATAGCGAATACTACTGAGCATGGGTGGGCACTGGGCAATCTAATCTGTTGCCAGTGTGGCCTATATATATATATATATATATACTTAGAGCGGAAGAAGATCCTCGCCCTGCCTTGAGTTAGTGTTGCTTTCACCACATCCACCCCAGCAAGTGTTTGATCAATTATTGGTGTACATTTTATTTAGTCACACCTCAATATAAATCACACAGCCCGGGGGAAGAAGGATAAGGTTTGATGAATGGTTGGGAAGGGGTATTTGAGGGAAAGGTTTGACAAAGACAAACACTACACATGGACCACACACAATCTTGGCAGACGACCATCATAAATCTGTTAAGGGAGAAAAAGGAAATGCATGCATGATGATGGCTTGATGGTTAATGATAAGTAGTACTAGACTAGTAGTACAGGGCAGCAGTATATTATTAATTATTATTATTATGCAATTGCCTTGCCTGTCTGCCCTCATAGAGATCCAAATTACATACATTTTATGTTCTGTTGTACCGGGCTTCCTTTTAAAGCTAGCAGAAGAAAATTAAAAAATAGCTGTATGGGTCAAATATATAAGCAAAGAGCAAACATAATAAACAACAACACACACAGTCGTAATGATTGAAGAGAAAAAATTAATCAAATTAATTAAAAGATGATGAATGATACTAAGTTACTATGTTATGGTCAAATTGGGGAGTTGAATCTCGGCATTTCTCTTGGTCCTTCCTTCCATGGACGCTCCGTCCGTCAATCTTGGGTGCCACTGCCTGCCTGGCGGATGCGGATTGGTAAGGTAAGTGTGAGTTGTTTTCCCCAGTATAGCACAGGGTAAAGGCCGACCTGTAAGTGTAGATGGAAAAACAAAAGGGATATTGAAAAATCAAGGAGAAAAGTAAAGTTAAAATGCATAAATTACGGAGGAGTGCAACAAGAACACTTTCAGAGGCGGCATGGCTAAATCATGTCAACTCTGTTTCCAGCATTAGCCTACAACAACAACAGGACAGAGCTGGCCCGCGGCACCCACCCAACCTCCACTTAGCTTAGATTTTGAGCCAGACAGAGCACACATATACAGCAACATAGCATTTTCCAAATTAAGTAACTAAATCAATGCACCGCTGTCAGTCATACCACTACACTCGCCTCCACCACTACACAGACATGTAGGTCTGCTGTGGTTATTGTTGACTTGTTTACCTTTTAGGCCACTTCATGAAACACCCGAGTTATTCCATCAATCATCTCCAATCCTACTGACTGACTGCGATGAGTATAGTATGGTCATCATGGTGTCCAACTCTGTAGTGTACCGAGTGAGTCCAGATTCCATATTCAAAAATGCAATGGATCGGCCTGCAGTAGAAGTACAATTTTGTTATTAAACAACAAGAAGGGAAACATTGACTTGAGTCACTTTTTTGTTTGTTGATTAAATACTAGTACACTTCATGCACAACAACAACAACACAAACACCAATCACTCAGAGTCAGCGTCCAATGCATGGCATCATTACATGTTCTGAAGGGGCAGTCCCTCTCGGCTCGGAAAGGAGGATAGCTATAGTCATGTTCTTTGGAGGGACTCGACGAGGCAGGCACACATTTCTTGTACTATTCTCCATCCAATATATGGCTTGAGGGAAATGGATTTAGGGCGAGTCAGGATGGAGCAGGACTCGGAGGAGTGGACTTACTTCTTTAATGACTGCACACAGTTGCAACTCCAATCCGGCAATAAAAGAGTAAGACGGTGGTGATGGATTTGTTGTGATTCGAACCAGAAAGGCAGAGACACACACAAATAATAAAAGTAAATAAGGAAGAAAGAAAGTAACAAGTTGAAAGCCTAGGTGTCAGGGAAGTAGAGCTTCCTCAAACTCTGGTGGTTCACCCAGAAGTAGGTCATCTAACACACTACTTCCATGACCTAAGTCACTGTCATCATCTTCCTGCTGTGCTACTTCAGGTATGGTGTAATCCGGTGGTATAAAGTGCTGATTCATTTTGATCATGGTTAACCTCTCTATGTTTTGGGGTGAGAGACTGGTCCTTTTCACTGTTACAACGGCACCAGCAGCACTGAAAACACGCTCAGAAGAGACACTTGCGATAGGGCAAGCCAGATAGTTTATCGCCAGCCTGCCGAGCACTGGCCATTGGCCCCTTTTCCCAAACCAATACACCAATGGGTTTTGATCAATGTAGACCTCTGTTGGGTCATCCAGATATGCCTGGACCATCCGCTCAATGTTCAGGGGTGCTCCGCTTTACTCGGCCTCTTTTGCCTTTGCCTCAGCACTGGACCTAACAAGCCCTTGCCGTACATACCATTCCTGTGCCGATTTTACTGGGGCTGATGATCCTGTTCTTGCTGTTGTTGATGTTGTTCTTGGTGTTGTTGGTGGTTTTGACTGCTGTGAGCCAACCGCACTGCCCTCAGGCTCTGAAGTTGAACTTGACGCCGGCTGCCCTGCAGTACTTGTTGTGGGCTGGAGTAGCGGGCCTCTAATTCCCAGCCGTTCTTTTTCTAAGAGACTGGCTTCCGCAGCTATCCAAGTTTTGTACTTGGCAACATACACTTCTGAAAAAGGAATCAATGTGTTAGTGTTCAGTAGTGCTTTGTACCGTGGATCCAGAATTGTGGCAGAAATGTAATGGTTGGATGACACAATGCTTCTTTGCCCCCTTGTATTTTCAGATAAGCGAAGGGTTAAGCTCACCACCAACTCATATGCTTCTTTTTTTCCTCCACACCTGCGTACATTGCAGACACCCCCTTCAGCTGTTCCTGTAGCATGTGCAACAATGGGATAGCTTGGCCCATAGTACAGTCCTCCTTGCTGACTTCATGTGTGAAGAGCTCGAAAGGAATTAGCATCTCTGTCAGGCATTTAACTAGGCCCCATTAGTTCATCTCAACGGTCATGCCTTTCACAGTAGCATCCCCTCTTTGCATGACATATTCATTGATAGGTCTGTACTGCTCAAACAGACGTTCAAGCATGTAATAAGTTTAGTTCCAACGTGTTGGCACCTCCTGGATGAGTGCTTTAACTGGCACTCTATGCTCATATTGAATGATCCTCAGCTGCTTCCGGGCTTTAAAAGAATGGCTGAAATGTGTGCAGATTCTTCTGCAGGTGGTCAGTAAGTTGCTGACTCGGTCTTCTTTTTTCAGAAAGTCTTGAACAATAATGTTAATGCAGTGCACCAAACACAGGACCCTGAAATAACCACCATCATACATGGCCCTAACTATATTACTGCCATTGTCCGTGGCAACAAAACCAATGTTAAGCCCTCTTGGGTGCAGCCATTCAAAGACCTTGCTGTTAAACTCTTCCAAAATGTTTGCAGCAGTATGAGATTTCTCCATGGCAAACATGGCTACAGTTGCATGTTTCCGAGTGGCATTAAAAATCTCAGCAGTGTCAACACCTGCAGATATCTTTTCTCTAACCCCCACAAAAGAGATCCAGTGTGCAGTGTTGCACATGTAATCAGTGGCTTGGCAACTGGTCCACATGTCTGTTGTCAGGTGGATAGTGTGAACAGCACTCTGCTGCAAAGCTTACCCAAGCAATTCCAGCACGTCGTGATGTAGTGCTGGAACAGCAACTCTGGCAAAATAGGACTGGCTGGGAACCTTCCATTTTGGGCAGATGGCTGTCACAAATTCAAGAAAACCCACCCCTTCCACAAAAGAAAAAGGGAGAAGGTCCAGCGCTAACATTTTAGCCAGCTTCGCATTGTACAAACGTGCCTTTGGGTGGTTGCGTTCGTACTGCCCCTCCGACCTAAACATGCTGAGAATGGTAGCCTGGATTTTTTTCTTTTCTGGTGCCTCTGATGCAGGTGACATCTTCTTGACGCCAGATGTTGTTAGGCTCAACACACGTTTCGTTGCGGTACTCTGCTGCCTGGGACCCCCTTGGTGTCGCAGCCTGACTCTTACTCTTGTGCCACTGTGATGTTGCTGATGCGGATCTGGCCGGTACTACTGCACTGCTGGGGACAGGGCTACTTTGTGTACCAGAGAAAATGTCTCCCTCTTCACCTTCCACCGTGATCGGATCTTCTACTCCTTCATCCCCACCAACAACAATGGGTGCAGTTTTCTGGCCGCTAAAGTGCACCTCCCACTGGATCATGTGGTATTTTTTCAGATGGGTTGTTTGGCCTCCGGTACCATAGTTTGTACCAAGCTTACCCCGACTAACACCTTGTCCACAAATGGAGCATATCGCAATGTTCACCTCCTTCCTGCTAACCGAAAAGAAGTCCCAAACTGGGGAGGTCAACTTTCTGGAGCTGCTGGTGCCACTTTCAATGCAGGATGAACTGGTAGGTGGGCATGGAGTTTGACTCTCTGCAGTACCTACTTCTACTGCAGTGGTTGTGCTGGATGTAGGTCGCTGCCGGGCCTTTGCAAATGCAAATATGGAAGCTGGAGGTGGTGTTGATGTTATCTGTGTTGGTGGTATCCGTGCCACATCCCTCACAGCAATCTGAGATGGGGTAATGTCGGTCTCCACTGGGGCAGGACTAATGTCCATGATGGCTGGCTTGTCATCTTCATCCTCTTCTTCTTCTACATCTACCTCCATAACTCTAAGGCTTTCTGGAACCTTCCTTTTCCCTAGCCTTGTCTCATGGCGTGTCTCACTCTCAGACTGAGGTGGTGGCTTCCAAGTGGCGTCTAGATCATCAGTAGGGGGACTTGCAGAAGAACTCGATGGACTAACCCTCCTTTTCCTTGCTGGGGATCTGGAAGACAATGGATCTTCTGAAAGAGTGGCTTGCTCTTCTTCTTCCTCTGCAGGAAGCTCGATTTCCTGAACTGCCCCTACTTCGGGAGGAACAACTACTATTGTGGGCGGTGGTTGCGACTGTTGTTGTCCATTTATCTGAGTTTCCTGCGTTGATTGGGTACTACTTTGCGATAACGATAAGTCAATTTCAACATCACTGCTCGTTGGCGTTGTCGTGATTAGACTGGCTGCCTCTGCGACAGACATGGGCTTGGGCCTAGGTTGGTGGGGTGGGTCCACTGATGCGGGGGTGCTGCTCCCAGCTTGCTCCCCAGACACTGCTTCTGCAGGCGCAATTTTTTGTTTCCCAAACAAAATCTTGGGTGGCACACCAGTCTTGGTAAGTGGCAGTTCCTTCTTCTCACTGGCAACTTTCTTGGTACTGGAGGACCTGGTACCTTTCTTTGGGGCCATCTTCTTCAGATGTCAGCAGCATGCAGTGGCACAAGTTGAAGAGATGTCTGTGGTCACATGTCACGTGACGTTGTGCGCAGCAGGACTTCTGTCTGGCAGTACAAAGGGTGATGACGCCTCCTCCTCTTTTGTGCACCTAAAAGCAAAGAAGCAAGAAGAACATCAGTGAAACGTGGCATTTGTTGTTGTGGTTTAATTACTACTAGTACAAACAAACAAATATAATATATAACTTGGTGTGTGGTCAGTCACACTTATTAGTGTTATTATTAATATTATTAAATTTTATTAACTCAGTTATTAAAAAAACATAACAGTGTAGCCATTTGTGAGACTTTGACAACAAGGGCTTTCATGGTGTACTGTGTACACTCAGGAAGGATAGGAAAGAAGAAGAACAAAAACAAAAATACAAATGTAATGGAACCTGTTTGGCATTGTGCATCACGTGGGATGCAGCATTCAGGGAGCTGCAGCTGGCAATGGGGATGGAAGCAGTAAGCCAAGAGGAACAAAGGAAAGACATGCAGGCCTATGGCAAAAGCATCACACTAACTACCACCACAAAATGGCCACCAGCCACATGGTCACTCACAACAAGCAGGAGGCCTGGAAAACAATGAACTCAAGCAGGCCTATATGGCCAGACAAAGGAGCCATGCATTAAACAACACAGCTTTAATGCAACAATGCAAAAAACAAAATAAACAGGGCTAAAAAAGGTTTGCAAGTTACACAACAACCACACCACACATATCCAACAAAGGCATTTATTATTTAACATATACGAAAAAAGTGAAATACCCCCAAAAAAACACATTTTGCAATTCAATCCAATGCCATCCATGCCCTAAATGATGTTTAAATTCAACAGACACCACAGAAACAGTTGTTTCATGAACCCATGAATAGCTCTGGGCCTATTGGTTGGAAAACCCATTGGCAGACTAGGCCACATAGTGAATCAATTCAAATCAATAATATTGCAAATGTATTAGAAAATGTAGTGAACTGTGCTGCTTTTTTGGCTGGGTAAAAGAAGAAACAATTGCATGCAAATCAACAACAAGGCATGGGCACCACAAAGAAGGCTTGCAGGCCTAAAGCAGAAGCACACTGACTGCCTTCACAAAATGGCCGCCCGCACATGGCCAGGCCACAACAACAAGAAAGGGAAGACAGACAATGCAGGCCTATGGCAAAAGCACACTGTCTGCCTTCACAAAATGGCTGCCAGCCACATGGCCAGGCCACCACAACAACAAGAAAGGGAAGACAGACAATGCAGGCCTATGGCAAAAGCACACTGACTGCCTTCACAAAATGGCCGCCAGCCACATGGCCAGGCCACAACAACAAGAAAGGGAAGACAGACAATGCAGGCCTATGGCAAAAGCACACTGGCTGCCTTCACAAAATGGCCGCCAGCCTCATGGCCAGGCCAACACAACAACAAGAAAGGGAAGACAGACAATGCAGGCCTATGGCAAAAGCACACTGGCTGCCTTCACAAAATGGCCGCCAGCCACATGGCCAGGCCACAACAACAAGAAGCAGTAAGCCAAGAGGAACAAAGGAAAGACATGCAGGCCTATGGCAAAAGCAGCACACTAACTACCACCACAAAATGGCCACCAGCCACATGGTCACACACAACAAGCAGCCTGGAAAACAATGAACTCAAGCAGGCCTATATGGCCAGACAAAGGAGGCATGGTAAACAACAGCAACACAGCTTTAATGCAACAATGCAAAAATGAAAATCCACAGGGCTAAAAAAGGTTTGCAAGTTACACAACAACCACACCACACACATCCAACACACATGAAAAAAGTGAAATACCCCAAAATAAACACATTTTGCAATTCAATCCAATGCCGTCCATGCCCTAATTGATGTTTAAATTCAACAGACACCACAGAAACTGTTGTTTCATGCACCCATGAGTAGCTCTTTGCCTACTGGCTAAAAGGCCTATTGGCAGACTACTGGGTTAGTGAATTAAATAAATATTGCAAATTAATTTCAAAAGTTGGAGAAAATGCAGTGAACTGTGCAACATGTTTCCTTTATAAAAGATGAAAAATTACTTACAATGAAACAACTAGGCTCCTACTGAACTACAGGCCACCCACCACAATAACTTTAAAAAAAACGATGAAAAGTACAAAAAAAAATGTAGGTGCAATGCCCCAATCAAACAAACAACACCAATTTTCCAACTTACTTGTGAAATCTCAGATTCAAAAGTCCTCAAATCCAATGATATATGATGCAGCAGCCACAAAGAGTGATCCTTCCAGCTCCCAATCCAAATGAAAAGTAAACAGGAGATGGACAAAGCACTGGGAAGAGCCAGCTGGACAGGAACAGGAAGTTGGGGACTCTGGGGCACTTCCTTCCTCTTAAAAAAGAAAGTAAAAAAAGAAAAAGGACTCCTTGCACAAAAAAGTACAGCCAAATGGCAATCTGAGGAGTTTTTTTAATCCAAATCATCATTTCGAGAAGGTTTTGATGCTGCTCGAGAGAGAGATCCTTCTCCAGATTGCAAATTCTGCGTGTTCGGGATCACACTCTTCGCAAAACTTCCGCCGGAAGTCCGATGGCGCGCCCGAATGACGTGTTCGCGATCGCACACTCTTGTGGGACCGTGCGGCCGGCTACCAAATCTCGTGGTGCTCGCGAACAGATGGGAAATCTCGTCGGCGATCGCAGGCATCCCGGTAAGTCGCTCCCGCACGCGCATTTTGAGAGCGCGAATACAAAAAAACCTCTGCTCCGCTGCAGAGCGCGTAGTTTTCGGTAACTCCGCGTTCTATGCGGAACGCGGAGTTGCAAAAATCCGCGAGCCCCTAATGCAGGTGCCGCGCTCAGCATGCAAGTTAGAGCGGCATAGTGCTGTATACGAAAAGCGGCCGCCATTGTCCCCATCAGTGCCATTAAACAAAATAGTGCTCACCCACTTATAATGCAGACCGTGTAACAAGCCAAGTAAAAGGTCCAGTCGTTATGGGCAGTAACAAATGCAGACAAGATGGTACCAAGGAGGGACTAAAAAGCCTATTTACGAATCAGAAGCCAGCATTTACAAAGGACAATGACACAAGCCAAGGACAAATATGAGCGGAGGCTTCCAGTGCATACTCTAATACAGCATGCCTCGCTGAGCGAGCAGCGCATGCGCGCTGCCGCTAGGCTCGACCATAAAAGGGGACATCAATGCAAAGGACTCTGTAATTCAAAACAAACTAGTATTTAAAGAAAAAATAACTACTGATATGTTCTATTCCACCAGTTGACATTAGAGCACAAACCCTAGATATTTATGAGACGAAAGAGGGCTTCATCGTAACTCATGCTATGGCCTTGTGGCCCTTTTCGGTAGCTTGATGTAGATGTAGGCATCCAACTGTTCACAAAAGCCGTACTTTTATTGCGATGGGTGCTTGGGTATTGTGGCCAACACGATTCTAGGACAAAGAATAAAAAATCCTAAGCACCAGGGCACAAATCCTAAACCACTAGTACGGGGAGTAATTAGCACATTAATGACACTTGGAATCGAGTCAGAGGAAGTGATGTCACAGTGCTATCAGATCCTTCCCTTGAAAGAGAATGGGCTATTTTGTCCTTCCTTGCTTATCATGGCCACCTCTGTAACAGGTATCATTCAACTCTTGCACTACTTGAAGGCTGCACCAGAAACACAACATGTGTGAGTGATAGGGAGAGTTAAAGTAATTGAGAAAAAGGTGAGACAAAGAAGAGTTGTGAAGGAGGGAAGGCAGGGTGTGATGGAAGTCAGAAAAAGGTTATGGGAAGGATTTCAATGGAAAGGTGAATTTGAGAGAAGGCAGTGTGGAAAAGATTATGAGAAGGGATTCAATGGAAAGGTGAATTTGAGAGAAGGCACAGCGTGTATGGAATTCTTTTGTGAGATGTAGGTGCGAGAAGGTAGGAGTTAGAGTGGATGTGAAACAGTGGATGGTGAAGAGGAGAATGTGGGTGACAAACAAGTTACTTACCTTCGGTAATGCCTTATCTGGTAGAAACTCAATCAAGCCGCCAATTCCTTACATTAGAATATTCCCCATGCATCAGACTGGATCCAGAAATGTTTGAGCAATAACCTTGCATGCCGGTAGGTGGCGTAGTTCTGCTTCGCGCAGTGTTGTCAGCACTGGAAGTGACGTGCGTGGTGCTTATGTAGGTGCCATCTCAGTGCGCTGTCTTCAGGTCTTGACTGTTTTTCCGCACCAGAAAATGACTAGAGTAGAAATGACTATTGTGCCAGGATGAGGTCTGGAAGGATCTCTTGACTGTTAGATACACAGTTCACAGAACGGGGAGGATGGGAGGGTCAGTAAGGAATCTGCGGCTAGATAGAGTCTCTATCACATAAGGCATACTGAAGGTAAGTAACTTATTCATCTGATAGAGACTCAAGCCGCAGGTTCCTTACCTTAGAATAGATACCAAAGCAATCTCTTCCCGGAGGTGGGTCTGTGAACTATTATACTAAAAAGTCCTGGAGGAATAACGGGGAAAATGCCCAAGTCACTGGACCTGACTGTCTAAGTAGCAATGTTTGATAAACAGGTGCAGCAATGCCCACGCGACTGCTTGAAAGATGTTCAGAACTGAGACTCCTCTCGCTAACGCAGTAATCGCAACCTTAGCTCTCCTTGAATGAGTCCACAAGCCCTCAGGGGGTTGTTTCTTGGCCATTGCATAGCAGAATTTAATACAGAGGATGAACAATTTAGAGATAGTTCGTTTGTGACTGCCTTGCCTTTCTTCGCACCCCCAAAACCAACAAAGAGTTGAACGTCCGCCCGGAAGTCCTTGGTGTGATCGGAGTAAAATGATAGCGTCCTTTTAAGGTCCAGACAGTGGAGTCTCTCCTCTTCCTTGGTAGGATATGGGGGAGGCAAAAAAAGTAGGCAATGTGATGGTCTGCCTGACGTGAAAAGATGTGATCACCTTTGGCAAAAAGGAAGCATGGGTATTAAGGACCAATTTATCTGAGAAAAAAAAAAAAGTCTGACAGGGCAGCAGTGCACAGGCTCAAATGATGAACTCATGAGAAAGGTGAGAACTAAATTAAGATCCTATTGGAGTATAATGAAAGGCGTAGGAGGAAACGTGTTGTAAACCCTTTTGGAAACGTGTCACAATAGGTGACTTGAACAGGGAAGGTTGTTCCAGCAACACAGGAAGGCTGAAATGGCGGAAAGGTACCTTTTAACTGTGCCTAATGTAAGGAAGGACGTCTGGCTGCCAAGATGACATCACACACTTCAGGAGGGAGACCAAACACTCTCAACTGTCGCCGCTCAGTCTCCATGCATGTAGGTGGAGAGTGTGCAGGTTCGGGTGCAGGACTCTGCCCTGTTGCTCAGACAGGAGATACTCCTGAAAGGGCAGCTTGATCGGAGGACAAATGCTCATGCTCAAGAGTTCGGGATACCAGACTCTCCTTGCCCAATCGGGGGCCACTAAGATGACTTGGGCCCGGCCATTCTTGATATTCTGGAGAATTCTAGATATTCTTGATATTCTGGAGAACTTGATATTCTGGGCAGGAGTAGTATCGGCACAAAGGCGTATAGGAGTCCTGAGCTCCACTCGAGACAAAAAGTGTATCAGAGCGAGAGCCTCCTTGGAAACTCCGGCGCACAGAAGTGCTGACACAGCGTATTCTCGGAGGTAGCAATTAGATCTAACCACAGTTCTCCCCAATCTCTGAAGAGACCTTGCACTACCTCTGGATGAAGAAGCCATTCGTGATCTGTGAGGAATCGACGGTTGAGTTCGTCTGCTCTGGCATTCGCAAGCCCTCCAGATATTGAACCACCAGTAATATATCCTGATGTTCCAGCCATGTCCAGAGATGCAGGGCCTCTTGACACAGAGTCCACGACCCTACTCCGCCCTGCTTGTTGCAATACCACATTGCGGTGGTGTTTTCAATGGACATATGAACCAGCCTTCCCTTGATGTCAGGAAGAAAGTCTTTCATTGCCAGGCACATCGATCTCAGTTCCAATAGGTTGATGTGGAGCTGAGGCTCTGCCGGAGACAGAGTTTTCTGATCTCCACCTCTCCCAGATGGTCGCCCCAACCCAAAAGTGACGCATCTGCCACTACTGTGAGCTTTGGATTTGGAAGAGATAGGGGTCTACCATTGACCCAATCATGGTCCATGAGCCACCAATGCAGATCTTTTGCAGTTCCCTCTGACATTTAAACCAGGTCAGAGGGATTCCCCTGATTTGCACTACGCAGTGCCTACTGGGACTTCAGATCCCACTGCAGTGCTCGCATATGTCAAAGGGCATGTTTTATTAGCAGGATGCAGGAGGCCATTAGAACCAGAAGCCCTAGAGTCAATCTCACCACAATCCAGGATAGAGGTTGGCAGACTCCTCACAGGAATAAAGCGATTTGATCACAACTCACCTGCCCTTAAGAGTCTCAACTGGCTTCCAATTGTAGGAATATGCATCTTCAAGACAACTTGCATCACCCACAAAGCCCTTTATCTAGAAAAAAACAAATACCTTGAAACCACACTTTGAGAGCAGGTAGAGAGTCGGGCACTGAGAAGTACCAACCCACTTTTTCTCATAACCCCTAATCTAAAAACAAAAACCACCCAAGCTTGCGCCTTCTCAGGAGGTGCTCCCAGGATATGGAACTCACTCCCCAAAGATCTCTGCTGCAACCCCTCCTTTTCTTGTTTAAACAAGAACTCAAACCTCTACTGCTTAACAACTACTTCAGCACTCTCACAGTTTGATCCTCGTTTCCTAAAGACCTAGCCCCCCTCTACACACTCTTTCTTTATGATCCCCTAAATTAGTCAGTCCCTACTTTGGCACAAACATCATTACTTTAATTCTGTATTGTTATGTACCTCTCTAGTCTGCTCGCACTATTTTATTGCTGTTCTGGGTATACTCCCTTTGACTGAGTTTGACCCACATGTATCCTCACAAGTAAGCCGAAGTAACCTATGATCACTTCTTTTTAAGCCCTCTGATACCCCCGGGTCTAGCTAGGGCTTTATAAAACTCAAAAATAAATAACTAAACATTAGAATCATAGCCATAATATACTGGACTCGCTGTTCCGGAGGATAGACCAGAGCTGTACTGTAGCCAGAATAGCTCAGATGAAAGGGAACGTCTGAGAGGGAGTCAGGCATGACTTTGGCATGTTAATAGTGAACCCCAGCAAATGCAGAAGGTCTAGAGGTGGGAGGCAACTGCCTGGGGCGAGGCCTCCTTCAACAATCAGTTGTCGACGTAGGGGAAGACTGAGACCCCTGTCCTCTGCAGATGAGCTGCAACAACCACCTTCACTGTTGTGAACACCCAAGGGGTGGTGGTCAGGGCAAAGGGGAGCACAGCAAACTGGTAATGCTCTTGGCCTAATGTGAACAGCAGATAACACCTGTGGGCAGGCAGGGCAGGGATATGGAAATCGGCATCCTGCAAGTCTAGCTCTACCATCCCGTCTCCAGGGTCAAAGGCAGACAGAATCTGAGCCAATGTGAGCATCTTGAATTTTTTATTTTTCAGGAAGCAGTTGAGAAGGTGTAGATCTGGGATAGGATGAAGACTGCTTTCCTTTTTTGGCACTATAAAGTAGGGGGAATAGCAACCACGACCTACTTCTGATGCCAGCACCCTCTCGATTGCTCCTTTGGCCAAAAGAGCCAGTACTTCCTGTCGCAAGAGGGAGAGGTGGTCCTCCATCAGCCGGGTGGTGGACGGTAGCAATGGTGGGATTGCCTTTTGAAATGGTTGCACATAGCCCAGCTGGACAATCTGAAGCACCCACTTGTCGGAGGTAATTTCCCACCATTGGGGGAGGTGGTGCTGGGTCCTACCCCCAAACTGGTGCCCATGGTGATAGGAGGGCAAACTAAAGAGGCTTTTGAGTTGTGGTTGTTCGGGGGGATTGGGTCGGCCACTGGCTATGCTCCCCACGAGGCTTATGGGAGCCACATCTACAGCCACAAAAGAACTTTGATACCTGCTGGCTATGGTGGCTAGGGGAAAAGGGACGTGGTATGTCCATAAGGGATGCCTTGACATTCCCCGAAAAGACAGTTGCCAAGCATAACATCAAAGCGCGACCGTGAAAGCAATGGTTCTGTCCACCGAGTTGGTCATATCCAATCCGCATCTGATGGTGAACTTTACCACATCTCTTCCATTAGCAAAAGCTTGGGAGAGTACGGCTCAGGTCTCACCCAGGGCCATGGGCAGCACTTGCGCATCCATATCCCACACAGTGTGGGAATAATGACCCAATAAGCATGGGATGTTCATGGACCACAGTGCCAGGCTCGTGGAAGAGAACATTTCTTTGCCTCTAAAATTCCCTATCCAGTGGTGTGGTAAGAAACACACCAGGATTTATCCTGGCAGTTGAGGCTTGGACCACCAGGCTGTCAGGTGTAGGGTGCAGGGTGAGGAAGGCTGGATCCCTGGGAGTGAGGCAATGGCGGCAGGAGAAGGTCTGTGCACAGGAGTGCCTGTGCAGTGCTTGGCCCAGGCCCCAAGCAGGACCTCTGTGAGGGCTTCATTAAAGGGGAGCAAAGGTTCTGATGAGGATACTCCAGGCTGAAGCACCTCTGTCAAGACATTGGTCTTGACTTCAGCCAGCGGGAAGCTGCAGGTCCAGGACCTCAGTCACCCTCTAACCTACCATCGAAAAAGAAACCCTTTCCTCTATGGCCACTGTGAGAGGAGAAAGGAGCCCAGTGTCTTTTGAGGTGTCCAGACCAATGGCATCAGCCAGGTCCTCATACAAGGTGTCATTGGCCATGGAGTCTGCTAACGGGTCAGAGTAGCTATAGGGATCCTCAGACCCCGTCCATTCAAGAAAATAGGACTCTATTTCCAATGGGCCTGGTCAGCTCCAGAGCTGGTGTCGGGCGAGGTCAGTCCGGCTCGATATTGAGTTTGGGAATCACAATGGGATCGCAGCTGTTGCTGAAACAGCGCCCAGAGAAAGTTGCAAAGTCACAGCTGGGGCTGATCCAGATCCACAACCAGATCCTGAGAGCCCAACTGGGGCTGAGGGTGGATTTGCCGGTGGAGCACCAGTCGTAGACCCTTCTGAATGCATGGGGCCCGAAGGCACACCAGGGGTTCAACCACTCAAAAATAAGGCTCATAAAATTCTTGTAGCTGGGCAGGGGTCACTACAGCTCTGGGAGACTTGGGCAAGCACGGAGCAGACCCAGAGTCAGACGTTGTCTCCACAGGGCCAGCCAGGGAGCGGGACCTGGATCAGTAGAATCGTTCTTTCGCATCGTCCGAAGAATGGAGTGATGCAGAGAAGTCGAAGAATGATTCAACATTGTGGACTTATTCTTGTGCTTAACTGAAGAAGTCCGGGATCATGAGGAAGATTGACACCGGCAACTGCAGGAGCAGTCCCCAGACCTCCCTCCCGAACGGGACCTGGAGTGGCATGGAGTCACGTAACGAGCAGCCAAAAGGTTAAAGGCTTGCTTGCAGGTGGCCTTGGGGTTCATGGTCTTGCACTATGTGCAGGCCGCAGAGTTAAGGTTCCACTCTAGGTACCACAGACACACCTAGTGTGGACATCTTCCAAAAAAAAGAGAGAAAAAGGGACACTGGTTGATTTTGACAAAGTGTTAAGAAGAGCCAGCCAAAAAATGACTGGAGGGAGCTTATCCAGATCCACGCTGATAGCATGGATAGGAAGGAACTGAGGCCAAATTCCGGGGTAGCGCCCATATAGGTACTTCCAGCGCGGAAAACTCGGACGACGTCACACAGATCTGAACAATGCCAGCTACCAGCATGCAAGGGGATTGCTCAAAACTTTCCGGATCCTGTCTGATGCCTGGGGAAAATTCTAAAGTAAGGAATGTGCGGCTACAAGTCCCCATCAGATAGGAGGATTTTAGAGTAAGAAATATGTGAGAAAAAGGCAAAAATAGAAAATGCAGGACAGGAAGTTTTAAGAAAAGTATGAGAATCATGATGAGAGTGAGGAATAGAGTGGAAGGTGTGTGTGGTAGTTGTGTTACACAATAGCATGCAGGAGGGAGAACAATCAGGGTGTCACAAGATAGACAGGGCAGATGAACTCACAGAAAGAAAGAGGATAAGGAAGGTGAGAAAGAAATGGATATGGGAGGAGCCTGGTTGCATTAAAAGAAAGGAAGGTGAGCAAGGGTGAGTTTAAGAAGAGAGGAGGCAAGAGAAAGAAAGGATGATGTGGAGACAGAGCAGAAAGTAGGAGCACTTTTTGTTGAAGGGAATAATAGGCGCATGACTGGGTTCTTCCAGCAGGGGCTGTCATATTACCAATACAAGCAGGACATTTGGAACTATTGCAAGGCGAGTGGTCCAGAAAATGTTACTTTTACCTAGGGGGCAAAAATCCTTGCACTTGTCCTGAGAGGTGCAGAGGCGATAAAGTAAGATGTAGGAGAATATAGGAGAGGATGTAGTTGAAAGACAGACGAACGTGAGAAGGAAGCAGGAGTGTAGGTGTGAAAGAGTTTATCTAACCCTTCTGCTGGGGACCTAATTGATTCCATGGAGGCAATTGACATCTCAATTAGTTATGGCCCCACACACATAGATGGTCACTCCCTAGACCCATTTTTGCCCCCCTCTGGCCTGACAAAGGTTGGAAATATTCTAGCTCAGGCATGAACGGATCCTTTTTCAATTAATTTTCACATAGTACTATTTGATAAGTCTTGTTTTTTTAGCTTATTACATAAGTAATACATTATATGTCATTTCTGGGCCAAATTATTCATATGCCTCATTAGTGGACATTCTTACGTCCACTTCTTATGTGTCAGATAATCTTTCAGTGGATGAGGAAGCTATCTTCTAATAAAACTGGAGTAAGCAGGCTTTAGACGTTGTTCTCCCAGCCAAAAAACATACTCCCAAACGAGCAACACAGTGATTCATTGAGAACTGCCAAATTAGAGTGCAAGATAATTGAAAAACATAGGCACCCTACTTACTCTTTGGAGTTAAAACTGGAATTAAACATTGCACTAACATCTTTTAAGAAACTCATTGCTATGGCACAATCAGAGTATTACACCAAGATAATTTCGGAATCTCCTAATGCGCCTAAAACATCTTCATCATCACACAGTTGCTAACAAACCCTGTTTGTGGATCACATTCACTAGTGCATACTCAAATACTATGCAATGATCTTTCTATTTATTTGAGAAAAAAGTTGATAACATTCTTGCCAGTTTGGGTTTTTCTACTACCCCTATTCATAAATGGGGCTATCATTCTGGAGCAACACAAAGGGATGGCAGTAGCCCTTCCACAGTTCTCAAAAATCTGGGCCAACTGAACTTGGATGCATTTCTAATTATTACAAAAAATGGAGAGGCAACATCTCACGGTCAATTCTATATATCACAGTTAATTCAACAAATCCAAAATTAAAGCGCCAAAGTTCTTAGGAAGATGTTAATAAAATTAATTTCTTTATTGTTCTTACTTCATGAAATACAGCTAAGAGGCGAACGTGTTTCGCTCATACCACACAAGCTTCATCAGTGCTTGCACTCTGTAATTGATATCAGAGATAAATATTTGTGGTAATCCATATGTCACTTAGTAATACCAATATTGTCCCAATACAGTTTCAATGGAATGTATCCATCATTTAGTACATGTTGATGCCGTGCTCAGCAAACCGGTTCCGTGTCTCCATTCAAAACCGTTTTGGCGGTTTTGAATAGAGATCCGGAACTGGTATGCCAAACACGGCAATCCCTTTAGGCCCAATAAATTTCATTTGCTGAAACTGATCCAGCAGGTTATTAGCAACAAGCATTCATACACAAAATACTCACCTGGGCCCATTCATTCACACTAACTAATAATCACCGCTGGTGGGAGTCAGTTGTACTCTTTATCAAAATCCCTGCTACCAATTAACTTTTCTGATTGAAGAGTAATGACTTACCAATGGACCTTTGATAACTGGGGTTGAAATGAGATCATACAAAACATAATTTCATTAACCACCTGAAATAACCACTGACTCAGGAAGTTTTCAAATGTTTATCTAAATTCTTTAGCAGAGCAAATACAATCCACAAAATACTTAATCGCATATCAAGGAGGAAGCATACTATAGTCACCTATTAATCACAAATGACGGTCCCTCAGAAAGGAGAAGATAGAGACAGCAGTACAAACTAAAGATTATGCATTTATAGTTACCTAAAAGGTGTGAAAACCAAACCCCTTGGCCAAGGAGTTGGAAAAGGGTCCCAAGAAAGGATGAAGACCAAGACCTCCGGACCAGGTTCAGGACAGGATAGATGACCTCTCTACCAACGACGCCTGCATCGTTCCCCTCTCTGACACTTCGTTCCTCCTCGTGGTTTTCTTCCGCGTCTCCCTCTAGTATGGTCCGCCGCCCCCACCTCACGGCCTCTTCGGACAGTGGTTCAGTCTGCTCTTTTCTGCAATAGCATCGATTCTCTGCTACAGCATCTGTTCATCAGTTCTCTCTGAGCGCTGAGCTAACTAATTAGCTAATTCTATATCTATTATACCCTTCTATGCCCATGTACCTCCCATTAATGTTTCAAAATTATGGGCCCACTAATTCTGATTGGACAGGGACAGGGGGTTGATCCTCACAACATGTCATTTTAGTTCAATTTTCTTAAGCCCATTGTTTTAGAATCCCGCCCCTCTCAATTAATACATTTGCTTTATTTCCCACCCGTTTCACACCTCACAATATATACAAAATGTATCATTTTATAAGACATTTTAGTTGAGCTCTGAAGGTGATCAGCGGGTCATGTCCTTGGACATCCTCCAAGTTGACTTCATCGCTTTGCTTTGCTAGTTTTCAGAGCGCATGCGCAGGTCACATGGCTCTCGAGCTGCTGTTTAGCCAACCCAGGCCCACTTTACGAACTAATAGAAAATCAAAGAAGAACATATTAAAATCAAAAATAAATGTTTTCACTGTATACCCCCTACTTCTATTCTACTCCCATTTAATTATAAATGTCTATCCCGCATTAGTAGCGTTAGAATACCACATTATTAATTGCAGCAATGCGAAAGCTTTAGCATGTGAGGACATTAAGCGGCCATTTTAGCATACACTGCGCAGAAGCAAAAGATTCCCTCCAAGCAAAGAAAGATGTCATACCACGTGACATGGTTGACACATGCGCAGTAGATTTCCCGCGCTTTAGCGGCCATTTTGGATTAGACAAGGATTACTTATTAGTGGAAAACACATAGGCAAGCATCTTCTAGATAAAATGTTGTGTTTGCACATTATTAATAAAGACATTACAAGGGTTTAATACAAATTAATTAATACTGTGAGAGGATTGCTTCCGAGCAAGTCTCATTGTGAGTCCTTGCTCCATCAATCCCCTCTCTGATGGCGTTTCTGAGCCATCAAAACTACCTATAACCAGATGCCAACTTCTAGCATATTTCATTCACATTTTCATTTTTACACTGTCCATTCTTATCTTTTCCCTTCAGTTTCTTGTAAATTTCACTTCGCAGATCTTCTAATTCAATCTCTTCAAATTTCCTTTTCTTGCCTCTTCCTGTCACCCTATAGGTTTCCTTCTTTCTACAACATTTACACCATATCATTATTGACAATACTGTTATTGCTATTCCTACTAATGGTACTATTATTTGACCTATAAGTCCTTTCCCTACATTAGTAAACCAGGTACCAATTGACGCAATGCTATTTGTCAATCTTTCCCATACACTATCAACTTCCAGTGGTTTCAGTTCCTTCTCAAGTATAGTAATATTCTTTATATATGTTCCAATTTCTGCACTTTTGTCCGGAATATACGTGCAACAATGTTTCGTTTTCAACAATTTACAGACTCCGCCCTCTTTTGCTAATAATATATCAAGAGCAAGTCGATTTTGCATAACCATAGATCTAATCGCAACCATCTCCGCATTAATCATTAGAAATCCTCCAGCAGTATCCGTTGATAAACAATCAACCACTGTAGACAATTTACATATTCTCCTTGAGTTCAGAATTACTCCCACTGAAGGTATCAATGCACCAAATATGTCACCTACAATTTCTGAAAAACTAGCTCTTTTACTACGTGTTAATTCACTATTATTTTCATTGCTCCCAGTGTTTCTTTTTACGTGGTATACCTTTGGAAAAACTATTCCAAAATAACAACTTCCATACCACCGTGCAGGAAGCCTAAAGTAAGCCTTATTCCCACACACATAATATATTCCAGGAAAAACTGAATCTGTTCCTCCTTTTATGTCAAAATTTGTTTATTGAAATATTTGTCACAAATAACAAACAATGCATAAGAAATACAACTCACTAGGCGTTGCAAGTAATGTGGCAAGCCCAAATACTATTCTTTAGGCAGCTAAAGTAAAAACACAGTTTCGAATTACCTAGGCAAGCTTGTCCCCCAAAATATCCCCAAGTTGGCGTTCTATAACAGAAAGAGCAAAGGTAAACCCAACAAATCCTGGGAACTATCGGGTCAATCGTCCAAATATCGCCAATGTAAGCAAACACCCTTGGGGGGTAAGCATGGGGCATCCAATAAGAACCCATGGAACGCCTTTTGGAGACATCGTCAGACTTGAGCCAGAGTATACAACCAAAAGCACGCCTATAGAGAAGAATAGGTGATAAAAAATAAAGGGAAAAAGAAGCAAAGAAGCAAAAAGAAAAGAAAAAGAAACATTCAAACTACGGTGGTACCCAAGGGACATGAGCGTGGCAAAAGTACGGACTATAGAGGGGGAAGGAAGTCAGATCTCGGCGGGTGCAGCCACCACCAGCGCAAGACGTTGCCCTCGCCAGGGCCGCTACATCAGTGGCGCTGTCTCGCAGCGGGGCCAGCTGGACCTAGATCAGGAAGAGATGGAGCGCCCTCAGCCGAGGGCTGCAGGCAAATAGGGGAAGACCCTCTGAGAGGTAGCTAACCAGGGGGGTCCAAATGTAATCAAAGCCCTTCCTCGACTCTTCTGTTATATCAGTCAATCGCTCCATGGCTAATGCTTTCCATAGGCGGGCATGCCATTGGGTGAGCGAAGGAGCTTCAGATCTCTTCCACGCCCCGGCTATAGCCATCTTCGCCGCACCCAGACAGACCCATAGGATAGATTTGTCAGCATGTGTTTGGTATTTGAGTAGCGGATCGCGAAGACCCAGCAGGACCTGTTCCATAGATTCCCCAATTGGATAACCTAGTATAATCTTAATTTGGGAAAGGATCTCCTTCAAAAGGGTTGGATGACTGGGCAGTCCCACCATACGTGCTTAAAGTCCCCCAACAGCCCACACCCACGCCAGCAACGATCTGAGGTGCCTGGAAAAATAGAATGCAGTTTGTGGGGGTGAGGGTACCAGTCATAAAGCGTTTTATAATGGGCTTCCCTGAGGTGCATGGATCTGTTGAATTTGGCTATATCTTTATATAGGGATTCCCATTGTTTGTCCGAGGGAGGCGTCTGCAACATGTCTCCCCAAAACACTTTATGTCGCAGAGTGCGTTGTGGCGAGTGTGTGAGCAAAAGGGCGTATAGAAAGGAGATACAACCTTTGCCCGTGGTGCCCGTCTGGACAAATTTCTCTAGTGGAAGGTAGTCTTTAGTGGCCGCCTGGCGGATCTGTGGTTGCTGGACCCCTGTTCCTCCTTTTAGTCCCCAACCTCCAAGAATTAAGAAATTATGTTCACATTCACTGGTACCAATAAAAACGTTGTTATATTCAGTCTTTAACCTATGAAGACAAATTTTCCCTGTCTTTACAAAATCTAGAGCCATAGCAGCTTGAGCCTTGCCAGGTGTATAAATACCCTCTTTCTCAGCCCAAGGTGGAAGATGAGCTTTATGCTCAGACGCTTTTTTTGGGAAATTCTGTCTTCTATTTTCAACTAAGTTTAAAAATATCTTTTCTTCTTTACGTAATGAACATGTTAGATTGCTTCTATGTGCATGTGTTATGTCTATTGACTTCATCGTTAAGAAAAATTCTCCCATAAATTGTGCATCTTGACTACTAAGCACTTGTTCAAATTCTTTCGGATAGGAACCTCTGAAAATATCACATCTATATTTGAATAATAATACTGAAGTTTCCCTGTTCTATAAAATAAACTAGTTAGTACACTACATGATATACCATAAGTTAAAGGCAAATGATGATAGGTTAGACCTTCTTCTACTGATTCAGGTAACTTCATACAGACATAACAGTCACTAACATCCATTGTATCTACGTACTGAAACAATAATTTAGTAAAAACATTTAAACTAGTATCGTTATCTGTTACAACATGATGAAAATCTGGTTCATCCTCTGCTTCTATTTCTACTCTATCACTTTTCAAATTATCTATCCTTCCCTTGGTGTCGTTATTATTCTTTTTGTCCATTATCATAAGGTAAGGAATTGCTACAATCACAACTAACCACACTAAAAGCACCACTACCAAACTACATATGCATATAGCACAGCATCTTCTACAACATTTCCGTTTCGGTTTCCCAGAAACTCTGTTGTCAGTCATTTTTGTCCAAGAAGATTTCTCTTCTTTTCTTTTCCCTTCAAAACTTTAACGTTATCAAGGTGATTTCACGTCTTTTTCATAAGTCAGTTCTGCACTTGTTCCTTCGTCACCACTTTCACTATTCTCCGAACTTTCACAGTCCTCGAGAATTATGTAAGTCCAATCAGGGCCTTTAAACTTATTGTTCACGATTTTCAATCTTTTGCTTTTTCGTTTTTCAGTCCCACTTGTTTGTCCAGATAAGCTTGTTACTTCATTTACTTGTTCTGGGTCTTCACTTCGTGTTGCTATATGATATTTTACTCTTTTAATAACACTAGGCCAATGATCACCCTTTCGGACTTTCTTGGTTTGCACTGTACTTTCACCTTCTGAGTCTTTTCCAAATACTTCTTTATTCCCAATAATGTGTGGCACAAATAGTCTGTCCTTGTTTTCGGTTTCCCTCTCTATCTGCTCTTGTTCAGGTCTTATCCTTGTTTCTTCAGTTGCCTGAATGTGAGTTTCTGCTAACTTGCCCTCTTCAGGATTGACGTTTTCATGCTTGATATTTTCTTGTTCGATGTTTTCTTGGTTTTCTTCTTCCTGAACGTGTTTTCCTTGTCCTAACTTGTTCTGATCAGGGCTTATTGCATTCTGTTCTTCTGCAGCCTGACCACGTTCTTCTAAACCTGTCTGTTCCTGCTCAAACCCTGTTGTTTCGTTGATAGTTTGAGCCCAATTTCCTTTCCCTATCTGGGCCTGCTCAGGTTCTCTTATAGTTTCAACCTCCCTATCCTGAGCTTGTTCTTCTTCACCTATCTGGTCCTCTCTAATTTCCTCTAATCTAGCTCTGCTCCTTGTTTTGATAAAGACTTCAGGTATATCAACCACTGGTATCCAGTCCTGACTTGTGCTCGGTTGTTCTTCTTCAGCTACTCCCGAATCTATCACTTGGGATTCTTCAGCTGTCCAACCTTCAGCTTCCTCAGCTATTGATGCTGACTGAGGATCTCTTTCTTCAGGAGCTGGCACCCTTTTGGTATGGCTTACATGAATCCAATTAGGTAAACCTGCACATTTCACTGCTGTGTTTGTAACCAATATAACCTGACAAGGTTCGCCCCACATGGGTGATAAACACGTTTCTCTGGTGTGATGCTTCACTACCACCCAATCTCCGGGGTTCAGATCATGCTCTTGTTCAGGCTGCCTGGAAACTGCGTCTTCTCCAACCTGGTGAGAGACAGAACGCACTAGGTCAGCCAATGCTTTGCAATAATCTAAAACCATATCATCAGTTATGTTCAGTAGTTTATTGCCAGGTACATGGGCTTGTCTCATTGCTCTTCCCATGATGATTTCATGCGGACTCAATCCTGTATTTCTATCAGGAATGCTTCTGAGTCCCATTAAGACAAGAGGCAACGCATCTGGCCAATCTAACGATGTGGATGCACACATTTTTGACAATCTTGATTTTATTGTGCCATTCATTTGTTCAACCACTCCAGAAGCCTCTGGGCGGTATGCACAGTGCAATTTTTGTTCAATTTTAAATGCTTCACAGATTATTCGAATTACATCGTTATTAAAGTTACTTCCTCTATCTGATTCCAAAGTTACTGGGAAACCGAACCGTGGAATGAGTTCTCGTAACAACAGTTTTGCAACTGTTATGCTGTCATTCCTCCTGGTAGGGTAAGCCTCCACCCACCTTGAAAACAGACACACTATGACAAGTACATATTTCAGTCCTTTACATGGTGGTAACTGAATGAAATCTAACTGCAATCTCACAAATGGGCCTTCTGCCTTTCCAATTTTTCCCAAGCCAATTACTGTTCTCCTTCCTGGATTATTCATTTGACAAGTTAAACATCTCTGGCAAAGGCTCTCTGCTGCAGCCCTAAACTTTGGATTGTACCAACTTTGTCTGAAAAGTCTAATCATGGCATCTCTTCCTTTATGTGTGTCTCCATGATACATTCTAGCCATGTGTGAAATTAGGCAATCAGGCATGACTGGTCTGCCATCTCGATAAACCCACACATCATCATCTGTCCTTCGAGTACACCCTATTTTCATCCAAACATCCCTTTCACTCTCTTCAGCCTCATCCTGCAATTGTTTCACATCATTCCATGTTTCAGGTGTTGAACATAGCATAAGTTGGCAGCTGAGTCCCATTCTTTCAACCTTTCTGTTTACTGCCAGTCTATTTGTGGCACAGTGTTGAGCGATTAAATCTGCATATCTGTTACCGGCTACCACCCAGTCATCTCCTGACTGGTGTGCGGCACATTTCACCACTGCCAATTCTTTTGGTGATTGTATTGCCTCCAATAATTCTTTTACAAACTGCCCATTTTTGATTGGGGATCCTGAAGAAGTCATGAAATCCCTCTGCATCCACAGTTGGCCAAAATCATGCACAACCCCATATCCATATTGACTGTTTGTAAATATGGTCACTTTTAGATTCTTCCCAATTTTGGAGGCTTTAATCAAAGCAATTAATTCAGCTACTTGTGCAGATTTGACTCCTGGTAAATAGGATGCTTCGACTATTCCGGTAAGTTCACATACAGCATAAGCTGCACTTAATTTGCCATCTTCATGCCTTAAGCATGAGCCATCCACAAACAGCTCCCTGTCTGCATTTTTAGGAGGCATTTCCTGAATGTCAGGGCGCGGCTTGGTACACAATTCTGTGAGTTCCAAACAATCATGATCTGTGTCGTCCCTGACTTCTTCACAATATGGATCTGGTAACAATGTTGCAGGATTTACAACTGTGCACCTAGCTATGGTCACATTCTCAGCTCCTAGAATTATTCGCTCATATTTTGTCATCCGACTAGGGGTAAGATGCTGAGTTCTAGTTCTTGTCAACAGAATCACAACTGCATGTGGGACGAACACTTTGACAGGGTGTCCCATTACTATTGACTCACTTTGTTCAATGCTCATACAAGTAGCAGCTACTGCTTCTAAGCAGCCTGGCAATGCTGCAGCCACTGGATCCAATGTAGCAGAAAAATATGCTATAGGACGCCTGTCCAGTCCATGTCTTTGGGTTAAGACTGAAAGTGCACAACTTTCTCTTTCATAGCAAAATAATGTAAATTCTTTTGTATAGACAGGCATGCCCAGGGCAGGTGACTCACACAAAGCATTTCTTAATTTTACAAATGCACTGGCACTTTCATCAGCCCATTCAACTGGATCCTTTGCTTTCTTTTTGGTTAACTGAATTAAAGGCTTCACTAGTAGTGAAAACCCTACAATCCATTGTCGACAATATCCTACTATTCCAAGAAACATTCTCACCTCTCTTTGTGTTACTGGCATTTTCATTTGCTTAATTATTTTTATTCTCTCAGAGGTTATTCTTCTCTTTCCTCTCTCAATTTGGTGTCCCAAATACTTAACTGTTGTTGTACAAAATTGTAATTTCTCGTGACACCTTGTGACCTTCCTCAGCCAAATGATTAAGTAGTACAATCGTCATAAGTTCTAGATGCGACTAACAAATCGTCTATATACTGTACTGTTAGAAATGGGATTTTTGGTAGGCTTGGGCGTGGGCCAAAGCCAGGCGAAAACCACCACTCTAGTCAGGATAAGGGAGTTACACGTCTAAAATAACCCCTGCTCACCCCCTTGGTAGCTTGGCACGAGCAGCCAGGCTTATCTTAGAGGCAGTGTGTAAAGCATTTGCACATAACCGACAGTAATACAGTGTTCGCACCACAAAAGGACACCACACCAGTTTAGAAAAATATCCAATATTTTTATATAATTAAGACAAGAGCAAAAACGATAAGAATCCACAATACTATACTTAAAAGTTCACAGTTCCAAAAATACGCTGATTAAAAAGAGTTCCTTGTGTGGATAGCTCCGTCCGGGCTACCACGGCGTCGTGAACAACAAATCCAACAGTTCTGGCTGGTCGCGGGCCAGCTACGGTGTCGGGAAGACCCCCAAACAGTACCTGTGAGAGATGCAGGGCGTTGAGGCCCTTGAAGTCACTCGCGTTGCAGGTCGAGCTCCTCTCTGATGGAATCAGGAGCACTGGCACCGGCAGGCGTTGGGTGCTGCGGTGCGAAGTGCAGCGGTATGGCATGCTGTGCCCCCAGGTCGCGGTGCGAGCAGCGGCTCAGTGGCGGCGTCAGATGGCATCGTCGGTGAGACCAGGGTCGCGGTGCGAGATGAAGGCGGTGCTCGCCACGGTGCTAGCAGGCCACAGTGCAAGCAGCGGCGTCGTCGTTGCTGAAGCGCTGTCGTCGGCTGACGAACTGGCGTCGATGGCGCCGGCGTCGGTAGGCCAAGGCTGTGGTGCAGGATGAGGGCGGTGCGTCGTGTGACTTATGAGCGGTGCCCTCGAACCACGGTGCAAGCAGCAGCGTCGATTTCGGCGGGAAGTGGCGGCATCAGGCAGGCCAAGGCGTCCTCGTGAAGCAAGGCGGTGCGGAGTGCGGTGCCCACAGGTTGCGGTGTGAGCAGCGGCTCGGTGGCGGCATCAACAGGCATCGTTGGTGAGACCAGGGTCGCGGTGCGGCGTTGCGGTGGTGCACTCTGCGGTGCCAAAGCTACGGCGTGAAGCGAGGCGGTGCGGAGTGCGGTGCCCACAGGTCGCGGTGCAAGCAGCGGCTCAGTGGCGGCATCAACAGGCGTCGTCGGTGAGACCAGGGTTGCAGTGCGGTGTTGCGGCGGTGCCCTCTGCAGTGCCAAAGCTTTGGCGTGAAGCGGTGCGGAGTGCGGTGCCCACAGGTCGCGGTGCAAGCAGCGGCTCAGTGGCGGCGTCAACAGGCGTCGTCAGTGAGACCAGGGTTGCGGTGCGGCGTTGTGGCGGTGCCTTCTGCGGTGCCTTCAGGACACGGAGTCGGCAGTGGCGTCGTGGACGTCGTCGAGTTGGTGTTCTTCGGGTGGCAGCACAAAACACACAGTCCCCAGTGCTGCGGGTCGAAGAACTTGAAGTCTTTGCTGTTCCTGAGACTTCGTGAACAGGGGGCAAGCTCTACCTCAAGCCCTTGGAGAGACTCACAAATAAGGTTGCAGAAAGTCCCGTCCAGGCCTTTCACTGCCCCAGACAGAAGCAGCCACTGCAGGTCAGCCCAGCAAAGCACCCAGCAAAGCAGTCGTTCCTTTTCGCAGCTTCTCCGGCTCTTCTTCTTGGCAGTCTTCTTGTTCCAGATGAGTTCTGAAGTTCACGGGTCTGGGACCCAGTATTTGTATCTAAAAATCCTTTGATCTTTCAGGCAGAGGGTGTCTGTGCCCGGCCAGAACCAGTTCTGCCTTCTCTGGTGTGATTTCCTGGCAGGAGGTAGAGACGGCATTGTCAGAGGCAGACCAGGCCCTTTGAGGTGCAAGGAAATCTCCTCCCCCTTCCCCCATCGCAGCCCAGGTCTATTCAGCCCTTTCCTGACCTACCTAGACTATCTGGAGCCCCTCCGGCCCCCCAGCCTTCTGTCATCCAAAACCCAGACAGGCAATCCACATTCCAGCAGAGGCACACGGGATGACTGAGCAAGAAAATAGCCACTTTCTAAAAGTGGTATTTTCAAACGCAGAATGTAAAAATCACCTTCACTAAAAGATGCATCTTTAGATTCTGAGTTCAGGCATACTAAATTTTATTTTCTTACCGAATTCCCTGGGCCTGTCGTGTTTATAAGATGTTATAAATAGGGCTCCCGGTTTTATGGTATTTATTTTTTTGCCATTTCCGTCTGTATTTATCCATATTTATTTTTTGGGCATTTTTTCTGTATTTATCCACATTTATTTTTGCCACAAGCAAAAGACGACGCTACAGCTAGTATTTTTCCACATTTATTTAAATTGACAATGCACATATGCGCTTGGTTATGTGAGGGCACTGCCACCGTCAATGTACGAGAGGGAAGACCTCGGAGGGCAATAGCTGCTTGCAAGGATGAGGGAATCCATTTTGAGGAATTTCAATCAATTGCTTGGCTAGGGTTCTTCTGGAGGGGATTAGTGTTCTATTTGGTCGAACTGTGAGGATGAATGTACAGATCTGTAGGTAGCTGTCTCCCCTGCATTGTTTCACAAACCAGTCAAAACATCCATGCCAAGCACTCAAATTGCACTGACTAGTTTCCAAGTGATCAGACCTCATAGCATGGATTGTACAGGTTTCCCGGTTGCACAGTGGGGCCATCTCTCCCACCAGGCTCGCAACACCCAGTGGGCTCAAAGCCCCCCCCCCTTCCTGTGTGTCAGCCCGGGCTGAGACAGCTTCCCGGGCACACACACACAGTTTTTGAGCTGCCAGCCGCACCCGAGTACTTCACAGGTCTTTAAAAAGGCCATTCACTTGTTAACGAGTCTTTGTTGGTTTTTTTCACCTCTTCTTACCAGACTGCGGGCAGTGTCTACAGGACCCCCTGTGCTCAGTGGCCTAATCACTGAAACGTAAAGAGCTGCCTTTTGTGATGCACACTTTAATTGTGGGACGTCCTGCCGCCCGCGGCCCTAGCCGAGCGGGCGGCAGTTCAATAAAGTTAGTTTTGGCTGCTGGCAGTGGCAGCGCAGCTCGGCCCTGCTTGCACCGTGGGTTGGTAATCATTTTAAATGATCCTGTGACCGGACCGGACCCATCACCCCACTGTCGGCCAGCAGCTGAGTGCAGGGATCGCCGAAGTGGTTCCTCACTCAGCAGCCCAGAACACACCGTGGTCCACTCTGCAGCTGAGCCGCTCTCAGAATCACTCCAGGCGTTGCCGCAGGTGATTCAGAGTCGTTGAGGCCACGAGGCAGCCTGTACCGAATTGCCACTCGCCTCGCAAAGAGTAAGTGCCTGGTGGAGTGAGGTATTCTCTGCTTCTAAAATAAATAGCTTTTTTAGTGCCCTGCGGTCATGATGATCATTCATCTTCAACTGCCTGTGCATGCCCTGTTTAACAGCTGAATTCTGCAGTCTCACATTGCAGTCAGAGTCAGTCTGTGCTGACCTCACTGGAGTTTTCAGTGACAAGCGCATTAGTCTGCCGCATTAACTCGTTTTGGGTCCAGTCGGGTGAGCAGCTGTGGTGCCGGTCCAACATCTACTTTTAAGAATACTTTCAGCGCCGAGCACTCAGCTGCGGCGTCACTAAGTCCGCAGAGCCTGTAGCTCTCTGACAGGCTGGTGTGAGATCTGGTGCGCTGCTGGGCTGGGCACTAGCGGCGCGCCGACCAGGATAGACAGCTCAGCCCCTTGACCACAGCACGCTCCGGGATGATTCTGTGAAAGACCGGCATCGCAGCATTGTGCGCATTCTCTGTGTATGGCGTCACGCGTGATGTACACGGTCTTGTGCACTGGAGCATGGCAGCGTGGCAAAATTTGCTAGTATTTTGCCGTTTCTAAATATAAATACAGACAAAGGAAATATAGTTTTCCGTCTGTATTTATATGTAAAAATCCGTAAATACGGAAAACCGGGAGCCCTAGTTATAAACAAACCTCCCATTCTGTCCTATGGGGAACTGGTAGCCTTGCAATAGTGAAAAACGAAATTGGCTGTAATTCACTATTAGGACATGCCACACACACCAGGGCATGTCCTACCTTTCACATACATTGCACCCTGCCCACAGGGGTACCTTGGGCCTACCTGAGGGATGTCTGACATGTAAGAAAAGGGAAGGTTAGGGACCGGCCAGTGTGTGCACTGGCCAAGTCGACATGGCAGTTACAAACTGTGCGCAGACTCTGCAATGGCAGGTCTGAATTACCGTTTTCAGGGCTACTCACGGGGTGGCACAACCAGTGCTGCAGGCCCCGGGTAGCATTTGATTCACCGGCCCTGGCACACGCAGTGCACTTTACTAGGGGCTAACAAGTAAATCAAGCATCCAATTACGGAAACACCAATTCATAACACAATTTACACAGAGAGCATATGCACTTTAGCACTGATTAGCAGTGGTAAAGTGCCCAGAGTCCTAGAACCAACACAAACAGGTCAGGGAAAAATAGGAGGAAAAAGCAAAAAGTTTGGGGATAACCATGCAAAAAGGGCCATTTCCAACATGTACCAAGACTGAGTTCCTAGGCATTACTACCTTTTCTAGGCACTTTTTCAGTATCTGATTAAAAATGGAGGGACTTTCTGTAACCCCTGAAGAACACGATTCCACACATAAACATGATTTTCGAATTTGAACGAAAACAAATACTGACTATCTGGATGCAATGGAATTGAGAAAAATGCTTGGCACAAATCAATTACGGTAAACCATTCTGCGTTCCATGGTATTTGGTATAGGATCACTGCAGGATTTGGTACTATAGTACAGCAAGGTATCACAATTTTATTAATTTTCCGTAAATCTTGAACAATCCTATATTTTCCACTAGGCTTTTTCAAACCCATGATTGGCGAATTACAAGGACTACTCATAACTTCTTTTAATATACCATTCTGTCAATTTCCTCTGTAACCCCTGTTTCACTTCAGCACTCATTTTATACTGTCTGGTATTTGGGAAAATTGCGCCTTCTTTTACAGTTATTTTTACTGGGTCTATATTTGCCATCAAACCTACTTCTTTTCCAGTAAAATCCCATACTTTTGAACTCACTGTAGTTTTTAATTCTTCTGGTAAATCGTCTTTGGTTATCAAGGAAAACATCTCATCTACTTCCGTTCCTTGCTTGGCTATCATGAATTTGTAAACATGATCTTCATCCGGGGTCTGTATTGCAACACCATCCGGTGTGCAGAAAATAGTGCAGTTCATTTTGCACAGTAAGTCTCTGCCCAGTAAATTTACTGGACTAGAATCACACACCACAGATTGGTGCATTTCTCGGAAGTTTCCGATTCTTACTTCCATGGGCTCAGTAAGGGGTGTTTTAATCTTTTGATTTGCTACACCTACAACTTGGATAGCTTCTCCAGAGAGAGGGCGGTCTGGGATGTCTGCTGTTCTCACAGTAGAACGAGTAGCACCAGTGTCCAACAGAAAAGTGATATCATTACCTTTTACTTTCCCTTCAACATATGGACCTGACTGATCTACCGGCAAGGATGCGCCAAGTACGCACTCCTTCTCCCCCTCTCTTAGGCACCGTCATTGATAATCATGTGGATAAAAATCATCCTGTAAAAGAAACTGTGAAGTTACATATTCATTCTTACCACTTCCTCCTTGATATCCGACGTCTGTACCGTGCTTTGCTCTGCTTACATTACCCTGTATAGGAGCAGGTGGCAACTGACTCTGAGGATTTACACCCTGCTGTGAGTCATTCTGCGTCTGTGGATTTAAATTATGATTTGGGCCATTATTATTTTGAATCTTTTTACATTCGTTCTTCCAATGTCCCAACTTTCCGCATCCATGACAAGGAAATTTCTTTTTAGCCTCTTCTCTACTCATTCATCCTCTTGTTTTTCCACCATTCCCTGTGTCACCATTCGTTCCAGATTCTTTTCCCTGACTTTCTGTTGGATTATCTAAATTAATTCCCTGTTGCTCAGCCATTTTCACTTGTGCCCACATCACCTTTTCTTGTAGTTTCTTGTGTCTATCCTCAATGTCATCTCCACAATATTTAGCATATTTCAAAATGTCATAGATAGGCTTTCCCTGCCAGCATAACATGTGTTGCTTAATCATCTGACAAATCTCTGGTTTTAGACCATAAACAAATCGATAGACAAACTGACTCATATTTTTGTCTCCAATATCTTCAAAACCGCTATACTGTTTGAACACCTGTAATAAACGTTCATAGTAGGCATGTACCGATTCATTTGCTTCTTGGGTAGTTCTATCTATTTTCACCCAATCTGTTTCTTTGGGTGGTATTTTCCCTTTCAAATAAGTTATTACCTGGAGATACTTTTTCATCACATCATTTGATGGGGCACCTGTCTTTGGATCCCTATGGTACTCTTCACTAGGCCAGTCGATTGTAATTTTACAGTCTGTCCATAAATCGGCAGGTACCACTATGTCGAACAAACCATCTAGGTCCTTTAACAAAACCTTTGAAACCTTCACAAACCTTTCAACCTGCTTGTACCATTCAATTGGTTTTTCTCTCAATTTTGGAAAATCATTTGTAAATGACAAAATGTCTTGCCTGCTCCATGGGACATGAACATAGCCTCCTCCTGGAACCTCCCGCATCGGGTACATCTGTTCTACCTTTCCTGTTTCCTTCAATAAATACTCAGATGTCATTCTATTTGAACGTGCTTCTTCCTTTTTCTTTGTCCATCTAGTTTTCCATCTATCCAATTCTCCCCATTTCTGTAAGACTGTCATTAATTTTTTAACTTGTAATTTTCTACCAGATGTATTCATATTTTCTAAGTCTTTGTCCGTAAATTCTGCTCTATATGGTTTCTGCAATACTTTTGACTTCCTTATTTTAATTCCCATCTCTGAGGCCAAATCTGTTAACTTTTCATGAAATATTTTTACATTTCTGGTTATGCTCCTACATATGAACAATAGTTCTTCTTCACTGTAGGTATTTAAACGATCTACTCCTACATTGCCTGCTATCATTTCTTCTAATTCAACTTTTAATTTATAAATGTCCAAAATCTTTGGGGGTGAACTTTGTCTTTCTATTCCTTGTGCCCATCTTTCTAAGTCTTCTGGAGTTACTACTGTTGCACTTTTAGTTCCTGAAGATGTTATTATATTTACATCCTTTGAGCAACCAGGTGTGGTTCTTCTGGGGGTGCTATTTGCGGATTCTCGAATAGGCAAATCCATTAGTGAAATCATAGATTCACAATCACTGATATGATCATCAATTATTACAGCTTCATGCTTAGGAATATCCACAGGTGTAGTCATAGCTAAAGGCTTCGGGCAATTTACTTTGTCTCCATATAAAGGGACCACGGGCCCAATGGTTACGGGTATAGTCAAAGATTCAGGATGTACATTCAACAGTGTTATTTTCTGTATTAATTCTGCTCTGTTTCTGTCTAAAGCCTCTTTTTCCTTATCCTGAAGTACTCTATTAACTGGTGGATTATGCAGTACTCGAGGTACTAACAGTGTTCTCAAAACAGGTGCACTTGGGGAACATCCACCCAACTCTTCCTGGTATGGTGGAGGGTTCTTTACTATTTCTTCCATTAATTCATCTTCGGATTCTCCAAACCCTGTCATGTGCTTAGTCTTTTCTTTGCATTTGCTCCCTAGCTGCTCATCAGCCATAAATACTGGATACAAACCTTCAGAAATCATCGCTCGTCTCCACTGTTTCATCTGACTTTCTCTTGTGCCATTCTGGTATCTAGGGAAAAATCCCCTATAGCCCCTATTACTCCTAGGTCTATCACGTTCAAAGGCTTCTGTTTCCCATTCCTCTAGGGCTTCGTACTGCGTTAGTCTTGGTCTGGGTTCTAATTCATTCATTCTCATTCTTAAATTTTGAAGAATTCTCCCATTGAAAGTACCATTCTCTGGGAAAGCTAATACTCCATCATCTTTTGTATATTCTATCCAATTTTCTAACCATACACAAGTATGATAACCCCTCTCCATCATCATGAATGAGGCGGGCGTTTTTGCTGGTGGAATGAGAATTCCTTCCCTAGTTTTGATTGGCTTATCCTTCTTAAAATAATTCTTAATCTTTTGTAGGAATGACAATTTTCTCTTTTCTCCGTACATTTTGGGTAAATATCTATGTATTGAATTGTATTCTGCAAAACCTAAAAATCTCCTGTCGGGACGGGTTCCTATCAAAGTCGGGTCGTGTTTCCACATACAATTTTCACTGTCCACTAATATTTCAATTTCTATTCTGACAACCAATCAAATTCCAACTAACATTTGTCTCGGAACCAATCCTAGCGCAGCTTTTCTGTGACGTCTATTCACTCTCTCTGATGACCCCTCCTTTACAATCTGCGCTTCTCTGTCCCTCGCTGTGTCGACCAATCCCAGCGCGGCACCTGTGACGTCAGTATTACTCCTGACTACTGACCCCTCCTTTACAAGACTCGTTCTACGCCCGCTGTTTCAGCCAATCTCAGCGCGGCACTTGTGACGTCAGCTTCTACTCCGGCAGCTGACCCTCCCTTTACAAAATCGTACGCAAAACTTTATTTTCTCAACACTTCTTATTAAAATTTAGTAACAACATAAAACATTCGCTATCTTGTCAGTTTCCCTAAATTGAAAAGGATAGTTTTTCTCACACTTAGTAAAACCCTTCCGTTTACTAGACATACACTACGAATAAAACCCTTCCGTTTACTCTTCACGTAAGCTTCGGAAATACCTGCTACTCTTTCAATGTTACCCTTTCTAGGTGATATAACATCAAATTTTCACCAGCGTATTCCTTTGCTGTCACTCACACACACACAGAGTCCCTAACAAGTACTGATAGCCCTGCTTAACTTTTCAGTACTATTTCTGCCTGACAGATAACCTCACTGCAGTATGGCTTCCACTTACCATCCGCTATTCAAATTCCCCAGGGATTTCTAGACAACATAAAACAAAACTTTTAAAAACGGATGTTGGTTCATAAAAATAAAATTCTCATTACCCAATTAACAAAGTATAACCATCCTCTGATAGCCAGAAAACTGATCCAGCGGGTTATTAGCAACAAGCATTCATACACAAAATACTCACCTGGGCCCATTCATTCGCACTAACTAATAATCACCGCTGGTGGGAGTCAGTTGTACTCTTTATCAAAATCCCTGCTACCAATTACCTTTTCTGATTGAAGAGTAATGACTTACCAATGGACCTTTGATAACTGGGGTTGAAATGAGATCATACAAAACATAATTTCATTAACCACCTGAAATAACCACTGACTCAGGAAGTTTTAAAATGTTTATCTAAATTCTTTAGCAGAGCAAATACAATCCACAAAATACTTAATCGCATATCAAGGAGGAAGCATACTATAGTCACCTATTAATCCCAAATGACGGTCCCTCAGAAAGGAGAAGCTAGAGACAGCAGTACAAACTAAAGATTATGCATTTATAGTTACCTAAAAGGTGTGAAAACCAAACCCCTTGGCCAAGGAGTTGGAAAAGGGTCCCAAGAAAGGATGAAGACCAAGACCTCCGGACCAGGTTCAGGACAGGATAGATGACCTCTCTACCAACGACGCCTGCGTCGTTCCCCTCTCTGACACTTCGTTCCTCCTCGTGGTTTTCTTCCGCGTCTCCCTCTAGTACGGTCTGCCGCCCCCACCTCACGACCTCTTCGGACAGCGGTTCAGTCTGCTCTTTTCTGCAATAGCATCGATTCTCTGCTACAGCATCTGTTCATCTGTTCTCTCTGAGCGCTGAGCTAACTAATTAGCTAATTCTATATCTATTATACCCTTCTACGCCCATGTACCTCCCATTAATGTTTCAAAATTATGGGCCCACTAATTCTGATTGGACAGGGACAGGGGATTGATCCTCACACCATGTCATTTTAGTTCAATTTTCTTAAGCCCATTGTTTTAGAATCCCGCCCCTCTCAATTAATACATTTGCTTTATTTCCCACCCGATTCACACCAGCATTTATACACAATATATACAAAATGTATCATTTTATAAGACATTTTAGTTGAGCTCTGAAGGTGATCAGCGGGTCATGTCCTTGGACATCCTCCAAGTTGACTTCATCGCTTTGCTTTGCTAGTTTTCAGAGCGCATGCGCAGGTCACATGGCTCTCGAGCTGCTGTTTAGCCAACCCAGGCCCACTTTACGAACTAATAGAAAATCAAAGAAGAACATATTAAAATCAAAAATAAATGTTTTCACTGTATACCCCTACTTCTATTCTACTCCCATTTAATTATAAATGTCTATCCCGCATTAGTAGCGTTAGAATACCACATTATTAATTGCAGCAATGCGAAAGCTTTAGCATGTGAGGACATTAAGCGGCCATTTTTGCATACACTGCGCAGAAGCAAAAGATTCCCTCCAAGCAAAGAAAGATGTCATACCACGTGACATGGTTGACACATGCGCAGTAGATTTCCCGCGCTTTAGCGGCCATTTTGGATTAGACAAGGATTACTTATTAGTGGAAAACACATAGGCAAGCATCTTCTAGATAAAATGTTGTGTTTGCACATTATTAATAAAGACGTTACAAGGGTTTAATACAAATTAATTAATACTGTGAGAGGATTGCTTCCGAGCAAGTCTCATTGTGAGTCCTTGCTCCATCAAAACTACTAGCTCAACCCAGGGTGGCTCTGAGTAGCAAGGCTTACACAAAGGAACAGGTGTAAAGCATTTGAACAGCCCCAAAATAATTGGAGTAGAAATAACTGAGACACTTAAGAAATCCGGCACCAATTTATAAAAATAGGCTGTATTTTTTGTATTTTTAGGCATCACAATGAAAAAGATCCACCAGAAGGTTTCGGAGATATAGATTTTACACAGTACAGTAAATATGCACTTTTTACTCAACCGCGAGCAAGCATGGCAGCTTCAACTAATTTGACTCTTAGAAATGTTTTGAGTAAAAACTTGGGCTAGTTATAATGCAGCTGGTTAGAATTACTTTGGGTGACTAACTCTGACAGGGAGACAGTCAGGGGGACCAGCAAAGTCCTTAGAAACAGTTACCTTGGTCACGGAAGCAGTATGCAGTCTGTTCCAGGCACTGTTATCCCTTTGCTATAGGTTCCTTTGGAAGTCGTCCTAATGCATGGGATACAGATGCTGATGCTGCTCAAGGATGCGGTAGATGTGATGCAGTAGACGGAGGTCTTCCTGCGGCTACTCCTTGGTCGAGGGAGGGAGTGAGGTGGTCCAGGCCATGAGGTTGATGTCCCTCAAAGTCCTCTTGTCCCGGTAGAAGTCCAGTTGCCACTGGGCTACCAGTCACCTGATATTGAGGTCACAGCCAAATCCTACCCTGGGAGATAACATGTCTTCTGGATAACATAGCTGCACTCTGATGACTCTCCCAGGTCCAGTGGCCTTTGGTGTAACTATGAGCGTCAGGTCCTTGTCTCTGGTGCAGCACAGTGGCGGTTGGCGGCAGTGTGGAGATTCAGGGCTACAAACTTGCCCAAGGAGGCTTCTTCTGCCATTGTGGCCCTGTGCTGTGGACAGGAGGTCAGCCAACTGACCCTCGGAGTCTCTTGCTTCGGCTGGACTCCAGCGACAACTTCTGTATCAGCATGAAACACCAGGCACAGTCCCTTCTCCTTTGCTAGTCACCAGGTTCAGCAGGTGCAGTCCATGCCAGTGCAGCCTCTCTTTGCCGGACGCTCAGAATAGCAGGGCAGTCCTTATTCGGTCCTATTCCAGTCTAGTTGAGATCTAAGTTCTGAGTTCCAGGGGTGCCCTATTTATGCCCAGAAAGTGACCTCAGGTTAGACACACTCAGTAGCCAATGGGCTACCAGATTCCCACTGTCCCGATGACCACTTCCTGGGAAGTGTGGCATCTGGCTATCCCAGGATGCCCCATTCTGCCCACTCCCAAAAATGGCAGAACCCTTCTCTTGGTGTCCAGAGCTCCCTAGACCAACCCAGAGGTGTGGCTACCAAGGGGGCTACACGCCCCTGGAAAACCGGTTTGATAACTGGTTTTCCCTTTCTTGTCCCTAGTGCCAGCCTGTCTATCTAGACAATGGAGCAGTCCCTCGCCCAAGTGTTATCTATTTGGCCTTCAAAGGCAGCTTATCTCTTGAAGCTCGCCTTTTGGGCCAACAGTCGTATGGCTTCCTGCAGGAGGGAGGTAACACCTCTCTTCAGTGCACACTTCTGTTGTCTCCTTTCCGGGAGTCATTACCAAGTCTCCCCAGGAGGGCAGAGAGTTGTCTCGTGGACAGACTCCTTGGGCAACTGTTAAGGACACAGGAGACTAGAGGCAACAAAGTGGCAACTTTGTAAAAGTTGCACATTGAAACATGTTACATTAATTTCGACTTGAGAATCAAGTGGGCTTAATATACCTTGAAGTATTAACTTTGGTCGCACGTTCAGGAGTTAGAACAACTGAGGTGCCAGCATGTAGCCCTGTACTCGCCAATGAGGCAGGCAAGTCTTTCTGCAGTAAAAATTTCAGTTTTGCGTTTTTACTATCATAACACGCAAAATACGGGTTCTGCCCATGAAATATGCTGCACCCTGCCTTAGGGCTCAGTAGGCCTGCCATAGGGGCGACTTACACATATTGCAGAGGGAGGGTTGATTTGCTATGGCTTTAAATGGCATAGTTAGGCTAGCAGTTTGAAACTGCTCTTCCAGTATGTAGTGACAGACTACGACTCTCATTTTACCTGTGTCACACCAGGGTGGCACAACCGGTACTGCAATCCCTGGGTTGACTCTCTAACTTACATGCCCTGGGCACTATATGCTCGGTACTTACAGGAAACGTAGCCTATGCCAATTGGGTATAGCCAATGTAACATACACATTTTGGGGGTCAAGGCACTGGCATTGAGTTCTGGTTAGCAGGCCTCAATGCACTGTCGAAGTCGAACATCCAGCAGCATCACTCCAAAAACTTGGGGGTGACCATACAAAAAGAGGCATTTCCTTTCAACAATCTTCTGTTGTTATGGCCATGGCTTTACATCACTTAATTCTCTTATTTCTCATTTGCCTTTTCAGATATAGATAATTCAGCTCATGAAGGCATTATCAGCCCCAGGACGCATTTGAGGGTAACAGTGCATAAGTTTACATAATAATAATAATAATAATAATAATGAAAACAATGACAATAACAATAATAATAATAATAATAACAACAATGATGATAATGATAATAATAATAATAATAACCCCGGGAGACCTCTATAAGACTGAACCACAAATCTGGTCAACTTATTTTAATTTTCTAGCTAACGCCATCTCAGCAGGGGGGGAAAGTCCCCGAATCCTGGAGGGAGGCTCAGATCATAACTATATTTAACAAGCATTTGCAATGCAATAGGTCTCGCATTTGCAAGACTTAAAGCTATTGCTATTTTTAAGCATAAAAGCGAGTGCCGTGCTCAAACATGAAGCGTGCCACCCGTGTTGTAAATATAAAAACGGGTGCCGTGCTAACACAAAGCGCGTAGCCCGTGCACAGTAATTAAAAAATAATGCTGAAAGTGGGCTAAAATATCAAGCCTGGCGCTTGGTGGAAAGAAAGTGCTGGTGAGATGTATTGATGATTGATTGCAACCTGGAAAGCCATGCTGAGGGAATGGTGAAATGGAAAGCCTGGTGAGGTGATAGTGATTGTGGAAATGGAAAACCTGGGGAGATGTGATAATGATTGATTGTGAACTTGAAAACCTTGGTGAGATGTGGTGATGAGTGATAATGAAAAGGCAAGGCCTGGAGAGGTCAGATTAGGAATGGTGTTGAAAACGAAAGCCCTCGTGGGATTTGACTGATGTACATGCAATGGAAAGCCCTGGTGAGATGTGGTGATGATTGTGAACTGGTCAGTTGTAGTGAGGTGATGGTGAAAAGGAAAGTGGTGGTGAAACCTGGGGATTTGCAGCCTTTAAAGGCAGCGATGCACTCAATATGTACAGCTGTGTCTAAAACTAACGCAGCGCTGCGGGAGTCAAGGGCTCCGCCAAGCGTGAAAAGCATTGAGGACACAGGAGAGTGGCGGAGGCAGAGAGGGAGAGCAAACTGGGAGAGAGATGACAGTGTCTTGGAGGATGGACGAGGAGTTGTTAAGGATTGAGGTGAGATCTGGAGACGAGAGAGGTCTGGAGAGAGAGAAGAGAGGAGAGGAAATGCTAAAAGGGGGGAGAGGTGGGGCAGATACAATGGCACCAGTGAGGAAGAGGAAGCGTCAGCAGGGGAAGCAGGTCATCAGAGATGCATGCAGGTTATTGAAGCGGCAGGTCGCAATAAGAGACTAGAAAAGGAAAGAGGCTGACGTAGCATCAGCAGGTAGAAAAAAAGCATTGGCATAGCCAATAGGTCTCGCCTTTGGGACCTTATAAGTGTTTAGCCATGCAACAGTTGATGTTGTTGCACCAAGGATATTGTGCTGCCTAACTAAATACTTATAAGGTCCCAAAGCGAGACCTATTGGCAATGCCAATGCTTGTTCAAATTGGCTATTGTGTGTACGTAGTAACCTAGCCCTTAGAATATATGGAGTGGTATTACCGTTAAGTAGGTTTCTACAATAAAATATTGTCATGCTTGGTTGGTAAGGGCCTATATTGTATTGAGTACCGCTCAGCAACTCATTTTTACTGATAATGTATATCGCAGGAGTCAATCAATCCCGATCAACATAATCCACGCAGAAAACATCGCACAACACGTGTATCATGGTAAACCTCTTTATCAAAGCTTTATTAATTTAGCTTTCTCACAATACAGACTAAGCAATAAGAGAATAATCGAAATATTCATCAGTCTGTCTCATGAAAATCTTCAGTGGACTTAATTTTTACAGAGTTTTTCACTTTCAAATTAGAGGGTCATGTAGAGAATATGTAGCACAAACACCCTTAAATTCTGTGGGGTTCATTCTGTCTCGAAAATAAGGCCCATTATACTGCAGTGGATGGGCTTTCAATTGAGAATTTGATTTAAAAAGCCATTACAAAGCTGTTTTCCATAGACTATGTTCATAAATACATTATCTCTTCAATACAACATCACCACCCAAAGCAGGTAACAGTTCCTCGAGAACCAATGTATGGTTTGTAGATGAATGTGGCTTCATATCGAGGGACTGATTACACAAGTGCAAGCTTATTTCACTCAAGTGCAAATACTGACGTTTTGCACCCAGAAAATTAAGACGGCCTACTCTCGTACTCCAATTTTTGGTACACCCGAGCTGTAAAGATGCGTCGATAGTACATTAAGTCAGACGCTGTACTTCATAACTTATTAATGTCTCCTCTCCTCAAATGGGATTAATTGACTATCAGCATCTACACTTCACATGCATAAGCCAAAGAGTTTTCTTTTTGCTTATGATGTAAGTGGAATACACATTCGTAGACAAAGGCAAAGGGTGTGGAAGTCCCGTAATGGGGAAAATGAGAAAGCAAAGATTACATGCATAATGGTTAAACTCCAATTTATGGCAGTGGTCCCCCAACAACACTGGACATGGCTAAATGAAGAATACACCATGAATCATTGAGCAATTCTGCACATATCTCGTACACTTATTTGGTTTAATCCCATCACTGGGAACAAATGCCACAAAACTGATTCAATGCTGGGAACGCCCGGACAAAGACAAGTAGAACAAGTCCATGCCCTGACCTGTCTGACCACCCAATGGCCCTTGTGACATCTCTCGGGACTCAGTACATGGGGCTCCCCTAGGAGGGCATCCCCGTGGGGGTGGGAGAGAGCGACTTGATGACAGAGGGGGCCAATGCTCCTATCGTCTCCTCCAGGTGAGCCCCCCGATCTCCCTGAACTCCAGCAGGGGGTCTCACAGGTCACAACAACCTGTCTCTTGACGATGTCCATGTAAAATATTCCAGGTATGTTTATTCCCACGCCAGTAAATAGTAAAGCGGTTTCTCTGTCTCAGAAGTGGACAGGAACAGCCGGCTGCCCCAAGTGGGCAGTAGAAAAGATACACCCCTGGTGCCCACTGTAGTGCCAACATGTAAACCATGTACGGCATACAGAGCAGCCTCTTATCAAGCAACCAGAAGCGCTTCAGTGTCACATGAGAGTAGGGAGCGCTAGGCAAAAAACACTATAAGAGCGCTGTGAAGCCATCCTTGTGATAGTTTGGGCGCATTTCAAATGGCAACGATATAACATATGACTCCATGTCGAGGGGGCGCCTTGTCAGCTGTCGCGAGCTTTCCATTACGAATCTCTGTTTTCAAGCAGGACGTTCACTTTGCAATGTACAATGGGCTCGGCTGGACCAAACCAAGACTACAAATCCCAGAATGCACCGGCGCTGCTAATGAAAGTATAGGACTGGAGACGAGGTGTCTCTGTGGCATGGAGTCACATGGCAATTCTTAACAACCACCCCACCCAGTTTCCCCCGCAGACATTAAGGGTATTTTGTGTGGTCTGTGTTCCACACCGGATGGGTGTATGTAAGTAGTATAAGGAGATACCATTCATCCCTATTCATGCCCTTAAAAGTGACAGGTCCCCCCTCCGGTCCCCCCGCCCCTCGCTGTGTCCTTAAAAGTGACGCGTGTCCTTAAAAGTGACAGGCCTCAAACCCCTCGCTGTGTCCTTAAAAGTGACGCGTGTCCTTAAAAGTGACAGGCCTCAAACCCCTCACTGTGTCCTTAAAAGTGACGCGTGCCCTTAAAAGTGACAGGCCTCAAACCTCTCTGTGTCCTTAAAAGTGACAGGCCTCAACCCCCTCGCTGTGTCCTTAAAAGTGAAGCGTGGCCTTAAAAGTGACAGGTCCCCCATCCCTTTGCAGTGTCCTTAAAAGTGACATGTGCGTGTGGGTATTTAAAACCGAGGGCTGCTGTGTTGGCAGTTGGCGTCTGAGCCGGCATACCTAAGCCCCCACCAGCCCCCGGGGATATCTGGTGTTGTCTAACACATGGGTTTACGGTGCAGAGTTTTTTAAAAGGGTCTTTTCTTTAGAAGCAGATGCTGCAGTTTGAAATGCATCCCTGTCGTAGCTGGGGTCAGAAAACTATCCATTAGGCTCCCAAGTGACAACGTGAAAACACAAGAACAAAAGGCCAGTTACCCTGCCAGAGCACCGTTGAGAACAGGCAGAACTAATCAGCCTGTCCTAAGCTTCCCACGCGTCTTAAATTGTATAGTACAGGGTTTCTTTATAAACATACGACCATCTTTCCCAGGAGCGCAACCCCCAACAGGTCCTAGGTTTAATTATCAGATGTCACAGGTCAAAGGGCCATCTAACAAAGTCGTGGGATGGTCAGAAAACGGTCCCAATATTGACCCTCACTACAATGCTCTATTACCAATAATGACACGTACTACAAGCTTCTAAACACTCCCCTCCGTAAAGGGTCCTCCTTCCAATTCTCATGCCCTGCCAGGTATAAAAACCATACTTTAGAGCCCCGACACAAACAGCCATTCAAAAACCCATTAGGAGCGACCTTTGCTGCACAGACCCATCATCCCTGAAGTTTAAAGCCATCAATGGACCAGCCCAGCTTCTCCCAGATCGACGCAGCCTGCTACACATTAATGGAGGTACGTAAATAAGGGGCTGTGTTACAGGGTTAAGAGTGTGTAGGGCTTAAGAGTGTATGGGCTTATTTAATATGATGATGCCTGTATATAAATGAACAGCGTTGCATTTTAAAAGGTGTTTAACGCAAGGCATGATGTTGCTGACGCTGTTTTAATTAATGCTTAAGGAGAATTGGTAGGGTGCTTAATGTGAACAAACCTGCCATTTTAAATACAGTGTAGAACGTTTTATACGTGTATTTAAGAGTGAATACCACTAAGGGTTTGGCGTATACACATTGAAACAGCCTTAACACTTTAACCTGGTATCGAAGCATTTTACATGAACTGTAGTTTTAACGACCTTCATTTATAGTATACGTTTCACAAATAAAATAAATAAATAATACCACTTTGTACTCACCACCCAGGGGTTGAGGCTCTGTAGAGGCATGGGTCAAACGTGTGATTTCCCAGCTGCGCCATGGTGAGGCCGTCCACGGTGGTCCATGCAGTGCTCCGGGGTTGTTTATGCTGTTGTGCGCTCGATGTTGGGGGTAGGGATGGCGCCTGGGTGCGCAGGGTCTTGATGCCCCGCTTTTTAAAATTAAAGACCCCGGAGCCCGCTGTGCTCCATGCGGCGCTCCGGGTGTCTGTGAGGCTGTGGTGGGGGTCCGGCGTCTGTGGGCTCCTTGGGGGGCTTGATACCGTTTTTTAAAATTAAAGACCCCGGAGCCCGCTGTGCTCCGTGCGGCGCTCCGGGTGTCTGTGAGGCTGTGGTGGGGGTCCGGCACCTGTGGGCTCCTTGTGGGGCGTTCGGCCCCGTTTTTAAAATTAAAGACCCCGGAGCCCGCTGTGCTCCATGCGGCGCTCCGGGTGTCTGTGCGGCTGTGGTGGGGGTCCGGCACCTGTGGGCTCCATGTGGGGCGCTCGGCCCCGTTGTTTTAAAATTAAAGGCCCCGGAGCCCGCTGTGCGCCATGCGGTGCTCCGGCGTTGCTGCGGCCGTTGTGGCTGGGGCTCCGGTGTCCCTGGGGTCCAGTGAGGGGGCGCGAGGCCCCTTTTAAAAAAAATAAAGGCCCCGGAGTCCGCTTGCCAAGGGCGCTGCTCCGGGGCTCGGGTGCGGGAGGTGTTGTGGGGGCCGGCGGTCTCGGACGCCGTGTGGGCGCGAGGCCCCGTTTAAAAAAAAAAAATAAAGGCCTCAGGAGCGCTGCTCCGGGGCTCGGGTGCGGGAGGGGGTGTGGGGCCGGCGTTCTTGGGCGCCGTGTGGGCGCACGGCCCTGTTTTTAAAATAAAGTCCCCGGAGCCCGCTGTGAGCCATGCGGGGCTCCGGGGGTGCTGGTGTTGTTGGGGGATAGGATGGGGTCGCAGATGGCGCCGTTGTGCGCGATGCCGCGTTTTTAAAAAATAAAGACCCCGGAGACCGCGGTGCTCTAGGCGGAGCTCCGGGGGTTTGTTGGTGCTGCTGGCGGGGGCAAGGATGGCGTCGGTAGGCGTTAGGCTGTTGTTTTAAAAAATAAAGGCCCCGGAGTCCGCTTCCCAAGGGCGCTGCTCCGGGGCTCTGGGGTGGGAGGGGTGTGGGTCCGGCGTGCTTGGGCGCCGTGTGGGCGCACAGCCCTGTTTTTAAAATAAAGTCCCCGGAGCCCGCTGTGAGCCATGTGGGGCTCCGGGGTTTTGTGCGGAAGGGTGGGGGCCCTGAGGTCTAGGGCTCCGTGTGTGGGGCTCGCCCCATTTTTTAAATTAAAGACCCGGAGCCCGCTGAGCTCCATGCGGTGCTCCGGGTGGCTGGGGTTCCGATGGCGCATGGGTGCTCGGGCCGCGAGACCCTCGTTTAAAAAATAAAATAAAAATAAGGCCCCTGAGTCCTCGTACCGCCGGTGTTGCTCTGGGGAGGTTGGTGGCGCCGTTTCAGGGGCCCCCAGGGTGGTTACAAGGGTGGCAGTATCATGGCTGCCAGGAGCTTCCCTCCAGGTTTCACGAAGGAAGCTCCTCCCCTCTGTGATGACATCACGGATGGGGCGGGTCTTCCTTCGTGAAACCTGGAGGGGAGCTCCCGGTAGGTATTCCCCCATGGGAAGTGCCTCCTAAGAGGGTGCACCAGGGCATTAAACAGCAGCACTGCCGTGGTGTCACCAGGGGCTTTAATGGGAAGCTTTTTCAATATTATATACATGCCTTAGGTGCTGTTTATTTATCTTATGCAACTAGCAACCACTACCAAAGCCAGTAGTCCTGATGCTGATACTTATTGTATCATATATCTGGATACAAGGTTCGAAACATTTCATGCAAAAAAAAAATAACTAAATAAATAAACATGTGTGTATATATATATATATATTTTTTTTTTTATCGCCCTGCGTGTATATAAGGTAAGTGCGGCACAAAGCCTCTGGGTATTAGCACTATGACCATTTGTTACTTACAGTTTATAAGTTAAAATCCTAATATAAAACCATCCTTGTTAAAGGGCTCCCAAGAGCAGCTTACACAATGCATTATATAAATATGTGTATAGGTGTTGTTTGTACATGCGTTGTGGCTTGTGGGGTTGGAATCAGGGTACGGTTCTTATTTAAAAAAAGTAAACGTGAGTGTATATGTGGTGTTTTTTCAATTTTCAATTTATTATTTGTATTTTCTAAGATGTATGAAACTGTAATATTATGTTTATGAAGTGTAGTTTTAAATCAACCGTTTCTATTTATCCAGACGCAGGACATGCCGGAATTAATCCTAACCGCCTCTGAAATGCTAGCCCTACAGACAGGTACATGTGTTTTGAGGTGTATAGGTCCGGGTAGTTTTGTTCACATATATCTTAGAAGTTAGGTGTTTCTAATGGTGTTCTCGTGTATGTGTAATTTTATAGGTCTGGATCCCGAACTACAACGGATTCTTGATGCTATAGAATGTCCCAAGGGTGGTCAAGACGCATCGCCATGTGTACAGGATAGCACCGTTCTTACAGGTAAATCAGAAAGGCGTTGCTTCTTTAAAAGGTCTAAACCATGGGGTGTCTAGATCCCAAAAGACGTAGTTGTGAACTACAGGAACGCGCCGTAGAGGGGGCTACTAAGGCCTTGTATATACTGTAAATCTGATTATTTTTTCTTTACAGGGTCCATGGCGTCACACACGGAAGCAGTGATTGTGCAAGAGCCGGCGCAGCGACCAAAAGAAAAGCCTGTGAAAAGGAAATCTTCAACATCTAAAGAAGGCCCTGCGGCAAAGAAACGATCTGTGAAAAGACATCTAAAAGGTGTGTTTTATACAAAAAGGGTGTGAAAAAAGAACTCTCTGGGTTGTATTCTCTCAAACAAAGGGGTGCACCGCCATGTAGTACCAGATGTACTACTATGGGTATTGTAAGCATCTTATGTTCCTTATTGTTTCTAATATATATATATTTTTTTATGTTACATTCTAGGAACCGTTCAAAAGAGCCACGGCGAAGATACGCCTAAGTCTAAGAGGTCTACAAAACCGTTGAGGGATATAACAAAGACCGTTCTGAACACCGGGTCTGCGGCAAAAGGAGTGAGTAGGCGTGTACGCCAGAATAAGATCTACACATACTACACCCACATGCAACAGGGAACCGACGTGGCTGATGTGTATCTGAACCCTCTCAAAGCCTCAAAAGGAACTCTAAGCTCAAACAAGCCCAAACTTAAGAAGAAGCAAATGGTCGCAGAACCACAGACATGCCCTTTAAACCTCAAGAAGCCGTCTTTGGGCCTGGAACCCCAAGCAGCCCCTTTAGACCTCCGCATGAAACGGGTGGTCCCGGAGACCCTAGCGACACCTTTAGATCTAGCATCAACAAATGTTGCTAAGCAGGGGAACGATCCATCTACCCCGCGCTCTCTTTGGGCCTCCCGGCTGTGAAGCCTGTTGTGGAAGCTATGTTACAAACTCAAACCCCTAAAGTCAACAAGCTTTCAAGAAGTTATCTTAAGAATAAGCAAGGGGTACAGGCGTTACAAGTAGAAACATTGGCAGGATCCTTAAACAAACCGGCTACACCACAGGCCCCTTCCCATCCTATGACGCCCTCTATAGTTTCAAATAAATTAGCACCGTCTGTAGAGGAATGCCCCGTAGAACAGACCTCAAAACCTTCTAGAGGCGTTACTGAAGGGTTTAGGGGCCCCGGGTCTGGAAAAGGGCAGCCCCTAGGAGGAGCGTATAACACCAACAAAAGCTGTCTCAATACACTGGCAAGTATGGTGGACAAACTTGATAAACCCTCAGAAGTAGCGCCCAAGGGGGCTTCTAGCACATACAGGGGGGTTTTGCAGACCCCTGTTACACATTCACCCATCCCCGGCCCCGACAATAACTTAGCCGTTACCACCCTCGATTATTTCGACAGTCATTTAAACTCCCGGACCTTATGTCCCCTATTACCCCACAGGGAGCTTACGACCCAACCAGCCCCGCGTCCAGTGTAAGCTCCGCAACACCCCCGACAACATACAACACTGACAGTACAGGGTGGGACGACTGGTCAATTCATAGTACGGGGGTGACATTTAGTGAGGCGCCTTTCCCAAATGCCCCGGGGTGTTCGCACTGGGATCCTATTTCTATGATCCCCCAGGCCCTCAGTTACAGAATGGCGTTGGGGATGAAGGACCATTAGAGGCCCCTGTGGTGTTAAAGGCTGTTATACAGCCAAACACCGTATTCATACCTAACCCACCACAATACGATGCTGTAGACCCAAATCCGGTACTAGATGCGCATGTAAAGGATATACAAATGGCTGTCAGAAAGCTAAAGCGCCAGGCGAAAACCGCAAACTTAAAAATGGGGTTGGGGGTAGCGGCGACAGGTCCATGGTGGCGGCACAGCAGAGGATACTGCAAAGAGTTGGCCTGTGTAAAAGGCTGATCCTCAATACGTGCCAGGAAGCTGGCTCAGACATAGGGCGTATACATGCGTGACTAGGGCAGCGCCATACCCTAAAGAAACCCCATGCCAACGGTTCTAATAAAAAAGCACACACATCAAAATATAGCAGCAAGGTCCAAGCAGTACTGACAAAGTCCCTGCGCTTCTTACGCATACTCCAGCGTAAAAAGTACATGGAACCATGCAGTCAGAGTCATACCCCGATGCCATCCATCCCCCAATACGTAAGTGTAGGAGGGATGGGTCCTGGGGAGGGCAACTGAATGATGTTGGCGGTAGAGCGCCAACACTACGCCACCCGGAACACATAGAGGTGCTGAGGGGTGGGTATGTAGCAGAGGCCTCCATGAGTACAGCGCACATAGACACACCCCATACTGTTCAGATAGGCGGGGGCCGGTTACCTAGAAAAGCATGGTCACGTAAAAAACAAAAGTGGGCTAATAGCGCCAAGCAGCGCCGCCTTTTAATAAGTAAATTAAAAAAAGCCCGAATATGTGCTACACGTGTGCTTAAAAGGCCCCCAGAGACCCTACTAAACCAGAACCCCCAAAATGATACGGCAGTAAGCTCCCCAACAAGTCAAATCCCTCAAGATGAGGATTCAGAGGTCGTCTATTTAGAGAGCATTAGAAGCTACAGGCGTGATGTAGAGAGATTTAATGCCACCGAGCACTACGAGGAGTTTAGGTTTACCAACCTCCACCAGATAAGGTCCTCCGATCACGGTGTTTTAGCTATACACCAGGCTGTGCAAACGCTCATAGAAAGGTTGTTACGCGATGTGGGTCCTAATGATTTTTTCCAACTACGCTTCCAGGGGCAGGGTTTTGACAGTCCTTTGTTCACCAAACGGAGGTCCCGAGATGTGTTTGACGCCGTGGAATTTTTAGAAAACCTTTCGAGGCTTTTACAGAGCAAGGCTGAACTAGTAGCCTATGGTACTTTCCGTGTCATAGCCCTCATTGTAAGGGGTCGTGAGGGTGGTGTTTCAAGACCTTTAAAGAGTGTGCTATACAGTCAGATAATTGGTAAGAAACAGCGGTGGCTGCTCGACTTTAACAACGACACAACCAATATCTGTCTGGCGGCCAGCATCGTAGGATTGTTGATGGGGCGCAACACCACCGACGCTGCCATCCTGTCTAGAGCGGCTGAAGCCCACGCCGTTCTTGAAATACCACCACAACGCATGGTCGGCTTTGGTGACATAGGGCTTTTGAGAACTATTTCTCTGTGACTGTGAAAGTTCTTTATCACAGCGGCTCTTGGAAGTACTTTACAACAGGGGACCGTGTGAGAAACAAGACCGTATATGTCCTTCACCACGAAAATCACTTTTACGGTATCTTGAACCTCAAAAGTTTTCTGGGTGTCAAGTACGTGTGCACACATTGTGACCACATATACAGCAGTAAGGACCGTCATCAGTGTGAAATGCATTGTAAGATGTGTCGGAGGGACGGCTGCGTCGTAGACGCTGCCCTGAAGGTGAGGTGTCGCACCTGTAAGATGTTTTGTCGCTCTCAAGACTGTTTGAGCAACCATAAGAAAACTGTTAAATGCATCCCTAAAATGGATTGCTTTGAGTGTGGTCGGTATGTGGCGACAGATCACAAATGCCAAGGTATGAAATGCCCCAGGTGTCAGACGTCTTTTGAGGCGGGTACCAACCATCAGTGCTACATGGTTAAAGGTAGACCCCAGACAAAAACCGAAGCATACATTGTGTTTGATATAGAGTGCACACAAGAGACGGGAGTACACCAACCTAACTATATTTACGCACACCATCTAACTTCCGACGCCAGCTGGGAGTTTGAAGGCAGAACGTGCGTTGGTGATTTCCTTAACACTTTCATTCAAACCAAATTCAAAGGGTATACCATGCTGGCCCACAACTCAAAAGCATACGACTCATTCTTTATTTTACAAAATATGATTCGTGAAAAGGTCCAAGTAGAACTCATCACTCAAGGGTCCAAGCTGATGTTGTTAACAGCAGTTCGGTTACAAATAAGGTTTATAGACACCCTGAATTTCCTGCCTATGAAATTGAGCAAGCTACCAAAAGCCTTTGGATTCCCCGGTTGTAAAGGTTATTTTCCACACTTTTTTAACACCTGGGCGAACCAGAATTATGTGGGTCCCATGCCACCTCCTGACAGCTACGGGGTTGAATATATGATGCCATCCGAGAAGGAGAGCTTTCTAGAATGGTACTCTGAAAACCGTGAAAAGGAGTTTCATTTTCAAACAGAGTTGAAAGCTTATTGTCAGGCTGATGTGATGATCCTACGACAAGCGTGCAACCTCTTCAGAGATGTTGTGGTGGAAATGACTAAGAAAGTCAGTATCCTGAAACCCAAGAAGTCTCAAATGACAAAGAAAGTCAGGATCATGAAACCCAAGAAGCCTCAAATGACAAAGAAAGTCAGGGTCTTGAAACCCAATACGCCTGAAATGCCGGAGGCTGTCGAATACATAGACCCTTTTCAAAACATCACATTGGCCTCCATGTGTATGTCCATCTACAAACACATGTTTTTAAGACCAAAAAGTATTGCACTAGTGCCTGTAGACCTCTATAATGGCAAACAGAAACGCTATTCAACCCCCTCGATCCGGTGGCTCATGTACATTTCTGAGAAGGAAGACGTACATATTCAACACGCCTTACAGGGTGGTGAATACCGTGTGGGTCCCTACTACCTGGATGGGTACGCTGTAATTAAGGGGTGCCGACGGCCTTTGAATACAATGGCTGCTTTTACCACGGCTGTCCCCAGTGTTACAAACCCCATGAGTTTAACAGACTGATGGGTGTCAAATTTGAACACTTACACAGACGTACACTGTTGAAGGCGCAGTATGTTGAAAAATGTGGCTTTGCTATGAGGGTTCTTTGGGAGCATGAGTGGCTAGAGATGTTAACAACCGACACAGCGCTCTGCTCTTTCCTTCAGAGTCATGATTTACCAGAACCTCTGGAACCCCGCGATGCCTTATTCGGGGGTCGTACAAATGCCATACAACTGTACAGGGCCGTGGGTGAGGGTGAGAAAATACACTACTATGATTTCACCAGTCTGTACCCATTTGTGAACAAAATGAAGGTATACCCATTAGGACACCCCACCATCATATATAGAGATTTTAAACACATATCCGAATACTTTGGGCTAGTCAAATGTGAAATCTATCCTCCACGACAGCTTTACTTTCCGGTGTTACCATACCGAGTCGATGGTAAACTGATGTTCCCCCTCTGTCGCACATGTGCGGTGCTTAAAGAGGTTGACGCTTGTAGACACACCGATGAACAAAGGATGCTCACAGGGACCTGGTGCAGCATCGAGGTAGAAGCGGCCTTAGAGAAAGGTTACAGGCTCGGTAGGATACACGAGGTATGGCATTTTCAGAGGACCACGACACGTCTCTTTGCCCCATACATTAATATGTTTCTCAGAGACAAGCAGGAGGCCTCAGGGTATCCCGAATGGTGTACTAGTCAGGATGCAAAGCAGAAATACATCGCTGACTACTACGCTCACGAAGGTATCCGTTTACGACCCCATTTGATAGAGGTCAACCCTGCCCGCCGACAGTTAGCCAAGCTCTGCCTCAACTCCTTATGGGGAAAATTCGCACAGCGTACAAACCTGTCAAATACGACCTTAATAACCGATCCTGATGAGCTGTTTAAGTACCTGTTTGCCCCATGTTACGAGGTGGCCAGCTGCGGGTTTATCGATGACGAGACCGCAGCTGTGTGTTGGAAATACACAAAAGCGTACCCCACAACGTGTAACAACATCAACATCTTCATAGCGTGCTTCACCACAGCCCATGCCCGTCTAGAACTTTACAAGGTTATGGACAAACTCCAGGACCGTTGCTTGTATCACGATACCGACTCAGTGATTTTTCTGAGTAAACCAGGGGATGAAGACCCTCCTCTTGGGGATTATCTGGGTAATTTGACCAGCGAACTAGATAAGGATGAGCATATCATAGAATACACGTCATCCGGGCCTAAAACATACTCCTACCGCACAAACAAGAACAAAGTGTGTATGAAGGTCAAAGGCATAACCTTAAATGTCAGCAACACCCTAAAAATCAATTTTGATAGTCTGAAGAATCTGGTGCACGAATACGCGGCCTCCGACAAATGTGAAAATGCTAAAACCATAGTTGTGAACCAGCCGTGTATAGTCAGGTCCAAAAAGAAGTGGGAAATTACAACCCAGCCCTTACATAAGACATTACGGGTTGTTTTTGATAAAAGGGTCCTGACTGCCGACTATAAAACACTGCCGTATGGTTATTAGCCTCATTAGAGATACAGACCCCACACCATGGACACCAGATTACAGCATCCATTCGCATGCGTGTTAGCAGGGCCCTCAAACTGTGGTAAGAGCTACTTTATAAAAAGCTCTTAGAAAATGCTGCCTCTGTTTTATCCCAAACCCCTAACAATATTGTATGGCTTTATTCATGCTGGCAAGCTCTTTATACAGACATGGCCAGTCGTTTCCCCATATCAGATTTATAGAAGGCATACCAGATAATCTCAACGATGATGAGTTACTGCCCCCGTCCCTTGTAAACCTGATAATTGTCGATGACCTTATGCGTGAAGGTGGGGATCATCCGGAGTTAGAGAGAGCTTTTACTCAATATTCGCATCATCGTAATCTAAGCATCTGCTACATTGTGCAGAACTTGTTTTACAAGGGCAAGAACAGCAGGTCTATAGCTCTCAACGCTTCATACCTTGTTTTATTTAAAAACCCCCGGGACAAACAACAAATATCAGTCATAGCTAAACAGATGTACCCAGGAAACACACACTTCTTCATGGAGGCCTTTAACGATGCTACAGCAAAACCCCACGGCTACCTGCTGGTCGACTTAAAAATGAAACTCTAGAAGACTATAGACTGAGGGCTGATATATTTGCCCCAGATCTACCAGTCGCTTACACCCCTAAGCCCAAGGACCGTGCCTATAAAAAGCAGCGCTGATGACTTTTAGAGACATTTACAATCCGACCCCTTATAATACAAGGTGTTGACCATGTCGGCCCGCCTACGTCGCAATTTAGCTCTCCTGAAAATGCTTGTTACAGCCAGTCCCCAGCACCGAAAGGCCATCCTGTGCGCTGCTTCTGACGACTTAGTGTCTGCCATTTCTGAAATTGCCCTAAATACCCTAAAAGGCAACGTCCCTATATCAAAGAGTCAGTTACAGGTTCTGAAGAAGAAGAGGTCTCTTATCAAGAAGCTCAGTAATAAAAGGGCCTCACTCATTACCAAGAAGAAACTGGTGAAACAGTCTGGAGGTTTTATAGGCTCTTTGCTGGGCATAGCTATACCCATCATTACGAGCCTCCTCTCGGGACAGTAATGGATCATGCCACCAAGATGTATTTGGTTCCGAGGCAGCAAATGGACCAGCTGGGCTCTTCAAAGGACAACACTTGGGATATACGCCGAAATGAGACTCTGCGTCTGGATGCTGAAATTAAAGACATTTTGAACAGAACCGATCTAAACCCCTATGACAAGGCAAACCTTTACACCAGCACCCTTAAAAACTTTTTAAGTTACTACAACCAATGGAATACCGAGAAAAATAAGCTGACTCTATACACCCCGGACTCTGAACAACCAGCCGTGCCTCCAAATGGCCCTCAGCCCCTGCAACCATCACAGGCCCATGCAGCACCCTCAGATGACTTTGTTACCGATCTCTTAAAAATATAAGTCAAAGACACAGGGGGCCGCGCAAATGCTGATGAGTAAACTTGCAACTTCTAAAGACCTGACATCCTGGAATGAACGAGGCGAATTTCTCTACAAGGGACAGCCGGTTGCAGGGTCACACATGTACGATCTAGTCAAAGGTCTCACGCACCCCAAAATCATAACGCCTCAAAACGCACCGCGTGGTTGGGATGCGTTTCTACGAGCCGCTGCTGAACTCAACATCCCTTCCACGCTCGTGGGTAATAACGAGCACCGTCGTTTGCTTGAAAATTTGAAAGCCCCGTACACCCATCACCAACAGGCTCTGACACACCCCTGCTATCCCCCTCCTGGAGTACCCCTACAACGATGGTTGTACCTCGAAAAAGGGCAATTTTCAAACCAAGTACCTGGCTTACACCCTGATGTTTCTTCAGACTTTTTATTGTTTTTTAATAAAATGTGACTATTACGCGTATAGCCGCGTCTGATTTTTCTTCTTCTTATGTTTCTTGAGCTTTGGGTGTTGCTGTAATACACCCCTGCATAGATGTTTGTAATAAAACACTTTTTTTTTTTTTTAATAACTTTACAACCTACCTCTGTTGTCTTTTAAAATGTTTTAATTATGTTGTATGTGGTAGCATAGAAATACAAAGTCTGAATACCGTATTTTTTTTTAAAATAATGTCTTTTATTTTAGGCGTTCATCATTAAACATACACATGTCCCACGGACTTACAAATAGATGTTTGTAATAAAACACTTTTTTTATAACTTTACAACCTGCCTCTGTTGTCTTTTAAAAGGTTTTAATTATGTTGTATGTGGTAGCATAGAAATACAAAGTCTGAATACCGTATTTTTAAAAAAATAATGGTCTTTTATTTTAGGCGCTCATCATTAAACATACACATGTCCCACGGACTTACAATTTTGACAAGCGACATATTCGGGTTTCACAGGTCTGACCGAGACCACTGTGTTTTCTTTTACATATTTCACAACTATATTGTCATTGTTAACAAGGTCACGCGAATATAGATTTAAGAAATTTCTAAACGACATACCCTCAGACATTTTACTGATAAAATAAATACAATGCTCCCCACATGTGATGGCTATGGAATCCTGGAGCCTCAGCTTGTTATACTCCAACACGCGCAGCGCTTTTTTCACAAACTTGAATATAGGGGTTGTATAGATACGATGTTCTGGGAATTCACCGGCACTGTCAAACAATATAACCTTGTCACTGTCTATAAACAGGCCCACCCAGTGTGTTCCGCTCTTGTCATGCGGGTCTGTGTTAAAGACTAGAGTGCGGGGCCTTTCTAACCCTATTTCAGGTGGTAACCCGTCGCTAGGGAAAACACCTAAAAAGTATTTCCTAGCGTCTTTATGCCTGCTTAAGAACGAGCGTATCTGCACAGTGTCCATTTCACAAAATGTTTTAAAGATAGTCAAACAAAATCTGTCTTGCGTGGTTGATCTGAATGATGCTGTCGAATACAGAGAATACGACCATGTTCACATTCGTCGGTAGCGGATTACTGAATCGTATTTCAGCTTTTAGATTCCCGTTTTTGACGAGGTTGTAGTGATCGCCGTCTTCCATGTCGGGGGTCAGGTCGAATGCGAACAGCGTGTACCCGTCCCCATAGCCTTCTCTTGACACAGCTACACCGCAGTCCCTTAGATGCTTCCCGGTTATTGAAACCAACCCCTGATATTCCCTGATGTAGTTGGAGGTTATAAAACTAGGGGTGTAGGGTTTTGCAGGAATCACAGTGCCCTCGTGGACCAGCGACGCGTAGTTGATGTTGTAGTGTCTAAAATTGAAGGGGTTTAAGGCGTAGGTGCCGCTAAAGGCTGTATTGTCCACAAAACCGATGATGATGAGTTTGGGTAGTTGCCCTAGAAATAAATTCTGCTGCTGGGTTAAACGGGTACCGGCTGGGATGCTGAACACCTTCAGAGCTACTCTTTCCACAGCGTACTTGGCGTTTGATATTTGCAAAGCGTCGGCGTGCGCTAATCTGACGCTCGGGGACACTTTCACTCTCTTTACAAACAGGCTCGCTGCCAGGATGTCAAGCTTGTACTGGTCCGCATCCCCGCTGATGAGACAGAATGAGTCCTTGTTGCGTGTGAGCTTGATCTTAAGGTCAATACCATTGATAAGCAGTTTATCTTGGAAGAAGAGATCTGAATGTATGCGACCCAGGAGGTCAAAGTTGCGACTGCCTGCTGCAAACCTTGCTCTTTTTACAAAACCATGATTGGCACCGTCCAGAGCCGTGGTTTCAAACTGGCCGTATGTATCCTTGTAGAAGAGACCAGCTGAAAGCTGCGTGTCAAGGGCGTCGCTACTGTAATTTAGAATACTCTCGAGGTAGGCTCTGTAGGCGTACATGTTATCGTTCTGTGTGATGAGTCGATCGCCCAGGGTGTTGTCCACCTGATTAAACATGGCCGCTAGGGAGTAGCGATCGTTGCCACTCGAGCGTCTGCTGCTATGTCGGACCCATCCGCTTTTACGATTTTACACATAAGATGCAGCAGCGTGTTGTTGAGATCCAAATACATATCCGTGGACCCTGACACAAAAAACTCTATAGGGGCCAGCGGTGTCAAGGCGGCTAAAGGCGATACCTCCATGAAGAAGCTGTTTTCGATGCTTGTCTGCGTTGGTTTTAGAGTAAACAAGTCTAACTCGGATTTGGCGCACTCGCCAGATGCACAGTGTACGAAGGCCATGGTTTAGTTTACGAGGCTTTAAAAATATTGACTTTAGAACCCTTTCTCTTCTTCGCAGCTCTCTTCCGTCTTGGAGTTCTTCTTTTCTGAGGGCGTTTTGAAGAACTCCTCCTTTTTTATAGGGGACCGGTGGACCCCTGCGTCTCGAAGGCCTGTGCTTCCTTTTAACACTCGCGCGCGGCTTGTACAACAGACCCGCTCCTTCTTGCGGCTGTTTGTTCATGCGCTCTGCAACCGCCGAAGTAACAGACCCAACAACATCATGGGCAATGTTCGTAGCAGCCGTCTTAACATGCGGTTTTACAATTTCATAGCCTCTTCTCAAGAACGGCATAGCTCTTCTAAACAGGCTCCTGAAGAAACCCCTAAACCAGCCCCATACATAACCGGCGACCCTTGAAAGTACGGCGGACCTCCATATCCGGCTTGGTTTCTGTAATAGTCCCTGTACATAGACGGGTCCCCGTATGTTTTCACGACCACCATGATGCCTGGTTAATAACCGCTGTCGTGTCTCGGTCTTAAATGAAGCTTAACAATAACTTTCCCGTATTTAAAGGCCACCGGCTCAGACTGATCATCGTAGATCATAATTGAAATAGTGTCAAAATGGTTTTTAGAAACTGCGACGTAGTCGAGCTTGTTAAATTGAATATTAACCATCGTATTATTTTCACCCTGTACATGGACCCATCTTAACAGCGGTGAATAAGTATCACCGATCCTCTGGGCCTCTACAATGTCGCTATACACATAGAGCGTATAGAACCCACCGTTAATATCGGGGCATGTGTGATCCTGCTCCATCGGACTTTTCGCATGCAGCACGGTGCCTAAAACCCTTCTTAATTTACCGGAGCAGTTAAACGTCGTGGTACGGCTTGGTGCTTTAAGAAATACCTTCCTTCTGACGTTATCTAATGACAGATGCGTATTCGGATATGCTTCGAGGTTGGCTATGGCTTTGTTGACAGCATCGACAACACTTATAACGGTTGGGTAGTAACCGTATGGAATGCTCTCGTGCATGCTCACTGGATCCTGCTCACGCTTTATGTAAAACTTTGCCTCGGCCTGTGTGAATGTATTCCATGTTCTAGGGTATTGAATTTCTGTTAGGGCCACCTCCCAATCCCCTTTCAGGTCCACAGGCTTAGCCAGTTTCACGGTGTAATTAGAAATCTGGTTGTCGGGGAACATGCCCTTAGAAGCGTTGGATGGTAAGGTGATATAAAAGGGGGCTGTCTCCATCTTATTAGAGGATTTTAGACGGTCCTTAGCTCACACACCCTTCAGGGAGCTGGCCAACACCCAACTGTTAAATTTCTCCGGCCATCCCCTCCATTTGACATATGCCTGGCTGCTAGCCCCCTACCTTTCCTTTTCAGAACCTTTTCAACCCTATACACCCTGTTCGGATCATCAGGTACCATTTGTAACTCTTCCTTGTAAAACACCCCCGATACAGCTTCCCCAGCGTAGTCCTTTAAGCTGTAAATATACAGCCCTTCTTTAAGCTCCACATTATCCACTATAAATATCTCGTCGCTAAAAGTCTGGCGGTAGCCCTTCGTGAAGACCCCTTTCAATTTTGAAATCCTCACATGCGTGCCTTTTTTAAAAACAGGTTTCTTCACCTTTGTAGCAAAATTATGCCCGTACACCGTTCGCCAAACATCTAAAGAATTACTAGGAGTCACCTCTGCGGGTGATGTTTTGATGGTCCGGTGATAACTGGCATTATACACATCTAAAAAGCCTGTAGAACATCCACGTATCTGTAGGTGTTGTTGGCCGTAAAATACCGCCACATCTTAGACTTTAAAGTTCTGTTAAACCGTTCTACAACCGCTGCTTTCACCTCCGTGTGTGTTACAAAATGTTGAACACCGTGGTTGTTTAATAATTTCTGAAATGTCTTGTTTAAGAATTCTTTACCGGCGTCTGTTTGTAGTTTTTGAGGAACCCTGCCCTTCGCGAAGATGGCTTTAAAAGCGGCCGTGGCGCTGGCCCCTCTTTTATCGCTTAACGGTTCTGCGTAGGCGTACTTGGACAGTACGTCTATGACTGTTAATATATAACAAACGCCGTTGTTATGTTCTGCTATATCTTGAAGGCTGATTATGTCAGCTTGCCACTGATAATCTATTTGAGCATTAACGATTGTAGGACGTCTCTTAAAACGGCTTCTGGCCGGCTTGTGGAGCGAATACGCCTCCTCTCCTGATAGCCATGTCTTGACCAGGTCTCTGCTCACGGGCTCGTTTTCATCTGCAGCCCTTCTGTATAGGGCTTCGACACTTCCAAAGCTACCAACCCCTCTTGTATCATAATAAAGTTTTCTTAACATAGCCCCCGACATGATAGCATCCGGTACAATTAATGAAATGAAAGACGATTGTTTTGTGTAAGGGCGTTTTATTAAAAACCAGATAAACAATACTACCAAAACCTGAGCAAAAGATACTTTACATTTTCATAGGAAACGTGATAAGTACGTATTAACACATAACCACCTTGCGTTGTAACATTCCGCTTGTTTGTTCTAAATACACACTATCCTGTAACATTACATAAGAACTTAGGTAAATAGTCTTCGGGGGCCAAAGCCCCCTGAGATTATTTTTTTATACATGTTACACATACGCCTTTCTACGAGTCTTTGTAGCAGCTTTCTATCAAGAGTCGGGCACATCTCCTGCATTTCAGGTAGTTTTACGCTCGGGTCATAGGCGTATTGGATCTCATTGAGTGCAGATGTTAAGATCCTCAACATATCGGGGTGTACAGGTTTATTTTCAGGGTTCAGGCCGTACACCACCTTTAGCAGCTTATACACCTTGTACGGGTTTAACAAGCCACAAATATAGCGTATTGTTCTTGCTCTGTATGATTCGCACAAACATTCGTGAGCCGCCTTCTCTGGATCGCTTATTTGGTGGCCTTGACAAAGACTGTAATAGTCACGTTTGACACAGTTTAGTACTACCGCCGCTGCGAAACCCTTAACTTCACGCCGTTCAAAGAAGGACAATCCGACATCTTCATCTTTTTCACACGCGGCGCTCTTAGAACCGCATACGCATTTGTCGCAGCCCTCGCTGTTTTGGCACGTTGAGCTTTCAGCCTGTTTTGAACACCACAGACAATTAAAGATTACATTGTTCGCTTTTGCAGGTCGCCAGGCTCCAGCCGTTCTTTTTGGGGCTTCTATCTAGGGTTAAAAAAAAAAAAAAGATTGACAGCCCATTAGTTGAAGAAATAAAATACATTGTTATATAGATACAAGGGCATAACATTTTCATACTAACCTCCATATTTTCACAACCCTCTGCGGCAGCTCTGAAATCCTGAGAGTCGCTAATGTTCTGCGATGCCCCGTCATCTTCGACGCTTGTACCGGGCTGTTGCAACACGCCCTCCGCAGCAGCCGCATCCTCCTGAAGGTCCATGTCTTCGTAGACAGAGGTGTTAGGAGGTGCTACAGGCTCTTTACCATAGTGCATTATGAAGTAGGTGCATCCTGCTGGTGTTACGCTCTAGGGACAAAAAGAAAGATTGATATGCCAATAGCTGAAGAAATAAAATACCGCATTTTTTGTAACTACCGAGCATAACATTTTTATTTTTTACTAACCTCTGCATTTTCACAGGCCTCTGCTGCGGTTCTGAAATCTTGAGAGTCGCTAGTGTCCCGCGTTGCCCCAACATCTTCGGCGACTGTACCCGACGGTTGCAGCACAACATCATCAGCATCCGGGTCCTCCTGAAGGGCCTTGGTTTCATAGACGGGTGTGTTAGCTGGTGCTACAGCCTCTTCAGATTCCTCCATATCCACGAAACTGGGGCCGGCAAACAAGCTGCCGCTACCAGAGCCCTCACTCTTGCTGGGGGTGCCCTTAACCGGAGACAGCAGGCATACGCAATCCTTGAGATTGAGGTTTTGCACCCCCGACACATGCTATTACTAAAACCAGTAAGGTCGCAGCCCCTATCCTTAGGTGTTTCTTGCTGAGCATTCTCGTCCATTACCAGCGTTGGTAAGCTGCGGTAATATCTACTGATAGGGGGTTGGAGCAAACCCACATAGGGCTCTTCACAAGAGGGTTGTATCTCTTCATTTTGCTATGGGAACCTTCTTGTCTTCCGGCGGCTGCTTGCTGTACAACGCTCTTAAGGATGCCTTATATGTATCCTAAACAGCTCCTAAAAGGGGGCGTACCATCTATACATCAACAAGGCCTTAGAGGCGTCATAGGGCTCTGGCTCGCTGGTGGCTCCCGAAACAGCCCCGCCCCTAGCACCGCCCCTTGGACAAGCTGGCCACATGTCACTTTTAAGGACACTGCAAAGGGATGGGGGACCTGTCACTTTTAAGGCCACGCTTCACTTTTAAGGACACAGCGAGGGGGTTGAGGCCTGTCACTTTTAAGGACACAGAGAGGTTTGAGGCCTGTCACTTTTAAGGGCACGCGTCACTTTTAAGGACACAGTGAGGGGTTTGAGGCCTGTCACTTTTAAGGACACGCGTCACTTTTAAGGACACAGCGAGGGCGGGGGGACCGGAGGGGGGACCTGTCACTTTTAAGGGCATGAATGGGGATGAATGGTATCTCCTTATACTACTTATGTATCTCCCCTGTCGTGCCACTGAGATGGTTTGCTGTCCCCAAAGGGTATCCGTCCGGGGATGAGAAATTCAGAGGCATCTCATGATCTGTGTCCGGCCGTCACACGTGGACGTTTCGTGTCCCCACTCATGGGCATTATTAGGTCACAAGTGCCACATGCGCCACCATCTAGCGCTTTGAAGTGGAGCTATAACACCATGGTGTCGAATACAAAATGCATTGCGCCCATCGCCTGCGCTCAGGAAGGACAGACAGTCAGAGGGCCTGGAAACGCACTTTTAATATTCTCAGCCTATCCCGGCCTGTCAGTTTGCTTTGATGTATTATGAGTTGCGTATTGCACGGACTGAGGGCTCCCCCCGGTCCCTGTTATATGTGAACCCTCTGGACAGGGCCTGACAGACTCTTCTTTCACTGAGGGGGCGTCAGAACCTGTATAAAGTACTCCAGGCGGAGTCTGACTGTAGCACAGATTCGGGTTTCAGTGTTTTTTCTAAACATTAGGCAACAGCGCTGGAATACAGTCTTTGTATAGTTGTGCTCTCGTGTGCAGCGCGCGACGAGTCGGGTGTCGGCAGCTTCAGGGGACAGAAACGGGGTGCCCGGGGCATCGTGATCTCAGGCTCAGATGGTGTGTGAGCACAGTTGATACACCAGCAATGGACCCCCCTATAGCTTGTTTATTTTATTTATTCTTGCAGTGTTGTGCAGCGCGAACTCGACCCAGGGTCATCGGAGAGCTTTAGACGAGCCAAAGATTACATTCCACAAGGTCGGATTATTATGTTTTTAATACACCTGGGGAATACGTGATTTGCCCAGAATCACAGGATGTTGCGCGGACGCCGGGATTCGAACCTGCTTTCCCAGTGCCTAACTGGCAGCTTTGCCCTGTGAGCTCCATCTCCTCGCTCTTATGAAACTTGAGTAACGCTGGGTGGTGAGTACCAGGGTAGGGCAGAGATCAGGACCTGTGGCGAGGGGGCACCAGGAAGGCGGCTGTGGTACTGTGACCAGCTGGTGACAAGTGCAGTGAATGTACCAGAGAGATACCCACTATGGAGCCCATGGCCACACCAGTGGTCGCTCCTGGTAACTACAGAGTCTGCCCGCCATTGCCAAGGAACGTGCCTGGTTGGCTCTGGGCACTCGGTGTCCCTTTTGCATTTTGTGTGCCAGCTTCCTCTGCCCCAGAAACCACTGGGAAGGCCTTTCAGCCATACGCCCAGTGAGTTCTGGTCACTGGGCGGCTAAGGTGGTGATGTTCAGCCACGTGATGTATCTGTGCTCAACATGGCCTATTGGTGTCTATTACGTGCACCAAAGCGCGTAATAGACACCAAAAGGCCATGGGAGGAGCATTGCTCCGCCCCTGGCCTATTGGTGTCTATTACGCGCACCAAGCGCGTAATAGACACCAATAGGCCATGGGCGGAGCAATGCGCCCGCCTTTGGCCAATTGTGTGCAGTCTTTTAGACAAAGACGCACGAAACGGCCTATGGGGTAGCACATAAGGAATCGCACACGCACGAGCGCGTGCGATTCCTAGTTCAGTGCTGAATCCCCTTTTTCACCTACTAAATGTCTCGCGCTGCGCGAGCACTGCTCCACAGTGCACCGCTAGGCGCGAGACCTAAAAAGGGGAATGCTAGCAACCCAGCTAACTACAGGCCAATAAGCCTGATAGACAATGCCCAGAAAATCTTTAGCAGACAAATTTCGAATAAATTGATTGACTGAATGGAGACCAATAAAAAACTGTCACCATACCAAGCTGGCTTTAGGTCAAAGATTAGCACCATTGATCAGATTTTTAGATTTTCGCTATTATACTGGAAAACTATATAAGATAAGCTCTATGTAGCTTTTATAGATCTTAGAGCTGCTTTTGATCTCATCCCACGTATAAAGCTATGGCAGGTCCTACTGAACTTAGGAGTTCCTAGCCATTTTGTACATCTTCTAAGTAAACTGCATGAGTACAACTTTGCACAGGTTCGCTGGGGTCCGAATGGTGAACTAACGGAAAGCATCCCGATCGAACGTGGAGTTCGCCAAGGTTGCGTTCTTGCACCTACGCTGTTCTCCCTGTATTTAAAGGATGTAGTCGAAGTTCTAGAAAACTGTGCAAACGACTCCCCAACCTTGAACAATAGGAAGGTGCCGATTTTATTATTTGCTGATGACTCCCTCCTCATCTCGAAGTCACCCATGGGCCTGCAGATCTTGGTTAAGAAATTTTTAGACTTTTGCAAGACCAGGGGCCTTGAATTAAATGTTAACAAGACCAAATTTATGGTATTGGGAAAGGGGGTCAAGAAAGGAAAAGCAGTCATTCGGGTAGAGAATGAGGCACTTGAAAGGGTAGATAACTTTGACTACCTAGGGTACGATTCAAAGACAGCTTCAAGTGGATGGATCAAATCACCAAAAGTAGGCTGCTATTTGAGCATAGGTCTAATGCCATTATTAGGACGCAAAAGAGAATGATGTCACATGTAGTATCGCCAATCCTGGAGATATATCTGGCGAAGGTACAAGAGGCTGCACTATATGGGGCTGAAATATGGGGTTACGTGGATGTTCAGCCCCTGGCACCGGCGGAAAACAACTTTGCTAGGAACCTACTCTGCCTCCCATCCAGTTCACCCCTTATCCCGCTGTATCTTGAACTGGGGTTAAAAAGAGTAACCGACGTGGGTGTACTCAAAATATTAGTCTACTGGGTCCGCCTTTGGAGTACTCCAGAGCTTGTTGATTACAGGGACTCGCTTGACGAAGTTCTTAAGCTACCAGGTGCTAGATCGCTCCCCTGGATCAAACATGTGTCCACCTTAATGGGGAAACTTGGACTGTTTAGATTTTGGGCGGATCCAACAAAATTGAATAAAATGGATAAAAACATATTGAAAACTACCTATTGGGCATACATTGACGATGATCTTCTAATTAGAAGTCCCGTGGGATCCTTGACCAATAAGTTCATTGATTATACATTTTTACCATTTTTTGAGGAATATTTAGATCTTATACCATCCTCTTTTCCTAAGAGCCTGTTTTTATGATTTCGCATGGGGACGCTACCTTTAAGATCATTCACTCATAAATGGAGTAAAGAACAGGTAACTATGGTTTGTCCTATGTGCAATCAGGGTGATGAGAATGAATCACATTTTCTCTTTTTCTGCCCAGAGTATTCTATCCCTCGCAGCAAGTGGATCATTCCCATATGTGGCGAACTGGGGATCTGTAGCTATCAGGTAGCTCTTAGGATTTTAAAGACCGACACATCTTTTAAAACTTTTTAGCTGATCCAGCGAGAAGTGGCCAAGGTTGGATACCTTACACACCAAAACTGAACTTTTTCAATGAGCCCATATACCTTTATCCAAAATACCTTTATTTATATTCTACTTGGCCAGTTTCCCACTGGAAGGGTTTTTTGATTTCAAATAATTCCACAAATTCTGATTAGTTATTTCCCTGTAACCACAAATCAGCTACAATATTGTGCCTAACTAATCTTCACGAAATCAACACTCTTCCTCTGGTCGATGGACCATTAGTTGATGGTGATATTAACAACTTCTTAACTAAACTTCGTAAAGAAATAACCACAGACTCAGAATATAATAATTATGATGAATTTATCTAAAATTTCAGTCATTAGGTTGAACGCTCATTAATTACAAATACACAGTGCAAACTCCATTTTATCAAACGGGATAGAGAGCAATCATAAAGCAAAATGCATTCAATTACACAAGCTGTCAACAAACATCAATGCATCAGTGGTGGCTGGTGACATTTGAAAGTGGTGGGGCGTAAAATTATTGGCATACTACACCGCAGCGAGCGAGCATAGCGAGCGAGCCCGAACAACCTAAGTGGGGCTCGGGGGGTTTTCCCCCCGAGAAAAATTTGAAAAAAGAGTGGACAAATGGTGCATTTTCAAGCAAATTTGAGAAAGCAGGAAGGTTAATAAAGCAATTGTGAAAGTGCAGTTATTACATTAATAAAGAAATGTCATATAACATAGGTAGCTGCTTATTCAAACTTTCTTTCACCCCATAGTCCAGCAGGGTCTTGATACAAGACAGATAAGAGAAAAAGCAGTGTGGTCCTCGACCAGGAAGACACTCATATTTCGTTGGTAAGAAGTCAAAGGATTGGTCAAATTGAAAACCTGAAATGCAATATGCAATCAAACAGTTTGCAAGTACATCTCATCTATGTTCAACAAGCCATGTTTTACCCATGATTGGAATTGTGAATCACCAAATAAACTGAGCCACTGCAATCAAAAGCAGAGGGCCTCCTCAAAAAGTATGCCCTTAAGAGAGTTCTCTCATCTCATGTCCTCTCTATATTTTCTCTGGAAGTTGAAAACTCATCACATTCTACTGCACAAACCTGAACCCTTCTGCATATTCCAACACTAGAACTCATTCTTGGCCATTTAGTTTGGAGCCATTCATACCAGGAATACAGAAAATACCTTTAAATAGAGTAGAAGGTATTCCAAAACAAGGACCAGCAATCACGGGTAACTATCCGGAGTCTTTGGTGAGTCTTTGGTGGGAGATTTAATAGATTTGTGTCAGTGGTCTCGTGAGTTGAACCTACTATGAGTTGCTAAATTTCCAATTTAAAAGTTATTCAATGCTTTTACTTTTACTTATAGACAGCAAAATAGTCTTCATCCAAACGTACATTCCAGTATGCCTCCCTTACCGTCTCTCTCTCTCCCCCGTTTCCCCAGGGCCTGATTCTATCTATGTCTGTATTTCAGTAAACACAAGGGATCTTAGGGAACTCGGGCATGTCTATTTGAATACCAGTTATAGCCTTGGTTTTGGCACCTTCAACTCCCAGGAAAATTACTGCTGTCTGGATTTCCTATGGTGGATGCGAATACTCATGGCATACCTCCATGAGTGCCTGAATACAAGCACTTAGCAATTGTACATATACTATGAATGAGAGCCAAAGGAAACTCAAAAAAGGAATAAAGAAGGGAGCAACACTCAAACACAACTCATGCTCCGGAACGCCATAAAATTCTCTATGTGGCAAGTTCATCACCTATAGCAGAACACAGTACATTTAATGTCTCCCTCAGTTTAGCATATTAAACAATAGCAAGTGGTAATTCTTGTGATATGTACTCATCACTGTAGACTATTGTAGACTAGAGGTGGAGCTTTACTCTCAACATGAGTACTTGAGTAATGAAGCAAAGGACATTTGGCGGTAATGAATCAGCAGGACTTCTTAAACTTGTCGATGAGGAATGAGGTTGTAGAGGGGAAAGGCAAGAAGCAAGGTCACTGAGAGCATCCAAACACAACAAACATGTGCATGGCGGGAAGCTGAGTGCCAACTGGTATGTTAGCAAAGGAGCCCAACAAGATGCATGATTTCCAGGTAAGGAGGAGCTGGCTTGAAAAGATTATATCCTGTCTCTGCTGGGGCTTAAACCGAAAGTAATGTGTCACATGCCTCCACCATCATGGATAGGGAAAATCTCCAAACCGTGAAGATCACCAATTATATATAGGTTTTAATAAAGTAATAAAGAGTGAGGATGGATTCCATAGTCTCACGGTATTTGATTCATGCCACGTGTACTTCAGGCTAAAATATTTTTGGGTGATTATTGGTGTCATGAATTCTAGCACAGCAGTGTGGGTACACTTGTAGCGTCTAACTGGTCTGTGTATGCCTTAGCGCCTCGTGAATACACCCCCTCCCGGTGCTATGAGGAACATCTCGACTTTCCAGTGGGTGAATGCTTGCGTCATTTATACTCTTCGGTTATTCTCCATGAGGCACACGGAGACACCAAGCAGATGCTCTGCAAGATCTAATGGAATACAGAATCCCCATGCAAATAGGCAAGTTTTGCGAAAAAGTATCTTTCCTTCTCAATGGGGGGTTTGGAGCGGTCTTTTAAACGAGAGAAATCCATACCACTATGTCAGCATCGTTGATACCCTACAGCAAGCACGAGGGAGGAGAAACGGTGATGTTACCAACTTTATGTCAGTTGCCAAAGGACTCACCACCTCATTCTGTCTCCCCTCAGTTTCACCTGGTAGTGGCAACCTATATTAGCTACTACGTCACTTCCTGCACATTTGCCTATACATATTCACATTTACGTACTTTTAAAGACTTTTGCCTTTAATTGACTTCATTCACATATATTTTCTTTGTTTTTTTTTTTAGATATACGTACAAATGTGTTAATTGTACATAACATCAGACAGACACTAACTAACCCTTTAGATATGGTAAAGTTGGAACATTTACTCGGTCTTTTGATAATTACTTAGCTCTAGACACTCACTACTCGGACTGAACTGAAAGCAGGCTGCCACTTCAAAGACGCTGTACTGACCTTGACACCCCTCACTTTTCTAAATTTTCAGTGGACTACCTACAGTCATCCATCTCCGATATGGAACGTGTTGCATCCTCACTGTTCTATATATACTTTTCCCTGCAACATATGGCTATAAGAGAGCAATTAAGGAAGGTGGAGGCTTTCATTCTGAGAACATTAGAGAACGAGTGTAGAGACAAAGTGATTGCATCAAGGCAGCCTTTGAAAAAGGCAACAAGGCATCCACTGCACTTATTAGCGCTTATGAGGTGGAAGCAAAGGGGTCTGCCAGGGTGAGGTGTGGAGTCGATTGAACAAACACAAAAAGATGATTGGAGGAATGCTTGCAAATGTCTAAACCACTGGCAATCACTCTGCTACTTTCTAACCCATCATTTTTCACCCGTTGTGCCACTCTAGACAAAGGCTTGGCTTATAAAAATCAGAACTGACTCTGATACTCCTGGGAACAGTCCATCCTAAACTGCCAGGTGTAGCTCCCAAAAGAAGGGAGCATAAGCAACTCCACACAGGTTTCAGGCGCTGCTAGTGAGTAATAGCTTGGATCCTGTGGTAGAGCAAGCAAAGGACCCATCCATGCATGGAAATATGCTTGCCCATTTGATGCATTACAACAAACATACAAAATGTGAATGAAGGAATGCTTGTAAATAGTCGGAACCACGTCAGTCACTCTAGGCAGCATTCTAGCCGATCGGTTTTCAACCACAGCCGGACTGCGAACCAAACCCATCCCTGCAAAAATGTTCAAACCAACTTTGCTCCCTTCGTCTTCGCTCTCTCATTTCTTTCTCCCTCACTCCTGAAGAACCCCTTCCTTGTGCCTGCAGCCGCCCCTTTCCCTAAAACAAAGGGCCTCCAAAGACTCCTGCCATGGGGAAGAAATAGGTAGCCCCGGCTTGTGAAAGACCGTGCCTCCTGTGTCCAGGACTCTGTGATGGAAAGGATATCCAACGGATGCTGGGAAATGACTGCATATTTCTGTGCCATGCTTGCTGAGCGAGCAAGTGTTTTTAAACGCCAGGCACATAATTTTCAGCCTGTGCGGAGGTGAGGCGGGAAGTGCAGGTAAAAAGAACTGAAAATTGAGACGAACGGAAAACCAGCAGGAGCTCAACTGTTCCCTATATATATAAGGCACATTTCCACACTTACTGAGACCAGCAGGCGCACAGAGCATCCTCTGGGAGCCGCCACTCCCCTGTGACTGACAGTGGCGTTTGTGCAGAGTTAATCAGTCCCAGGGGGCGGTAAAGGGGGGGGGGTGCACGGGGACCAGTGGGCCATGGGTAGGCAGGGAGGGGTTGACAGGACACACTATGGCGCTTGGGGGAGAAAATGTGGGAGGCTTAAAGGCAGGGGTAAAATGCATTGAGTGTGTTTGGTGATGTGTAAGCAAATGAAACGACAGCCGATATGAAATGGCAACCTTTCTATAACGTACTAAAAAATTGGGACCCTCATAATTTTGTCCACTCCTACCCCACATCCTAAAAAAAACAGGACCGGTGACAGCGGGGGCATTTTTGTGGGGGAGGGCGCTAATATTGTTGAACTGTATTAATATAATGGCTTCTTTGCGCTCATTTTTCGACCCAAGGAGAACCCGTGACCTGCAGCCAGAGCTGAGCCAAATAAGATATCCAGTTGGTAAATGATAATATATTTTATAGCCTACTTTACCATTTGCATGACACTCTAAATACCAGTTGTCCCTAGCTATCACCTAGTTGAATGTATTTGCCTTGAAAGGATGAAAGGTGAATTAGCCCAATCGAGATTGCAAGCCGAGACCTGAAGATTGCGCACACCTCAGCAGCGAGAGTTTAACATACTTGTATTTTGTTACCACCTACGTAAGATTACTGGGACCAAACTCAAGTGTTTATATATATGTGTAAACTATATTCGAGGAACTCAGTCCCTCGAAACCGGAGCTGTTAAAATATAGCGTCTATTGCAATACATGCGGAGAGCCTAAACGCTGTGATTAACAGGTGTCGCGACGCCAGCTTGATTGTGTTCAGTGTATCGACTTTGGAGGTGAATGTCGCAGTGAACACTTGTGTGACACAAATTCGTGCCGTGCAGGCGGCACACCAATTTTAGTCTCAACTTAACCTACAGAGCAACCTCACTGGGTTGAAAGTGGAACTTGTGACTTGCGGGCTGCAGCCACATCCAATCACCTAATACGTGGATTAAATTATGCTAAAAAACACGACTAACAATCCCAGAGGCGCTAAAGAGCGTCCAATGGGAAGCATAAAGAGGCATCCACAGCCCCCTCTGATTAAATAAACGCTTCCCTCCCCCCACCATCCCGTCCCCGCTGAGCGCCGAGAGGCCGACCCTGCTCCGCAGTTTTCATGCAGTTATTCACTGAGTTCTGACGTCGGACTGAGGGGGGGAGGTTTGGACAAAGGGACAGTCGCGGCTCGGGGGGTGGGGGGGCCGGGGATTTTTAAATAAAAAGGAAATCCTACCTGAGTGAGCAGGTCCGCCGTCCGCGCCGCCTCGGGTCCGACTCTGTTTGCGCCTGCCCTATAGCCCCTCTCAGCCAATCCTGGCGCTGCTGGCAGCGCCAGGATTGGCTTAAGGCACGGTTACCTCTCGCCCGCCTGCCCATTAGGAGACCGAGGTTTGAGCCTTTGCTCAACCCTCGCTCTCCTAATGGGCATGCGCTAAGCCAGTGCAAACACAAGTGCGCATGACTGGGCACGGCGCGAAAATTCGGTGCCCTTCCCCACTCATGCGCACTTGTGCTGCAGTGCTGCCTGCTGCCCCTGGTCCCTCTGACAATCATGTCAGTCAACATGACGCAGGACCGCCCACCCCCTTCAGACTCTGAAGGGGGTGGGTGGTCCGACGTCATACTGACTGACATGATTGTCAGTTCTCCCTCGGCGTCTTTGAGGTTCAAAGACGCTGAGGGAGCTGCGGGCGGGGGGGCTACGCCCCAATGCCCCAATGGACGCACCGCCCCTGCAATGCATAAGAGTGGATAGATGAAGAGACATAAGGCACATTAAATACATTTGCAACGAAATATGCAAATACTAGATAGAAATGACATTTACCTAATGAGGATAACAGGAAAACCAACTCTCTGGCCAAAGGGCTGGTGGAGGTCCCCTGACTTAGGATCAGGAGACAAAGATCAAAGGATAAGATCAGGACAGGTCTGATACTTACTAGACTTCTCTACAACCCGATGCACCAGGGCGATTCCCTCTCTTTCACTCTCTCCCTCCTCGATATTCTTCCGCAATCTTCAATTCTAATCAGGCAATAGTCTGGATCTTCTGAGTCTACACTCGTCTTCCCTCTCTCTCTCTCTCTCTCTCTCTTGCTCAGCTCCCAGCAGCGTTGTCCACATCATATCATCGTCATCGTCAATATCAGCAGCAGCATTACTTCTCAATTCAAATCACTCTAGTTATATTCTTTATTTCTTCATGTCCCACCCTCAAGTGTTGCAACTTCACTAAACTATGGAATATGATTGGACGGGGTTAGGGGTGTCTTCATCATCCCAAGCTGACGTATTCATTTTATTAGTCAAACCTATTGTTCGTTAATCCTGCCCCTTCTACTCATTCATAATTTTATTTGAAACATGCATATTTTGTTGCAAATGCCATAATTCACTTAATACAAGCTTCACAGTTTGCTGCTACATCTTCTTCTTTTCCCATCCTTTTTGTCCTTGGGGTTTGGCAAGCATTCAGCTCCCTCTATGTCATCGGTCATTTCATGGACTCACTGCTCATGCGCAGCTTTCACCATCTTCTTTTTTAATCAAGGCCCAGCAGGCCCAAATATTCACTATTAATAAAAGAATCAAAAAAAAATATTATTTTCTTGAACATGTAATTCTCACTGTTCACCACCCACTTCTACTCTATCCCATGTAATTATTATTACTCTTGTGCAAAAGCGTTAATAGCAGCAGCTTTCTTTTTAATCAAGCAAGCATATGCCGAGCATGCAGTACCTCAAGACCGCATTTCAATTCTTCTTGTGCATGCGTGAGGGTTTTTCCCTCTCAAAGTGAGTTAGTCACGTTATTCTATGCGTTATTCGGGTTCGCACATGCGCAAAGCGTTTTAGCAAGTTAAAGCGGGTTTTAATCGTGCTGCGTTTTATTTCTCATTAATTCCAGCATGCGTAAGCTTTTCTCCCCATGTTTTCTCGAGTCCTTGCTCCATCAATCCCCCCTCTGATAGCATTTTTGAGCCATCATAAAATACCCATCTACCAAGTTCCAACTTTTATTCATTTAGACCTTTAGTGTCTTCCTTTCTTTCTTCTAATTCTTCTATTCTCCTTTTCATACCTACTCCTTTCATTTTATCATATAGACTTCCATTCATTTCTTCTAACTCGATCTCTTCTCTGTTTCTCTTTCTTCCCATTCTTTTATTCTTTATTTCTGCTATCATTCTTGGTTTTGTTTTATTCTTGCAACATCTGTATGTCATTATCATCAGCAGAGCTACTATTGTTAAAGAAATTACGGGTATTAGGATTTTTCCTAATAGACTACTCCCTAAAATAGAAAACCAACTACCTATATTGGAAATACTTTTACTAAGTCTTTCCCATACACCGTCAACTTCCATTTGGGTCAAATCATCATGAATCTTTGCAATATTCTTAATATATCCCTCAATACCTTTACTTTTGTCTGGGATATATGTACAGCAATGTTGGACTTTCAACATGCCACAGACTCCTCCCTCTTTTGCCAATAATCTATCAAGAGCAAGTCGATTTTGCAAAACCATAGATCTAATTGCAACCATTTCAGTATTAATCATTAATAATCCCCCAGCAATATCTGTCGAAAGACGATCAACTACTGTTGACAATTTGCGTATCTTATGTGAATTCAGTTTGACTCCAACTGACGGTATCAGTGCACCAAATATATCACCTACTATTTCTGAAAAACTTGTTCTTTTAGTTTGTTTTAGTCCTTGTCTTATTACATTCATTTCATTGTTCTTAGTAATGTGGTATACCTTTGGAAATACTATCCCAAGATAGCAACTTCCATACCACTGTGTTGGCAACCTATAATAGGCATTTTTACCACACACATAATATATTCCTAGAAAAACAGGATCCGTTCCACCTTTTAGTCCCCATCCCCCCATAATTAGGAAGGTATGTTCACAATCACTAGAACCAATGCAAATGTTGTTATAGCCTGTTTTTAGTCTATGTAGACAGAATTTTCCCAAATTTGCCAAGTCTGGGGACATTGCAGCATGAGTCTCCCCTTTCTTAAAGTCCCCTTCCTTATTAGCCCATGGAGGTACATGTGACTTCTGTTCAACAGCCTTCTTTTGAAAATCCTGTCTTCTTTCATCTACTAAATTTAGGAAATCTTTTTCTTCATCTCATAACATACATGTTAAATTGTTTTTCTGCACATATGTTATGTCTATTGGGTTTGTTGTTAGGAAAAACTCACCCATAAATTCTGCATCTTTAGCACTAAGTACTGGGTTTAGGTTTCTTCTAATAGGAATCTCTGGGAATACTAAATCCATATTAGAGTAATAATACTGCAATTTGCCTGTTTTATAGAACAGACTGGACACAACACTACATGACACACCATATGTTAAAGGGAGATGATGATAAGTCACCCCCTCTGAGACAGACGAAGGTAGTTTTATGCAAACATAACAGTCACTTACATCCATTGTATCAACATATTCAAAAAGAAGTTTAGTAAATACATTTAATGACAAATCACTATTTGATCTGTCATGTTGATACATAGTCTCATCTATTTGTTCTAAATTAGTAGCAGTCATTCCTTTAGTGCCTGTATTCACTTGATTACTTGTATTAGTATTATTTTTATCGTTATTTACCACTAAAATAGGTCTCACAACTGTTAGCAACAACCATATTAACATTAGTGACAACATACTGCACAAACAACATTTAACACATCTTTGCTTTAAACTAGATTTTGGATGTTCAGTCACTTCTGTTTCTGCCATTTTTAGTAATCTAAATCTACCTATTTCTTAACTTATCTTCTATTTCCTCACTTATGTTAAACTAAGCAGTATATAAATCTTTGTGTGATCCCACACTTCAACAGCTTTTAATCTTTTACTTTCCCCTTTATCTTCTAATTTCTTATCTTCATCTGGTCCTTTTATTTTCTTCCTGTTTGTAAGATTTCCACCTTTTGTGTCACAGTCTTTCTCTTAAGGTGGTCTCAATTTTTTTTCATCACTTCTTTCTTTAGTAACATTTTCTTGTTCTTCATTCAAATCAAGATTCTCAAAGTCCTCAAGTATAACGTAAGTCCATTCAGGAGCCTTATATTTTCTATTTGGAGTTCTCTCCCTTGTTGATTTTTGCAAAGACTTTCTTCTTGGACTTTCTTCTTCTGTTTGACTTGATATTTCATTTACTTGATCTAATCCTTTTCCTGTTCTTCTTTTTAATATATATCTCAATCCTTTTACTCCACTTGGCCAGTGATCACCTTTTCTGATTCTTTTTGTTTGAACTGCCTTTTCACCTTCTTCATCAATTTCTAACGTTCTTTTATTTTCTTTCTCTTTTAATTTAGCTTGTTCTGGGGTTTCTGATTTTTGTCTTTCTGTCGTTTGATTTTCTTCTTGATCTTTTAGTTCTTCCTTTTCTACTTCTGATTGATCTTGATCTGAGTTTCCTGTAGCAGGTTCTTTTGTTAACTAACTTTGTCCCGAACTTATCAGTCTCTCATTTTCTTCTTCTTCTGATTGAGCTTGATCTGGATTTTCTGTTTTGATTCGTTCTGGTCTTTCAATCTCTTGCTCTTCTTCTTCGGCCACTACAGCAGTCTCTTGAGACCCAGTATCCAGTGCCCACCCTACTTGACTTGTACTCGGTTGTTCATCATCGATACGTTCTTCAGAGTCTGGTTCTCTGACTTCGATTTCACAACTTTCAGCTTCTGGGTCTTTTCTTTGTTCCACCAGTTGCTACTCTTGTCGTTCAGGAGGATTTGGGACTCTTTTGGTATGGCTTGCATGTATCCAATTTGGCAAGCCAAAACACTTCACTGCTGTTGTTGTGACCAATATGATTTGTAGTGGTCCTTTCCACCTGGGTTCAAGACACGACTTTCTTGTGTGCTTCTTTATCATAACCCAGTCTTCTGGACACAAATCATGAGCTTGATTCGGTTGTGGTGTGGTTGCGTCTTCTCCAACCTGGTGAGTTACAGAACGTACCAGATCAGCTAATCCTTTACAATAGTCCAATACTAGATCATCAGTTATAGTCATCAGTTTGTTTCCAGGTACAAATGCTTGTCTCATTGCTCTTCCCATAAGAATCTCATGAGGACTCAATTCAGTTCTTCTGTCAGGGATACTTCTAAGGCTCATTAAGACAAGGGGCAAAGCATCAGGCCATTTCAGTGAAGTGGATGCACACACCTTCCCTAACCTGGATTTTATTGTACCATTCAGCTGCTCGACCACTCCTGATGCTTCTGGTCGATAGGCACAATGTAGTTTCTGCTCAATTTTGAAAGCTGTACAGATTAATCGAATTATCTCATTGTTAAAATGAGGTCCTCTATCTGATTCCAAAGTGACTGGAAATCCAAATCTAGGGATGAGTTCTCTGAAGAGCAGTTTAGCAACCGTGAGACTGTCATTCTTTCTTGTTGGATAGGCTTCCACCCAACGAGAAAACAGACACACAATGACAAGAACATACTTCAGACCGTTGCACGGTGGCAACTCTATAAAATCAAGCTGCAGTCTTGTAAATGGTCCTTCTGCCTTTCCTATTTTTCCCCAACTGACAAATGTTCTTCTTCCTGGGTTCTGCTGTTGACAGGTCAAACAACGCTGGCAGAGACTCTCTGCAATAAGCCTAAACTTGGGATTATACCATGTCTGCCTAAGGTCTAATCATAGCATCCCTTCCAATGTGTGTAGCTCCATGATATACTCTTGCCATTTGTGATACCATACTGTCTGGCATTATCGGTCTTCCGTCTGGACACACCCATACCTCATAATTGGCTCTTCTTGTGCAACCTGTGTTGATCCAGAATTCCTTTTCCTTTACATCTACCTCATCCTGCAACTGTCTAACTTCATCCTATGTTTCAAAAGCAGAGAAAAACATTAGTTGGCAATTGGTAGTTTCTTTTTCCAACCCTCTGTTTAAAGCCATTGTATTTCGAGCACAAAATTGTGCAACCTGATCAGCATATTTGTTGCCTTATGTCACATAATCATTTCCTGACTTATGTGCGGCACACTTGACCACTGCAATTTCTTTTGGCAATTGCAATGCTTCCAGTAATTCTTTGACATTTTTACTGTTTCTGATAGGAGAACCTGAAGAAGTCAGAAATCCCCTTTGCATCCATATTTGGCCAAAGTCATGCACAAACCCAAAACCATATTGACTATCCGTGAATATGGTTATTCTCAATTTTTTCCCAATTTTGCAGGCTTTTGTTAAAGCTACCAATTCGGCTATTTGTGCAGACTTGACTCCTTTTAGACAGGATGCTTCTAGAATAGCTGATATAGTACAGACAGCATAGGCAGCACTAAATTCTCCATCTTGTTTCCGTAAGCATGACCCATCAATCAATCAATCAATCAATCATTTGTAAAGCGCACTACATACCCACGAGGGTCTCAAGGCGCTGGGGGGGGGCCGCTACTGATCGAACATCCAGGTCTTGAGCATCCTCCTGAAGGTCAGCAGGTCTTGGGTCTGTCATAGGCTCAGTGGGAGGGTGTTCCATGTCTTGGCGGCGAGGTGGGAGAAGGATCTCCCGCCGGTGGTTGTTCTTCGGATGCGCGGGACGGTGGCGAGTGAGAGGTCGGCGGAGCGTAGCTGACGGTTGGGGATGTAGAAGGAGAGCCGTCTGTTGAGGTAGGCTGGGCCGGTCTTGTGGAGTGCCTTGTGTGCGTGGATGAGGAGCTTGAAGGATATCCTCTTGCTGACGGGGAGCCAGTGCAGGTCCCTCAGGTGGGGGTGATGTGGCCGTGGCGTGGTACGTCGAGGATCAGTCGTGCCGAGGCGTTTTGGATGCTTTGTAGTCGTTTTATGAGCTTGGTCGGGGCTCCCGCGTAGAGGGCGTTTCCGTAGTCGAGTCTGCTGCTGACAAGGGCCTGGGTGACTGTCTTTCTTGTATTTGTCGGGATCCATCTGTAGATCTTGCGGAGCATGCGGAGGGTGTTGAAGCAGGAGGAGGATACGGCGTTGACCTGCTTGGTCATTGAGAGCGTTGAGTCGAGGATGATTCCCAGGTTGCGTGCGTGGTCGGTGGGTGTCGGGGCTGCTCCCAGTGCCGTCGGCCACCAGGAGTCGTCCCAGGCTGAAGGGTTGGAGCCGAGGATGAGGACCTCCGTCTTGTCCGAGTTCAGCTTCAGACGGCTGGTCTTCATCCAGTCGGCGACGGCCTTCATTCTTTCGTGGAGGTTGGCTTTGGCGGTGATGGGGTCCTTGGTGAGGGAGAGGATCAGTTGATTGTCGTCGGCGTAGGAGATTATGTTGAGGTCGTGCTGTCGGGCGACGTGTGGGAGCGGGGCCATGTAAATGTTGAACAGTGTCGGGCTGAGGGAGGATCCCTGGGGTACGCCGCAGATGATCTCGGAGGCTTCGGACCGGAATGGGGGGAGGTGGACGCTCTGGGTTCTACCGGAGAGGAAGGAGGTGGTCCATTCCAGAGCCTTGTCTCGGATCCCTGCGGCGTGGAGGCATGCGCGTAGTGTGCGGTGGCAGACGGTGTCGAAGGCGGCGGAGAGGTCTAGGAGGATGAGTGCTGCGGTCTCGCCATTGTCCAGCAGGGTCCTGATGTCATCGGTGGCGGCGATGAGGGCGGTCTCGATGTTGTGGTTGCTGCGGAACCCTGACTGGGAAGGGTCCAAGATTCTGTTTTCTTCGAGGTATTGGGTTAGCTGTCTGTTGACGATTTTCTCGATGACCTTGGCTGGGAAGGGGAGCAGAGAGATGGGCCGGAAGTTCTTGAGGTCTCTTGGGTCAGCCTTGGGTTTTTTCAGTAGGGCGTTGATCTCGGCGTGTTTCCAGCTCTCTGGGAAGGTCACGGACTCGAAGGAGAGTTTGATGATGTTGCGCAGGTGGGGTGCGATGGAGCTGCTTGCTTTGTTGTAGACGTGGTGCGGGAAGGGATCAGACGGAGAGCCGGAGTGGATTGTGCTCATGGTCTTGATGGTGTCATCGATGCTCACGCTGGCCCAGGCTAGCAGGGGGTCGTGGTCGATGGTGTGCGGGGGGTCTGTTGTGTTGCTGTCTGTTGGGTCTGTCTGGGTGTTGAAGCTGTCGTGGATGTCTGCTATCTTGCGGTGGAAGAAGGTGGCGAGGGAGTCGCACAGGGCTTGTGACGGCGGGATGTCGTTGGTGTTGGAGCTGGGGTTGGAGAGTTCCTTCACGATGTTGAAGAGCTCCTTGCTATTGTGTGCGTTGTTGTCGAGGCGGTCTTTGAACCAGGTTCTCTTGGCGGCCCTGATGAGGTTGTGGTGGTTGCGGATGGCGTCCTTGTGTGCTGCGCGGTTGTCCGGAGTTTGTTCGTTGTGCCACTTCTTCTCTCTGATTCTCCCAAGGGAACATCTAAAATGTCTGGCCTAGGCTTTGTACACATTTCTGTTAGATCCAAACAATCATGATCAACTTCTTCCTTCACTTCTTCACAGAATGGGTCCGGCAACAGGGTTGCTGGATTTACTGTGTTGCATCTTATCACACTAACATTTTCAGCTCATAGGATCACTCTTTCATACTTAGTCAGCCGACTAGGGGTCATGTGTTGTGTTCGAGTCCTTGTTAAAAGGATCTCAACAGAATGTGGCACATACACTTTCAAAGGATGTCCCATTACAATGGATTCACTCTGTTCCAGACTCATACATGTAGCAGCCACTGCTTTTAAGCAGCCAGGCAATGCTGCGGCCACAGAATCCAGAGTGGCTGAGAAATATGCCACTGGACGTCGCATTAATCCATGTCTTTGGGTTAATACTGAAAGTGCACATCCTTCTCTCTCACAACAGAACAAAGCAAATTCCTTTGCATACTCAGGCATTCCCAATGGTGGTGCTTGACATAAACAATCCTTCAATTTTATGAATGCATCCTCACTTTCATCATCCCATTCAATCGGGTCCATCACATCTTTTTGTGTCAATTTTATTAGGGGTTTTGCAAGCAGTGAAAAACCACTGATCCATTGACGACAGTATCCGACCACTCCCAAAAACATTCTTACTTCCTTCTTAGTTCTAGGTAGGTTCATCTGTCGAATCACTTTTATTCTCTCTGGTGTCACCTTTCTAACTCCCCTTTCTATCTTGTGTCCCAAATATTTGACTTCTTGTCGACAAAACTGCAATTTTTCTGGTGACACTTTGTGCCCACCTTCTGCCAAATGGTTCAGTAAAGCAATTGTGTCTGTGACACAAGCCTCTCTTGTTTTTGACGCGACCAGTAGGTCATCAATGTACTGAACCGAAACCGAATTTCCTGGCATAACCAATGTTTCCAAGTACTTTTTCAAAATTTGATTGAAAATCGAGGGACTCTCTGTATACCCTTGAGGTACTCGGCACCTTGCCAAAACACTGTCCTCGAACCGAAATGCAAAAAGATATTGGCTATCTACATGCAACGGAATCGAAAAGAATGCTTGGCACAAATCAATCACTGTATAGCAATGTGCATTGCAAGGTATCTGATAAAGAATTACTGCTGGATTTGGTACTACTGGACAACAAGGTATTACTATGTTGTTGATTTTCCTCAAATCTTGCACTATTCTATATTTGCCATTAGGCTTTTTAAGCCCCATAATTGGTGAGTTGCAAGGACTTCCCATTATTTTTGTCAGAATACCTTGTTCAATCATTTGATCAATTACGGGAGCCACTCCTGCTTTTACTTCAGGACTCATTTTGTACTGTCAGGTGTTTGGATAAATTGCACCTTCCTTCACCATTATTTTAATTGGGTCTACATTTGCCATCAGGCCAATTTCCTTTCCTGAAAAATACCATACATCTGATCTCACTGTGTCTCTCAGCTCATCAGGTAGACTGTTTTCAGTTAGAAGTGAAAACATCTCATCCACTTCTGTTCCTTATTTTGCTAACATCATCTTGAAAGCGATATCTTAATCAGGGGTTTGGAAAGCAATAACATCATGTGTACAATAGATGGTACAATTCATCTTACACAACACATCCCTCCCTAACAAGTTAACTGGACTTGAATCACACACTACAAAACGATGCATGTCTTTGAAATTTCCAATATTTACTTCTATTGGGGTTTTTATTTGCTTATTTGAGACTCCTACAACTTGGATAGTTTCTCCTGAGAGGGGTAGGTTTGGAATTTCTGCTGCTCTCACAGTAGAACGGGTAGCACCAGTATCCACTAGGAAAGTGATGTCATTACCTTCCACTTTTCTGTCAACAAATGGACCTGCCTGATCTACTGCCAAAGATGCGCCAAGCACGCATTCTTCCTCCCCTCTCAGGCACCGTCATTGGGAACTATCCGAATCACACTCGTTACTGTGCATCCAATATTGTTGAACTGCTTGTGTATTCTTACCACTCTCTCCACGAAATCCGGTGTTCACACTGTATCTCTGTACTTGAGCATTCATACAGTTGGGCATAGGAGCTTGTGGCACCTGTAACTGTGGAGTTAACTACCTGCTGCTGTTGCTGCTGGTTTACAACCACCTCATTCTGCATCTGTGGATTTAAATTTTGATTTACCCCATTATTCTGTTGAACATTTCTACACTCATTCTTCCAATGCCCATGCTTTCCGCACGCATGACAAGGAAACTTCTTCTTCGCTTCTTCTCTACTCATTCGCCCTTTTCCTTTATTTCCATTCAATCCTTGACTATTCTGATTTTGGTTATTTGACTGATTTTCATTTTGAGAACCAGTACTTGCCTCTTGATGTTCTGCTAACTTCACTTGTGCCCACATCATCTTTTCTTTCAATTTCTTATGCTTTGCGTCAATATCGTCACTGCAATACTTTGCGTATTTTAAAATATCATCAATGGGCTTACTTTGCCAGCAAAGCATATGCTGTTGAATCATCTGACTAATTTCCGATCTCAATCCATACACAAACCTGTACACAAAATGTCCCATATCCTTATCACCAATATTTTCAAATCCACTATACTGCTTAAATACCTGTAACAACCTTTCATAAACGCATGCACTGACTCTTTCGGTTCCTGAGTTGTTCTATCTATTTTAACCCAATCCGATTCCTTTGGAGGAATTTTCCCTTTCAAGAAAGTAATCACTTGCTGATACTTTTTCATCACTTCTTCTGAAGGTGCACCTGTCTTTGCATCTCTTGGATATTCTTCAGTTGGTCAATCAACCGTAATCTTACATTCTGTCCATAAATCAGCTGGCACCACTATATCAAACAGACCATCTAAATCCTTCAACAATACCTTTGATACTTTCACAAACCTCTCTACCTGCTTGTACCATTCAACTGGTTTCTCCCTTAATCTGGGAAAATCATTTGTAAAAGACAAAATATCCTGTCTGGAACATGAACGTATCCACCTCCAGGAACTTCTCTCATGGGACACACTCTTTCAACCTGTTCTGTTTCTCTTAATGGGAATGCAGATGCTTCCTTTATAGCTGCCTCATCCCTTTTCTTTGTCCATCTACCTCTCCATCTGTCTGCATCTCCCCATTTCTTCAAAATATTAATCAATTCTTTGATCTGTAATCTCCTTCCTGACGCATTCAAACTTTCTAAATCCTTGTCCGTAAATTCTGCCCTATATGGTTTCTGCAATAAGTTCGATTTTTCTATATCTCTGCCAAATTCTGAAGCAACCTCTACTATTTTCTCATGCCGATTCTTTGCTCTCCAGGTTATTCTTTTACACAAAAACAGCAATTCTTCATCTCTGTATGTACCTAATCTCTCTGGGCTTATTGTACCAATGATCATTTCTTCCAAATCCACTTTCAACTTGGCTACATCTATACTTGGTGTCTGAGGTCTCTTTTGTCTAATCCTTTCGCCCACTCTTCTAGATCATCTGGCAAGAATCCTTTTGAATTTCCTGCTATGGGAGTATCAATCGATTCCTTTCTCTTTTTATTCACAGGTGAACCTCTCCTTGGCGTTTCAGCTACTGTTTCAATATTAGGGAGATCTAATAACGAGATATTTGAATCAATCAATCAAATCAATCAAAACGAGCTTTATTCGATTTTAGACATTAAAATCATAAAAGCAGACAATTAAAACATATCATCTCACATCCAAAAATTACATTAAAACACATTAGCTAGGTACAAATTCATAGAAAATTCATTTAACAATAACTATTTTTTTGCATCCGGGAAATAAAATTTATTATGCTGTGCTTAATATATATCATCTCATATCTATGTTTCTCTCATATATTTTACATCTGGCATTCAAATATTTAGAGATTTTCTGGCTCTATATACACTTTTTAAAAAACCCACCATAGATCCAATACAGTAACAATTTCCCAACATCTGCAAATACAAAAAGCAGGGCGACATTGTCTCCATCCCCCTGTTTTAATAACGGTAATATCCATCTTCGCCTTTCATTTTTGTAAAATTTGCAGAATAGAATTGCGTGAATAGTTGTTTGTGGTGAAATATTATCACAGGGACATCGACAAAGTTCCCTTGACCAGTTATTAATATCTGGATGGCTAATCAAACGGTGGAAAGTCCCAAATCTAAAACGTGTTAACATATACCTGTCATATCCCCCCAATATGCATGTCAAGTATGGCTGAATGTTATACGTTATGATAATTAGTTGATGTTCAACCACTGTAGGTTTATTCATTTCCAAGGTTAACCTACTTTCTTCCAGATGGGTCATACAAGTTTTTTAAGTTCCTTCCGATTAATACAATTCATATTTTCAGGTAGGAAGAAATACTCTGGATGCCCGATATCCTGCATAAAATTTCTTACATACTTCAACCAGGGAATCTTGCTGGCGTTATCTAATTTCATTGCATCAGTTATTATTTCCCTATTTAAACCAGTGCTAACATAGGTCCAAATTCTGTGCCAGAGCAGCACCGGTTGTACCTTAATTAGATCAGAAATATATGTTACTCCTAATTCACTATGACAGTTGAAAACTGGAGCACTGGCCGGGACTGCCAATATAAATCTTAAAAAGGCATTTTCCACGTATTGGATTGATGTACAGTCATAAAAACCCCAAATACCTGCCCCAAAAATTGCTATACTCGCGCACTTAGCTTGATAGATTTTTAAGAGGATTTCTGGTGGCCTTTTCCCCAATTTTTTAGTGAAATTAATTAAGGCCGCGGTGGACTTCATAAACAGGAGACTCCTAGTCTTTATCGCTTGGGCCCAAGACCCAGTGCGGTTAAAAAGAACACCCAGGTAACAAAAGGACTTAATAGATTCCACCCTACTTCCCCCAGCTTGAAAACTTCTGTTCTTATGTTTCCCTCTCCCACAGGTCATAATGAAGCTTTTCTTTGCATTCATTTTAAGTCCAAGGTTGTCCATAAAACTGGTATAAAAAGTGAGAGCCCTCTGTAGGCCAATCTGGGTACGTGCCATGAGTACCGCATCGTCGGCATAGAGGAGGGAGACTATCGGGCGTTTATTTACATATGGCGGATCCCCAGCGTTTGACACCAACTCCTGTTCCAAAGCATTTGTGTACAGGGTGAACAGTAGTGGTGCCAAAACGCAGCCTTGCCTCACTCCCTCTCGACTTTAAACGGCACAGTACACTCTCCCTTGAGTCCATACCGAACTTTTGCTGTAGCGCCAGAGTATAACTGTCTTAAAAACTGGATTAAAATGGCCCACAGCTTATTGTGAATTACACAATCAAATGCAGCTGTGAGGTCGACAAATGCCAAATAACATTTCCCCGTTTTTGCCTGCGTGTACTTTCCAATTAAAATATTAAGGTTAAGAATCTGCTCGTTAATACCTAGACCTGGTCTAAAACCATACTGTACATCACTTAAAATACTTTTTTCTTCCGCCCATGTTTGCAACCGGTCTAAAAAAATCCTGCCCGCTACCTTCATAAGGGAGTCTAACAAAGATATCGGACGGTAGCAGGCAGGATTTTCCCAATCCCACTTTTTAAAAATGGGGACAATAATTGATTCAGACCAAGTACCTATAAATCCCCTTGCGCAGCATGCTTGTAAAACCCGTGTTAAAATTGGGCCCCACATTTCCAAATTAAACTTAAAAGGTCGATTGGTACCCCATCCGGGCCGGGGCCTTGCCGCTCTTGCTTGCCTTTATAGCCAAGGTAACGTCCTGTAAAGTGATATGGAAATCGATGGGCGTAAAATTCTGATGTTTCCCCTCTGTGTTTTGCCCACAGACTGCTTCCCTCTCACTGGCCTTCTGCAGGGAATAGACACTTGAGAAGAAATCCACCCAAGTTCTTTCCTCTATTGCTACCTCAATTGACGGTGCATCAGGTCTATTGTTAAGGAATGGGGCGTTCACAGCTGACCAAAATTGTGAACTATCCCTGCTCGATGCTGCATCACTTAAATTCTTCCAAGCCTTCTCTTTTAATTCATTCATCCTATTTTTCCTAGCTGTGGTGTACAACTTTCTACAGATCCTAATCTCCTCTTTATCTCTTACTGATCTATGTAGAGCATTCTTTAAATTGGTATAGCTTTTTGAACAATTATTATCAAACCATCCCTTACTGGTGTTACGGGTACCTTTACTTTCCACTTGCAACGTGCTTTTAACAATCTCAGTAATACAGGTAAAAGCTTTTAAAATATTGTCATGCGTCGGACTGTCACTTAAACATATTAAAATTGGCACATACGCATTTGTGATTATTTCTTTACTTAGCTCCGCAGAGTCCCGACCTGACCAGCGAATTGTATAACCATTTTGTCTTCCCAATTCTATATTTTGTACCCATGCTACTTTATTGCAATTTCTCCTTACTATATTTGTTGGGGTTGCTATTTTTACGCTTATCGCCAAGTGATCACTCATTACATTTCGATGAATATTGTACCCAATAACATAACTTGCATAGCGGTTTGCCATGATAATAAAATCTATTGTCGAATCAGCTCCTCTGCCAATAAATGTATGACCAAACTCCACCTTAGGGGTACATAGGCAATTTGTAAAACCAAAATCGTGCTTATACAGAATCTCATTAAACAACTCTCCTTTATCTGTATGAGAGAAATGAATCGGTGGGTCGTCTTCCTCCAATGTTAAACCACATTTTCCTATTTCAGCCAAAGGACACAAACCAACATTAAAATCCCCACCCCAAATAGGAATGATTTCAATCTCTTCATCTGATTTTAAGTTAGTAAAATCCTCGCTGAGCTTCTTCAGTATAGCGCCCAGTTGCCCTTTTTCCACGTTGTTATAAAAATTAATCACAGCTAAAATACAGTTCGCATCCAAGTGAATTAAAACTATTTGATAGTAGATTTCAGAACTAATCATATTAATCTTTTGAGCCCCGAGCAGATTTGAGACGTATACACAAACTCCACCCTTAGATCTTCCACTAGATGATTGGATAGCTGGTGTATGAAATGTCTTAAATCCATTAATAGTTATTTCCTCAATGGCCCAGGTCTCTTGCATACATAAAATGTCAAAATTATTAATAAAATCCAACCAAACTGTATCATTCACTTTGTTCTTTAGACCCGCAATATTCCAAAAGAGGACTCTACAGGCTTTTATTTCCTGGTCAACTGTTTCAAACACAGTTACAGGCTGATTTATAAATTCGCCCTCAGATTGCGGAACAGGATCAAAGTCTCCCATACTACCCATCAATATGCAAGATCTGCTCATATAATCTGTCTCGTTTAACTCCTCACATTTAGGATTACTTTCCTCCTCGTCCAATAACTTAGCCTCTATTAGACTAGACCAAACTGGTACACATGGGGTTTCTGCACTATGATTGATTTCATTCCCTAATGAGTTCAACCTATTTATTAGTCAATCATTTTCATCTAAAGTTGTTAGTGGCCCAAATCTGTTTGATGTTACTAAGTTAAAGAGTGGACCATCTATGGGCTGTCTACATGGGCCACGATTTTTGGTTTTGTAAAACACGGAGGTTGATAAAAAAAAGCCCAAAGGGAGAACTTGTATATTTGTGTAGATAGGGCTAGGCTCTTGTATTCTTAATAGGATTTCCTTACCAATGTGGGTGATCCTAGTGAGAGAACGATACAATCACCTTCAAAGAGTTTGTTGTTATTTCCCACCCAATCAATTCTCCTCACCATCTTAAATTCCCTAAAAAGGGCACTAGTCAAACCTGTTCTATTTCCCAACCAATATATGGTTTTATTTCTTAGGGCAGGCCAAGTTTCCGTATCGGCTAAAGGCAAGGGCGGAACATTTGCCAAAATAATAGTATAAGGTGTAGCTGCCGGCGGCAAATTTAATGTTTGTGAGCTATGCATTACCGCTGGAGCATAGCTGTCTGTTGGGGTCATTCTTGTACTTTCCCCTCCCAGCCGTCTTTCAGCTATTTTGTGATCTGTCCTTCCCATCTCATTTAATGTATGCACCACTCCCTTTTGAGGAAAAATATTTTTCGTATTTACAGGTGTATTAGGGTTTAATACTTGTCTCTCACCCTGTTCTCTCACCCCATGCGATATCTTTACTGTCAGAGGGGTTGCCTTTTGGGCTACCTTCTCAGAGTATGTACTCGTACCCAATAATTTCTGGGGTTCTGCACCTCTTTCTTGAATGGCCTTATTCTGAGCTGTTAAAATTTTCTCTATGCCTACTTCTATTTTGTCCAATCTACCCGTAAGGATATTAATGGCATAAGTAACAGACTCAGTTAAATCTTTAATTGCCAAGGACAGACTTACAGATTTGCATGAGGTTGCATCGCATTTATTGTTTGCCTGTAGTGCATTAATAGTACCTTTTTCCTTATGCAATTTATTTTTAGGGCCCTGAGATTTTCCCTGTAACTTTCTTAAATGAGTCCTAATTGGTCTAGGAGTAAGTTGTGCTGTGTGCAATCCTTTAGATGTAATATCCAATATCCTTAATTTTGGAGATTTACAGGATTTTTTGGGGGGAGGTAAATGTTCATTATCTAATTCCCCAAAAGAAATGTCCTCGGAAATTACCTGGATACAGCCATTTTTTTGGTACTCAAGGGGAGTGTCACCCGGGATAGCATGCTCAGTAGCCTCTACACCCTTTGGAATAGTATTTTTATCCTTTAGCTTTAGGGGTAGTGATGATGGATCCACCGTATCAATATTTAGGGGCCGATTCCGATTCCGGCCGGAAATCTCTCCGACCGAGCCGGACCCGGAGAGAATTCCGACCGAATCGGACCCTAGCAGTCCGACCGAACGAGTACGATGCGCACGCATGCTATCGGACTCGAGTCGGTCGGACTCCAATTGAAGTCAATGGGAGCCTGTCGTACAACGCGTACGCGGGCTCCCATTGACTCAATGGGTGCGAGGCGGACAAGGGCGCCCCCTACAGCGTGTACGCGTCCATGCGCATCGCGGCGTACATGCACAGGTAGGGGGACCCATGGCTCCCCCTGTGTGCGACTCGCGCGCCTACGCATACAGGGGGGTCCGACGCGGACCCCCAAAGTCCGGCTCCGACAGCTTTTTTGAGGCGGACGGCGCGAGTCGGTTGGACTGCTCGCGGCGCGCATCGTACTTACCCGGCCGGGAAACGTCTCCATAGCGCGGTGCGAGTCGTGTCCATGCGAGTCGGTCGGAGCGTGTTGAAGCCGCGTTCGAGTCGGTCGGCGATTTCGCTGGTGCTTGCATCGTACTCGCTCGGCCGGACCCGCGTACGATTCGGTCGGGAAACAGGGCTCCGAATCGGATCCGGTGAATCCGAATCCGATTCGGAGCACTATTGGCCGAGATCGGAATCGGCCCCTTAGTGTTTCTTCCACTGAGATTATCTGTCTTTCGATATCTCCAACTGCCCCAGTTAGATAGTTAAGCAAGGTCATATTAGCTTTCCTATGCTTACTTGATGTTTTCGGTGTATGACTCACTGTCTGCTTTCTTTTTCCCATGGTACTAGTCAACTAATTGGCTACTGCAACTAGAAGGTTAGAGCTCAATATCCTCAATATCCTCAATGAGCTCAACCCGTTCCCTAACTCTCCCACACAAAATATAAAGTGCAGAGTGCTTATTCTATAATAATATGAGGCCCCAAAAGAAAAATGCAGGTGTAGTTTGTTACCGCAAAATTTCAGTTGCCATCAGGTTAAAAATGAAATAAAATAACAATTTTAAATGACAGTACAAATATTTTTAAAATACTATTAAAAATACAGACAAAGTGCAATGTGCAAAGTATAAAATTCGAAAAACAGTTCAAGAACGAGAACAAGAACTGTAAAATGCAAATTATTCAAAGTCACGGATAAATGTCAAATAAGTGACTATGGGCCTTGCCTCGTTTGGTTATGTATATATCCAAACCAAAGGGCGTCCATATTTAAGGAAAGGTTTTAATATTGCACAACCATCTGGGCCACTGAAACATACACTTTCAAGAAATGTAAGTGGGGTGTAGATAAGTATGACACAGCCGAATACGAATAATGGAGCACTCAGGCTTGAAAAGTCACAGTACCTCTCAGTCAACTCCTGTTGGGGAACAGAATCCTAGACGTTAGGGGGATGGCCCTGCCCTGCCTCTTCCTGTCGATGACGGGCAAGGACGGGCCCGCCCTTGGCCCGGGCTTCGCCCACGCGCGTCCCGCGCTGCGGGAGGTGCTCGGTGCTTTTATTGCGCTTCCGGGCGCAAGTGCAGCGTCAGGGGGCGTCGAGGCTGCTGGGGAATGTAATTTTCCTAGCCGTTCCCCTCACGGCGCATAAGAGAGAGTATCAGCCGTTCCCCTCACGGCGTCTATTGATGTGGCAAGGAGCCGTTCCCTTCACGGCATTCAAGCGACCCGCGCTGCGGGAGGTGCTCGGTGCTTTTATTGCGCCTCCGGGCGCAAGTGCAGCGTCAGGGGGCGTCGAGGCTGCTGGGGAATGTAGTTTTCCTAGCCGTTCCCCTCACGGCGCATAGGAGAGAGTATCAGCCATTCCCCTCACGGCGTCTATTGATGTGGCAAGGAGCCGTTCCCTTCACGGCATTCAAGCGACTCGCCCTGCGGGAGGTGCTCGGTGCTTTTATTGCGCCTCCGGGCGCAAGTGCAGCGTCAGGGGGCGTCGAGGCTGCTGGGAATGTAGTTTTCCTAGCCGTTCCCCTCACGGCGCATAGGAGAGAGTATCAGCCATTCCCCTCACGGCGTCTATTGATGTGGCAAGGAGCCGTTCCCTTCACGGCATTGAATCACTTTCACTGGTTAGATCTTCTGACATTGCTACCTCTTTTCTAACATTAATTTTTGGAACTGTTACTGTTTGTAATCTCGGGGTGTCTCGTTTATCCCCATATAATGGAATAACCGGACCTATCGTTACTGGCACTGTCAAGGCTTCAGCATTTAAACCTAACTGATTTATTTTCTGAATTATTTCTTCTTTTGTTTTATTCAATGCATCCCTTTCCTTCTCCTGTAACACTCAGGTAGCTGTTGGATCATATAAAACCTGCGGAACTAAGGAGTTCTCATCATTGGTGCACTTGGAGTTGCCTCTCCAACATTTTCTTGATAAGGTGGAGGTCTTTTAACTAAAATGTCCTATAATAATTCATCATCTGTTTCATCTGTTTCATCCCATTCTGTTCCTGCCATACCTGTATGCTTCATTTTTTCTTTGCATTTACTCCCTGCTTGATCCTCAGCCATCAATACTGGATACAACCCTTCTGTTACTACAGCTCTTCTCCATCTTTTCATCTCATCTCCTCAAGTATCAAACGGATATCTTGGGAAAAATCCCCTATTTATTCTTCTGCCTCCTCTGTATTTTTCTCACTCAAATGCCTCAACTTCCCATTCCTCCAAAGCTTCATACTGTGTCAACCTAGGACTAGGTTCTAATGTATTCATCCGATTTCTCAAATTCTGAAGAACCCTTACATTAAAGGTACCATTTTCAGGGAAAGCTAAAACACCATCATCTTTCGTATATTCCACCCAATTTTCCAACCAAACACACGTATGGTATCCTCGTTCCAACATCATAAAAGAAGCAGGTGTATTAGGGGGTGGGATAAGAATCCCTTCTCTGGTCACTACACGCTTATCGTTTTTAAAGAAATTCTTGATTTTATTAATCAACTTCATTCTGTAATTATTTTCAACAAGCTAAATTAGAAACTCTTCCGTATTCTTAGGTATCCTGTTTCCCAGCACTCGTCCTATACCAGCGCAACTCACACCAACAGTCCAATCAGGGCTCACTACGTATTTTCTTTCACGACCAATATTTGTGCGGCTCTTGTCTACCAACCAATCAGAGCTTTCCACACACCCTCTTGTCTCAACCAATACCAGCGCGGCTCTCTGTGACGTCAGTATGACTCCTGCTACTGACCCTCCCTTTACAATTTGCACTTGTTACACGCCCACTGTCTCAACAAATACCAGCGCGGCTCTCTGTGTCGTCAGTATGACTCCTGCTACTGACCCTCCCTTTACAATTTGCACTTGTTACACGCCCGCTGTCTCAACCAATACCAGCGTGGCTCTCTGTGATGTCAGTAGGACTCCTGCTACTGACCCACCCTTCACAAGGTAATACGGCAGTGTTTTCTCTAAACTTTTCTTAATATCTTTTCTGTTAGTAACAATGTAAAAACAGCGCTACTCTGTCTGCTCCGCTAATTAAAGATAGTTTATTCACTTGCTTCAAAGAGAAAGTACTTCCTTACACTACGAGTAAAAACCACTGTTTACCCTTCACTTAAGCTCGGGAAAACCTATTACTCCTTTAGGGATACTCCTCCTTCGGGTAAGGCCAAAGTTTCACAGGTAGACCCTTCGCTATCACTCACGCTCTACTCTTATACGATATAGTACCTAATATAACACCTACAGCCCTCCGTAGCTTTTAGGTATTATGACAACAGACGAGTAACCTTCTGCAGTGTGGTTTCCTTCCCACACTCTTCAAAATTCAATTCCCAGGTATCTCCGTACCTGTACTTCCAGACAACATAGAATAAGACACTAACTTTTCATGTTAAGAACATATAGTCAATAATCAATAATCAATAATCACCAAACTAATCAATAATAACCATAACTCTGCTACCAGAAAAACTGATCCAGCGCAAAGTGGCCAAGGTTGGATACCTTACACACCAAAACTGAACTTTTTCAATGGGCCCATATACCTTTATCCAAAATACCTTTATTTATATTCTCCTTGGCCAGTTTCCCACTGGAAGGGTTTTTTGATTTCAAATAATTCCACAAATTCCGATTAGTTATTTCCCTGTAACCACAAATCAGTTACAATATCGTGCCTAACTAATCTTCACGAAATCAACACTCTTCCTCTGGTCGATGGACCATTAGTTGAGTTAGTTGATGGTGATATTAACAACTTCTTAACTAAACTTCATAAAGAAATAACCACAGACTCTGAATATAATAATTATGATGAATCTATCTAAAATTTCAGTCATTAGGTTGAACGCTCATCAATTACAAATACACAGTGCAAACTCCATTTTATCAAACGGGAGAGAGAGCAATCATAAAGCAAAATACATTCAATTACACAAGCTTTCAACAAACATCAATGCATAAGAGTGGATAGATGAAGAGACATAAGGCACATTAAATACATTTGCAACGAAATATGCAAATACTAGATAGAAATGACATTTACCTAATGAGGATAACAGGAAAACCAACTCTCTGGCCAAAGGGCTTGTGGAGGTCCCCTGATTTAGGATCAGGAGACAAAGATCAAAGGATAAGATCAGGACAGGTCTGATACTTACTATACTTCTCTACAACCCGACGCACCAGGGCGATTCCCTCTCTTTCACTCTCTCCCTCCTCCATATTCTTCCGCAATCTTCAATTCTAATCAGGCAATAGTCTGGATCTTCTGAGTCTACACTCGTCTTCCCTCTCTCTCTCTCTCTTGCTCAGCTCCCAGCAGCGTTGTCCGCATCATATCATCGTCATCGTCAATATCAGCAGCAGCATTACTTCTCAATTCAAATCACTCTAGTTATATTCTTTATTTCTTCATGTCCCACCCTCAAGTGTTGCAACTTCACTAAACTACGGAATATGATGGGACGGGGTTAGGGGTGTCTTCATCATCCCAAGCTGACGTATTCATTTTATTAGTCAAACCTATTGTTTGTTAATCCTGCCCCTTCTACTCATTCATAATTTTATTTGAAACATGCATATTTTGTTGCAAATGCCATAATTCACTTAGTACAAGCTTCACAGTTTGCTGCTACGTCTTCTTCTTTTCCCATCCTTTTTGTCCTTGGGGTTTGGCAAGCGTTCAGCTCCCTCTGTGTCATTGGTCATTTCATGGACTCACTGCTCATGCGCAGCTTTCGCCATCTTCTTTTTTAATCAAGGCCCAGCAGGCCCAAATATTCACTATTAATAAAAGAATCAAAAACAAATATTATTTTCTTGAACATGTAATTCTCACTGTTCACCACCCACTTCTACTCTATCCCATGTAATTATTATTACTCTTGTGCAAAAGCGTTAATAGCAGCAGCTTTCTTTTTAATCAAGCAAGCATATGCCGAGCATGCGGTACCTCAAGACCGCATTTCAATTCTTCTTGCGCATGCGTGAGGGTTTTTCCCTCTCAAAGCGAGTTAGTCACGTTATTCTATGCGTCATTCGGGCTCGCACATGCGCAAAGCGTTTTAGCAAGTTAAAGTGGGTTTTAATCGTGCTGGTTTTATTTCTCATTAATTCTAGCATGCGTAAGCTTTTCTCCCCATGTTTATGTGTTGGTGCATGTTAGTTTCGCTTTATCTATCAATTAATACTTAGTAAGTGTTAATGGAAGATTTTATCGAGCAAGTCTCATTTTCTCGAGTCCTTGCTCCATCAAACAGGTAACTATGGTTTGTCCTATGTGCAATCAGGGTTTCTCTTTTTCTGCTCAGAGTATTCTATCCCTCGCAGCAAGTGGATTATTCCCATATGTGGCGAACTGGGGATCTGTCGCTATCGGTAGCTCTTAGGATTTTAAAGACCGACACATCTTTTAAAAACATTTTAGCTGTTAGCAAACTTTTAGAGGCAGCTTGGCACAAACAAAAGTAATCTTAAAAAGCGATGTGTAAATGTTCGATGGTCCTCTTTTTTTCTCTACACTCTCAATTCTGAATAATTGTTTTATTCTTTTGTAATTAGTTTTAATGCAAAGACCTTATGGTCCCTTTGCTGTATACCATCTATGTACATTCATTACTGCTTTTACTTTGCATTGATATTGAAGCACAGATCACTTTAGTCGTGGAAGTGACTCCATCATTGGGGTGTGGTTTACTGTTTAGCGAGTGTTTACTGCTGGTACGGTTAGTTGCACTGATTTTGAAGCACTGATCACTTTATCCCCTGGTATGATCTATAATGAGGGCTGTAATTTATTATTATTGTTAATATTGCTTGCACATCCATGTTTTTATTCTTGAATTTTACTTTTTTAACTGTACAGTCCATTATTGTGTTATTATGTAATTTACGTTTTATAGACATTTGTCTTGGGATATGATCTTAATATCTAATTGCAGTGCTGCATTAAGGTTCATATAGTATTTCCTGTTTTGTATTACTGACCGCTTCACAGATACCAGCCCCCGGGGGGCTATGACATGTTATACAGTATCTTGATGTTGTTCCATGCATTCATTATTTTTAATTGATGCAGTTTTTTGTTGGATGTACACTTTGATGGTTGTAATAACCGAATAAAGTATATTATAACATAATAATAATAATAATAATAATAATAATGAGGAGGGTGGGATAGAGGAGGATGAGAAAAGGAAGTGCAAGAGAGAAATGTGTGCAGGGATGAGTGTAGAGGGTGAAAAGAGCTGAACATGCAACAAGAGGAAAACAGGAGTAATTGAGTTGCTAAATATAGAGAAATGGGAGCAGAGGAAGGTGAGGCAGAGAGAGGGAAAGGAAGGGGCAAAGAATAGAAATAGTGAAACCTACACCAGAAGGGGGCTTCTGCATGTCACATTTGAGATACTGTATATTGATTTGGTTGATGTGTATGTGGGTCCCAGTTCTATTGACTAATCATAGGTCCAGCTTGAGGTAACTTAACAAAGATGGGAAATTTGTTTCTTGAGTTCCAGACCAGGGAGCATACTTTAGTTCAGGTTTTTTCAATGAGTAGATCCTTGAGTTACTGGTAGCTCTCCAACTATGCAACTTTGCAACTGTAAGGCAATCTCCTGCGGGCAGCCAGCCTTCTGAATTAGAAGCTTTTGCTTGGCTGAATTAATATGTGTATAACAAAATTGAAAAGTGGGTATTCAAAACAAAACATTGTGTATTTTCAGAACTCATAAGCTGATGTTTGGGAAATATTGTTGAATTTCAAAAACATATTTAATGCTGATTTGAGTGATAACTTATATGGCATTGGGGAGATGTATTTCTAATGTTATTACTCTGGTGACAGGAGAATGCAGCTATGACTTTTATGTGTTACTCATGCAAACGCATTCCACATTGACAAAGCCTTTTTTAAATTACTACTGGCAACTGTACGTAGTGCACTGAGGTGATCACTGCTTGTAATTTTGCATATGGTAGCCACTGATGTAATCTTGTCTGATGCGGTCTCTATTACAACCCTAATAATATAAGTAGCTTGCAATCATTTTCATTGAGCAGAAGTAGCTCTTATTACAGAAAAGGCTGGAGACCCCTGGGTTTATCAATATACCTGTCAGAACTTCCTCTTGGCGAAGATGGAAGTATGAACTCCTCAGGGTCCGGACGATGCACAATATATCCACCTCTTGATATCCCCAATTCAGATATTAAACACAGAATATTAGGGTGATCAAGCGAGGGAAGGGATAGGAAGGGAACAGCAGGGAAGAAGGAGAAGAACCTGAAAGAAGAAATAAAATAAGAATTAACCACTATGTTGCGGTCTACTCTCATAAATTCTCACTAATAGGAACACACCACATACCTCAATAATGTACAGTTTGTTTGTTCACTTCTTCCACACAATCAGCTGGTTTTTTCCCCAACGGCTATTTTCCCAAAAATAAGGTTCTCCCACCACTGTAGCGTTGGAGGAAAAAGAGCGAACCGGAGAACCTTAGTCTAAGATCAGAAAGTCATTCCACATGTGATCCTTCTCATACTACATCGAGTGAGGTTGTCAATTCCAAAGTGGATTAGTAGTTCAGTAATATCATCACCAAAAATAAAGGAAAGGAAAAGAAAAATAAACCATACCGGGTTAAAGTCACATCTCCTTAGCGGCTTTGAAAGTCATCCTAAAAAGTACAAGTGGGCATCCAGGAAATGAACGAAGACCTTCAGTAAGAATGGTACCTGAATACTCTGTGCTCTGACATCCAGCGTTCAGACCCCCATCATCTGCAACGGGTTCTGTAGGGAGCAACCCGACTCCCTTCCACAGAAGAGTAGGCGGAGCCCCATATCTCCTCCGATAGTATGGCCAGTAACACTCACGGACAAACAAGAAACTGGGTCTCTCCTTCCTGCTCCGCATCCATGGGCAACCCGGCGGGCTGATAGCGAAAGACTGCAAGGAAGGATCCCTCAACCAGGCATGATCCAAAACACGGAGACCAAACTGCAACGAATTACGCACGCCAGCCGGCGAGCATCTTACGTTTTTATCCGCATCCAATTGGACACGGCCAAACTACAAGCCTCCCATTGCTTCATGGGAATTGTAGTTTACCTGTAGGAACCATGAAAATTCAACACGTACTGTGCCCTGTAAGGCGTCCTTGCGTACCCTTTGCAGGTGCCACTCTATTTCCTGACAGTACATCCTCCTCCCAGGCGCCTCCTAGGACCCGGTTTAGAAGGATGCCTCACATGGAATGCTCGCACAATCCTCGGAGCATGAACATTGGTAAAGGGTTCCCACGAATCGTTCTCAGCAGTGTAATCCTTCCAAGACACCAAATACCACAGCAGACCCTTGCGGTATGTAGAATCCTTGAGGCTTTTCACTTCGTATTCCATTTGCCCATCGGTCATGACCGGCGGAACCGCTCTCCGCCTAGAATGTCCTGCAGGTTTCAGCAAACTACAGTGAAAGGACCAGTGAATCCTCATAGTGGTGGGCAGTTTCAGTTTATACACCACATGGTTTATCTGCTTAATCACTGTGTAAGGACCAATGAACTTAGGGTGTAAAACGCTACGAAGCTTGAAGCGTATGTTTTTAGTGGACAACCACACTTTGTCTCCAACCTGAAACTTAGGTCCTTCCTTGCGCCGTTTATCAGCCCACTTTTTGTACTGCACTTTTGCATGATTCAGATGGACTTGTATCTTTTTGTGAACATTACTTATTTCACGAATCCGTGCCCCCACGGACGGTACCACCACATGTGTAGCTGGGAGAGTAACAGGAAGGATCCGTGGCTGGAATCCATAATTGGCGAACAACAGAGACACCCCAATCGCACTATGTACTGCATTGTCGTATGCGAGTTCAGCCATCCACAACAGATCCACCCATGATGCCTCGGCGTCTTCAGCATAACATCGCAAATATTTCTTTAGCGTTTGATTGAGCCTTTCGGTTTGTCCATCCGTTTGTGGATGGAAGCATGTGGACAGAGCAGAAGAGATCTGCAAAGTTTTACACCAGCATTGCCAAAACCTCGCTGTAAATTGAGGACCTCTGTCCGAAATGATTACTTCCGGTAATCCATGCAACCGAACCACATTTTGTAACAGCAACTGTGCTGCTTGCCCTGCCGTGGGTACATGGAATGAAATGATCCATTTTCGTCAAGCTGTCGATCACCACCAGAATGGCTGTATACCCCTGGTTCTTGGGTAAACCTGTGATGAAATCAAGGCTTATGCTCTTCCATGGCTGATCTGGGGTAGGCAGAGGTATCAGTTGTCCTGTGGGTTTAGCAGTACTCCCCTTAGCTCTAGCACACACACCACAGTCCTTGATCCATTGCCGCACATCTTTTCCCATGGATACCCACCAGAAGTAACGCTGAAGAAGCTCCACTGTCTTTGCATATCCAGGATGGCCTGCCATCTTAGCCTCATGACACCACTTGAATGCTTTTGACTGGGTTTCCTTAGTGGGCAAAAACAACTGATTCCTATAAAAAAGCACCCCTAGTTTGAGACTCCGGAGAACATCTTGAGAGGCCCATGAATCCCACGTAGAAGATGGTTTAGCCTTTTTAACTGCATCCAGGAAGGTATCTATGGTGAGTGTACACAACACCTTCGAAGGTTGTATGATTGTTTCCATCGTTGCTTCTTGCAAACAAACTTCTTCGGTCTGTCTGGACAAAGCATCCGCCTTTCTGTTCTCAGTACCTGGCCAGTATGTGACGACGAAGTCAAAATCAGCAAAAAATAACAACCAACGCATCTGCCTTTGGGTGAGCTGTCGTGCAGTTCTCATAAACTGCAGGTTCCTGTGATCCGAGTATACAGTGACTGTGTGTCTTGTCCCCCACAGGTGCTGTCTCCATTCTTGGAAGGATTTTTTGATAGCCAACAGTTCCTTCTCAGCTTTAGTATAGTTCATTTCTGCGGGATTTAACTTTTTAGACTGATACGCTATGGGGTGGAGTTGACCAGTGTTTCTGTCCCTTTGTGACAATATCGCACCAACAGCCACATTGGATGCATCCGCTTCCACTATAAAAGGGGCTTCAGGGTCAGCATGACTCAATACCGGTGCTGAAGTAAATGCCTGCTTTAAAAAACAGAAGGCTTCCGTGGCTTCACCAGACCACACAAAAGGGACCCCTTTTCTCAACAACCTAGTGATTGGGGCCACAACCTGCGAAAACTGATGTATGAACCTACGATAATAGTTCGCAAAACCCAAAAAGCATTGCACATCTTTCACACTGCGTGGTTCAGGCCATTCTTGCACCGCTTGTACCTTTTGTTCCGCCATACGAAACCCAACAGGGCATAACATGACCCCTAGAAATTCCACTTCCAACACATGAAACTCGCATTTGCTTAGCCTGCAAAACAAATGGTGTTGTCTGAGTTTCTTCAACACTAAAACCACATGTATCCTGTGCTCATCCTCATCAGCCGAGTATATCAGAATATCGTCGAAATACACGACCACAAACGTATCCAAATACTCCATTAAAACCTCGTTTAGGAAATATTGGAATGCCGCTGGGGCATTACAGAGGCCGAATGGCATAACTGTATACTCAAACAGTCCATATTGTGTTTTAAAAGCAGTCTTCCATTCGTCCCCAGCTCTCATTCTCACCAGATGGTATGCTCCTCTTAAATCCAACTTCGTATAGATTTTAGCTTCTTTGACTTGGTCCAAAAGGACAGAGATCAAAGGGAGAGGGTACCTGTTTTTAATAGTGTTTTTGTTTAACATACGAAAGTCAATACAGGTACGCAACTCACCATTTGCTTTAGAAATAAAGAAAAGAGGAGAAGCAGCAGGAGAACGAGATGGTCTTATGAAGCCTATGGAAGTGTAGTGATCTACATATTCTTTCAAATGTCTAGTTTCTGGCTCCGACAAAGCATACACCCTACAGGAGGGTAAAGTAGCTCCAGGAACTAGATCTATTTGGCAATCATACTCCCGATGCAGGGGCAGTGTCTCTGCGTGGTTCTTATTAAACACATCATCATATTCCCGATAACAACTGGGTAACACAATTTCCTTCTCAACTGCAGTTGCTATTAAAAACTGTGGTACTGCTGCCAAGGACTGTACATGAGAATACAGAAAACAAACTGACCGGCAATCCTCCGAGAGAAACTGTATGCTTTTCTTTTTCCAATCCACTAAAGGGTTATGCAACCTAAACCAAGGCATACCCAATATGACTTCGTACTGTGATATTATATGATATTAAAAGCAATGGTTTCTACATGTCTGTGCTCTCTGTCTAGTATCGTCAAAGTAACAGGTGTGGTTTGTTCAGTGATGAGACCTGACTTTAAGGGTTCCCCAGCTACCGCTAAAACTCGGTCAGGAACCGCTCTGGTAACTCTAGGGAGAGACAACTTCTGCACCAGTCCTGCATCAATAAAGTTCCCAGTGGCTCCAGAGTCTATCATGGCTTCTATCTGCTGTCGAATGTCTTCCACCTGCAAATCAACCAGCAACAATATATGTGACTCCGTTTCTTCACCTAGGTGAGATGCTAACGACGGTACTTTCCACACTGATTCTAGGACCGGTACTACCGTAGGGTCGGTATTGGATGGAAGAACCGACACGGCTAGATTCTGATTCGTGTATTTCTGTGATGATGTTTTGGGTTTTTTGGGACAGTCTCTGACATAATGTCCTTTTTCCCCACAATACATGCACAATTCCTGTTGTCTACGCATCTCTCTCTCCTCCTTGGTAAGAGGAGCCCGTACAGCTCCTACCTCCATAGGCTCCATAACAGTCTCACTATTCCCTGCAGGCTTGCAATACAGTCTATCGTACATACCTCCTGACCTCTTGCCTCTTCTTTTTGCTCCCGCCCTCTCGGTAAATCTATGATCAAGTCTTAAAGTCAAATTCATTAAGTCTGTACAATTCGTTGGTTGTGGTTCGATTTGCACTAAGATATCCTTCATGTCATCCCGCAGTCCCTGATAGTATAATGTCATTCTTTTCTCCTCCGGCCAAGCTGCCTCCGCAACTAAACGGTTAAAGGAGGTCATATAGGTAACAAGAGCTGTCTTCCCTTGTCGCAATTCTAACAGCTCCCTGTCAGCACTAAACGTAGTAGCTCTCCTATCGAATACTCGTTCTAATTCAGACCGGAAAGCATTCCAATCCGATAGCACCGCATCGTTGTTCTTAACTAACGGAACCGCCCAATTGGCTGCATCACCTGCCAAATAGGAGATGGCAAAAGCTACTCTTGAGTGATTGTTGGGGAAGGCAGCAGGTTTGCATGAGAAATGTAACATAATCTGTGTCAGGAAAACCTGCACCTTATGAGAATCACCATTGAACCTCTCAGGAGAAGCTAATGGTATTTGTGGGGGTACATTAACCTGTATTTGCGAGGTCGATGCATCAAACGGGTTCCTCTGCAATTTCTCTACTTTGTCTCTAAGGGCAGCGGTTTCTGCTCTGGAATTGACTAGTTCCGGTTGGACTGCTTCTAATGCCTGAAGGACATCATTCATGGTGGCCATGATTATGAAACGCATGGACCAGGAGGAGTTAAATTTCGTGGGTGCGTAATTCTGTCAGAACTTCCTCTTGGCGAAGATGGAAGTATGAACTCCTCAGGATCCGGACGATGCACAATATGTCCACCTCTTGATACCCCCAATTCAGATATTAAACACAGAATATTAGGGTGATTAAGCGAGGGAAGGGATAGGAAGGGAACAGCAGGGAAGAAGGAGAAGAACCTGAAAGAAGAAATAAAAGAAGAATTAACCAATATGTTGCGGTCTACTCTCATAAATTCTCACTAAGGTTCTCACACCACTGTAGCGTTGGAGGAAAAAGAGCAAACCGGAGAGCCTTAGTCTAAGATCAGAAAGTCATTCCACATGTGATCCTTCTAATACTACATCGAGTGAGGTTGTCAATTCCAAAGTGGATTAGTAGTTCAGTAATATCAGCACCAAAAATAAAGGAAAGGAAAAGAAAAATAAACCACACCAGGTTAAAGTCACATCTCCTTAGCGGCTTTCAAAGTCATCCTAAAAAGTACGAGTGGGCATCCAGGAAATGAACGAAGACCTTCAGTAAGAACGGTACCTGAATACTCTGTGCTCTGAGATCCAGCATTCAGACCCCCATCGTCTGCAACGAGTTCTGTAGGGAGCAACCCGACTCCCTTCAACAGAAGAGTAGGCGGAGCCCCGTATCTCCTCCGATAGTATGGCCAGTAACACTTATGGACAAACAAGAAACTGGGTCTCTTCTTCCTGCTCCGCATCCATGGGCAACCTGGTGGGGCTGATAGCGAAAGACTGCAAGGAAGGATCCCTCAACCAGGCATGATCCAAAACACGGAGACCAAACTGCAACGAATTACGCACGCCAGCCGGCGAGCGTCTTACGTTTTTATCCGCATCCGATTGGACGCGGCCAAACTACAAGCCTCCCATTGCTTCATGGGAATTGTAGTTTACCTGTAGGAACCATGGAAATCCAACACGTACTGTGCCGTGTAAGGCGTCCTTATGTACCCTTCGCAGGCGCCACTCTATTTCCTGACAATACCTCTTTTCTGACCTACAATACGAGCCTACCTCAACAGACGACTCAGCTTCTACACCCCCACCCGCCAGCTCCGCTCGACCAGCCTCGCCCTCGCCACAGTCCCCCGCATCCGGAAAACGACCGCCGGCGGCAGATCCTTCTCCCACCTCGCCGCCAAGACCTGGAACACCCTCCCCACCAACCTCCGACAGACCCAAGACCTACTGGCCTTCAGAAGACTCCTCAAGACCTGGCTCTTCGATCAGTAGCAGCACCACCACCCTCTTCCCCCAGCGCCTTGAGACCCTCGCGGGTATGTAGTGCGCTTTATAAGTGACATGATTGATTGATTGATTAATGACACATTAACAGGCTTGACCTGCACTCTAAGTTGATATCCTAGTACAGAATTATATACACTGCTCTTATGTCACATCTATCTATTGACCAGCAACATGCACCATTATCCAAAGGCAGCTGCCTTTATTCTTCCCTGTTTCTCTTATCATTACTGTGTCATTCTCTTTGGTACTATCTGCCTGTCACTCTTCCTCATATATGGCTTGATATCCTGTCACTACTGCCCCCTTGTTTGTTTCCTGTCTGATGCCATCCCTCTGCACCACTATCCTATTCCTGTGTATACTTCCCCATCAATAACAGAAGCTCACGAAACAATGACAATTACAGAGGAGTCATGTGCACCCTTTTTAACTGTGTTTAGAAGTCACACACCTAAGCACTCACAATGCTTATGCAGGTAGTTGCATGGTGTAGACATGATGCTTATTATTTTTAAACAGTGGTGCTTTTGCACCTCTTGGGGAAATCTTTTGAAGCAGTATGATACTGGACTCCAGACGGTAAATAGCCAGAACCATGATACATCCTTGCTTTCTAAAGATTGGTTTGCATTGCTCCCTTCCAGAAGCAACGCAGAGGATCCTAACATATGCAAATACAGATGTGGCAGGAAGAAGAAATAGTGGCAAACGTTTGTGAAGCAGCAAAAGCAGTATAAAACTTATGCATGTGTGCCTGTTATGATGTGTCAATTGCACAAGACAATGCAGGAGAAAAAGCTTCAGACACACGGGACAAGCTAGAGAGAGGCACAGGAATACATATGGACATGAAAAATCACGTCTTTCCACAAACCTAAAGCATCTCCAGCCCCAAGCTCATGCAGCTGAGGTGATGCATCACTTTGCAACCCCATCCTGTGTGCATCACGTTCAACCCCTAGAAGATCAGACACCAGATTGCTCTTGTGCATGAAGATGGAAAGAACAGCCTGCAGCCTAGGTGAAAATACACAACTTGTCATATTCTAATGAATGTGACACACATTCTGAGGATGCTGCAGGGCATCCCTATTTGTGCATCCTTGACGTTGTGCTGTCCTTGTGGGCTCCATATACAATACCACCATTCACATACTTTGGTGTTTGCCCTCTTTAACTAAGGGTGACAGGAGTAGGACTAACAGACGTAACAGCAGAGAATGACTGCATTGTGTGTGAGAAGCAGCTACAGCAGCAGGACTGAGCAGAGTAAAAAGAAGAGACAGTTTCTGGACTGATAGTTTTAATATGACAGATGGAGATGCATGCTGTGAGAGCAGCAGGGCCGACAGGATATGATAGTAGCAGGAGCTGCACAAACTGGTAGCAAGACAGTAACAGTAGCAAAACTGCTGGATGTGACGCAGCAGGAGTTACAACAATTGGGTAAAATGACCTCAGTCTGCCTTATAGGATCTGACTGAAGCATCCTTGCGAGCATTGCAAGTGAAACCAGAAATGAAAGACAGTGACAACAGGTCTAACGACCCAGGGCCGGCTTTAGAATCTGTGCCCCCCTTCCCAAAGACCTCCTTCTTCACAGATTCCCTCACAACCACCCTCTAATGGGGCCTCTACTCTCTCCTTAGCCCCTCTTTCATATTTATTTATTTGAAAGCGCTCATCCCAATGTAGACTGTCAAAGCGCTTTCCATCACAAATATATTATACAGAGAGAATGAGTCATACAAGTGTGTAAATCAATGTATGGAAATGTTACTTAAGACAAGGAAGAGTACAAGGTCTAGGAGTCACATATCATCCAAAATGATAGGCACTGTCTGTTAAGAGTGCTTGGTCTAGAGAAATGAAGGATCAGATTAACCACGTTTTTATGAAGCACAGTAACCAAAGTTGCTGTCCTGTGTTGCATGAAAAAGAGAGAACACAACAGCTCCATATCTATCAAGATATGGTGCTCTTGTTCTCTCCTCTAGCATGGATGTCCCTTAAGCTGCCTTACCCCAATGCACACACCCTGGTACCATAGTGCAAGGGTGAGTGTGTGATGTCAAGCTTAGGTTTTATACTGGAAGGGTACCCTTTTAGCACACTTTACCACATTGTATGTGTGCTGTATGGTGCAACACACATGCAAAGTTTGAAAAGTTTAAAGAAAATAAATATTTTCTTGAAATTTACACCTGCCTCAAGAAGGCATACATTTTTTATGCCAATCCCTTTCTACCAACTTTAGTAGATAGGGATTAACTTCGAAATTCATCGGTGAATGCATGTGAGTGTCTATGCACCATCCATGATATGCCTCCATGACGTAAAGTAGCGCATAGTGTAGCTTTGTGTTACTTTAGAGCTTCTGCCCAAAGCAATTCAGGATTTGTGCTGGAAGGTAAGCTCCAAAACAAAACATGTTTGCATGACTTTTGTGATGCAAACCAGGTGCACACTGTTAGTAAATCTGGCCTATAAATGTAACACAACTATTGGGGTGTCAAACTAATAAAATTGTATTGGTATCCAAAGGAACCCTTTTAGCAACCCTAGAATAATGAAATATTGAAGGGGAAAAAAGCAATAAGGTTCTGAAACTATATCCTTTTGTTTGCATGCAGCACTTTGATGCCAGTTCATAGCTCAGTGTGCTATATTACAAGGATTGTTATTTATGAACTCCAAGTAACAAAAGGATCTCTGTGACAAAAACAATAACCCACTAAGCTATCTACATAAAATACTAATCTGTGATGTGCATGCTACACTTTGTGCTTTGCAGCAGAAACATTAACCCTCTATGCTACTATATCATATCATATCACAACTTTGACTAGACAAACAGCAGAACTCTCCCTCAAGTGCAATAGCCCTAGAGAACATGGCATTGTAATAATCCACTGAAAAATGCTGCACACACAAAGATCTCTGTAGGCTGTTCTTATCTCGGTTTAGCCTGTCGTACAAAGGAAGCCCCCTTTACCTTGGCGCCCAGAGCGACGGCACCAGTTGCTCCACCCTATAACCAGCACTGTACTGACCCAGGCATGAAACATGGGTAAAAGCGGCAGCAGCACTCATGCATTCACTCAATCATCCACCCTTATTCTACTATTGTAATTGCATTTATGTAGCGCTTACTACCCCTGATGAGGCGTCAAATCGCTTTTTGGTGAGTAGCACACTACTCCGGAACCCAAAAAGGATTAGTGGTGAATTAGTATAGGGAAATATTATATTAATGTGAGCGGTGGACATTTGACTCTGTTATTTGGGTACAAAAGGATAGTGGAGGAATAGAAGAGGGAAGGGTCTAGAAAGAGTCTATTTGAAGATCCTAGCAGCAGGAGCAGGTTTGGGATGAGTAGAAGGGAGGGAAGAGTCAGAGGGAAGGGTTTAGAAAGGCTTGTCTGGGAGATCTGAATTGTAAAAGAGGTTTGAGATGATGCAAGGAGGGGTAGAGGAGGGAAGAGTCTAGAAAGAGTTATTTTGGAGATCATAGTAAGGGAAGAGTAGGGAAGAGTCTAGAAAGGGTTATTTTGGGGATCATAGTAGTCAAAGAGTGGAGGTAGAGGATATACTGAGAGAGGTATAGGGTGAGAAATAGGGTAGTGCATTGGGGAGAGTAGTAGATTGAGGTTTGGGATGAGTCAGAGAGTAGAGGTAGAGGATATATTGAGAGAGGTATGAGGTGAGAAATAGGGTAGTGCATTGGAGATGCTGAATTAGGAGTAAAGTAATAAATATAAAGATACATAAGTACATGGAAGGAAGGTATGTGTGTATAAGTAAGGTAATATCTCTAGATTTAAGTTGTATTAAATAAACACAGACTTTCAAGTGTTGCAGTACTTTAAGCTAGTTTATTAAATATTTGTCTATATATATATAAATCAATATAAGAGGCAGCTACAACTGCAGAACAGACTATGCAGTGTATGTTCTGACATGCACCTGTGGCTTGCGTTACGTTGGCAGTACCAAGCTGCAGGTGCATGTCAGAATCCTACAACATCTAAGAGCAATCATAAATAATGACCACTCTTATCCGGTGGCACGCCACTTTAAGAGCATTCACAATAATGACATCAATTGTTTGAAGTATTATGTAATCGATGCCATTCCCATCCTCCGTAGAGGAGGGAATAGGGAACGTCTGTTAAGACTGTCAGAAACTCACATGATACTGGAACTGGATAGTAAAGTACCAAAAGGGCTGAACAATAGCGAGGATATGCATTAAACGATCATGAACAAGGTATTGGAGAATACCGAAACGCGTTGATCTTTGTGCCTGTGTTCCTACCAATGAAAGGGAGAAAATAAAACTAAAAACTGCAAAACTCGACGAGAGTGCGACCCATTCTTCCTTTCCATCTGGGAAGGACAGCGTGAGAATTGTAAGCGGCGTGGTTCTGCCGCGGGGTAACGCACCCATGAGGAGCGCTGCAACAAACCGGCAACCTTGAACCGTCTTGGATGATATATATATATATATATATATATATATATATATATATATATATATATATATATATATATATATATATATATGTTAACCAATCTGCCCCAGCATTGAAAGGGCACTCGACAGCGTCCCTTTACCCTCAGGTATGTCTTAGCCTCTGCAGTTCGCTCTTCACCTGCCCTTGCTTTTATCATGTCGCCGACGCGTTTCGAGGCTAGAACGCCTCTTTTTCATCGGCTTTAGAAAAAACAGGCATTGAAATGTCATTTCCATTTGCGCTTTTATTAACAGACACCCCCCCGTGGGCTTGGCTTGGTGCGATTATTGTATTCACAGCATTCTGGGACTCGTAGTTCCTGGAAGGGAAAAAAATATAATCCTTTAGTAGGCTCAATGTCAGTTTTTGAAATTAAAAAGCATTTTTACATCCTTAGTAGGTAGGCAGGGTCAGTGTGGGCTTCTATAAGCAAGAGACGCTGTGCTTAACAGATAGAATGTGTTCCTCTCCTCAGCCTTTCACTTCGCAGGAAATGGTGCTCCTTTCCACGGCGGGCCGCCGTGTAGAATTTCTGTTAACCAATCTGCCCCAGCATTGAAAGAGCACTCGACAGCGTCCCTTTACCCTCAGGTATATCTTAGCCTCTGCAGCTCGCTCTTCACCTGCCCTTGCTTTTATCATGTCGCCGTCGCGTTTTGAGGCTAGAACGCCTCTTCTTCATGGGCTTTAGAAAAAACAGGCATTGAAATGTCACTTCCATTTGCGCTTTTATTAACAGACACGCCCCCAGTGGGCTTAGCTTGGTGCGATTATTGTAATCACTAGCCTCGAAACGCGTCGGCGACATGATAAAAGCAAGGGCAGGTGAAGAGCGAGCTGCAGAGGCTAAGACATACCTCTCCGAGTGACCCGTGGGCCGCCATTTTGTGATTCCTATTGAGGTCCCTTCGCGATCCCTTGCCCGTCGACTTGTTGGTCCTTCAGAAAGACAACTCTACTTTCAACGTGCTTCCCTGGTTGCTCCAGGCCTGCCCTGACTCTCCCTCGCTCCTCGCTGGTCCGCACCAAAGCCTTTGTTCTCTTCCTGCGTGGGTTGCTGTTGCCAAGGCTTGTTGTGTCCAATCCGGACACCGACACCGCAGCAAGCGACTTCCTTTGTGGGACAGCTCGAATCAAGCTCCTGGTTGTTGTCGACGCCTCCTGGTCCTCGTGGCTGCAGAGACAATCTTCACCTCTTCGAACTTGAAGCACCCGACATCGGTGGGCATTCGACTATCGTGCCCCTGGTCACTGGCTAGTGACCCAGACTCTGTCCCCTCTGCTTTCAGGTTCTTCACATCTTCGATCCAGGCTTGGATCTCTTCAGACACTTCTCATCTTCCCGGCAGCAGCACTTTTCAGCAAGCTGCCATTGAAAACGACGACGCGACCCGACACCATTGGACACCTATGCATCCGGCTTCCCTGGGTGAGGTAACACGAGTACTCCGGTGCTCCCGTGGTTGTTGGCCCTAGAACCATCTAAGTCCAAAAGGGTTCATTCCTAGTCTACTCCTAAGTGTCCTTAAACCTTAAAACTCTAACCGCGACTTTCCCCATAGAAGCTAACGGAGCTCGCGGCTGTGTTCAAACACTGCACACATCCCCTGTGGGTCCCCTGTGTCACTACCTTGGGTGGTTCCTTGGGGTCCCAGCAATTTTACAGGCTCTAGGCCTTGTGTCTAGTCAAGTCGTGGTTCTTATACCACTTTCTTAATATATGGTTTGGTTCGCCCCTAGGGCCTATCGTATATTGTGCTAATTTACTGTGATATTTGAAGTGTAACATATGTGCTTTGACCTCTAGCCTCATAAAGAGACTAGTAGGGTGTGTTTAGAAATAAATACATATATTTTATATATATACCTGGTGTGGTCTCCTTTCATTTAGCCATTCAAGAGATTATAGACTGGTAAAACAAACAGCTTTACACTCCTTCAAGACTTAGCCTGAAGGCTGCTCTCCATAGCTACCACTAGGATAGCTTTCAATAAAGGTTGTCTTTAACCTATCATCAATAAGGGGTTGTTTGGACTGGTGCAAGGTGCCCACTATAATTAGTGCACAGCATATACCAGGCCACCTTCTCACAAAGGGAAGCTAGTACTGCTGCTGTTTTGTGAGGAAGGGAATCTTGCACTGCTGCTACATAGCAATGTTTTTTTGAAAAGGAGGGATGTTTGCATCACTACCTCTATGTCCTGCCTGTTCTGGGAGGAAGGGACTCATGAACTGTTGCTGTTTTGCATCATCTGTTCTATTGACAAGGGAAGCTTGTTCTGCTCCTCCTCAATGTTTACCTATTTAGTAAGGGAGCGAAGCTTGCACCAGTGATGCTTGGGCCACATCTGTTTTATTGGAGCTGGTTGCTTGCACTGCTGGGTGTCTACTATTAACACAGGTAGCAGGGAAGGGAAGCAGGCTATGGAACCAAATATTGCAGCCGATAAATGGAAAGAACATTTTGAGGTCCTGTACTTAAGGCTGGAGGAAGAGGGTAACAACACAGCTAAAGATATCGCTCCACTGCAGAATATCTTTTTTGAGGCCCCTCAGATAACTCTTACAGAGATAATAAGTGCCTTAAGTAAAATTGCCCCTTCCAAACAAAGCACCAGGCCTTGACAAGATCCAAGGGGGACCTTTTTCGTACTGAGCCAACCATCTGGGCCCCATATCTGTGGATCCTGTTTAATGCCATACTAAAGGGAATGGCTATACCAGCAACGTGGGCCGGCGCGGAAATTCTGCCAGTCCATAAAAAGGGTTCACCGTTTCTCCCCTCTAACTACAGGCCCATAAACCTAATCGATGTAAGTCAGAAAATCTTTGCCAGGGCATTGTTGGGCCATCTCCAAACTTGGATGACCGAATTTAAAATATTGAGCCCATTACAAGCTGGATTCAGGGAAAATACGTCCACCATTGATCAAATATTTAGGCTCCAACTCTTGTACTGGAAAACGGTGACTATAGAGGGTGGCAGCCTCTATTTGATCTTCGTGGATTTAAAATCCGCGTTTGATCTAGTACCAAGAGACAAACTGTGGGCTGTTCTTAGTGACCTGGGGGTGCCATTTTATCTTTGTCATTGCTCAGGCGTTTGCACAAAGGCAACTATGCCCAAATCATGTTCGGCAAACGTGATGAACTCACTTCACCTACAGCTATAGACAGAAGGGTAAGACAGGGTTGTGTGCTCGTGACCACCCTTTTTTGCCTATTTATGAATGCACTCGTAGACATATTGAATGCGGGAAAGGATAACGATGCACTTAAGCTAGATTTTAAGAAAATACGGGCAATGATGTTTGCCGACGATACTCTGTTGCTCTCAAAGTCATCGATGAGCACACAGAGGATCCTCGACAATTTTAAGGCCTTCTGTGACAGTAGGGGTCTCGAGATCAATTGTTTAAAGACCAAATATATGGTCTTTAACCCAACCAGCTCTACTCGCCCGAACCCCAGCCTGTATGGTATACCACTGGAGAGGGTATCTGTTTTTGAAAGCTCGGGGTCACCTTAACTGAAAAAATGGACTGGGGGCCCAAATTAATAAAACTAGTCTGTTAGCACAGAACACAGGAGGGTTGATCAAGCTATTTAGGAACTCTTCTTTTATACCTATAGGGCCAATAGTGGAAATCTATAACATGCAAACAAGGGGTTCTGCTATGTACGGGGCGGAACTTTGGGGGTATAGTTCTCTGAGAAACATTATCAAGACCGAGAACTCTTTTGTTAGGCAGCTTTTTGGTCTTCCCCTCAGTTCTCCCCTCACACCGCTTCACTTGGATCTGGGGGTAAGGCCAATTGCTGATAAAATTGCTCTTAGACCCCTAATCTTCTGGCAGCAATTATGGGTAACCACAGAACTGGCAGTGTATAGGGATGAGCTAAAGGAGATCTTGGGCTTGCATGGTGCCTGGAAACTACTGTGGTTAGCCTATATTAGGGACACATTTTTTAACATGGGAAGAGCAAGTCTATGGCATCATCCCGAGGTAGCCTGCGCTATAGTTTCCAGAAAGGAACTGGTCCAGAGTTACAGGGGGGACAAACTAGCCCGCATACAGGGGTGCTCAGCAACAGGTTCATTAACAGTTGCGTTTCTGAGAATAAAAGATCAGTACAGCCTAGAGTCAGCCCTGGATGAGATACAACCTGCTCTAGCAAGGAAACTGTATATTCAATTCAGGCACGGAGCCCTTCCGCTGCGCGCTTTCTCCAACAAATGGGCAGGTACACTTTCTCTAGGCTCTCCAGCCTGTAACAACGCAGAGGAATCAGAGTTGCATGTTTTTTTCTTCTGCCCTTGCTATAGAAAATCAAGACGCTGCTGGTTGATCCAACCATGTAGAAATCTGGGGACTAAACAGTGTGTAGAGGCATTTAGATTACTGAAATACAACACTATGTCCCCAATTGTATTAGCGGTGTCACGCTTTCGACTTTCCATGTGGTGTGTGCGCAGGTCACTTCTGAAAATCACTATATAGGGCAAAGCTGACAAAATGTCCTTTATTTTTTAGCTGGGCTGGTTCCACTTTTTTAACAAATTTTTTATACTTGATTTTATGGAGTGCTTTTTTAGCATTTTACTTCTATGAAATGTATTAGCTCTATCACTGCCCAATAATTGTACATCTTTTTTTATCTGGTCTTTTGTATGTGCTGCTATGTATCTTATCTATATATTGGGGCGTTGGATAATAGCAATAACTTTTAATTGTAACCTCGGATTTTGGGGTTTTACGATTATGTACTTGAGAATGTTTTTATTTATTGTTAGTTATTGCACTTGCACTTTTATGGTCTATTGACCGCAATAAAGTATTTTTGAATTGAATTGAATTAATGAAAACCTAGACAATTATTTACATTGTGAAAGCTTGCTTTAGCGCCCAGATATCCCTAGGAGTGACACTGCTGTGCTATACAAATGCTGATTGATTGATTTAATACAGTATACCTATGATAAGTCTTTAAGACTGAACTCTTACAAGCATGTGAGCAAAGTTTGCCTTTGGTTTTGTGTGTGAAGCCAGTCACAGTTTTTTAAATGGAGTAGAATATTTTGTTAAATTATATAGCTGACAAGAGGCTCCATGTCATATGTGAAACCTTCTGCCATTCCTGGCTTATTAGCCAACATCACTTTGCATGTTGGTATTTTTTAAACCATAATGATTGTTATAATAGCAGAACTACAAGTTACATGTTTTTGGCTCAAAAGTCATGAGTGGCTGACTATCACACATGATATAGAGCCACTTGGTAATATAACAAAAAACTAAATAAAATGCAGTTTGTGTGTTGTTTTGCCCTTTTTCTCTCCAATCCCCAAACTGTAATGCGTACGTACATTTTATCTGTGTAAAATATTTGTATTAATTGTGGCGTGAAAATTGTTCTTGATAACAACTCCAAAGACTGCCCTGCAACTAGTACTGCGCTTCACAACAACCCGACCCCTGATTTAACAGCACTCTGAAGAGCAGGGCAATCATCTGTGTAACAGGTAAGGAGGGGAGAGGGCAGAGGACTGATAGAAGGACTCCAAGTTGAAATGCTTGGAATTGTATCTTTCACAATCCGACCCTGTAACATGGAGGATGTGGTATTATAAATGGAAACGTGGAATGTGTCTGACACTGTATTCAACAATTGCTAAAAAGTGTCACCTGGTAGGAAGACATGAAACATCTACACGTATCCTTGACAGGGCACCAAAGGGTATTTACTTGGTGATAATTGGAGCCAGAGGATGTCGTGAACCAGCTGACTGGCACAGAAGGCATGTAGTCACCAAACTTTCAACTTGATTGCCAATGTCAGGAAAGCAAACTTTCTGGCGAATTCTGATCTCAACCTTAACCACTTGGTGACCAACATGCACAAACCTGAGGATGGGAGGTATCATGGTGGTTGGAAGGAAGATCCTGTCTGCTCATAAAAGAAGCCCACTGGAGGTGACTGGCAGCTGTTGGCACGCCATATGGAGTGCTTGTGCGGTGTGATGGTCAGGGGCGAACTGGAAGCCCTGGCAAAAATGTTCAAACCAGCCCGGCTCCCTTCCTCCTCGTCCTCTCATCTGTCTCTCCATCCCTCACTTCTTTCTTTCTTTCTCCAGAGGTCTCCCCTTTGCCTACAGGGGAAGCTGCAGAAAGTGGCAGAGGACCCAGCTGCAGCTCCCTACCCTAAAAACTGGCACCAAATTTCCATCCCACCAGGAAAATGCCAGGTGGAAAAAAGGGTAGTGTGTGCATGGTAAAAGTCCCTAGAGAATGTTCCTCCACCAGATTCATTTCCATAGCAGTTATATTGGTTCTCCTAGAAACACAAGAAACTGGAGAAATCTTTGGTCTATGTTTAACCTATGGTTTGTAGAAACCGTTTAGACAAATATATTTTTCCTTTTTAGTGAACCAGTAGTGGCCGTGATACAACGGCCATTGGCTGGAAAGACGTGTTGGCTGTGGTTTTTCACACATATCTGTTGTCCAATGTAGACTCATGCTTCTGTGCAATGTAGCACTTTGACCTAATTCTACATATATCATTTGAATCTATCTTGTGTATATGAAGAGGAATCACCACTGTATAAAACTTTTTTGTGATATTTGTACATTAATTAGAAACATACAGTTGGTATATGAGTTTATGAACATTAATTGGCAGAATAAAAGTTATAAAAATCCTTTTAAATATTATTGTTGGATGTCAATGTGCCTCTTTTACCCCCCTTTTTCCTGATAAGTATATACCAGAATGGGTAACTGGTGTTATGTGAGTGTATCTTAGTGGGACATTTTTACTCCTTATAACCCTCCCCCTTTTTTATGGAGATGTTAGCTATTCCTTAGGATCGTAATGGTCTCCCTTTCAATGTGCAAATGCTGTTCATTTGTAGAACCATTACTTCTAGGCTTTCTGGACCAGCATCCACATCTACTATATAGCTTTATTTGGAACATCCAATTGCATGGTTGTTTCAGCTGACTAAGCATTTATTTTATCTCTAAACACTAAGGGCCAGATGTACAATCATTTTGTGACTCACAAAACGGTTGCAAAATCATTTGCGCATGCAGTTGGACCCATACGCGATGTATGACAGGTTTTCGCAAATGTAATTTTGCGAGGCGATAGATTACTGAGCCGCAAAAAAATGTGGTCGGAATTGGTGTCTCTCAAATTACGACTCCCTATTTGCAATTCGCTAACCTACATGTACAGACTAGTCGCAATTAGCGAGTAAGCGCAAAATTACCCATTTGCGCATGCAATTTACCATGAATCAAAACCAGGTGGTAATAGGGCCCAGCCTATAAAAACTGCCCCAGAATGCATCACAAATCTCATTACAATGGCTGCCCAGTACGTAATAGCGAGGAGGATCTGGATTTTAGCTCCTCAACAGAGGAGACAGAGACAGGAGAGGGTTTTCCGAGTCAGGCTAACCCTGCTTAACAAGACAGAGGAAGAGATATATGACCAGTACAGGCTGAGTAGCAATGTGATTTTAGAGCTAATAGACATCTTGAAGCCAGAAACAGAAAGTAGAACCCAGCGCACAATGCAATCCCCACCCATGTCCAGGTGTTGTGCTCCCATCCCCTATTGGCCACTGGAAGTTACCAACATGTCATTGCAGTGGCTGGAGGGGTGTCGCAGAGTGCGCTTTCGTGTTTCTTACTCAAATTTCTTGACACCATGATCCACCACATACACAAACACATCTACCTCCCCAGGGATGCTACAGAAATCCAGAATACAATAACACAATTTTACAGGACAGCACGATTTCCCCAGGTAATTGGCTACATAGATGGGACCCATGTGCCCATATGTCCCCCATCCAACCTGGAATACACATTCCAGAACCGCAAGAGCACACATTCATTAAACATTCAGGTAGTCTGCAATGCACAACACATTATCACGGACATTGTAGCCAAATATCCAGGGAGCACCCATGACCCCTACATCTTTCTACACATTCACCAGCGACTAGAAAGTGGGGAATTTGACGAAGGCTATCTACTAGGTAATGCAATGTGATGTACAAAGTGAAATGTATTAGTTCAAACATTACGCAATATAAGTTGTCCCACCCTCATATTTGTGTCACCAGGTGACAGTGCGTATATCCTGCGGCCATGGATCCTCTCGCCCTACTTGAATCCCAACAGCCCACACGAGAGATGGTACAACAGTGCACACAGACGCACCATGTGTACAATTGAGCGCACCTTAGGCATCCTTCAATCGCGCTTCAGGTGCCTTCATAAGAGCGGTGGGTCCGTGCAGTATCAGCCTGTAACGGCTTGTAAAATAGTATCAACATGTGCTATTCTTCACAACATTGCCTGCAGGAGAGGCCTACCCATGGAGGTTTCTGGTTCCGAATCAGAGGACGATGACCCTGGCCCACCTGTTTGACACCCACCCGAGCAAAGTAGAGCAGCAAAGGGTAGACGACGCAGGGACCACATAGCCACACAATTTTTTCACAACAAGATGCATCCATTCACTTTACACCCTCCACAAATGACAAGACTAGTATTATATTTCACAAAGTGGGAAACCCTTTATTGTCAGGCTAAACGTTACTGAACAGCAGGACAACATGTCCCTCATGGCCAACATAAACAAAAACGATATGACAAAGGGCGGTTGCTCCACCACCAACAATGGGCCAGGGGGGCAATGGCATGGTCCACATGCAATGTTCAGTCACTTCCTGCCTCTTCTGGTGACTTGTTGGCTTTTACCCTGTGGGGATGTGGGCTGCCTGCTGCTGCTCCTACGCAGCATGTGTGTCTCGGCAGTGGAGGCGCTTCTGTGGCTAGACACCTCACTAGCTGGAGCATCCCTCATTGTGCCCGTGACAACACTGGAGGTCTGTATGGCCTCAAGAGCAGCGGTTATGGTCTGCAGACCTCTGGCAACATCTTCACTAAAGTGGCCCATTTCTACTTGCAGGGACAGTTTTTGTCTTGAGTGGAGGGTAGTTGCCTGGGTGAGGCTAGTAATTGCCCGGTTCAATGTCCCCCCCGTTGGATGCAGCTCTCGGACCCTGGTAACAGGAGTTGATGCTGGTGCGGTTGCCTGCTGGGATGTGTGTTTCTGGCCGTCTGATGTACCTGGCTGCGACTCTGCCTGGACATCCAGCTCTGCCTCCATCTGGTCAACGACCTGATCTTCCCCTGCTTCCTCTTGTGTGTCCTGGACTGGCACAGGTGCTTCTATGTGGTACATTGAAATTTAAATAAATGCATGTGTGAGGAACTAGCTCAGTGGTCGGACAAGTTTTTTAGCTCATTTGAGAGAGTGACTCCACTGTTTGTGTACATGGCTATATATTCCATGATGCAACAGCTATGACTTTTGGTGCCTGAAACGGAGTGTCTAGGGGTATCTATGTTATATGTCTGTGGAATGCTGGGTACTGGCAGGTATGTGTGATTAATAGGTATTTTGTACTTATCAGAGGTGGTTGCAGAGGTGTTGACGGTCCCTGAGGCACACGGTGTCTCAGTATCCTGTCCAGGATCATGTTGTGGCGCAACTGATGGGGGGGAGCATTAGATAGTCCCGCTCCGGACCCTTGGGACTGTGCCAGCCGTGCCTCTATCTTTGCCTTGGCACGAGAGCGCAGGTCGTACCACCTCCTCTTGAGGTTGTCGATGGACCTATCTACGACTCCCAGGGCATTGATTTGTTGCAGCATCTCCCTCCAGATCTTCTGTTTTTCTGACTCTGGTAAATCCTGGGAGGCCCAGCCAAACTGCTGTTCGTTGTTGCTGCAGCAACCATCTGTGAAAATTTCTAACTATCTTTCCGAAAACTTTATTCTGCGTTTCCACTCCTTAGCTCCCTTCTTGCTCTGCTGGCTGGCCATTTCACGGCTTGTGTGGTGTGTGGATGAAGTCTGGATGTTGCTTCTGGCTCCACTGTGTGCTCCTACTGCTATGGGGGATTCACAATGGACACCACTTCCTGGTTTGGGGTCCTTCTGCTGTTCTAGAAAGTGATCGAGCACTTTTTATAGCCGCAATCACAAATTGCTACTCTCTCGCAATTTGCGACCCTCTCGCAGTCAATTTGCGACACACTCGCAATTGATTTTGCGAACCACTCGCAACTTGCGGACAATTACAGACTTGCTAAATGCGAGCCCACTAATTGCGATCCGACTCAATTGCGACATGCAAATTAAGGGCCAGAATTGGTCCTACATTCCATTTAGTGACTCGTAAATTGCCAGTCGCTATTTCTTGCAAATTCCAAGTCGCTAATTCGCACGGTCGTACATCTGTCCCCCTGTCATGTTGGTCTTGCCACTTCCATAGGGTATCAGCTTTTATCAAACCTCTCAGTGGCTGTTTCAAAGTGCTTAAATTCTTGATCAACAAGCCACAGTATGTAATCATTCTCATAACCAAGTACTGATGGTGCTGCAACTGCTTTAATGTCATGAACTTTCTGTGGATCAGGGCTAAAGCCATCGGCTGAAAAGTGACACCTAAAAATTAAATGGAAGATTTCAGAAACTCACATTTGTTTCACTTACATTAATGACTGAATTTAAACCAATCAAAACTTCACATATACAATTTTGATACACTTCAGCCACACTAGACATTCCTATATGTAAATGTGAATAGTGCTCATACCCAAGTGAGTAGAAAAAGTGATTATATATCTACACGATTTGTCAAGGCGCAATTGATAGTAACCAACTTTTAGGTTCATTTTTGAGAGGCCTGGAATATAACTAAAGATCCTTTACAATATGATAGGTACAGTAATTTGTAGTGTGTGATGTAATAGTGCTGTTTGAAGAGATGAGCTTTCATTTATTTCTGAATTGCAGTGGGGGTAAAGCCATTCTAACAGAAAACACATGCACTCTCCTGGAATGCTGAAAGAAAAAGAAAACAGTAGTTCCCTGAATGTCAGCAGTGGAAGAAAAAGGTTGGTAAAGAAACTATGGTGGAGAGACATGCTAGGAGAAGGGGAAGGAAAGCCATCAAATAAGAAGCAAGCAAATGAGAATGACAAGCAAACCAACCAATGGTAGGAAATGGACTGGCCCTAAGTCCACCGTTCGTATTGGCTGCAATATTGGCCACCTGTACCAAAAGCAGCAGCAGTGTTTCCCACCAGCACTCAACCCCCCCACCCACTGCCCGTGGCCGGTCAGACTTAATTGCCAGGGCTGGTTTGCATTCCCAGTCAGGCCCTGGTTTAGGGTGGTTTCCCTCCACGGGAAAGATAAATAGAATGTTTTTGCTCTATAAGCCTCTTTAATTGCTGCTAAATAATGTTGAACATCTACAACACACAGTGCCACTGCAGTGCAACACACAGCACTATTGCAGTGCAATGGAAGATGGTTAAGGCAGCCGGGCAAATCGGGGTACTGGCAGTACTATAGTGGTTATCATGCTTTTTGCAGTTTTTTTTATTAATAATCAGCTTTTACACAGGTGTCAGTCTTGCTGCAGTAGGTCAGAGATGTGCCTGGGTATCTCACAGTAATCTTTGCCAAACTGGCTGGGTTAAAATTGTCTAAAATGTTTTTTTCTGTAAGTTGTTTCATAATGCTCACAGCATTTTTTTTCCATACTTAACTGAATATTAACTATGCTCATTTAAAAAACCAAAGTCTTTTACACTTTTTGTAATGTCTCGACTATAGACAGATTTTAACTGTCTGTGGTCAAAAGACCTTTTGCTGACCATACCAAAAACGAACAGTGGACGTAGGGCCAGTCCATTTCCTACCATTGGTTGGTTTGCTTGTCATTCTCATTTGCTTGCTTCTTATTTGATGGCTTTCCTTCCCCTTCTCCTAGCATGTCTCTCCACTGGACCATAGTTTCTTTACCAACCTTTTTCTTCCACTGCTGACATTCAGGGAACTACTGTTTTCTTTTTCTTTCAGCATTCCATGAGAGTGCATGTGTTTTCTGTTAGAATGGCTTTACCCCCCTGCAATTCAGAAATAAATGAAAGCTCATCTCTTCAAACAGCACTATTACATCACACAGTACAAATTACTGTACCTATCATATTGTAAAGGATCTTTAGTTATATTCCAGGCCTCTTGCGCACATGCTCCATTGCTCTAGCTCACCTGGTTCATTCACTGGTGGGTGAACTGTATTGTCTGATACCATGTCCCCTCCAATTCAGGATGACTTTTTGATATGTATGGTTGTATCGACAATTCCCACACCTTCGAGACCAGTACTGCCTAACCCAGGTTAGTACCACCAGAATCATTGTCCATAGTTCCCTTTTCATCACGCATGAGAAACATGACAAAACTAGCATGTCAAAAAAAACTTCTCTGGAAATATTCAACATCTTCATCTGCTGATGAGATAAGACATTTGACAGTCTGATCAGTTGTGAAGAGGTTCCATTGCAGGGGTCCACCCCACTGGTATATGAAAAGCATCTGTCTGCTGTTGATCTCCCAGCAGAAATGTTGACATTGAATATCAGTATCTAGTTCCAAAGATGCTGGGCTTCCAGAGACAGTGGAGAACCCCAACATAGCTTAAACCAAGTGACCATGAGACTGTCTGTGAGAGCATTGTTGAATAGCAATAGCATCTCAAAAGATGATGGACTTGGTTGAAGGATCTGAGTTAATCAATTTACAGTAGTTTCAAAACTAATGTAAGCCTAGCACTTTTGCTGCCCTTTGCACTACTATGGTGAAATAAGCACTTTCTTCTGTAGGTGGCTCAGATGGCGAGTCCAGCTCATTATATAGAGATGTAGCTAGCCCACTGGCATTCTGTAAATCCAGGTATAGTCTTTCATCAGCATGGTGAGAGGGGAGTAGGTTGTCTGCCTCATCATCATCGGTGTCATGTGTAACATTTTGTATTCCCTTAACTGCGCCAGAGTCAGATCCGAATAAGTCTTCCAGCCTCTGATAGTACTCGCATTGAGGCAGAGGCTGAGAATTGGAGTCTGGTTTCATAATGACTGGCGGCGCTTTTGTAGTCGTATAGCGCCACATAGGCCTGGAGCGGGCAAACATTTGTTTAGTGTTGGAGTTATGTTAAAGGTTTTATAGAGCGCATAGCTGCCCCAGCAAAGGGGCGTCCCAGCGCTAACTGTAGCTGGGGGGATACTGAGAGGAACAGGGCCTATAGTATAGGAAAAAGATGGGTTTTAATGGCTTTGCGAAATACCATGTAGTTGGTAATGCTGCAGATTTGTGCACCGGGAGGACGTTCCAGAGTTTTGCTGCTAGGACGCGGAAAGAGCGTCCTCCTGCTCGCTCCCGCCTCTCCCGAGGGACAACCGCCACATGCTGGCCCATGGATCGAAGCTGGTGAGTAGGTATGTAGGGTGAGAGCAGGTTCGCCAGGATATCTGGGGAAGAAAGATTCATGATTTTATGGGCAATGCAGAGGGCCTTGAACTCAATGCGTTTCGCCACCGGCAGCCAATGTAGTCTGCGGATGGCGTTGGTCGTAGAGCAAGTTCTTGGAAGGCAAGTAGGGTTCTAGCAGCCTAAATTTGAGCCATTTGCAAAGGATTTCAGCCTTATTAGCCCCCAGGTAAAGTGAGCTGGCATAGTCCAGCCTAGATAGAATGGAGGCCTGAATAATTACTTGGCGGACTGTGGGATCAAAAAAAACCAACAGTGGTTTGAGCCCTCGCAGGAGTCCAAAGCAGGTCCCAGCTACTTTTTTAGTCTGGACCTGGAAGCTGGGTCTAAGGCTGGCACTGGTAGAGTCAACATTAGTACCAGCATGGAAGGGACTGTTGTGGACCTAGGAGCCGGGTGAAAGTCTGAACTGGCATCTGTATGGGTCTGGTAACAGGTCCCAAAGGGTCAGTTGAAGACAAGGGAGGACCTGCAAATAGAATTTCAGCTAAAGGCCACTGCAGCTCCATGGATCCCGAAGGCACACTAGAGGAAGCGAGGAGTATCTGAAAGAGTTGCAGCATGACCTCCTTAAGGGCTAATGGGGTGACGATGGCCAGGGAAGTCGGGGCATGCTGGGACCAGGTCAGGAACGAATCAGAGTCAGAAGACACTTGTGGTGTATGATTTTTTGATTGATGCCTTCTTGCCCAAGATCAAGTGTCGGGATGGGATCCAATCCCTCTTAGCTTTCTTGCACTTATGGCGTGTTTTTGATTTACTGAAAGACTTCTAGCAGGAACTGGACTTTGTACAGGACTGCCATTTGAACAAGATCATGAGCAGCCCTGCGACTAAGAGTGGACTTTAGTTTCGACTGCAGCCTTCGAGTGCCAGAGTCCAAGAACCAGAAACACATGTCAAGTAGGTCTGTGACTGATATTTGCTTCCTGCAGTCACAGCAGGGCTTGAATCCTGTCGTCTTTGGGGGTGAGCTCTTTCTTCACACACTGTAGAAGAGACTAGGAAGTAATCAGAATACTCACAAAGTTGAGATGGAGCACCAATTCTGCATTGAAGGGTGCGCAAACAAAAACAGATGTCAGCTGTAGGGATGGCCCTTATATACTCCATCACTTCCAGGGTCGTAGGATAACATTTGGAGCCACACAATGCCACCTGTTGGTGCATGGGAGCACTACTGAAGAATTATCCCTGAATTCCAGTATGCTCCAGAATAACCTCAGTCTGGTGCCTGGGGATATTCTAAAGGAAATGAATCTGCAGTTAAAAGTATCAGACAGAACTATGGTTCTTAAAAACACTGGTAAGGAGACAGTCTGATTAACATGCAAATCAGAGACAACCTTTGGATATTACGATTCCATCATTTCCCTTCTGTGAGATATGGAATAACTGCAGCCTGGAAATAACCACTAAGATTCATTCAAAGTCCCTGTATGACTTCTGCCTGTTTCCCATTTCAGCCTTGGACATACTGGAAACCCTAGGATTGCTTCCATGGACAACTGATTCCAAAATGCACTGCCAAGTATCCACAAAGACCCAGTATCCGCTTTGCATTGCTTTCAATGGTAATAGTACTGCAGTTCCTCAGCACTGGATTCTCTTCTCCAGGACTTGTGAGAGATTGGAATTGCATGCACTTGTGAACTGTCTTATGCAGGCCAGTGATGTGACTCCACCCTGGGCTTGCTGCTGCCTGGAACTGCTTATAAGCTGCATTGCCTGAAGCTTCTTGTTTGCTCATTGAATTTTGAACCTCTATGTACCAGACCTCTATTTGGCTGTTTTCTTGTCTAGTTCCTGCCTTGCTTCAGCCAGAGCCCATATCATGTTCCTGTGCAGCTTGCTGCATATTTCTCTCAGCCCTGCATTGATTTTGCTTTACTCCCTTGTCTGCACCCATGTGTATTTTCTCCCCGGTTTCCTAGATTTTGCCCCTTGTTTGTGTTCCCCTTCTCCGTATTTCCCCTGCAGTCTCAAGTTCCATTGAAGTCCCAGTCTCTTGCTTGTTACAGCTCCTAGAATACTTGTGCTTGGCGTGCCAGTTTGTTCTCCAGTTTTTCCTTGAATGCCCTGTTCCAAACAATTTACTACAGGTCGTAAGTTCCTTTCTAGTGCTTGCTCTGCATTCTCCTCTTGAGCTTTTGTGTCTGGCAAGTATGCTATTTTGTCCTCACCGGTATATGTGTAATCCTTTGTAATCCTTGTACCTAGTGGTAACCCAGTGTGTTTTTCAATTATTCTGTTCCCTGGTTGTTCACAGTAAGGTGGCTTTGCTTCTTCTATCCTGTTCCTGTGCTTTACACTGTTCTTTCCTGGTGTATGCCTTTGTCTGCTCCTCTGCATCACTTCACTACTGCAGTAGGCAGATATTCCTTGATCTTGAGGGGTGCACACCTGGAGTCCTTGACATTGGAGGCCCATGTAGGGTTCCTGAATTGACAAGGCTTGATTTTCTCTAACCCTACAAACTGATGTTATTGCAAAAAAAAAAGGCAACTTTCCACAAAAATATGCTTCGAAGAGGCTTTGTGTGATGGCTCAAAGAGCAGATACATTTTTCTTGAGAAAAACATATTTAACTCCATTGGGAACAGGTGTTGAATAAGAGGAAAACACTTCTTTAAACCTTCCCAAAAATCTTTTATAAGTGGTATGGTTAAAAAGGATTTTTGTGAAGGACTCTTTATGTAGACTGTAATGGCTGCAAAAGATACCTTAATGGAAAAATGCTGCAGCCCCGCTTTAGCTAGATGCTGAAAATATGGGAGAATCATTTCCTTACAGAAACTAGGGTCCCTGTCTTTCTGCTAGGACCATAAGTAGAACATTTCCACATGAAGGCATATGCATCCCTTGCATTATGTTACTTTGCCTCCTTATGGATGTCCATACAGACCTTTGGTAAGTTCAAATGGCCACACTGAACAATTTCAGGAACCATGCAACCAAGGTCAAGGATGTTAGACATGGGTGGATCATTTGGCCCTGGAACTTGGTCAATAGTTCAGCTTCTATGGCAGTCTCTTCTGAGGCCTTTCAGAAAGGTAAAGTAAATGTGTGAACCACCATTATATTAGACATTATGGGGTAGCGAGAATCATTCTGGCCTTTCATTTTTATTTTCAGTAACAAATAGAATGAGCAGAATTGGGGGAAATGCACACAGAAAACATCCTACCAGTTCATCAAAAGAGCATTTCCCAAATATTTGGTTCTGGGTATTGTCAAGGACTGGACTCAAGACGGTCTCTATAATCTCCTTCTCAAATGCCTGAAGAAAGGACAGTCCTCCAAATAGATATGGTGCTGCCCTAGCTTAATACACATCTGAAAGGTCTTAAGTGTCTCTTTAAGAGGATCCCAATTAGGAAGAAATAGCAATAAGAGCAGAAATCCTCCTCAGCAGTTGTGATGGTCCTTCCTTTCAGTTAAGAGGCAACACTAAGGTTGGTAAGCTAGGCACCAAAACCACCCTAACTCTGAGTTGAAAAAGAGACTATCAATAGTCTTCCTGAAGGCGAAAATTATGAGAAAACCGAAGAGAAAAAGGAAAAAATCAGGCAAAAAATGAATAGCAATGGCCGATGAAAACAGTGAAAAATGAGGGAACACATGTTGTGGCAAAACCTTCTAAAGTGCAATTCTGCTGCGGTATTGTTAAGAAAGGAAATTATATCACAAGAAGAAAGATGTAGGCATTCTTAGGTTGGGATTTTCAGAAAGCAAACACTTGAGAGGCAACCATCTTGGATAGGCGTAGAAAAAGGATTAGATCTGCCTAATCTTCCTGAACAGTTGTGCTTCCAAATAATGGCTTGCTTAGGAAGAATCCACCCACGTTTGACATTCCACATGCCTCTGCACCTTACTGTCCATCTTCTGCACTCAGTGCTTCGCATGGCCAGCAAAGCAAATGCTGCCATGGAGACACTAACAACACAAAGTGAAGGAAAACATCCCACTGTCCGCTTATACATGTGTACCAGAGAGATGGTGTCTTTGTCTCACATGACACATGGCTAAAGCAGCACACCATTTAGTATCCTGCTCTGCGATGTAACAGGTATCTGAAGGCGCAGTTTCTGCATTTTGCTTTTCCCGCTTTGTTGAAAAGATCATTGAAAAGTTGAAAATGCTCTTTAGCAGTTTGTTACTTAAATTCTACTTGTGACTATTTTCTGCTTAAGGCTTCCACCTGGCTAAGTTGGAAGCCTGGCAAGTGAACTACAGTGATTGTCAAAACCCCTCCAAATGTGCTACTTATAGCTAGACGGGCCCTCTGTTATGAGAGTCCGTAATCTGTTAGTACCTGTTTGTTGAGATAATACAAATTTATTGTATTATTCTTCTTGCTCAGAATAATTCTAATCATCAAAGACGGAGGGCTAGTTGAACTGCTCTCAGCTTCAGCATGTTGATATGGTACAGTTTTTATTTCTCTGATGAAGTAACATTGGACCGTCAGATTTCATGAATGGGTTCTTCATCCCAGTAGCGATGCACTCATTACAATACACTGAGATGGAACTTGGTGCTCTACCATACGAAGGATACCATACAAAGGAAACTCTCTTCCTATTTTGTACTCAAGTGGTTCCTAGGTACTTCTGTATTTGGACTGGATATAGATACATTTTTCAAAATTCACCTAGAGACCCAACCCAAACAAGAAGAAATCATGGTTTTAAAATATTGTAGCTCAGCTTGTCGGCTGCTTGATTTGATCAGCCATTTATCTAGATATGGGTGGATGAACATCCTTTGCCATCTGATGTGCTCTGCTACTACCCCAATCCATTTGGAGAATGTTCTGGGAGCAGACTTTAGGCAATATATTCTTCACCCCTCTGTGTCAGAACATAGGAAGCTACACTTTAATTAAGAAGAGTTCCTATTCCATGTGGAAGTGCTCAGAGTTAGTGTTTTTTAAGTCCTGCAAACACTTTTGTACTTTATGTAGCCCTTTGTTCTCAGCATACTCAGGCCTGTTCTGCAGGCCGGTCGGGGCATTTTTCCCCAGGCGAAATGAACATACAGTTGGCAGTGGCCCTTTTGGAGGGATTGTCAATGTGAGCACTAGCTGCTAATGTTCGATTGGCTTATACCTATTTAGAGGCAGACGGGCCATATGTCCCTATTCCTTCTTCACCCCTTATGTCTCAGAACATAGGAAGCACAACTGCAGTTAAATAAAAAATGGAAGCCCTCAGAGCTAGTATTTTTTAATTCCTACCAGCTGTTTTGGAGTTCATGTAGCCCTTTGTCCTCAGTAGATTGGGACCTATCCTGCCGACTGCGTCATGCATTTTTCCAGAGCCAAACATAACATCCAGTTGGCGACTGCAATTTTGGAGGTCCTGCTGTGGAGCGCATTAGTTGCTAATGTGCTGCCCAGTTTATACCTATTTAGATGCAGGTGCTGCACATCCCTAACTCCTTCTTCATCCCTCCATGTGAGAACACAGGAAGCCAGACTTTACTTTAATTAAGAATGGTTCCTAATGCATCTGGAAGCACTCAGAGTTAGTGTTTTTCAAATCCTGCCAGCACTATTACACTATATGTACCCCTTTGTCCTCAGTATAATCAGAACTGGTCTGCCAGACAGTCGGGGCATTTTTCCGGAGCTGAGCAGAACATTCAGTTGGCGGCAGCTATTTTGGAGGTAATGGTGAGGGGTGTACTAGTTGCTAATGTGCTGCCCAGCTTATAACTACTTTGAGGCATGTGCGCTGGCAGGGCATCAAAGACAGCCTGTCTGCACCCATCTGCATCTGGATCCTCCGGCCAACCATTATGACCAAATCATCATTGATGGGCTTAGTAGGGATCCTTAGCCTTGCAGTACGTGCGCTTGGAGCTCCATCTTAAATCTCTATGTGACAAAATATCCCAGTACGTGCACTTGGAGCTCCATCTTAAATCTCTATGTGACAAAGTATCCCATTAGGTTGTGTACAAATGCACATTTTAGGCAGGAAACACTATATGTGGAAGCTTCTGACCCACTGTGACCTTGGTGTATATACTTTATCTCCCAATTAATGTGGCACTAACAACTGTAATGCCCATGTTCCAAACCCTCATGGTAAACAAGCCAAATCCCACCTTATTATCTTACTATGTAATGCGCACTCAATGGAAAAAAATCACCATAAGACTGCAGATATCTACAAATCATTGAGCCTCAAAGTCGCATAGAGACATGGCTAAAGGACTCAGTGATGAACCCACCTCTTATTTCTTCATTGTAAGATGTGACCGCACAGCACAGGGGTGCTGGTGGTTGGGTAGCATTTATATTTAAATCTACCCTACCTCTAAAATCAACCCAGCATGTTCACTCATTCTCAAGAATTGTTATCTTGCCAAATTACATGGAACTTTAGATTTGTGCTAATCTATCACCTCCTTAATACCTCTGTTGAAATCATCAACAATCTTTCAAATGACAGCAGTGCTTTTTCCCTAGTGCACAAATTTGCCATTATCAATGATGATTTTAACGCATCGTTTGATTCTGATGATACTTCATCTTATAAATTTTCTCGAAGATATATAATTTAGTATTGATTAACTGCAGGTCCACACACAAAAAAAGCGAATTTCTTGGATGCTATAATTTGCTCCCCCAATGTACCTTACAAAATAGAAACATGAATACATTTTGCATGGACTGATCATTTAAGAGTACCTTTCAGTATCCAGTTGTCACAACATTTTGTAATCACACAAATTAGGCCACCTCAATTTTTGCAGAACTGGAAGAGCTTCTCGTTGGAGAAAATTACAGAGCTTCTTCAAACCTTTCCTTGCTCTTGGCTTACAAAATAAGTTATGGGGGAAGATCTAAATTTGGACCTCCTGGTTGACCAATTTTATGACAATCTAATCACTTGTGTGGAAGAGGTAGTGCCCTGTCAATTAAAAGATTTTCCAGGAGTGACAGACACAAGAAGAACAATTGGTTCAATCCTAAGGTAATTTCTATAAAACTCCAAGTAAAACAAGTGGAGAGGAAATAGTGCATTAACTACAACCTTGAAGCCACTATTGAGAGATTCTTAAATTATACAAATTTGAATTTTTCACAAAAAAAATCACTCTTTTCCTGTAAGATCGCAAAAGCTACAAACTCCTCTGGAGAACTCTTCACGGCAGTCAATTATTTGACTTAGCCTAATACAGCCCGTAAGCAGGCATTTTGTAACACTTAATCTAATTTTTTTCTGTCAAAAGATCAAAAAAATCAGGGATCAAATCTTTACAGATCAAATGTCCGACCCGTTTAGTCCAGTTGTGATACTCAATTGCCAGGAAAATCCCAACACCAACATTACATCCTTCTTGATAAAGGATCTTACCCCTATTTATTTTTTTGTAGCAACTGATAAAGCAAAAAACCTAAAGCTCTCCTAAAGATTCCTGCCCTGCAGTAAATACGAATAAGGCTCCCTGTTTTCTGGTTTTACTGATGTTTACAGATAAATACAGACAGAAAACCATTTATTTTATTTTCTGTAATTTATTTTTAAGAATGCGCATAAAAAAGGAAATAAGGTTGCTTTTTGAAAGATTCTATATACTGTCTGCCATGACTGCCAGACGATTAGCTGTGTGGATTGATAGGTATAGGGGTTAAAAAAAAGAAAGGAATTTTAGTAAAGAGGCTTAAATAGCAGTAGATATGCACAAGGTTGATACTGAAATTTGCATATTGCTTAATTTTTTCACACAACCCTAAATAAATATGGATAAATACAGATACAATTAGCAAAAAATAAAAACAGACAGAAATGTCAAAAAAATAAATACCATAAAACCGGGAGCCATAATTATGAAGCATATAGCTAAATTTCCAAAAGCAAAAATCATGACATTGTTCAATCAATCACTTAAGCAAGGGGTAGTATCCACTAGCTGGAAATCGATAGTGGTGAATTCTCTATTGAAAAAACCTACACTATACATATATCTATATATATATATATATCTATATATATATATATATATATGTATATATATATATATATATATATATTAGTTACGGACAGCCGTAAAACAGCAGGCACTCCTGTAAACGAAGCGTTTTTTGTTTTCCTAATAACTTGGGCGCTATTTCACAAATCTTCATGAAATTTTCCTAAAAAAGTGGCCTACTTTGCCTAGTTCTGCATGGAAAGTGACTTGTCAAGTGGGAGTCAAGAGAAAGTGGGGTCCCAAAATGATTTATCCCAATGCAATGTCTAAGGGGATTTTGCAATTTTTAGACACGAGTACAGGCTGAACTGCTGAACGGATTTTCACCAAATTTGGCAGAAAGCTAGCTCTTGGTCCAGAAAGAGCCCTTTATGTAATTTGATGTAAATCTGTTCAGTAGTTTTGGAGTTATTAAAGAAATAAAACTTTGCATATCTAGGGACGCAGATCCTTTGTGGATCTGTGGGTCCCCTACCCGTGGATTCAATTATATATTTACCTAAAAGAAAAAAAAATACAAATTCACTGAAAAAATCCAAAGGTTACGTGGACGTTACAGTTAGGTTCACGTTTTACCCACACAAAACCATAGAAATTCAGTAGTTATAGTTATGCTTATACTTATTTGAAGAAACTATAAATCATGCCGTTAAGCAACTTTATGTCAGGGTGCTGTCGAGTCTGTCTGGGACACACTCAGGGACTTGGGCAAGGACTGGTGACTGGGTAGAAAATGTAAGCAGAAATAGGAGCACAGTACTGCCCAGGATCACACAGGAAGTCAGAGGAGAAAAGGGATCCAAAGGGGAAGCCTGCACAAAGCAATAAGGTAGCTAGAGCTCAGAAAGGATAGGCACTCAGGAGGGGATTTAGCATTCAGAATAACTACACCCAGGACGGATGTGCAAGACATATATATAAACCAACATTAACAATAAAGGGAATGTGGGGTAAAGCACTCGGGAGCTCCACACGGCAAGACTGAAGTTTGGTGAATGTTCCTCACCCACAATTGCTGTTACAGATACTGACTGCAAATACCCATATATAGGATATGCATGCAAAGGAAGGGTCTGTGGATCTGATACCTATGGTGATGTTATGAATGTAACTCAAAGACAATACTCACAGTGAGCAAGAAACACCACCTAGGTTGTCAGCTGTGCCCACGATTCTGGCGATCAAACAGGAACACGCAAGGCAGTAACAGCAAGGGGGTAGGACTAAACACAAGCACAATAGGCAAAGAGCTAGCAAGGAGGAGTGCTTAAGAGGAAAGGAAGGAAATCACAGGGTACACTTGGCAGAAAGCAAGTAACATATATACAAGGTAATAGAGACAAGACAGCAGGAATAGAAAGACAGCAAACTAGGAACTGGAACCAAGGAAATGGGAAGAAAGGCAGGGACTGGAAAAGGATATACAGAAGGGGAGGCTACAAGGGTATACTAGAGTAGTCCTGGTTCAAGAATCAAGAATACAAAGTAGCACTGAAGGCAGTGCTGGAGCAGGAACTAGAATTGAGCTAAAGCTCAGGAATCAAGGTAGCACTGCAGGCAGTGCTAGTTCAAGAACAGGGAATTACCAAAGCTCAGGAGTCAAGGTAGCAGGCTAGTTCAGGAACAGGGAATTACTATAGCTCAGGAGTCAAGGTAGCACTGCAGGCAGTGCTAGTTTGAGAACAGGGGATTACTAAAGCTCAGGAGTCAAAGTAGCACTGCAGGCAGTGCTAGTTCAAGAACAGATAATTACTAAAGCTCAGGAGTCAAGGCAGCACTGCAGGCAGTGCTAGTTCAGGAACAGGGAATTACTAAAGCTCAGGAGTCAAGGCAGCACTGCAGGCAGTGCTCGTTCAGGAACAGGGAATTACTAAAGCTCAGGAGTCAAGGCAGCACTGCAGGCAGTGCTAGTTCAGGAACAGGGAATTACTAAAGCCCAGGAGTCAAGGTAGCACTGCAGGCTGGTCTAGTTCAGGAACAGGGAATTACTAAAGCTCTGGCGTCAAGGTAGCACTACAGGCAGTGCTAGTTCAGGAACAGGGAATTACTAAAGCCCAGGAGTCAAGGTAGCACTACAGGCAGTGCTAGTTCAGGAACAGGGAATTACTAAAGCTCAGGAGTCAAGGTAGCACTGCAGGCAGGTCTAGTTCATGAACAGGGAATTACTAAAGCTCAGGAATCAAGGCAGCACTGCAGGCAGTGCTAATTCAGGAACAAGGAAAACTGCAGCAGCTCCGGAACAAGGAATAACTAAAGCTCAGGAAACACTGGAAACAAGGATATCCAAAGCTCAGGAAACAAGGGTCAGTCTCACTGGTACACAGCTACAATGACCAACACTGGACTGAAAGGAGCTGGGGTTTAAAACAGCTCACAATAATCATGTGCATCAGGTGTGAGCAGGCTAGCAGCAGCCAGCCATAGGTGAACTGAATTCCTCCGCCAATCCTTAGCCTGCAGGGGTGGAGAAGAAGCACTGAGCAGGAGATTATAGGTAATGGAGTTTCCAGCATGAGCAGACTGGCTTCCACAAAACCTGGCCTGGATTGGAAATGGATGTCAATTCCCAAATAGTGTCCAAATGACTGGAAGTCAGGATATGCATGCAGGGGAGTGTCTGGAAGCTTATTAGAACACTGGAAAGTGACACTTTGTGGCCCGTGGTGGTGGGCATGAGAGCACGGGGAGCGAATTGTGACACTTTAGGTGATGAGTTTTAGTTTCTTAACATAAGTATAACTATAACTGCTGAATTTCTATGGTTGTGTGTGTATAGCATGAACCTAACTATAACATCCCTGTAACCTTTGTTTTTTTCAGTGAAAAAAAAAAAATATATATATATATATATATATATATTCCTTTTCCTGGTCTCCTTGAAATAGAATCGCTGCCTCCAAACCATGAGTCGCGTCGTCCTATCGGACCCTCAGGGAGTAGGTCCGTAAAATGTACAAGTTATTCCACCAAACCAGGAATGACGACGCCGTGTGGGGTGCTTCAAGCAAAAAGAAAGCAAAAAGAAGCCAAAATATCTGTCATTTAAAAGCTTTAAGTATTCAAGTTTCAAGGATCGATTGATTATCTATTATGGGTGTGGTATAGCCACTGTTGTAGCTATTATAATTTTATGTATGCCCACATGGGCAGAATTGTGGTGACTACGCACGCGAAATAATTGAAAATAATTTAGGGAACCATGCATTTGTAAAAGAGTAGCCCACTGAGGTTGAATTGTTTATGCACATAATTTTTTGCTGCAGTTAGCTGCAGGTGCTATGTTTAAGCAATGTGAGGTGCTACGTTAACAATATGCAATTTAAATGTTAAATAACATGCACTTTAATTGTTGTGTAGATAACAAATAATTTTATTGAATGTACCTTATTATCACAATACAATAAATGGTGCTCATGAATAAGCATGATACGATATATTAAGGGGACTGTTTTGACACTGTAAGCCCACTTGGGCTGGATTGTCCGTGTATGAGTTTACGGACTACATAAAGTTGCAATTGAGTCTTTAAAAAGATAAAAAGATGCGAGGTGCTCTATGATTACACGAATAATTTATAATTTATGTTTCTTGTGTGTAAATACAATTTAATGTGACGATGGCTGAAATAATTACAAATGTACAAACTTGCCGTATGAAATGTAACTAAAATCGGGAGTATTTCTTTTATGTTTATTATTTTCTCAATGTCACATGATTATGTTTTAAGGAAGTCATTGTGGGCTTACCTAACTACCCGTGAGCAAGGAGCGTTGCTCCGAAACGCGTAGGGTAATTTGCCAATAAAATCACGATTGCAGCAGAACGAAGGGCTTTGGCGTGTTTGTTTTTACTACGAACAAATTATTTGTTGGAATATATATATATATATATATATATATATACATATATATATATATATATACACCAAACCTACAAGTTGCCTGTTGAGAGACACACATACACACACACATGCACACACACATACACACACACACGCGCGCGCACACACACACACACACACACACATAAACACACACACGTTTTCCTTGCACTGACTGGTGACTGCTGAGCTGCCAAATCAAGAGTATGGTGTAGAGAGAAGTAGAAACAGACCATTCTGTCTGAATCAGATCATAAAAACTATTGGCCAATTTCATTCTCTTTCTTGGCAAAAATATCAGTCAGATGACAGAATGGGCCAAGAATGACTATCTTGTCCTTTTAGATCTGTCTGCTGCGTCTGACACTATTGACCATATCCTTGTGGTGTCTTGTCTTGCAGAGTTAGTTTGTGACAGTCGATCACTATAACTGCTTAAATCATTGTTGGCAATTGTTTACATCATTCTTGGCAAGTCAGTCACTTTTCCAGTCTGAGGCTAAACCATACAATATGGTGCCCCTCAAGGCTCCATTCTACCCATGCTCCTATTTATTATCTATGTGGCTCCATTAGCAAAATTGCTTAAAGACAGTGGAGTCAACCTTTATATGTCGGCAGATGATGTGCAGATAATTGTTTATCTACATCAGACTAGGGATAAAACTCCTATTAGGTCTAATTCCATCCCGGTCTGGACCCCTATTCTTTCCACTATTCAGCAGTGGATGGAGAAAATCATTCTTAAACTAAATGCCTGCAAGACTTGAATATTTATTTATCAAAGACTCAGCGACTGCACTTCCTTTTACTATCTTGCCTAACTTAATGGGTCCATGTCCGCCACCTTCAAAATCTGTCCACATCTTGGGAATAATAATAGATGGGGAACTCAAGATGGACTCCAAAGTGGCCAAACAGCTGCCAATTGTTTCTGGCACCTTAAACAATTAGAGAACCTATTGAAAGGGTCTTCCATATGACAGTGGTAAATTCTTTCATTCTTGTATGGATAGCTTACAGAAACGCCTGGTATCTGTAGGGGCATAACTTGGTCAGTAAGATTGGGGGATGTGAGCTTCAGATTTCCCAACAATCATGCGGGTTAAAATACATTATATGAGAGGCAGGGCAGCAGGGGGGGCTTAAGAAGCAGTAGGATGGGAGGGGAGTGCAGATTGTGAGGGGTACTTATAACTCAATATTTTATAAAATAACCATTTTTAAGACCTTTAAAACAGAGTCTAGTGTGTGTGCGTTTTTTTCTGCATTTGTATGTAAAAATCCCAAGCGAAACCCAACAAACACCTCCACATACCCGACTTAAAGCACCTGTACCCAACTATTTACTGCAGATTACATTTATCAGGGGGGTGTAACACTCCAAACAACCCCCCTTAAACTACATCCCTGGGTATGTGGGCCTCCCCGACAATTTACTTAGACATCTTCAGATAGTCCAGAATACAACTGCCCACTTACTTACAGGCACCTGACATAGGAAACACATTTTTCCACCTCTCGACAGTCTGCATTGGCTGCCAATCACAAAACGAGTTCTGTTCTAGTCTTTAACGTTGGTAGATAATATATTACATGGCACCACACCGGTGTTTCTGAAAACCAAGTTATGGCCTTAGGAACCTTTCAGATCCTTAAGGTCTCAGGATTTAAGTGTGCTTGTTGTTCCCAGAACAAAAACAGCTACTTTTGCAGACCATGCTTTATCGGTGTTAGCAGTAGGTGAATAGAACAACTTACCCGATACTCTTCAGTGTACTCCTAACTTGTTTGGCTTCCACAAACGTCTGAAATCGTACCTGTTTAAATCATATTAACCCGTTTCCGCCATTCTCATCTTCTGGTTTTAGCGCCATGAAACTTTTAAGTATATGTGCTTTATAAATAAAAATAATACACTACAATGTTAGAACTTCATTGGTAGCATGAGTTTCCCACACTGGATTTTAGAAACTCCCTCTGTTTTGGTACAAAAGGACTGTGGAAATATGCTTTTTGTTATCTACTGAACACACCAATCTCCCATTTTCAGCTGTGGAAAAACCAAACGAAGGGCCAGCATGAGGAATTTCTCCCTTCTCTTCCATTTGTTTGCTTTCTTTAAGTCCAAGAGTGGCCTGTAATCTAACTTGGGACATTTCTTTAGAATAAGGAAGTACCTTGAGTAAATGCCTTTTTTTGTGATGATGTAACTGGTTCTATGGCTCTTTAGTGCAGAATAGTGTTTCCTCCTTTAGCTGGCGAAACTGAAATGCCTGCACTATTTTTAGATGCAAGGAAGGAGGTTTTAGTTTAAACGTAAAGCATAATCATCTTGCACAATATTCAGCACCAATTTGTCTTTGGTTATGCCTTGACACTTCTAGATGATTTTTAATACATCTTCCCACAGTAATGACAGACAGCAGGATGGAAGTCGAGGGAGGCCATTCCGATTGTTCTGGGTCTTCCAACCAGAATCCTGTTGCCCAATTTGAAGCATTATGACCTCATGTGGTGGTATTGTTGCCTCTGTTGAGGCTGCTGGTGTTGCTGATTTTTAGGCTAATATTGAGGTAATTAAACACTCTGTGATTGGTATGGGTGATAACGCATGTGCTTATATTGTAATTTGAAACATTTCTTACGCTGCTTTAGACCAACTGCCTTTAGGGTATATGCTTCTGTTTTCATTTGTTGCATCTTCATCTGTGTGGAACCTGGAGAAAACAGAGTCAGGAATAGGAAGATTTAATATCTGTTGTATGTACAACACAACAAATTAAGTTGTAAATATGTTTATTGTCTGGAGCCAATTACCACAGACTACAGGTCAGTCCTCTCCACTCCTCAGCTAGCAGTGTTCTGTCCACATTGGTAGAGGGAAATCGGATTCCAGAATGGAATGGAATGATAACAAAACATCAGCAATACAAACACAACACATCCCCCTTCTTTATAATACAACATAACACCTCCCCCTTCTTCTACAATTTAATACGAAAACACCATACCACCCAATTTTTTTTATAGCCTACTTTTTGATGGATGTTTTGCGGCCTGGCTAGGTCGCGGAGCAAGCCCGCCGCGGAAAGGCGGATCTCGAGCTCAGGACTGTTTTGTGCTCAAGACCGATGTGGTTCCACTTGAAGGATTTGTATTTACAATGGGTGGTTTGTGGACATCAGTGCCAACCTACTGAGGTTTTATTGTGCATAATGTGGGGGGACAACACAAAACCCACTGGGGTGTTTTAATTTGCGGCACTACAAGTAACAGAATGCCCGGAAGCCGGTAGAGGCTGGGCTTATTTCAAATAAAGAAAGTGACTGCAGATTTTCGTGTGTTTCCTCTTTGCCACCAGTGAACAAGGGCTAGCCGCCCGAAACGCGTTTGGCAGAATTAATGGCATGGAATGCTGCCCCACCTATTGCACCTTCGTGACAGGAATTTAACCCATCTGTGTGGCTTTCTCCAAGGTAGCCTACTTTTTGATGGATGTTTTGCGGCCTGGCTAGGTCGCGGGGCAAGCCCGCCGCGTAAAAGCGGATCTCGAGCTCAGGACTGTTTTGTGCTCAAGACCGATGTGGTTCCACTTGAAGGATTTGTATTTACAATGGGTGGTTTGTGGACATCAGTGCCAACCTACTGAGGTTTTATTGTGCATAATGTGGGGGGACAATACGAAACCCACTGGGGTGTTTTAATTTGCGGCACTACAAGTAACAGAATGCCCAGAAGCCGGTAGAGGCGGGGCTTATTTCAAATAAAGAAAATGACTGCAGATTTTCGTGTGTTTCCTCTTTGCCGCCAGTGAACAAGGGCTAGCCGCCCGAAATTTGTTTGGCAGAATTAATGGCATGGAATGCTGCCCCACCTATTGCACCTTCGTGACAGGAATTTAACCCATCTGTGTGGCTTTCTCCAAGGTAGCCGACTTTTTGATGGATATATATATATATATATATATCAGCATCAGGCATCAGGTTTATACATGATTTTCTTAACAAGCAAAATTAATGAACATTTTTCACCATAAATAAAATGCTTCAACCATTCTGGTAGTTTTTTCCTCTCTTACCACACGTCTTCTGCTACACCCTTCTCTCCATTCGATACATGAACATCGTCATTACCACAACCCACAACATCATTAACATTTTGCCCAGGATCATAGACATTTTGCTCAACACTTCCAATTTTCCTCGCAACATCCAAAACTCTTCCCCCATGAGTTTTTCCTCCTCCCTGTGCACTTCCGATTTCAACACAGATTTTTCAGAAACATCAAATGACTTGGAAGAAGAATCCTCATACAACCTCTGAAAATCCTTCTTAGCAGGAAGGAACATCACTGGAATGAGAATCGTTAACTTTCTCCCACAAATCCTTCAGACCCAAAGCAAATCTCTTCAAATTTCATATTTTTCCACTACTCACCCTCACCGCATTATTCAGCAATCTCTACCACCTCTTCAGATTAAAAAAACTGACTACACCCCTTAGAGACCTTACCCAGCTTTTTGATACAAACGCACTCACCAACAGCGATGTTTTTTTTTTTTTAACCAATTTTTATTGTGTCATCAGTAATACACAAGCATGTCAAATACAATCGGATCTGTGTAACATGTATAGTAATAACAACCCATCTCAAATTTCACATATGCATTACAGTACAGTTTTTGTGGCAGGGGGTAATGGTTCTTATTAAGAACAATCAATTAGATGATAAAACAACAGGTCACAACAGTTGTATTCCAGTAGTGTAAATCAATGCAGTGGCCTTTGGTGTCTAGTCTGCATATAACTAAGGCTTACATACGTATAATCGGTGATGTGGGGTGTACATTGAGAGTCTACAACCTGGCGTAATAATCGCCCGGGAAAGGGAGGGAAGGTGTGAACACCGAGGGGGAGAGGGAAAGGGACACGAGAGGACACAGAGACACCGTGGTTAGCCTGATTTGAGGTGTGTGTAGGGACTAATATGGGAGATCCTCCTTGAATCCCTGCAAGTCATGAAGCAGTGTGTCCCAATCTGTGGCTATTGGGACTCAGCACAACCCGCAAGATTCCTCGCCCTTGAGAGCCATAGACTGGGCTTTACCCCATTTAAGTGTTGCTGTGCACCAGTGCTTCAATCCCGGCAACGTATGGCCCTTCCCATTAATGCATTGCGATGGATCTACAGGCTATCAGCAGTGCCAAGTCAATTAAAGCGATTTATCGCTTGTGCAGTTTTTTTCATTTAGACAGACCCAAGAGCGAGCCTTCCCATGTGCATACATTAATGCGGCCTGTCACCTCCAACAGGGCGCTTGCAACCTCCCACCAGAGGGCTACCACCGCGGGACAGCTCCAGAACATGTGCATGTCAGCATCTGACATCTGGCATCTGGGGCAGACTAAGGCAGATCCAAACATTCTGTGTAGGCTCACTGGCGTGAGGTAGGCTCTATATAAGATGTTGTGCTGTATGTACTGGAACTTAGCATTACGTGACACCTTTCTGGGCTATATAAGTGCTCTTCCCCATTCGATTTGCGTGAGTTAGCGGCCTATGTTTCTTTCCCCGCTCCTGCGAGTCGGCAGCTAGGTGTAGTGCGTGGTATGCACCAGAGCAACAGTAATGTTAACAGGTTTTACATCATGTTTCTCATAATGATTTACATCTCAAATGTTGTTCAACTATTCTATCCTGAACAGAATCAAGTGATCATTTCTCAACCTTAGTTTTGCACAACCTCCACGGATTATCTTTAGATCTGGGATTCCTTCCTCTCATGATCCACAAATCGGGACAAACCTGTGGCTTCATTACACATCACTCTATAAGCCCAAACTGCTTTCAGAAGTTGAATCTCCCAATTCACATTGCTAGCCATGGCTGATTGAACAACACCCTTACTGACACAGTTAAATCTCTCAACCATGCTATTCTCACTTTGGTTGCAAAGTAGTTTTGTGCACAACACCAATTTTTAAAATATAGTTCAAAAAAGCATTCGGCAAATATTGTACACCATTATCACTTAAAATTGTTGCAGGTATCTCTTCCGAAACAAAAATACCATTCAAAAACTTCAAAACCAACTCTGTGTCAGCTCTAACCACAATGTCCACAACTGGCCACCTCAAGAATAAATCAATTAACACAATAATGTACTTTTATTATTCACCTATCGGACCCACAAGATCAATGGCTACCGACTCCCACGGTTGCTTGGGAGCATAATAATCACACCAAGGTGTTTGCAAAGTGTGCAAGGTTTTATCAGCACAAGCACAATTCACACATCCTCTCACAAATCTTTCCACTGCACTGCCAACACCAGGCCACCAGAAAAGTTTCCTCACCAAAGCTTTCGCTTTTACTATACCTAAATGGCCTTCATGACAAAACTCAATCACCACACTACGTAACGCATCAAGAGGAATAATCCTGTCACCCCTAAAGATTGTACCATTCTCCACTGAAAGTTCGGATCTAACTTCAAAATAGGGTCTTAACTCTGTACTCAGATTCTCTTTCTTAGGCAAACTGTTATAAACACACGTTGAAGGGTAATTTCCTTTCCATACTCTGCCACTCATTCATCTTTCTTGAACGTTGACTTACCAAAGTCATGCAAATGCCACCTGGAACTTATTCCATACCTCATCCTCACATTCTTCCAACTTCACCATCATCCATGATAAACAAACTGCCATAACATTATCCTTCCCAACGTATAAATATAATCCTGCAATCACTTAGATAACCTTGAAGTTCTTGCTGAAGCATTAACCTTTCCTTCCGTACTCAACAATCTAACCAAAGGCTTATGTTCACACTGAATCATGACAGGTTTCCCCCACATAAAAGCCCTGAAATGATCCAAGACGCATACATATGCTAAAGCCTCTCACTCAATTACCTGATACCATTCTTCCGTGGGTGAGAGTGATCTAGAAACAAAAGAAAATATCAACTCTTTGCTACTGCAATCCTTTTGTGTTAATACTGCTCCCAATCCTTTATTGCTAGCATCAGTAGTAATGCAAGAGTCAATGTTCAGGTCAAAACAACTGAAAATAGGCACTTTAGCTATATCAGACCTGATTCTTTGAAAATTCTCCTCACATTGTTTTGTCCTCTCAAATTTACTTTTGTTTTTTAATAATTGCCTTATGTGATAAATTTTGCCCAATACTCTGCCAAGCCTAAAAAGGGTCTCACATCATCCTTACTGCAAGGAGCAGGTCCTTCCCAAATAGCACTGAATAACGAACGTTTTGGGTTATGCACCATCCACACCAATTTCAAGTCCCAAATAGGTTACAATTTCCTCAGCAAATTTGCACTTAGAAAACTGCACAGTCAAACCTTCTTTCTTCAGAATGCTCAACACATTCCTAAACCTGGCGTCATGGATACTCTTGTCCTCTCCAAAAACCAAGATATAATATTGAAAAAAGTTTATACCATGCTCCATACCAAAAATATCGAACATTATTCTCTGTAACACCATTGCAGCCGATGCCAAACCAAACGGCATCCTTATGAATTGGAAAAATCCAAATAGTGTTATAAAATGGTGAATTTCTTCAAATCCTGACCCAAAGAAATCTGATGGTAGGCCAAGATCGAGTCTATAGTAGGAAACCACTTTTCCCCCTTAAGGCACATTACCATCTCATTTATTTTTGGGAGCGGAAAACGGTGGATCACAATGTTGTCATTGAGATGGAGTACATCGACACACAACCGAATCTTACCATTGCTGCCCCTCGCCACACCAATGGAGAAATCCACTAAGAAGCCTCAATAGGCTCACTCACATTAGCTGTAACAAATTTCTCTAGCTCATTTGATCCTTCCTCTCTAATCATGATGGTAATATTCCGGAGTTTATTTACTTTAGGAGATGCATTACTCTTCAAGACTATATGTGTTATATTGTATCATAAAGAAGGGGGATGTGTTGTGTTTGTATTGCTGATGTTATGTTATCATTCCATTCCATTGTGGAATCCAATTTCCCTCTCACGATGTGGACAGAACACTGCCAGCTGATGAGTGGAGAGAACGGACCTAAAGTCTGTGGAAATTGGCTCCAGACAATTTAATTTGTTGTGTTGTACATATAACAAATTGGTGATGAGCTGTCTTGAGCAAAGCCCACGCAGCGTAGCCATGCTAGTTGCTGTACGAATGAACTCAATTGTGCAAGGACCTACTGAGTTAAGAACTGATAAGCAGTACACATAAGAATGATAGACAACGTTGACATTCGTGGATGGGCTTGGCGGCTCATATCAGGAACATCCTTACAAAGCAGCTACTTATTGAGGTGAAGGATATACTTTTAGAGTGACTACAAATTGCAGTGCATGGTAGTTTACTCTTGGTAGGAGGTAAGTTCAGAGCAGTTGGTGAGGGAAAACGGCATAAAACAGTAGTGATTTTTATATTTGGAAGCATGCACTGTGGCAGTGAAACTTAACGGCACAACTTGACAGTTGTTTGCTTATTTTGAATAGTGTGCGCATGCCGTATTCACCATTCAGGCGTTTGGTGAGCTGTGTCCTCGCCCCGTACCCACCATTCTAACATTCGGTGGTCTGTTCTCATATAAGCCTGACTCACGATTGAAGCCTCACCACATCATGGCGCGAGGAAACGTCAGGACGAAGGGTCACGCAACATGACCTTACATGGGAGCCATCATGGTGCAGTTCAATTGGACCACGTATTTTAGTTCAGGTGGCATCGATGCAGATCTACCCTTGAGTAGTAAGAATTTATTCTGATTGCGATATTTGTTATTTAAATAAAAAGAGGAAATCTACAAGTGGAGGAATTTAATTGGAAACTTGTTCTTTTCTTTGTTTGAACTGTTTGGTGCACCAAATGTAGCAGTAGTAATGGTGAAGACTGGACAGTGAACTAGTCCAATTGGGTGAAATGTAGACACTGAGCAATTTATAAGATGACTACACAAAGTTTTAGCACTTACCCACCTCTGGCCATCTGGTTCTGAACCTACATGAAAGTGGGCAGAGTGGGAATAGTACTTTATTAATGACATTGTCACTGTGGATGACTCTGGGATAATGTCTACAAAACAAAAGAAAAGGATTCTTTTGCATTCTTTAGGTCTACATAGACTGAAAATCTACAATTGTATGTCAAAAGTTCCTATAGTGGGGTACATGAATGCATTTATGCATTACGCATAATGGGATCTAGATACATATTTTGCACCTAAAGTGTGTATTGGGATATAAATTATTTCAACGTAACCATGAAAAGTGTGAATCAGTGGATGATTATGTCACTGAGTTAAAAAAGTTAGGTATTGATTGTAAGTTTGGTGCTTTGTATGAAGATTTGGTCAGGGGCCAGTTAGTCATGCATGCAAATAGCCAAGCAATTCAGGAACAGTTTGGGGTAAACAGAGACTCACCATTTGAGGATGTTTTGGCTATTGTACAGAAAGTTTTTGGTATCTGTGCGAGTGCATTAAGACCAAGTGTTAAAGAAAGTGAGTCTGTATGTAAATAAAATAACAAAACAGGGGACAAATGTTTTACGAACAAGTTCAAAGATAACACAAAAGGACAGTACAGATGTTACAGTTGTGATAGTAAGGAGAACTTAGCATACAGTAAGTCTTGTCAAGGCCCTTATGCAGAAATGCAGTAAGTCTGGAGTCATGGGTCATTTCACTGAAGTGTGTAAGAAGAAAAATGGAGTAAAATTCATGCAAGAGGAGGAAAAATCCTTGGATGAGGAGGATTGTGAAACACAGAAGCCTAATAGCATAATGAGTTTGTCTAATAAGTTTGTTTTTAATGTATGCGACAAACTCATAAAAAAACAAAACTGAATGTTGGATGATGATTGGATTCCAGAATAGAATGGAATGATAACAAAACACCAGCAATACAAACACAATATCGTTTGCTGTGCATTGTTTTTCAGAGTCATCAAAAACACTCAGCATGATCCACACTGTGCGACACCCTGGTAGTATTCTGACATTGCTATGCCTGCTGAATTTAGAGATTTGCTTTTCACCTTATTCTGTACTATGTGAATAAGAAAACATCTTCATGGATTCCCATAGGACTTTGCCATAATGACCCCAGATGATTATTTCACTGACTATTTGTAATGCCATAGCTGTGTAGAAGCATTTTTCTAAACCTATGTTTTTGTGCAATAAATAATAATAATAATGAATAGAATATGTTTTATATTTGATCTTATATACAAATGATGAGTTAACATTATTGTAGTTGAAACAGGTTTAAGATGATGTATGGAAGTGTGTTTATTAATATGATGTAGTTATTCCACATTTATGTGAAGAAAAACATCTAGGATAAAATGGATGTGTTTCTGTCATTCACTCCTGTATTCACCCCCTCCCATCCCATTCCCCTGCGCATCTTCTCTCCTCACAAGCTCATCAGAGCGAAGACAGCTGATGTAATAGCTTATTCCTACAGCTATGGATATAAAGTTTTCAATTATTTTTCTAGTTTTCCTGATATGTTGCAACTTCCAAGGTCGTTCCGTTGTTGCTCCCCTGCATAGACGGGTCCTATTCATTTGTATGAAGTGATATTGTTGAAATGTTTCATATTCTGTTTAAACATCTCCGGACGCCAGTAGCACAGTAGATGCTGATTGTTTTTTACAATTGGATAGTGCTTATATGTTAAGGTAATGACGTCCAAACTTCTGATTTGCTAAAGACTGATACAAGCATACCATGATGAATTTGCTGTTTTACAAATTTTATTATGCAAGAATTGTGTACAAGAACCGCTTGATTATAGGGGTGAGCCAAAAGACTCTCCTGTTCTAATAAGGATGCTGGCTGACCCTTTTTCTGATTTTGCAGCTCATTTGGATCTCAGAATGATTTCTGATTCTGACTACGCATATAACTCTGCATTTGAGCCTTTGTGCCATTTATTCTGTATAGCGTGAGTTTAAGATTTTTGTAAAACAATTATTTAACTTTCCTCAGATTTAGAACTCAATGGTCCAAGTTACTTGCTTTATTACTCTGCTACAGATTTTGTTTTCCAAATTTTGAGGTGTCCTAATATTCTTGTTCTTCTGTTCGTTTTAGGCTCATGCTTCCGTGGTGGGTCGTCCCCGGTTCGGCGGGAAAGAAGAAAAGAAGAGTAAGGTAAGTAATTCAGTCTAGGAGATGTTGTTTTAAGGGATAGAGACCATTATCAATCCCAGGGGTGTAGGGGACCACTCCTTTGGTGAAGATGGTGAAGCAGGTACCCTTTTCCCCTTCCTATGGGATTATATACTTCTTTATGTGGCAGCCCCCCTCCTTTTCACTAGGTCTTCGGGAAGGGAGAATGTGTGGTGGGAGAGTGTACAACGGAAAGTAAACACGTGCAATAGTGTCTCAATACATGACGTAGTTAATTCACTTTAAACGGTGTGTAATTAGCTGTGCCCCTCTTGTTCTCTCTCTCTTTGTTTCGTTATGCCCCTCTCGTTCTCTCTCTCTGTTTTAAGACATTTCTTTTGAACCCATTCTCAGGTATGCCCTCTACCCCGAATGGCGCAAACAAATTATCAAGCAGAATAAATTAAACGAAAAATACTCAATGGGCTGGGTCGCGACCTCTGGACACCGGCACTCTCATGATTAAAGCAACAACACTTTTCTTTCTGATTTCCCAATCCTTACATCTCACTTCGTTCTCCCCCTTTTCTACTGTCCCGTACACCTCCCCGCCCTTCCCAAACAAGTACCAGAAAAGCCGCAACTCTCCTGAGTTGCGGCGGGGGAGTCACGCTTTCCAGGGCGACCACCACTCCTCGCTCCAGGTCTCCGGAGCCTCGTCGTCCTCTCGCTCTGCCTCCCGTTCCTGTGCAGTTGGCGGTGGGCTGACTTCTCCGGTTCCCGGTGCAATGACTCCAATGTCCTTGAACCCGGTGGAGCGGGTCCCTCTTTCCTCCTCCGGACTGCGACTGCCACTCACGCACTTCTCTCCAGAGTCTTCTGGGTCCCACCCCCTTTGCTCCATTCCATTTGTCCTTCCTCGACTCTCCGATCGAATCCGTAATTGGCTGCTCTCTCTGGAAGTCCTGCCTCCTTCTTCCATCAGTGGATCCGCGTCAATGGCGTCGACCCTGTCCCCTTCTACTGTGCAGGGAAGGAGCTGTTGGAGCCGTTCGCCGTGCTGCGACGAAAGAGGTAAGTGTGGGCTAATTATGGAGGTTGGGTCGGGGTCCTCTAGGGACTATAGAGTATTCTCTGCGAGCGGGTTCTGGCCTCCCCCACATTCCCCCACCCTAACTTTCTTGCCTGCAAGGTCTGTTTCTATAGGATATCGAGATAGAAAGTCTGCATTAGTCTGGTTTCTCCCCTTTCTATGACAGGTATGGAATCGGAAGGATTGCAAAGCTAAAAACCACTGCAGTACCCATTCAGTGTGTCCTTTGTTACGAGACAGCCACTCTGAAGGTGCATGGTCTGTATATAAAAGGAACTCTACCTTCCAGATAGTATCGGAGAGACTCAATAGCCCATTTGATTGCAAATGCTTCTTTTTCAATCACGGAGTAATGTTTTTCTCATGGGAATAATTTGCGGCTGATGTAGATCACTGGTCTTTCCTGACCTTGTGAGTCTTCTTGGGAGAGGACCGCCCCTAATCCCTGTTCTGATGCGTCAGTTTGCAAAATGAAGGGTCTGGTATAATTAGGGCTAAGAAGGACCGGTTCGGACGTGAGGGTGTGTTTTAACTGAAGGAAGGCGCGTAGAGTGGCGGATGATGGGTTCTTAAGTTTTTTCTCTGCTTTTCGGTCTTTCTTTAACAAATCAGTCAGAGTGGCAGCTACCTGTGAGAAGTCTGGGATAAATCGTCTATAATAACCCGAGATGCCCAGGAAGGCTCTCAGGTCTTTTTTTGTCTTGGGAAAGGGTAGGTTGACTGTGGCTGTGACTTTTTCTTTTTGGGTTTTATACATCCCTCCCCTAAGAGGTATCCCAGATATTTTACGGACCTTGCGGCTATACAGCTCTTGCTTGGGTGGATAGTTAGCCCCCCTTACTAACCCTCATCAGATGTACCAAGTGTTGCTCCCATGTTGCGCTATGAATAACAATATCTATATAGGCGGCTGCAAAAGTGCTGCAGGGTCGTAGTATAGTATTCATAAGCCTCTGGAAGGTTGCCGGGCTCCGTGTAAACCAAAGGGTAACACTGTAATGTCGTATAGCCGAGGTATAGCCCTGCTGGCGTAGAAAAAGCTGTCTTCTCCTTGTCTTGTTCTCTGAGCGGCACTTGCCAATACCCTTTACAAAGGTCTAAAGTGCTGATATACTGTGCCTCGCCCAACCGTTCAATCATTTCGTCCACTAGTGGAAGTGGATATGAGTCAAATTGTGAAATGTTGTTAACCTCTCGGAAATCAATGCAAAACTTGATAGACCCATTCGGTTTGGAAATGATAACTATTGGGGAGTTCCATTCGCTGGTGGAGGGTTCTATGACCCCCATCTTAAGCATCTGCTGGATTTCGTTTTCGACAGCCACTCGTCGGGACTCTGGTATCCGATAGGGACGTAGTTTGACCCTTTTTCCTGGAAGGGTTTGTATGGAGTGTTTTATAACTGGGGTCCTCCCTGGGGTTAGAGAAAACACAGACCGGAAGGGCTGCAACCAGGTGTTTACCTCTTGTTTTTGGCGGTCTGGCAAGTCGGGGTCTATACTTTGTAGATATAAAGGGGAAGGATTTTCATTGACGCTTAACAATGCAGGTTTGGCTCCCTCCCACTTTTTTAACATGTTAATATGGAATAGCTGAGTGTTCGTTTTCTTTTCTGGATCCATCTGAACACGGTAGGTAACTGGGGTCACTTGTTCTATCACCCGGCATGGACCTTGCCACTGCCCTAACAGCTTATGGTCAGAGGTGGTCATCATAAGCAGGACCAGATCACCCACTGCGAGGGTTCTTTCTTTAGTCTTTTTGTTGTACTGGGTCTTTTGTGCAGCTTGGACTTGCTCTAAATGGGACTTTACAATGTCACGGATTTGTCCTAACTGATGTTTTAAGTTGAGGACATATTCCGGCAGAGGCCTACCCCTTTCTGTGTCCTCCTCCCACTCCTCCTTAAGCATGTCTAATAAGGTACGTGGCTGTCATCTATATAGTAATTCGAAAGGGGAATACCGGGTGCTTGTCTGCTGTCTACACCGGATGGCAAACAGAGCTAAGGGCAACATATCTGCCCACTTGCGTGTTTCCAATTCTAATAATTTTTTTAGTGTTATTTTTAGTGAGGCATTATATCTCTCTACCAACCCGTTTGTCTGTGGGTGGTAGGCCGAGGTCCTTATCTGTTTAATCTTCAGTTGTTGACAGACTTGTCTTAATAATTTGGAGACAAATGGCGTTCCTTGGTCTGTCACAATCTCCCGCGGAAACCCTACTCGGGAAAAGATGGTAATCATAGCTTCAGCTATCTGAGTAGCATTGGGCTGTCTCAAGGCAACTGCTTCGGGGAATCGGGTCGCGTAGTCGACCAGGACCAGAACATACCGACATTCGCTGCGGGAGGGAAGAAGAGGACCAATTATATCCATGCCCACCCTTGAAAAGGGTTCTTCTATTATAGGGAGAGGTTTTAGTGGGGCTCTGGGAGGGGTGGTCCTACTATTCTGTTGCCTGACTGGGCACTCTCTACAGTATCTACGAACTTGTTCATAGATTCCTGGCCAGTAGAATTTTTCTAGTATGACTTTTTCTGTCTTCCCCCCCCCCCCCAAAAAGGACCCCCCCAACACATGGCTATGGGCTAAAAACATCACCTTTTCCATATATGACCGGGGAACTAGTAATTGTGGGGCGAGGGCCTTCCCCCCCTTTCGATATAAGAGACCCCTTTTTTCAAAGAACTGGGGACCTATTTCGTTAGGGTTTTCCATGGGAGAGGCTCTGCTCCAGGCTTCTCTTAGAGTTGGATCTTCCCTCTGAGCAATGTGAAAGTTTCGATTGTTTTCCCATATGCTTTCTTCTTCAGTCTGAGCTAGGGCCACATGACTCCATTCTCTCTTTTCTGCCCTCTTCTGACTTCGGCTTTTCCTGGGCTTCACTAATGGCCACTCGTTTTCGGGCAAATGAGAGAAGGGAGCTGTCTTTCTCCATTCTTCCCCTTCTTTCCAGGCATCCTGTAGTAAATCGTCCATGTGCAGATAGTCTCTTCCCAACACTAGGGGCTCAGGCAATCCTACTCGTAAAGATACTGGTTTTTTGGACGATGTATGTTGAACCTGTACTTCGGTAGTGGGTATCGTTTGTTGTCCCCATGCACGCACTGGATATTTACTGTGTCCGCCGTAGCTTACACTCCCCCATGGACAGCCTGGGGTCGCAAGACACTGTGTACACATCCAGTGTCTATCAGAGCCTGCCTGGGCTCTCCGTTAACAGTGACCTGGTGATGGCAATGAGGACTAAATCCTGCCCTTGTGCCATACAGGACTTTTGTTAACCCTACATACATTGGTTCTTCCTTTAGTGGACACGTACGTGCAATGTGCCCGAACAGCCCGAAATTAAAGCATTGGGGTCCGGGAGGGTGTAGGGGTTGTGTTGGCGGGGTTACAGGCCCTGGTAAGAGGGTGACAGTTTCTGTTCTTCTCGGGGTTAACACTTTTTGGCCCTTGGCTGGGTTCCCTCCAGGATGTTTCCATGGGGTCTCTTCTTTACCCTTCTGTACCTCCTGTACCCGATAATAGGCACTGGCAATTTCTACCGCTCTCTCCAAGGTTAACTGTGAATGTTGTCGGACCCAACGTTGTATGGGATTGTGCATGGAAGAGAGGTACTGTTCTAAATATACTTTCTCCATTATCTCCTCTTTATTCATTCTGGAAGGTCTCAACCACCTATCAGCCATGTCTTTCACACAGTAGTATAAGGCTCTTGGTTTTTCTTGGGCCCCTTCATTAATTTGTCGCAGGCGAATTCTATAGAACTCCTCGTCTACTCCCATCCTTTCGAGGATGCTGCTTTTAATCTCTTCATAGGGCGTGAGACCGAGGGGATTGGCGGCTTGAAAAGCAGACTGGAGGTCACCTGAGAGGAGCGGTCCGAGATACTGTCCCCACTTGTCAGCAGGCCATGCTGCGGACCTTGCCATCCTCTCAAAGTTTGCAAAAAAGAAATCTGGGTCTTCTCCAGCAGCATACTTTTGCATTACTACAGAGGGGAGCATTGCTTGGGTCATTTGTTGGCTGAGGGCATCTGCCAGCTTCCCGATTATGGCTTCTTGGGTCTGGCTTTGTTCTGTGAGGGTCTTATGGAGCCTCTCCCTGTCCTCCTCAGCCACTGCAGGAAATTTCTCCATAATCTTTCCCAGTCTGTCCTGGCCTTCCGCCATCTTGTGCCCAACGGCCTCCATCTTCTCTGATCCCACTTCTGACACCAAGTTTGTGAGGGATGGGCAAAAGACGAATCTAGGAGGCCGAATGTGTTTCTAAATTTTGGCGTTTATCTGAAGGAACGTCTGGAGTAATTAGGGCGAAACAAATTATATCGAAGGGAAAATAAGGAGGGAATGGAAATAATCAAGGTTGCTGTAAACTCTTTGAGTCTCTCTCTTCTTTCACTGGTAATCTTCTCCTTCTTCTGTTCATTTTAGGCTCATGCTTCCGTGGTGGGCCATCCCCGGTTCGCCAGGAAAGAAGACAAGAAAAGTAAGGTAAGTAATTCAGTCTAGGAGATGTTGTTTTAAGGGATAGAGACCATTATCACACCCAGGGGTGTAGGGGACCACTCCTTTGGTGAAGGAGGTATATAACCCCTTCCTATGGGGTTATATACTTCTTTATGTGGTAGCCCCCCTCCTTTTCACTAGGCCTTCGGGAAGGGAGAATGTGTGGTGGGAGAGTGTACAAGGGAAATGAAACACGTGCAATAGTGTCTCAATCCATGCCGTAGTTAATTCACTTTAAACGGTGTGTGATTAGCTGTGCCCCTCTTGTTCTCTCTCTCTTTGTTTCGCTATGCCCCTCTCGTTCTCTCTCTCTGTTTTAAGACATTTCTTTTGAACCCATTCTCAGGCATGCTCTCTACCCCTCTTGGCGCAAACAAATTATCAAGCAGAATAAATTAAACGAAAAACACTCAATGGGCTGGGTCGCGACCTCTGGACACCGGCACTCTCATGATTAAAGCGACAATACTTTTCTTTCTGATTCCCCAATCCTCACGTGTCTCACTTCGTCCCCCCCCCTTTACCACTGTCCCGTACACCTCCCCGCCCTTCCCAAACACGTACCAAGAAAGCCACAACTCTCCTGAGTTGCGGCGGGGGAGTCACGCTTCCCAGGGCAACCACCACTCCTCGCTCCAGATCTCCGGAGCCTCATCGTCCTCTTGCTCTGCCTCCCCATCCTGTGCAGTTGGCAGTTGGCTGTCTTCTCCGGTCCCCGGTGCGATGACTCCAACGTCCTTCAACCAGGTGGAGCGGGTCCCTCTCTCCTCCTCCGCACTGCGACTGCCACTCACGCTCTTCTCTCCAACGTCTTCCGGGTCCCGTCCCCTTTGCTCCGTTCCATTTGTCCTTCCTCGACTCTCCGATCCCCTCCGTAATTGGCTTCTATCTCGGGAAGTCCTGCCTCCTCCTTCCGTCAGTGGATCTGCGTCGATGGCGTCGACCCTGTCCCCTTCTACTTTGCAGGGAAGGAGCTGTTGGAGCCGTTCACCGTGCTGCGATGAAAAAGGTAAGTGTGGGCTAATTATGGCGGTTGGGTCGGGGTCCTTTAGGGAATATAGAGTATTCTCAGGGAGCGGGGTCTGGCCTCCCCCACAACCTCCAATGGTGCCTTTGGATAAACAGGAACCTTTCAAGGTTTTACAGATGGTTGTGGAAACTTAATCGGAAGATGGGACGTCTTGCTCGATGGAATTTTGCTACCTGAAGAGCTAAAGGAGCACGAGTCTGCAAAGTAGCCTGCACAGGATCTTCCTAAAAAGTACCTTGAATGGAGGATAGTCACATTGTGGAGACTGATGAATATTTAATTCCTTTAGGAGGATTTTAGCTTTGACGTTAAAGATCTGGAGTTGACAGCAAGCACCTTGACAACTAAGAATGCTTGCAGCCTTAAATCTCAACAATGCTCTTGATTGTCCCATCAATAAAATACCTTTGTAGAGCTTCAATATCAAGTTTGAAATGAGGATTGAGCCGATCTTTGATGGCAACCAGGCTGGAATTACGCTGGTACTCATCAAAAGGACCCGATACCCGTATCTGGAGTAGTGATGTTTTTATGCCTACTCTTCTCCCTGAGTCTCCTTCTAGTAGTAGGAGTAGAGCACTGAGGTCTAGGTGAAGGATCCTCTTTACCGGCCATTCTCTGGTGCTTCTGCGCTTCTCTGACTTTCAGCCTTTTGAAGTTTTCCATCAATCCTACATGTGCAACCAATGCCCCCCGTTCCCTTAAGGTCCACCACACATATATTAACAAAATTAGCATTATTTCACAATGCGGCTGTTAGGGAGAAAGACTACACACAGGCCAGTGAGACATTTGTCACTTTTTCTCTCCCACAACTAGGGTATTTAACAAAAATAAAGAAGTAGTGCTTGTCGAAAAGTAGTGATAAAATAGTCGAAATTTCTTTCAGGAGATTCTTAAATCTTCAAAAGTTTCTGAGTGAGGCCTCACAGGTGAAGATGTAAAAAAGATTTTGGAGAAAAAGTATGGTGTAAAATACCCTAGAAGTCTTCTGAGATCCGCTCAGCATGAGCCAAAAAGAACTGATGTTCTCCAGCAACTACCACCACAGTGCATGATAGGATAGTAAAGATTACTGACTTCTTAAAGGAACAGGTTTGTGTTTTTTGCTCTGCAAAGCTGTAATCCATCTGCTTCCAGTTCCTTTCATTTCATTTGTTTACAATGTAATTTAGAAGCAACAAGTTGGGAAAACGCTGCAGAGAGGTTTTCTCCCTACTATTGAGTATTTGTTAAGTGCATTAAAAATGGAGTGGAAAAGAAGTTCAGATAAATGTCCTGGTGATAGGCTGCAGTTCTTTTATGTTTGTGGCATTTAAGTGCATTTGGTTTTTGCCATGTATTTCTACATGGTATAGATGTATATGCTAATGAAGTGTTCTGAGACTGAGCACATCGATAGGTATATATTCTAATGTTTATGAGTTCAACGAAGATTCTGCGATGCAGAACGTGTTCCTCTATGTTTCTGAATGTGATTCTATGATTGTCATGTTGTCTGTCCATTACTTGAGAGTTCTTCACTCTCAGTGGGAGGTCAGAGGGTTAGACTGACAGACTTGAGTTCTTGTACAATGATGTGGAGAGAAGTCTTTGTTAAACACTATATGCTGCAAACATCTAAATCCTGAATGTGATCTCCCCATACAAAAGGGAAGCATCTGTTATGAGAAACATGTAGAGAGTAGATGGAGATACTCTTTGGCCTGCAAAGGTGTTGTTGTTGCTCAGCCGCCATTGCCTTTCTAAACTGAGGAGAGACTGTGATATAATCCAAGACAACAGTGAATTGTTGCCATTTCATGTTCAGGTGTTAAGGCTTCATGCAGAAGACAGCATTGTGGCAGAAGCAGGAAAACTTGTAGCCTAAGAGTGCCTTGAGTTTTCAGATGGAGACACTCTTTTAGGATTAGACATGGCAAGAAAAGAGGATGAGTTTGAATCATCTTTCTGCAGAAGAGTAGGTGTTTCCATCTTTGTTGGTAAACTTGACACTTTGCTAAATAGTGCCTCTCGAAGGATGAAGAAAGGATTGATTGATATTGAGGTTAGTGACTTGAACGCGTACCTGTTGGGCAGCTGAGGACCTCAGTCCAAGGGTAGAAATAGGCACACCAGTACTAATAGGAAATGCTAAAATGGCTGCAATAGAGTCCCATATCATTTAACCCAATATGCCAGTCAGCATTAGAACTACCTTAGGCACTGTGTGGAGTCTTCTCAATGACTTCAGTTGAATTCTCATACAAAAGGGACACATGCACACACACAAAATTCCCAAGCAAAATGCAGGAGCCCTGTGTAGCTCAGTCACCACACTGAAATTACTGCATGAAGCTAGTTTTCAGTGGTAGCTCTGAAAGGAGGAGCCTCATGTAAAATAAAAATCTTCTTCTATTGAAAGACATCAAAACAGAAGTCAATGCTCAAAAGAGTAAAGCATCTGAAGCCATTTTTTCTGTCGTAGGTGGAATAGGGAAGGTTTCCAGGAAGGAAACCTTACTAGCTCTTCAATATGGGTATTCTATCTGAATTCATAAAAAGTAGAATAGCTCTGCCTATGTGCAAGATACCAGAACACAATTTTCAGTGTTTTCCCAAAGCAGTTAAAAAGCAATTTATTTCGCCAGAAAGCTACCAATTAACAGTACATTTGGCTGAAAACAGAACAAGCTGGATAATATAGAGGCAATGGTGCCCCAGTGTTACTGTAAATATAGTAAAAATCAACCCTGCTCCTTTAACAACCTTGGCAGACTGCACTATCCCATTATGCCAAGTAGGGTGTCAGTGCAACAATTAGTTTTTTGGAGCACAGGATTGATCCATACATACAATACGACGTTCAAAGTCTACGGCCCTAAAAGCCGGAAGGTGGGTAGGACGTTTATGAGTTCATAGAGAATATGCATGGTTGTGAATTAGGATTAAAAGTAGCTTTTTCGGTCTTCACCATGGGATTTCATTTCAAGACTGGAGGCTACCGTTATGCATTATAACCTTTAATGCCACTCCTGCAGCACCTTCAAAGAACCTTACAACAATTAAAAAAAACACCAGAACCTTCTGGTCCATAAATATCCGTTTCACTGAACATTCTTCCTTTTTTAATTGCTGCTCCTGGAGAGATAAGTAACTATTATTAGATATGCATTTTGATACCGGTATGTGTTTAAAATTTAAGATTTATGTGTTGATGGTTGAGATTTTTCAAAGGAGGAATGGGAGGTATGGTGTGATTGCCTGATTGTGTTAGGAACCTGGACTTCTGATTTATGGAATTGAGGTGTTTTGTCATTTTAAACAGGTTCAGTTTATTTATTTTTATTAAGTTAAGGCTGGTGTTCACTGAGGAACGCGAGCGCATAGGCGAGAAACGTCACTTTGGATAGAATAGCTGCTTTGGCTTTATTACCTTTTTAGGTCTCGCCTAGCGTTGCTGCGCACATGCGCAGCTCGCTCGGCGAGATTTATTGCTAATGAGGACTTTTAGAAAAGGGCTTGAAGCCCCGCCCCTCATTTCCATTGGCTGGCGTCACCATTTATGCTAAACGGTGGCCTGCCATTGGAAATGAGCTTTCTGGGTTGCCTCCCTTTGGCCTTTTGGGCCGGCCCATCCGGACTGGCTCGCCTGCTTTCCTTCTGTCGTGAAGCAGTTTCTTATCGCAAGAGGCGTGTTATGTAAACAAGCCCTGCGATCCAGTCCGGATGGGCCGTCTCAAAAGGAGACAGGGCGCCGCGTGTTTATTTTTGCATCGCGCTTTCACTTTAAAGTGAAAGCGCGATGCAAAAATAAACAGCGGCTGACTGGCGAGCGCTTGTCTTCACCCAGCCTCCCTTTCCCCTTGCCCTCTCTCTGCCCATTACTGCTTGCTGCAACGGGGGAGATTTGCTGTTTTTTAAAATTACTTTCTCCTGTTGCACGCGGTACATGCTTTCCTGCAAGGGACCCGCTTCCATACGAACAACGACGCGGGCGGGGGTGGGCGCAATATAAACAATGGTGGCAGCAGTTTTTTTTCTTTTTTCACAGCAGGGGCCTGCTTTTATAAAGCACCGCGGGCACGCAGCCCCTGATTAGCAACAATGGCGGGCGCAGATTTATTTTCCCACAGCCGGCGCCCGCTTTTATAAAGCGCTGCAGGTATGTATTATTATTCTTTTTTAAAAACGGCGGCTGCAGTGCTTCTATAAAAGTGGGCGCCGGCTGTGAGGAAAAAAAAAAACGTAGAAAAGGCTCTGCCATTCACTCCCTCGACCAGATCGCCCAAACATCAGATGCTTGGTGTTTGTTGATTGGTCTAGAACTTTTCTGACTCGGCTATGGTTATAAAAAATCTATTTCTCTTTCCGGTTTCAACGAATACCCTTTCTATTACATATTTTTTTTTACTTATTCAAAAAAAATGTCTGCATTATCTAACAGAATTATAAAACGGCTATGCTGCCGTGAGGCTGCATCAGAGCGTTAAAAGCGGAAACAACATACGGATTATATATATATATATATATATATATATATATATATATATATATACCGCTCTTTCCTTTTCAAACGAAACATTGACATTTCCTTTGTTCTAATCCTAAATTGAGTTTTCCAAAATTGTTTCGCCCCTGTTTTTCTTCAATACCGTTTTTTTTCGGTGCAAGAAAAATTCTGAATAAAACTTCTCACCATTGGCTTTAATTTAATTCCATTTCTCAGTGAAAAGTTGAAAGACATCCGGATTGGTTTTACCCTGCGCACGTGCATTATTAGCACCATCCCGCCTACTTCCTGGCCGATTTATGTGTATTTGCTCTACGAAGCCGGTCTTTAGTTTCATAGCAAATGCACATTAAACCAGACTTTTAAGAGCAGTTCTGAGATCTCTTGATTAACTAGAACAGTTTGTAAGGTCTTTCTATTTAGCCACACGCTCTGCATTGGGCTATTTTACTCAAAGTGGCTTATAGTAGCGGTGTCATTACAATATGTTTTTCTATTCGTGCTATATGCATATCTTTACTGAATACCGGGCGTAACTCTTAGCTACCAAAAAAAAAGATAGTGAAGAAAAAAAATGAAAACAAAGGTTTTCTTCTCTCCTGTTTTTGAATAAACATTTCCAACAAAATTTAGCGCCTTAAATTTTTTGTTTCCGATGCGTGTCTTCATTGCCTGTCTGGAAACTGCCATCCCTTAACTTGTATTGTGCACGTTTCACCATCTACATCTCCCGCCAATTCGGATTTCTGAAAATAAACACACACGAGGTTTAGCACATATTTTATGGTAACAGCGTTTACGCAAGTTCATCTACGTAAGGGAGGACTACCGATTGTATGTCAAATTATTTTTTATTTATCATTTTTCACAACAACGCTTCCCTCACCAAATCCTAACACTTTAAAAGATAAAACCGTAAAACGTGTTTCATTACGTTTTTAAGCATTAGTATTTTTTTGTACTATGTCCTAACAGTCACTTTTTGCTACGTCAGCTACTTCAAATACAGTTATTTTACTAAAAATACGAAACCCGAGGTGTGCCAACGTTTGTATCGGAGCGGGTGTTTTCTACGCCCCTCACAAATAAGCAGACTGAACTGAGGGTGCAGTTACTGGTGCTTAGGGCGACAGTGTGATATTGTATGGCACTTTTTGGTGAAACAGTTCAAAGTCAGGCATAGAAGCCGACAACCCCCTCTCCCCCTTCTGGGGAGCTCCAATCCAGCCGCTCGGCCTTGTTTGTTTAATTGCCTTAAACTGCAACTTTCCTTCGCCTCCTACCACCCGGGTTCTGAGGGATTAATTGAGTGTTAACGCATTTTATCTTTTCACAAACGAGTCCAGGATCTCCTGTTGAACGCCTGTAATCTGGGCTAATTACCTCTCCCTGGCTCTGAGCTGCAATTACCTCGGAATCACCACAAATTCCCCCTGAACAGAACAAGCATTGAAAATGCAATAGGTCTCGCCTTTTATTAAGTTAAAGCCATTTGCTTTGCTATACAATACCATTAGCAAAGTAAATGGCTTTAACTTAATCAAAGGCGAGACCTATTGCATTTTTAATGCTTGTTAGTTGGGCCGCTCGAGACGCGGCTCGTGTCAGGCGGAGCAAGTGCATTTTTAAACATGGAGCCACTTGTGCTGTGGCTCATGTCAGAGGGGCGTGGTAGACTGGAATGTGCTCGAGCACAGCTTGACGCTCACAGGCCTAGAGCGCACAGCCTTCTCATGAGGCGGTGGGGCCTCAATGAGTAAAGACAGAGGAACATTGCATGAGCAGCGCATGCTGTAGCAGATAATGCAGCTCCTATCGCGAGAGAAGTAGCCATTTTAGTTTAGGAAGTGGTAGGTAGGGATAAAGGAACCACGAAGTAGCGCGGAGGAGGTTGATCTGTCAAATAAGATTCGTTTGGCAGACACAATCGTATGACATTGAGAGAGGCCGGTTATGGTTTGTTTTGAAAGGAATTTGCTATTTGAGATATTTTGAGTCCTCTTATTTGACAAAAAACTGATTAGGTAGTTACAGTTGTTAGACTGATTAGGTTGTGACAGTTTCTTAGGAGGTATGGAAGTTGAACAGGGCAGTGGTTTTGCTGTAAATAGTACAATGGTAAATGAGGAAGTTGTAAAGATACTCATACAACATGATATGAGGAAACTGTGGAAGACATTCTTAAAGGTAAGAAAAGAAGAGAAGTAGAGTCAGGGGAGTAATATCTTCCCCTTTCTGAAGGGGAAGGAGAAAGTGGTGATGTGGGAAGAAAGAGAGCAAGGAAGACAAGGCATATGGAAGACGTGCTGTCAAAACGAGGTAAGGATCGTTTGCATGCCATTACAAAGAAGGGTGTCCATGGCAGCACACAAAGATCTGTGTCCTTGGCATGGAAAGGATACCCTTGGCGGCACACAGGAGGAGGAAGACTTTGAAGGTGAGATGAACATTTCTGGCAAGGATAATGAGAAGGAAATTAATGAGTATGTATTAGATTTACATCAGGATGATGAGTTCAATAAGGATTTTAAGGATATTGAAGTGGCATGCTCATCAGATACAATTAGAGATCCTTTTGGGGGAGATATGTTCACACCCTTGAATATAAAGCATCCAAGAAGCAGTGATTGGTGGCCTATGGATCACTGTTAGCAGCTTTTTAGTAACGACTAGTGTCTTGCCCCTTCTTTCTAGCATGACGTTATAACTAAAATTAATTATTACTGTTTTAACTGTGTCTTAACCAAAAGGATTCCTGGTGCTGATTAGGTTTTAAACAATTATTTATCGTTAAATATCATATACCTCTATTATCCGCTATTCATATGTGACACTATTAATGGATTAAAGGGCTGTTCCCAGTTTCGGTTTTAAAAGAGCGTGAGGAAATAATGTAAGCAAAGACACAGAAACTCAGTTAATGTTCTTCTCTATTGTTCCACATGTGTGAATATTTTAGTAACCGACTGACATATGTTTTTATTGTTGTATATCTGTCATTGTAATGATTTTTATAAATCAAACAATAAAGTAATTCACTCAAGTTTCTCTATGGATCACGTAGGGAAATTTATAAAAGCATGGATTTGCAAACCCTTGGATAGGGAAGTGCAGAGAGTGTTGAGGGCAGAGTGCTCAAGGCCAGTCATAGATGAGAAGGTATGCAACCAGAACGAAATCATTTTTTGTTCTGCCTACAGAGGGACCCGAGGGAGGGACTGGAGTGTTACTTGAAGATCTGCCAAGACAAGGTCTTGGATGTTATGGGTCCCTTGGCCATGATATTAGATATGGCTGAGGAGGCATATGCTAATGTGGAGCCGGTTGCTTTAGAATTACTTGAGAGGTTGGAGCCAGAGCGGTGGTCTTGCTAGGAAAAGCGAATGCCAGATTGTTGGCAGAGAGGAGAAGGGCAATTCTAATGAAAATAAGGCCCAAACTGGGGGACATGACACAGAAGGAGACTAGTGAGAATGCTAAGGGGTTGCTTTTCGGAGAAGGCCTGGTGAAAGGTATTGGAAAGTATGTGAACACGTTCACCGCCTTGGATAAGGTGCAAGGTAGCATGAGGTAGTGTTTTTGGCCGGGTCAGTAGGAGGGGACCTATTACTGGCAGTGGAATACAGAGGTCCCAGTACAGTTCCCCGTACAATTCCTAGTATGGCAACCAATTTAGAGGAAGAGTTTTCCAATCGTCCACAGGATTTTACTCTAGCAGGGGAAGATTGGGTAGGCAAAGCAGAGGAAGGTTCACAGGGGACGAGGACAGTTGCAAGGTTGAGGACAAGGAGAGTACGGGGACTATCCAAACAAGAGTAGGGGGATGTTTGAGACGTTTCTTACAAGAATGGGAAAAGTTAACGCAGGATCCTTGGGTGTTAGGTACAATTCAAGGGTATGCAATAGAGTTTGTGGGTTGCCCACAACAGGAAGGAGAACAAAGAGAGATAAGAATGTTAAAGGAACAGGAGATGACTGAGGATTCAGAGATAGAGTCGCAAATTCGGAAAGGTGTGATAGAGGGCGTAGAAGAGCCAGCAAAGTGCTTTGTGAGCAACATATTTTTAGTGAAGAAAAAGGACAAAGGATGGCAGCCAGTCATAAACCTCAGGGAGCTGAACAAGCATTTAGTATACAAACATTTCAAGATGGAGGGAATCCATTGTCTGAGGGATTTGTTGATGGAGAAGGATTGGCTAGTGAAATTGGATCTAAAGGATGCCTATTTGACTGTTCCAATGGAGATGGAGAGTTGAACATTTTTGCAGTTCCGATGGAAGAAGATTATTTATCAATTTCAGTGTCTACCATTCGGCCTATCCTTGGCACCTTGGTGTTTCACGAAGGCGATGAGAGTGGTTGTGTTATTTTTCCGTCAAAGGGAAATACGCATGATTATTTACTTAGATGACATTCTTATGTCGCCACAGGATAGGGAAGAACTGAAGAAGGACTTGATGCAGGTTTTGTGGAAGTTGAAGAACTTAGTTTTCTTACTGAACAAAGAGAAATCCATACTAGTACCATCACAGAGAATGGAGTTAATGGGTTTCCAGGTAGATACAGCAGAGAATATGTTTCTGTTACCAGAGAAGAAAGTAAAGTTAATACAGAGGGAGATCCATCAGAATCTGAAAAGAGAGTTTTTAGCACTGAGGGAATTGGCAAGGATAGTAGGGTTGCCGTCTTCTTCAGTACAGGCCATATTTCCAGGTCTCTTTCATTATCGAGCTCTAGAGAGGCCGAAGGAGGAGGCGTTGAGGAAAGGCTTGTGGTATGGACATAGAATCTCTTTAAATGTAGACACGAAGGAAGATTTACTTTGGTGGATGAACAATATGGAGGCCTGGAATGGGTGCGCGATTTTTGGAAGTGCTCCAAATGTTATCTTAGAGACAGATGCAAATTTGAGTGGATGGGGAGCACGTTTAGGGCAACAAGAGAGAGGTGGAGTTTGGACAAAGGAGGTTAAGTTAGGGCATATACATTTCTTGGAATTGACATCAGGTTTGTGTGCATTGAAGAGCTTCAGGAAAAATCTGGACAGACAGTCTATGTTAATGAGGATGGACAATGTGTCAGCAGTGAGAAATATCAACAGATTGGGGGAACGAGATTGTGAGGTTTGGCGAATTCGGCAAAGGAGTTTTGGAATTTTTGCTTGGAACACAGGAGAGCAGTGAAGGCAGAGTGCCTAACCGGGATTTTAAATTTGACCCAGATTGGAATTCGAGGAATCTGATGGATTACAGCAATTGGAAGTTGGACTAGAGTTGTTTTTGCAGGATAGACGAGTTATCGTCCATATGGGGTCCATAAGAGTGGGACCTTTTTGCGAGTTGACTGACTTACCAGATCGAGGATTATTACAGTTGGAGGCCAGATCCTTTTTCATCAGTGGTAGATGCATTCCAGCAGGTGTGGAGAGGGAGAAGAGCCTATGCTTTTCCTCCTTTCTCAATGATACAGAGAGTGCTCTTGAAGTTGAGGCAGGAGAGATGTCAGATAGTGTTGGTGACACTATTTTGGGTGTCTCAGGTCTGGTTTCCGACGGTGATGGAGTTAGCATGGGCAGAGCATTTTTTTATTCTATCAAGGGAAGGACTTCTAAGGAACATAGAAGGAGAGGATCATCCTTTAGTTCAGAGCAAGGTGCTGAACCTTCTTGTTTGGAGGGTATCAGGAGATCTACCTGTTTCAAAGGACTTTCTAGTAGGGCTGCAGAGTTGCTGGAGGAGTCCTGGGCTCCAGGAACTAGAAGTAGGTCCAGAGGGATTTATAGAATATGGGCTAGTTAGTGAATGGAAAGGAGTTTGGATCCCGTGGAGGCTCCTGTAGTTAAGGTGATACATTTTTTTGTGGAGAAGTTTGAAGAAGGATTAGGATATCGAACAATTAATTGCTACAGATTAGCAATTTCTGAATGGCATGCACATGAGGTTGAAAAGGCCTCCTAGGCACACTACAGAGTGTTGTGGGATGTCAACGTGGTGTTGTCACTGTTTTTGACTTGGCCTGCAAACAGATACTTGGATTTGAAGAGACTTACCAAAAAATTGGCAACTTTATTATGTTTACAATTATGCAGGAGAGTTTCAGATGTGAAAGTGTTAGAGGTAAGTAACAAGGTTATAGGCCCAGATGGGGTGTATTTTGAGATCTGGAAGGGAACAAAGACAATGTCAGACTCAATTTATTATCCAAAGTTTTCAGAGGAAAGGAAGTTGTGTGTAGTGGATTGTATGAGTGAATATGAGAGCAGAGTATTGGAATTTAGAAAAAATGGGGAAAGTCAGCTATTGATATCCTACATGTAACGTATGGTGCGGTTAGCACAGCAACGATTACAAGATGGGTGAAAGATGTCCTGAAGGAAGGAGGTATTGTTGTAGGCAAGCTCAAATTGCACTCTTTGCGAGGGGTGATAGCGAGTAAGTTATATTTGTCTGGGGGACGACTAGAGGAAATTTTGAAGGCAGCAGATTGGTAAAATGTGGGTATTTTTGCAAAGCATTATTTCAGACCAATAACACGTTTCAAATGTAGTGTTGAAGGGCTTCCAATATGCATAATGGTAGCCTCTGGTCTTGAAATGAAATGGAGATTCTCCAAGCGTAGTGAAATGATAATCAAGATTTCATCAAAGACATGGAGGTTAACATTATCCTGCCCTCCTCTACCCTCAAAGGAAAAAATATATTAAAAAATAAATAAATAAAGGAAAAAAAGATGATGCAGAGGGTGAAAGGAGGGAAGATGGGAAATGTGTTTCAATATATAGCATTGGAGATGCATTAAATTTGTTTGGCAGACATAAGAATGTGTAGAAAGAGAATGTTGATGGGTTCGGAGTGTCTCTCCGCAGAATAACAAGAAAGAAAGATGGTTTGAAGGAGTTCATGATAGATAGGAAGATGAAAGGTGGTAGGATGTTTCGCTGCATTAAAAGCGAAAGAATGTTCAGTGAAGGGGATATTTATGGACTGGCGTGTTCTGGTTCTAGTGTTTTTTTATTGTTGTAAGGTTCTGCAATAGTGGCATTAAAGGTTATAATTATGGCTCCCTGTTTTCCGTTTTTACAGATTTTTACAGATAAATACAGACAGAAAACAATGTGTTTTCTGTCTGCATTTATTTTTAAAAGTGGATAAATACAGAAAATTGTGCTTCTTCTAAGTGACTTTCCGTACTGTCTTTAATGAATTGTAGCCCAACAGCTGAGCAAATGGACAGCATGGGAAATTTAAAAAAATGATGAAATTTCTTAAAATAATGGCATATGTCAACATACATTTGTGGTATAATTCTAATATTTAGTGGATGTATTGTTATATTATATTTGGCAGCTTAAATAGCTAAATCACGACAGACATCAAAGTATAAGTGTGTGTCTATCAGTTAAATAAATATGGAAATGTACAGTTTTACAACTTCATTTAAACACAAAACACAAAATAAATATGGATAAATACAGATAAAATGTCCAAAAAATAAATATGGATAAATACAGACGGAAATGTTAAAAAAATAAATACCATAAAACCGGGAGCCCTAGTTATAATGCATAATGGTAGCCTCCGTGTCTTTAATGAAATCTTGATTCTTATCTCACTATGCTTGGAGACTCCCTATTCTCTTAGATGTTAATTCATAAAAGGTGTAATAGAGTAGCAAGCTACTCAACTTTAAAAGTGCAACCAGGACCGCAGAATAGAATTGAACTCTCAGGCAAATAGATTACAAAGAGAAGCATGACCCACTGAAGTATATGTCTTGGAGTCCAAACCAGAAAATAATGCATATAAATGTATGGACAGACCTCCAAGTAGCAGCTTTACAAATGTAAGGAATGGGGATATTGCTCATAAAAGCAGCGGTAGCCACCTTTATCGCTTGTGGAGTGGGGTCTAGCCTTACCAGCTAAGGATGCATTAGCTTTCTTGTAACATATAACAATAAAAGAAACTATGCATCTGCTATGGTGTGCTAAGAAGAAGTTAGGTCTGTCTTTACAGCACTAAAATTGAAAAACAGCTGTTTGACCTTATGAAGCTCTTTTGTCTTATTCAAATTACATCTGAGTGTCTTTTTAACAGCAATAATTTATAACAACCTCTCTGGCAGAGACATTGGATTTGGGGAAAAAGTAGGCAAAGAAATCTGAATGTGAAAATCAGAAAGAGCTTTTGTGAGAAGTCGTTAATGAGACTTTGCTACGATGAAAGCCTAGTACACAGCTTGAAGCTCACTCACCCTAATGGAAGATGTAATAGCCACTAACAAGGTACAGGTGTTGTAAATAGGCATTGTTTATTGGTTATGGGAGTAGCACATTTAACTCCCATGGAGTGGAAGGTCACCTCACAGGAGAAAACACTTTCTTAAGGACCTTTAAGGAAAGTCTTATTCACTGTTAAATTGAAAAACAAAACCTGAGAAGGAGGCATAGGGTTATCAGTGATGCCAGCCGAATGCACTCTCATAGATATTTACGGCCAGGCTTCACCAAATAAAGATAAGGCAGCAGTGTCTCTTTGTGGCATGATCTCCTATCTGCCTTACTGCTGATCCATTATAAGATTCCACGTCAATACATATGAAAACCTTGTGGAAGGACTTTTCGGAATAAACACACACTCCAAGAGTCTGTACTGCTAGATCTCAAAAGTCAGGCCCTCAAGATCAGCTAATTAAGGATGGGATGAACGATTTTGGCTCATATCCTGGATAGGAGATCTGATGTGACGTATCGATTAGCAGCAGAGGCATCTGAAGAAAGTCCACACACCAGCATTGTTGAGGCCAATCTGGAGCAACGAGAATCATCACCATACTGCTGAGTCTTAATTTGGGAGATGAATGAGAAGAAAACTGTTGAGAAATACTCTTGGCTAACTCATCAAAAGTACAGTTCCCCAGGGAGAGAGGTCCTGAAAACCTGGAAGCATATGCAGGACATTTTGTAATTTCTTTGGTTCCAAACAAGTCCATCTCTGGATGGCCGCAACAAGAGAAGTCTTTTAAACCTAGGATTGCTGCTCTGACAAGCAACAACTCAGTTTGTCTGCTTTTGTGTTTTGCAACCCTGGAAGGTGTAGCACTATCAGCCAAATGCCCCTCACCAACATCCAATGCTAAATTGCTTGAGTTTCCCAAGTGAGCACCCTGGACTTCATACGCAGTTGCTTGTTTGCAGAGTAATATGTGACACATTAGCTGGCTAAAGCAGAAGAGGCAACAGTTTGATACACCTTTGCTGAAGGAGACCATAGACCTTGTGGCATAAGATTGCTCATGTAAGAAAGACTGTTCATGTGAGTGAGGAATCTGTTGCCACTGTTAGCATAAAAGAGGAGGAATGTTTACTACAGCAGGAAGGTTCTTCTTACACGACCATCAAGAACTGAAGAGCATGTGACAACAGCTGTACTTTGCCCCCACTGCCTGACCTCAGACAGCATGTTCCTCCAAACATTTTTAAAGGGGGTCATGCACAGTCTTACATGTCAAAGCAAGGAGATGCATGAAGCCAGAAGAGAGCACAATTGACAGACAGTTGCATTTGCAGCTGAAAACGCTTCTGCTAAATAAATGGAAACCTCTCAAGAAGGAAATTTTTCCTTTTCCTGTGTCCAAGACCACTACTAATGAAACAAGCATTGGCATAGCCAATAGGTCTCGCCTTTGGGGCCTTATAAGTGTTTAGGTAGAGCTATTGACTTTGCCAATGTGTTTAAGCTGTGCTGTAGAGAAGTGTGGCTGCTGTGCAGCATGCTGAAAAGTTGTAATAAAAAAGTGCCAGAAGCATTTTTGTTACCTTATATATGACCAAGAAGGCCAAGAGTCTGTGAGAGAGAGTCTGTGAGAGTCTGAGAGTCTGTAAGAGAGTGTCTGTGAGAGTCTGTGAGAGAGAGTCTGTGAGAGTGTGAGTCTGTAAGAGAGTGTCTGTGAGAGTGTGAGAGTCTGTGAGTGTCTGTGAGAGAGTGAGAGAGTGTCTGTGAGAGAGTGAGAGAGTGTCTGTGAGAGAGTCTGTGAGAGAGTGTCTGTGAGAGTGTCTGTAAGAGAGTCTGTGAGAGAGTGTTTGTGAGAGTCTGTGAGAGTGTCTGTGAGAGAGTCTGTGTGAGTGTCTGTGAGAGAGTGTCTGTGAGAGTCTGTGAGAGAGTGTCTGTGAGAGTCTGTGAGAGAGAGTCTGTGAGAGAGTGTCTGTGAGAGAGTGTCTGTGAGAGAGTGTCTGTGAGAGTGTCTGTAAAAGAGTGTCTATTAGAGAGTGTCTGTGTGTCTGTGAGAGAGTGTCTGAGAGTCTCTGTGAGAGAGTCTCTGTGAGAGAGTCTCTGTGAGAGTCTGTGAGAGAGGGTCTGTGAGTCCAGCTCTACCAGTAAAACAGAAGCGCGAGACGGTGTGCAGTCAGCTGAGTTTTCTCCATCTTATAGCCCACTATTGTTTTCGTATCCATCTGTTGAAAATGTCATAATTTGATTTATAAGGCTGGCTAGTTTTTCAATATTGCATAGCCTAATATAAACGCTGAAAGGAAAAATAAACAGTTTCGACTAAGCGTCATTTGGCAAACACAGCATCATGTGTTTCTTAAAATAAAGCAGTCTAGCCGCTTTCAGTCACTAATTTACATTTAAACAATGTCCTTAAAAAGAACACATGATTATTGGAATGTTATGTATTTTACACAGCGCTTTGTATCTTGCATCTGTCACTGTGAGCTTCACAAAACTGCAGATTGTGGGTCACTGTCATCCAATATACTCCTTTTATAGTCCTTGAAATTATTTTGCATTTTAACTGGTGATAAAACGCCGATGTTTGCTGCAAGATCTTATACCGCTCGCCAGAAACAGCGCCTTAAAAGCAGGCACTGAGTCACGGCGCTGTGAATCTTTCTGCCAACAGTTTTACTATGTGTCATTTTGTTTCTAGAGTTTGTCGCTGTTCTCCAACTACATATAATGTAGTCAGCTCCTGTCTGTATTCTGACGAGACACTCTATGAAAATTAGGAGTTCCTTAGCCATGAGGCAACTGACAGAAAACATGTCTTAATGTGCTGAGTCTCATTGTAAATTGCAAGTGCAAAGATCACCACAGTTTCTTTTAACAATCTGCCTGCAGATCAACACAACTAGCGGAAGCAAGCACATTTAGTGGATAACGTGTGTCAATTATATAAACAACCCGTGCGTTCAACAGTGTTAACAAATAAGTTAAAAGCGTCGTGGTCTCACATGATCTATTTATTTTTCAGTTCTACCGCACCCACGAACCTTTTTTCTTTTTATTAGAAGTTGACATTGGAGGTGACAGAAAAAGCAGCTTGTAAGATTTTCAAATGAAATAGGCGCCACAGACTGAAAGTGAGTGAAGTCAATGCCTCTCCATAAAATTATAAGGGCAGGAGCAGACGAAAGAAATAAGCAACAGCTCGGGAGGGGGGGAAGAACAGAGGCAAGAAGCAACAGAGGGGAGGGGGAGGGTCGAGGGATAGATAAACAAGCACCAGAAAATGTCTACTGTCTGAGGCGGCATTGGCTTAGTCGGAAGTGAATTGCTCCTTGAAGAATTCACATCAGATGCTTCCGAAGTTAAGAATAACAAGCTAACGAGGAGGGAGGGGGTTGAAGGGAAGGGGGTAGTGAGAGTAGACAGCAAGGTGGTGGAGGAGCATGATTCACGCACCGGAAGGCTTAATGAGCCATGACAGAAGCGCGTGCTGTGCGCGTAACCGCACACTGTATGCCACGGAAAAAGCTGTGGTCGCACTTTTAAAACCCCACAACTAAATGTCTCGGCAGACCAGCGCAAGCGCTGGATCAGGGCGAGACCTAAAAATGGTCTCAATGCAGGGGGAGGGAGCCTCAGCACTTAAGGGGTTAAGGAGGTTAACGCAGTGATCATTTTAATGTGGTTAACTAGTTTGTTCTAAATAAGGGGGTTGCACGCAGAAGTGCCTCTAACAAATTAAGTTAAAGAAAAGGTGGACAGAAGATGGAGACTGGCATCCTAAAAGGGCTTGGATGATGAAGTGGGAAGCTATCATTTGAAAAGGTAAGGGGACCAGAACTAGTTAGGTATTCCAAGGTCACACAGACAATTATTTAGGACGATGAGGCAGTAAAACATCATTCTTTGCTGGATTTCAACATCTTAGTAGGGCAGTTGGAATAGCTCTGTGGGTACTTATCCTTTAAGTAATTTTGGCTCTAACTGGCATGCAAGTGAAAATGTCCAGGTTGAAAAAGGGTATGAGCATAATCATGTATATATTGAGAAGGGGCAAAGAAAAAGATAATGGGACATCTGGTGGGGACTCAGATCAAAGGGCTCAAGCACTCTTTTGGTTACAAAGGGTTTTGTGGGCCTATTATAAGCTCGAGCTTGCTACTCTATTAATAACAGTGGGATGTAGACCAGTGTTTGAGGCCAAAGGAGATTTACTGAAAATTAATATGAAGTGAATTAATGTCAACCATGGGTAAAATCTCAAAAGGTTCCACAAGAGCAGTTTCAGTACACTGGCATATAGGACATGGTTGTATTAGAGGTCTTGTTGCAAATTTAAGGCATATAAGGCCTCAAACCGTCCCTGGCTCTCTAAAACAAGCAAGCATCACTTGTCCCGACAGACACCGACAGCAGAACCCCAAGTGCTGTCTGTTCTTAAATCGATAATACCCCTGCAAAACGTTAGAAAAAAGAAGCCACCAAAAAACTGCAAAAATATGTTGAGCACAACTTTATCCTGATTAATTGCTATTCTGGATTGAGACCTTTAAGACCAAGGACCACCACTAACAAATATTTGAGATGGCTTTCTTGTCTCCTTAGATTAGGGAAACAAGCAGATCTGATCCTTCTTGGACTTGCAGATTATGGTAGGGGACCATTCTATGATGTTGAGGATTAAGAAATTGGCTGGAGTATCAGAAGTGGAGACTGAATAGATTCAAACATTCTTCTAAAACTGAAGCCAATAAATGTTCACATGGCAATGCAGAGTTCCTCAGTTGCCCTTGGTCTCCCCTCTACTCTTTAATTCTCCCTGTGGCACGAGTGCTAGATTGTCATCAGGAAAAATACCAAATGTAGGTGGGAAATGCCCAGACTAGAGAACAGAGCAGAGAAGTATAATAGCACACCGAAGTGCCTTTATTATGTTTAATTTTGGATGAAGGACTATTTCTCTGTTTAAACAAAGGCTAAGATACTAAAAGTAGATGGAGTCAGTTCAGAAACTCACATGCGAATGGCCTTGTAATTTGCACATTCTTCATATCATCTCTCAAGTGGTCAGAGATATGCATTCGAACCTCAACTGCACCCACAAAGCAACACACTCATCGAGGAAACTTCGAATTCTATGCCTTTCGTAAAATCGTCCCACACCTACAAATTAGCCACCGAAACAAAGTACCAAACAGAGCCAACTCATGGTAGTAGTGTAACTCATTTAAACTACTGCAAGCAGTCTATGGAGGCTTCCGAAATACACAAAATTGGATAGCCAAAATATGCTTGAACTTACAATCACTGGCAGAGCCAATAGGTCTGGAGTTCACTGGCAGCCTTTCGGATTTGTCAATGCTATTTTTCTTTTGTCATGGTTTTTGTAAAACCTTCTTGCTGGGGGAGTTGTCGGACACTCGCCAAAATAATACAAAAAAAAAATAGCTAAAAGCAAATTAGTAATTACTAAAGGGAACTACTTTGGGGCCGATTCCGATCTCGGCCGGTAGGGCTCCGAATCGGATTCGGCTTTACCGGATCCGATTCGGAGCCCTGTTTCCCGACCGAACCGTACGCGGGTCCGGCCGAGCGAGTACGATGCGAAATCGCCGACCGACTCGTCCGGGCGTCCCGACCGCTCCGACCGACTCGCTCCCGGCTCGAACCGCTCCGACCGACTCGCTCGGACTCGACTCGCACCGCGCAATGGAGACGTTTCCCGGCCGGGTAAGTACGATGCGCGCCGCGAGCAGTCCGACCGAGCCGCGCACTCCGGCTCGTAAGAGCTGTCGGAGCCGTACTTTGGGGGTCCGTGTCGGACCCCCTGTACGCGTAACCGCGCGAGTTGCACACAGGGGGACCCATGGGTCCCCCTACCTGTGCGTGTACGGCGCGATCGCTCGCCGCGTACCCGCTGTAGGGGCGCCCTTGTCCGACTCGCACCCATTGAGTCAATGGGAGCCCACGTACGCGTTGAACGACCGGCTCCCATTGACATCAATGGGAGTCCGACCGACTCGAGTCCGATAACATACGGACGCATCGTACTCGTTCGGTCGGACTGCACGGGTCCGATTCGGTCGGAAATCTCTCCGGGTCCGGCTCGGTCGGAGAAATTTCCGGCCCGAATCGGAATCGACCCCTTTGTGTGTGGATGCTCTCATTGTGAAAGAGCAGAATGCTGTCACGCACACTCTGAAGTTAGCCAATAGCTGAAGTGAGCTGTCTCATTGCACCATGCTGTATGCTGTTGTGGACGAAAGATAAGTGTGAATGGCACAACAACTGACCATTAGACAAAGTGGACTGGCTCAAAGCCCTTATTAATATATTATATCTCGTTTTACAAAAATCAAAAGGTCTTGGACAATGGCAGACCTAGACGATATTAAATCAGCACTGAAAGATCTCCACTAGCTCGCAGTTAAATTAAGTACCAATATTTGAAGAATCTGCATTATGCATCAAACATACAGGTTCATTGATCCTGGCTACCTTCAGGTATTAACAAGCCACTATGCTTCACCTAGGACTCAGCATTCTTCCTGGGCTCAAAAATGAATCATCAGGGGAAAAGAGTATGGCAAAATCTAAGCTGTCTTTCTGTTTTCTATTGGAATTGTGGTTTAGCACTTCATAAGATGCCACACCTTCCTCCCTCTCTTTTCTCTTTGCCTGGCATGCTCGCTTTTTCTTTTTTTCCTTGTTCCCCCCCATCTATCTCTTCCTGCCCCATATATGCTCTGATCCACCAGTGCCTCAGTAATCCTCTACCTCGCCCTCCAAAACTAAACACTGCTGCAACTCAGCGTCTCTGTCTCTCTCACTCTCCCTCCCTCTCTTTCACAGTCTCTCTCGTCACCACCCAACATACCGCGCTTGCTGCTATTGCCTTCTTAATTCTTGTAAAATTGCCCTGGCTTGGTAAAGTCAATAGCGACGGCCACCATCTTGCAATGATATTTTCTATACTTCCAACATGGCTGTCAAATTGCAGAGATGCAGTGTGGCAACCATATTATAAGTACAAAAAATAATGTCCAGCTATCTTGGAATATTATTTCTCTTAGTTTCCACATTATTTCCTATAATTCTAAAATGGTCATCAAACTGTGAATGGCAACATGGAAGCCATCACAAAAATACAGAAGATAGTGTTCCAAGATGGATCAACTTTATTTTCTATACTTCCAAAATACCTGCCATGCGGCACCTAAAAAAATACCATTCCAAGATGGCCAGTGTCCGCTATTGGTTTTGCTACTGCCGGTGTAATTTTACAAGCATTTGGCAAGGTAACTAATGCAGATCGAGACCAACTGGCTTTATCAATGCTTGTTTTCTTTGAGTCCTAGTGTTTTTGGTCCAGCATCTATATTTGGAATCGCAACATTACAAGTATTAGATTGATTAAGCTACTCAGGTCTCTGACACAGGACAACATGAGTCTATGCACCAACTAAAATGTGCAGTGCAAAAAAAAAAATAGCAGCCTAAAGTGAAAGCGGCACTTACCCGCTTTATTTTAAATAACTTGCTCAGCTCTTTCGAATGTCTTGCAGAAGCCCTTAATCTGGATGTGTGCTGCGGCTCCATGTACTGTGCTAGTAACTGTGGAGAGTCGTTTAATATCAGAGCAGAGAAGGTCAGCCAAGGACCCAAGATTGAGAAAAGAATAGTAATAATCCGACATGGCACAAGGAAAGAAAGCGAGCTTGTAGTCACTTGCCTTCAACTGTACACTATGGCAATCAGAGTCTATCGACAACCCAGAGCACAAAATCACCAGCGAATACCTGCCGCACATTAATTAAGGCAAACTTGCATAGGAATGCGAAGCTGCAACTAAGGGGGAGGAAGAAGTGTGCATTCTTTACATTTTTTCGTTTGTGCAGGAGGATGGTAACAAGGCTCCTTTTTATAAGCTCTGTAGGGGCGTTTATGAAAGTCTTTCTCTACACGCTCTCCGCGCAGACTACGTCAAGACACACACATACACCGGGGAAAAAAATCAAGTGTGAAGTTAATGTTCTTATGTATTACTTTTTCCCAAGCTCAAAAAAAAACAAGCGCGCACGCCTCGCGCAAGCGGGGGGCGGAGTGCAGCAGTACTGGGCTAACAAGTGGGAGGGGTGGGGGGAGTGCGAGAGAACACACAGCGATTCCCTTGCGGGAGCGAGCAAACATATGTTGCCAAAGCTCGCTCCCGCAAGGGAATCGCCAAACGTGCACGCATTGCCATTGAAAGCAATGCGTGCACGTTTTTGGCTGAAAAGCCGAAGCGATTTCTATAGGTCTTTTTCCTATGCAGCGCATGCGCGCTGCGTAGGCGAGACCTAAAAACAGAAGTGTAGGAACCAATGGGTTGAAAATCAAGCTCAAAAAGCAAATCTCTCCACAACTTCATGGCCTGAGATGTTTTGAATGAAAAATCGCCTTGATCAACCAATTATCCAGCTATGGGTTAATAAATATGCCCTTTTTGCAGAGGTATACTGGAACTACTGACAAACCTTTGAAAAAGGTATGGGTGCTTACCTCAAACCTAAACGAAGTACATTTTATCGATAGTGTTTCTTACAATTTTGAACCGTAGGAAAAACCTGTGATTTGCATGTGGGAATATGAAAATAATGCATTCTGAAAATCCCGATGGCACATCAAATCATCCTGTTGAAGAAGGAAAATTTGATAAAGAGCAAGCATTCTGAATCATTTGTGTGTGTTTTGTTCAAGAAATCTAATGGGACAAGAAATAAAGAGTAGACTCCTTTGTTTTGCTGATGTTTTGGAATAGGCTGAAGCATACCTTTTTCTAGTAGTGTTACGGGTTCCTGAACCGGCTGGTCCAACATTGCAAGATCGGATCCCCAATGTGGGACTGGGGAAGAGTTGGAGCTGGGAAAACCTGATTTTGTGTCCATTAGCCACAATATTTAGCACCCACTTCATTCATATCCTGCCATGCAGAGATATTTGGAAATATTACCACCCACTGAGGTGACTGTGGTAGCAGGATGGAGTTATTACTTAGTTGAGGCATTCCCTGCTGCAAAGGAAGGCTGTTGTCTACCACCTCTTCTTTAAGAAGGCTCGTTTCTGAAAGGGCTGATACTGCTGTTTTGCTCCATCAGTTGTCTTTTCCAGAAAGGAATGTTTGAATACTTACCCTTGCTGAAAGGTCTAAAATGAATGAAAAGGAACTCCATTGTCTCACCTAGGCCAATAGATTTTAACATTTCAGTCAGATTTCATCTTTTCAATCTCCTTGTCAGCCTGATAACCAAAAAGAGATAACCAACTTAATGGCATCTCCAATATTTTCTGCTGAGACTGAAGGGTCAATGACATCAGCCTAACCCATGAAGAGTCAGAGAATCTGTGACAAATGTCCATAGTATCCCCTCTTCAACAAATTCCATAAAATACGGTTTTTTCCTTGGGAGGTACTTTATGAATTGGGTCAGGATCCAAAAGAGAACAAACAGAACTGTACATAACTGGTCAACAGAGCTAGCTGTTTTTTAGTTTCAGCTTGAGTCTAGAAAATCTTTTTCCCAAGACCATACGACAATCAGATTTCTCCAAAATTAACCTCAAAATCAAGGAAAAGCGATCTGCATTATGCCTTAAATTAGCTCTTTACACTCTTGCTGAGCACAGCTGGAGGCACATATGGAAATCTGAAACCAAATCCAAAATTTTAACCATCATTGCACAAGCAAATATTGTCTGATACACGTTTCAGTGCCCCCGACAAACTCTTCAAACTAGGTTTGATAGACTCAGACAAATGTTGGAACTGCTCAGAAGAATCTAGGGATCTCGAACACATGTTTTTCACCTGTAAACTATTATTTTTTCTGGGAAGGTAACAACAAGACAGTCAATGACATCTTCCAATGTACTATTAACTTAAACCCGGTTTTCATTGCCCTAGGCCCCTGGATAAACACTTCTCCTTTGCCACTTAAAACAAAGTTCTTATTGCTTGACATACTACTCACCCTCTGTGCCAAAACAATACTCTAACTGAAAAGACTACAATTCCATATCTCATCACACTTGTTGGGCATGGGTACATTTCCTCAGAAGCTCCGACATGCTTAACAAGGCCGTGAATCATTACCTCTAGACATTTATGGTCAGCCATTAATTCCCATTTACAGAAATGAAAACCTTCTTGATCCCCAATCATGGGGCACATATTCAATTACACAACCCTGGTCTCCCACCCAACAATATAGGACTCCGCCTTACTTCAGGGTTTCACTTCTCTTACACCCTAGTACCATGGATTAGCCAGGTTCCCCTCCCTCCTCTTCATCCTGCTTTTCCCACCTCCACTCACAGCAGCGCTCATACCCACACCGAGAAGCTTGCTGAGGCAAATCGCTTTCACATCATGTTCTTTTATGACAAAAGTACAACCCAATTGTGATGTTTGATAGTTTGTATTATTCTATGCTTCTTAAACAACATGATGTATAAATCACCAAAAGTGTATTTGCTCATGCTGTACTTTATTACTGTACTTTAATAATAATCTTCCATAAAAATGTTTGAAAAAGAAATAAAATTGTCCCAACTCCACTAAACAACTTCTTTGAAAACGGGTTTGTGAAGGTTTCTATCATAGAGTCCATAAACCAATCAAGCAAACTGGTGGCTTTGTATGGTCTCATGGAGAACTTCTACTTTTGAATATCTTCCCTGCTATGAGAGTACATGAAAGTAACAAGGTCGCCAAAAGGTGATATTCTTGATTGCACTGATTCAGGAGAGGCCAATGAAACGTTTAACACGATGAACAGGATCACATACCAGAGCCTTTACATCTTGGCTCTCATGAAGTCTGCAAGTAGAAACATGCTCCAACTCTTGATGTTCAGCCAGATATCTTATGCCCTGTTGAGGCAACACAACTGGCCTTAGGGAATCTCTCCAAGGTTGAGAAGGCTGTTAACTTCCAAGGCAAACACCTCACTGGCAGAGGATAAGAATTAGGTCTATCCTCCGTAGTTACTTCAATTATCACATCTGCAGTATCCAGCACTCTTCCAAGACTTTGATAGGACACCCCGTTCTTGCTCGAGAGACAAGACAATCATCCCCATATCAAACCACTTGTGCCCTTAAGATATGACGGAGTACCACTGACAAGCAGCTGCCCTACTGAAGTGGTAAAAGCAGCCTCCTGTGAAGAGATGGTGGACTCTCCCTCCCAAAGCAGAAATGATACAGCTAGCGATGCTGTGATCACAATTTTCTCCTCTAACTCGGAGACGTAACTCTTTGTAGTTCCTCAGCCTCCTATATGGCAACTTTGGACAAATCCTTAATAGAGTCAGGAAGAAAAGACAGACATTCTTCCTCCCCAATCTGGGCCAGCATAGTGGTCAGAAACCATAGGCGTGAAATAACTCTTGAAAAACAGAAAAAGCACAACAACAAAAACTTAGACAGTGTAATGGTCTAATTACAATTATGTAATTTAGCAAAAACTGAAAAAACAAGTTGCTTACCTGTACACTGTGGTTCTCCAGTATTGATATCTTTCATATATTCACATGCTTGAATCTTCCCCGTCGTCATGGTGGGAGTCTCACGTAATCAGTATTAGAAGAAAAAATGACTGTAAACCCCATGTAAAGGGGACTCAATTTTGTTACCTATCGTCCTCTTTATAAGGTCCAATTGACAGCCAATGAGACGCCAGCCCTTGGGACCACAATCCCCTGCAGAGACACCCAACCTCAGATTTCCAGCACAAGTGTAGATTGAGCTTCCCATCATGCGGTTAGAGTGGTTTGCCTTAAAACGGGGAGGTGGGCGGGCCGCATGTGAATCTATGAAAGATATCAATACTGGAGAACCACAGTGTACAGGTAAGTAACTTGTTTTTTCTCCAGCATTGAATCAGAATAGCAAGCAGTACACAATTTCTATAATAGGCGTTTTAAGGGCAGAACCTCTTTTACCCCTAGGAACCCATGGAAAACCATATATCTGCTTCTAGTGGAATACCGAGACCGCTATTTGTCTATCTTGAAAGTCAGAACATCAAAGATTAAATATATATGAATACATAACAATATACACATGGGATAAAAACATATATTCGTGTATATAACTCTATACAATTCTGATAAAAAAATACCTTAGTGAAATAGTCGACGGAGCACAGCCTGTCCCACCGCCGAATCTCCTTTCCATGCAGTATCCAAACAGTAGTGTCTTGTAAAGGTGTGGACATTCGACCATGTCGCAGCTCTACATATGTCCGGGAGCGACACTCCCGCGAACAGCGCAGTAAAAGTAGTCACCTTCCTTGTCGAATGGGCGGACACCTTTGAAGTCAGAGGTCTTTCTGCCTTCTCGTGACAAAAAGCAATTGTTGAAGAAATCCATCTGGATATACTGTTTCTAGATAAAGCGTACCCCTTCCTGGGAGGAGCAAAAGCAATGAATAACTGATTTGACTTTCGGAATGTCTTTGTTCTATCAATGTAAAATTTTAAGCAACGTCTGACATCTAGCGTGTGAAGAGATCTTTCCGCTAGAGACGATGGCTCCTGAAAGTATGTAGGTAGAACAATCGGTTCACTGAGATGGAATGAAGTTGGGACCTTTGGGATGAACGTTGGATTTGTTCTCAATATCACCTTATCCCTCTTAAATTGCATAAAGGGTTCAGAAATTGAAAAAGCTTGTATTTCGCTTATTCTTCTGGCCGATGTTAGGGCTAGCAATAGTGCCGTTTTCCAGGACACAAACTTTGTCAGCCTTATGGATAGGCTCGAAAGGAGCTTTCATCAGTTGTGACAGGACCGTGTTGAGTTGCCAGGAAATCGCTGGACGTTTTAATGGAGGAAACACTCTAAAGAGTCCTTTCATTACTCTGGCAGACCAAAGAGAAACCTTTCCGGGTATTCTACGGTATCTCGAAATTGCAGCTAGATGCACTTTAATAGATGAGTGAGCTAATCCTGTTCTGGCTAGATGTAGTAAATATGGTAGTTTTTGCTCGGGTGTTGACTGTAGAGGGTGTAACGAGTGATCTAAACACCATTGGCAGAACCTTTTCCATTTAGCCGCATATGTTTTATTGGTGGTAATTGCCCTTGAGTGACTGAGAATATCTCGGCAATCTTGAGGAATGTTCATGGACTGAAATTCTTGGTCATGAGGTTCCAGGCCGACAAATTCAGAGAGCCTATCTGTGGATGCACCACTTGTCCTTTGTTCATGGATATTAGATTGTGTACAGGCGGGAATCGAATATGCGGGGCTATTGACATCCTGATGAGTTCTGTGAACCAGAACTGTCTCGGCCATGCCGGTGCTATAAGGATCAGATGACACGGTTCTGATTTAATTTTGCATATTACTTTCGGAATTAAGGGAAACGGTGGGAATGCGTATGCGAACATTCCCGTCCATCGAAGTTGAAGAGCATTCCCCCATGGAACCCTTCTGAGGGAATCTGCTCGCAAACCTTTGGCATTTCTTGTTTTCTCTTGTTGCAAAAAGGTCTAGACCTGGTGTTCCCCATTGATCGAATATTTGACGGATTCGATGTTGATCCAACTCCCATTCGTGGCAGAGGTTTGAGGATCTGCTTAGGGAGTCTGCCCATGTGTTGTGGATTCCAGGAACATGCTGGATCTGTAGTGAGATATTGTGTTTCAGAAGCCACTGCCAAATTTCTTAAGCCTGAGCGGATAATGTTTGAGACTTTGTTCCTCCCTGCTTGAGCAGGTAAAACATAGCGGTCGTATTGTCTGTTCTCACCAGAACTGGAGAATTTTGGATTCTGGGGAGAAATACTTGCAGGCCTAAAAACACAGCTTTTAGTTTCAGCAGGTTGATGTGCATTAGCGCTTCTTGAGAGTTCCAGTGACCTTGAATTTCCAGTTCCTGTGAGTGCGCTCCCCATCCCTGCAGAGATGCGTCCGTTGTCATTATGAAACTGGGAGATTGAGGCTCGAAAAGTAGTCCTGTCAAAAGGTTCGTTCTTACCCCCCACCATGACAGGGCTTCTCTTATTTGTGGAGTGATAAGAACGAGATCCTCGAAAGATCCTGGAGTCTGTATCCATTGCAGATCGATTTGCTCTTGAAGTGGTCGCATGTGCAGGCGACAATTTGTAATTAGAGGAATGCAAGATGAAAGCATCCCCATGAAAGACTTGTACACTCTTTTCTTTTGATCCGAGATGCAAACTTCAGGATTTTTTGGATGCGTTCCTCTGATGGGTATGCTTTTGCCTCTGTGTTTAGCACTGCTCCCAGAAACTGCAGAGTTTGAGATGGTACCAGTGAGGATTTTTCCACATTGACCCTTAGACCTAGGGTTTGAATAGCCGACGACAAGCCGTTAATGAGCTTTGCGCTGAGTGATAAGTAGGACCTTTTACTAGCCAGTCATCTAGATACGGATAGACCTGGTGTCCCTGTTGTCTCAGAAACGCTGCCACTGGCGCCATACATCTTGTGAACACCCTCGGCGCTGACCGGAGACCAAAGTCGGATAGTGCCACCTCGAACCTTAGGTACCTTCGATGTTTGATGTGAATAGGGACGTGAAGGTATGCATCTAAGAGATCTAATGTCAAAGTCTTCCCTGTTTAACATTAGGAGAATTTCTTGTAGCAATAGCATTCTGAAGAGCTGTTTCTTTATATATTTATTCCAACCCCTTAAATTCATTACCTGCCTCCATTTGGTACTTTGCTTTTTCTTTATTAAGAACAAATAGGAGTAGAAACCTTGTCCTCGAGGTTGATGAGGTACCTCCTCTATTGCTCCCTTCAAAAGAAGATCTGTAATCTCCTTTTTAGCAATGTTAGATGCTGATGTTTCTTGGGGATGGGAGGCCGACTCGGGGGTTTTTGAATGAACTCTAGGGTGTGTCCCTGATGAATGATGTCTAGCACCCATTTGTCCAATGTTATTGCTAACCATTGTTGGTAGTATAGAGAGAGGTAGTGGGTTTGATGAGGTTTGCGTCGTAGCGAGGTGCTCTGAAAGTGTCACTGTCGTCTACCATTGTCCTGTGACTTTCCTCGTGCTGGAGGTCTTCTTCTGGCCGACTGTTGATATGGTACATTATGTGATCGGTATTGCTGCCGATTTGCATATTGGCGATACCCTTGCTGCTGGTAGGGTTGATATTGATTGGTTTGAAAGGACTGCCTTTGCTGGTATTGGCCTCTTCCACCTCTGCCTCGAAAGGATTGATATCGCTGCTGTTGCAGTGTTCCCAGAGAACGTGCTGTGTCCGTGTCAGCTTTAATCCCTTGAAGCGCATCATCTATGTGCTTCCCAAAAAGATTCTCGCCATCAAAGGGCATATCAACAATCTTGGCATGCATTTCCGGGCGGAAGGATGTAGCTTTAAGCCAGCCTGGTCTGCAAAGAGCGATTGCCCCTGCCATCTGCCTGAAAGATAGGCCTGGGCGGTAAATTCCATTCCGCTCGCGGAATTTGGGTAGTTTCACGTTCCGCGGAGAACGCGGAATTGCCAAAAATTCCACTATCTATGGCTTCACGGAATTTTTTGCTTGTTCGCGCTTTCAAAATGCGTGTTCGCAAGATATTTCCCCCCCTCCCCCCGAGCACGCAAACAGCGTTTGCGAACAGAAAAAAAAAGCATCACAAACGGGCGGAACAAGCAATTCCGCTTGTTCGCAGAACTCTGCCTGCTCACAGAGATTTTTTACCGTTTCGCGGAGCTTTACGGAGCGAGACTATGCAAATTCCACCCACCCCTACTGAAAGCCACCGAAGATATGTCCATGGCTATATCTATGATCTCCGAGGCTGTCCTAGCTCCTTCTCGTAAGATTTGCAGTGCCTCTTCCTTTTTATCGACTGGAAGATGGTCTAAAAAGGGTGCTAAATCTGACCACATTTGTCGGTCGTAACGACCTAATATGGCTAGGGTGTTTGAAGCTTTGATGGACGTGGCCGCCATTACAGCGAAGCGTTTCCCTGTACTATCCAGTCTTCTACCCTCCTTATTAGGAGGAACGAGCATGTAGCCGATGGATTTCTTGAGCGTCTTTGGGCTGCTTGCATGACCACCTATTCTGGTCTCGGGTGGCCAATTAAACATGCTGGAGATGATTCCGGAGCCTTATATTTTTTTCTCCATTCTCGGTACTGCTGCTGGTACTGAAGCAGGGCTCTTCATAATCTTTATACCTCCCTCCCATATGTGATCCACTACAGGGATGGCTCGGATTGATTTTCTAGCGGATCCTTAAAATCATAACGGAAACAGTCTGCCTGTTTCACAGGAAGAGGTAAGTCAAACCTCTTAGATGCTCGCTCCAGTAGTTCGTGAAACCCCCAATGTCTTCCAGCGGTGAGTTCGCTGGGGAAGGTAAGGGAGAAGGCGCAATGTAGTCCCATTCATCGCCCACAGGTGCCTCGTCTTGAGTCAGCTCTCCGTCTTCCAGCTGATCCTCCACATCACTTTCTATATAGTCATCCCTGATGGTTATCACTGTTGGAGGTAGTGTCTTCTGCGTAACCTGTGGTGGTTGTGAGACTTCAGAAGGTGCCACCTGCTGCTTATTCGGAGTGGTAGGTGCTGGAGCATTAGCTTCTGGGAATCGTTTGTAATAGTAACCTATCATGCATCTTAGGTCCGAAATCAATGAAATTGGTACTTAAATGGTATCTTCCCGTTGCAGTGAAATATCCTCTTCCTCCTCAAAATCATAGCTCTCCTGAAAGGATTCATATCTGATTTTGGAGGTGGGCGATCCTCAAAAGAGAAATCAGTCTCAAAATACTCAGATTTTTCTTGTTCATTATCTGTATCTTGGCATTTTACGTTGAGATGGACTATAAGCAGGCCCATACTGGCCTTCCTCTTCAGATTCCTGCAATTCTATTAAATGAGAGGGTGGAAGTGGTGAAATTATACTCCAAGTTGCCAACTCAGATGGCCTCCTTCCTGATTCCAGCGTCATGGGAAACTTTTTTTGCCTCCATCGATGAGATCAACTGCGTTTTCCTTTTTATCGTTAGTCGTCGAGTGTTTCGTCGTTGGCGATTTGAAAACCGTCGTCGACGTAGCCGTCGCCAAAGTTAGTTTCGTCAACGACAGTGTCTTCGTCGTTGAAAACGTTGTCGAAGTGGCCGTCGACTTGGTGAGCGTTGAAATCCCCAGCCGTCGACGATGCAGTTGTCACCGTCGTAAGCAATTTTTTTTTTTTAAACAAACTTTATTCATTTTCTCCAGTTTCAGTACAGGTGGAAAAAATGTTATGTTCACCATAACATAACCATACACATATGCAGTATAACAGCGCTCGAAAAAAGACATAACACTTGTATTACGAACCTGGTCCCATCCACACAGGTATCCAGTTGAGCAGTTTTCTCCAACAGATCATTTCTTCACGTCGTGTAGTGTAGCAATTGCCTTGTTACCTGAGTAAATACCTAGACAGTAATATACGTTTTATTGACTCTCCGCCCCCCTCCCCCCATCCCTGCTGACAAGCCACCACTTCCTCACATAGTTTCCTATTCAGTTAAAAGTGGCCTAGGGCCCGGAGTAAGCACACTGATCGAGTGCAAATCAAGTCTAGATAACAGAAGTCCACATATACATAAATTAACTAGCAAAAATGGAATCCCTGAACTTAACATCTATAACTACAGGATATCGAATGCTTTTAAAGTTTCCAACAGTTGATGCCAGGTCATAGCGATTGGTTCCTTCCTTAGGCCTCTTTTCTCCTCCCTACGGATCACCACTCTCTGCCAATCCCCACCTCTCTACTTCATCTTTCCAACTGAGTATTGTGGGGGACCTTGGGGATTTCCACCTCCTAGGGATACCTCATTTGGCAAGGAGTAAAGTTCAGTCCGCAAACCTGGTTTGTACTTTAAGTCTTTTGTATAGACCTAGTATACTTGCTTCCACTTTGTGCCATCCCATGTTCCTCACCACCTCCTGTAAAATAGTCATTTCCCCCAATATGGTTTCAAAGTAGGACAATCCCATAGCATATGTAATAAATTTGCATCTTGCTCAGGGGATCTAGGACAGTGTGGTAGGATAGCAGGGAAAATGGCATGCAGTCTAGGGGGGGTCAAGCACGCTCATGTGATCATATATTGAATGAACTTAAAACTGGCATTACGGGAGGTTCGTTTTGGGTATTCTAATATTGTTGCCCATTCGTCAGACAATGGCCTATCAATATGTTCCCATTTGGTACGTGTTGCGGAGAGTGGGGGTAGGACTGTGAGCACGTATGCCCCGGTAGAACCATCTCGTTAAGTGGCTACCAGTCCCCATAAGGTACATTAGATGGACCAGCTCATGGGTGTCAGGTTCTGCACCATGAGGTGCCCAATATATTTGGGCGTACCGTGTCAGGCTCGCATAAGTCAAACAGTGAGTGTGACGCCCCTCTCGTTTATAAAATCAGTGTGTAAGCAGCATTTTATACCGTCGTCAGTGATATTACTATCAGTGAGGGACTGACTGTCGACGATCTTGCTGTTTTCGTAGACATTGTAGGCGTCGACGGGGTCTTTTTTTCCACAGATGTTTTTTGTGGAGTATGAGGCACTGAGGAAGATTAAGCAGACTTCCTATTAGATGTGCTGACAGAGGGCAAAGAGGCTGGTAAAATGTCCTTAGTCTTAGAGACTTTAGGCATCTTGGTCTCAGATTTAGTGGAAGCAGACTCCAGCTTTCATTTGCGTTCAGTAGAATGAACCTCCTCAATATCCGACCCAGACTGATCTGGATTTTTTCTTCTGTAGCCAGACGTAAACATGCCTCTGTCGTTTAAAGTTTTCACAGAGAAAGTCCTGCAGTGCTTACAATTTTTGGAACATGCTTAGGATGTAAGTAGTAGAGACATTCCTTGTGGGGGTCTTCAGAAAACCACCTCAGCGCCTTGAGACCCTCACTCAGCGCCTTGAGACCCTCACAGGTGAGTAGCGTGCTTACAATTCCCTGATTGATCGATCTAGCCTTCCCTCGAGGTGGAGAGCCTCTGCTCCCCTACGCAACACCACTGAATAAGTACCACCCTCCTCCGTAGCCACGGTAGAAGGAGACAGTGCGCCAGATTCTGGCGAGAAATCCAGGTCACCTGCGTCCTCCAAATCTTCTGCCCAGTGCGGGTCTAACTCGCATTGGGCTGCGAGAGGGTCTTCAGACCCCTCCCAGTCCTCCCCATCCTCCGTAACCTGCTGGGCAGGTGGAAAAGGAGGAGGATGGAGAAAGGGATAAAATGTCCCCATCCGCATCGATCGACACCGGTCCGGCACCATCTCCATGTCGGGGTGGAAGCTGGAGACGACATCGGCCGGGGAGCCAGCCGGTGCCGTAGAGGTCGATGGAGGTCGTATGAGGTCAACCGACATCGGCTGGGATCCATGCATGGATCCTTGGGGGTCTCGCGGCGCGAAGCCGGAGTCGTCGACTAAGTCAGGGCCGGAACCATTGACGAAGAAGGGCGAGGACCCCCAGTCGGACCCGTGAGACCCAACGGGCCAAAGAGGCGGGCCATGGCTGACAAATTTCTGCAGCTGGGCCGGAGTCACCGACAGACCCGGGAAAGGCAGGTAGGCCGTCGGCAACTGCATAGGCTCCGCCGGAGCCGCGGGTGTGGCACCGCCCTCAGCCGTGTTGCTGACAGGCTAGGCGAAGAGCGACGTCGCTTCTTCGACTTCTTGTGCTTAGTCTTACCTGACCCAGAGTGCGAAGACTTCGTCGAACGATGGTGGTGGTGGCTCCGCCACCGGTCCCTCGTCCTCCCACAGGACCGGGACCTTGAACGGCGCAGAGCAGACTCCTGGGCCTCAAGCAACCTTCGGGACCGCTCCCGCAAAGTTTTCAGAGCCATGGACCGGCAGTCAGGGCACGACGTGGGGTCATGGTCGTGCCCCAGACAGTAGAGACACTCACGATGCGGGTCCGTCACAGACATCATGCGGGGACAAACCTCGCAAGACTTGAAACCAGGCATCCCTATAACACCAGGAGTCAAAGACTCAAAAAAAGACAGACAAAAGTCCCCAAAACTCAGTAAAAAATTAACTGGGGTACCGCTCTCCGGATCTGCGCTTGCTGGCGCGGAAAAAGAACTGACGTCAGCACGCGAGGCGGCATCTAAGTAGCTGCTGCGATGTCATCCCAGCGATCACGACGCCTACGACTGACGTGGAGCCGCACGACGCCACCTTCCGACGCACAGGGGTACTGCTGACTAAAGCTTTCCGGATCCAGTCTGACGCCTGGGGTAATTCTAAGGTAAGGAATCTATCACCAACGTGTCTTTCAGATTAATCTCTTTTTAGATCCCTCAGACATTTTTCCCCAATCTGAAGAAAAGACAATACCTTTTCCTGAAGAGAATTCTGAAGTGGAAACAAGCCGGGTCAAAAGTTCACCTGAGAGAAAACTGAGCAGAGCTCAGGGAGACTCCTCACATGACTAGCGGTAGAAATCTGCAGTTGGGTGGCTCTGCAGGGGATTGTGGTCCCAAGGGCTGGCGTCTCATTGGCTGTCAATTGGACCTTATAAAGAGGACGATAGGTAACAAAATTGAGCCCTTTACATGGGGTTTACAGTAATTCTTTCTTCTAATACTGCTATATTACTGATTACCGCGAGATTCCCACCATGACGACGTGGAAGATTCAAGCATGTGAATCTATGAAAGATTCAATGCTGGAGAAGGTTTATATCCAAAAATAAACTTCAAGCAGGACTGTTCAGGAACTTCTGGGCAGAAGGAGAAAATTGCTTAACTAAAGCCATGATGGAATGGTGCAGCCTTCCAAGTTGAATTTCACTTCATGCATCGTACCATTGGGGCAATATTTCTTGTATATTTAATGTAGGAAATTAGTAGTTTTCTGGCTAATCTAAATATAGCCTTTTATTGGGCAGGTTCTTATTTTAGTGAGGAGAAACCGGGCGTATCTAAAAATTGTTAAAAACGTCAGACATTTGACCTTATATGAATTCTTAGATTATGGCATTGTGAACTGTGCAGTTACAGTTGATGCACAGGCAGAACCAGCAAAAAGGTGACACTAGCACTGCAAGAGAAGCAAAAATAAAACCCCAAAAACTATGACGATACAGCCAACTTTGAAAAATCTTAGTTCTGCAAAAGAGGAGCATTCCCAGTTAAGAGCGAGGATCTCCCAAGTAATTGATTCCTGAAGAGATGTTTCCATAATTTGAGGGATTCTTTTCGGAAATCTGCTGCAATGCAAGTTGTAAAGTGGCTGAGAAAAAAAAATTACAGTAAATGCTTCCTACATTAGTCCTTGGCAGAATTCATTATACCAGAATAATTTTGCATTAGCGTTTGACACAATTACCAAAAATTATGCAATTACATCTGTTCCCATAATTAGGAGTAACTTGGCACAAAATAGCAAGTTACTTTCTGTACCACTCTTTCTGGTAGAAACTAACCTCAGATACTTTACCTTTTGAGCATTCCCCAGGGATACAACTGGATCCGGAAACAGTTTGAGAAGTACCTCTGCACACTAGGTGGTGCTAAGTGCTTCACACGAAGGCCATTCCGCTCCATAAATGACATGCAGAGCCCATACAGGCGCCACTCAGATGCTGACATCAGTTGCTTTGGAGGCTGTCTATGCCCCCTGGCATATGTCCAGGAAAGAAACTCTGGTTGCCAACGCAGTAGTAGCAGCTTTGGCCCAAAGTCCTTCTGGAAGCTGCTTTTTGGTAAATGCATAGCAGATCTTGATGAAAAGCACAAACCAGCAGGAGACAGTCTGCTTCTGCATGGCTTTGCCTTTTTATGCTAGAGTGAACCCACATAAAGCTGACAAATAACTCAGTGCTCTTTTAGGGTACAAGCAATGGGAGTCTAAGTAGTGAGGTGGAGCACAGAACACTGCCAGGGTGATGGTTTTACCAACGTGGAACAGCGTCCCGAGTTTTGGCAAGAAGGATGCTTTTGTCTACAGAACCAGTTTGTCTGGGAAGAAGGTGGTGTATAGTGGATTAATCCGGAGTCTGAAATTCACAGCGCCAATGAGATTGCAGCAAGGAACACCGCCTTGAGAGCAAAAAGCCACAAATGACAGCTGCAAAGCAGCTGAAAGGAAGTGCAAATCAAGTATGTGCAGGCCAAGTTAAGGTCCCAATGCGGCATTACAAAAGGAGAGGAAGGAAACAAATGTTGCAGGCCTTTCAAAAATGCATCAGGATTTAAATAACGAAGGCTGGCCCAGCAGCCGTAAAAAAGCCAAAAGAGCTGAAAGGTACCCTTTATTTGTGCCCAGAGCCAAGCCTTGCTGAGCAAGGGACAAATCAAACACCAAAACGTGAGATAACTTAACCTGGAAAGGTGGGGGCGCAATCTGGCATGTACCGCACCAATCCACAACCACCTCCAGAGAAAAGCCAAAGGTTTTCAGCCTTCGACACTCAATGTCCAAGCATGAAGGTAGATATTGCGGAGGCCCCTTTGCTTTGACAGCAGGTCCTCCAGGAGGGGCACCCTGATTGGAGTACAGATGCTCAAGACCAGGAACCCTGGATACCCTGTCAGTCCAGATTGTCAGAACTCGGTGCAGAAGACACAAGAGTCCCAAGTACCACCCTATGCGGAACGAGTCCCTGAGCAAGAGATGCCTTGGAAACTCCAACACGCAGAACTGCTGACATTGCACACTCCGCTGTGGCAAATAAATCAAGCCAAGGTTCTCCCCATGTCCAGAAAAGACCATGCATCAGTTCTGGGTGCAACAGCCACTAGTGATCTGCTAGGTAGCCACAGCTGGATTCATCTGCCCTGGCATTTAAAGATCCTACAAGGTGGTTCACAACCAGGAAAACCCTTTATGGTCTAACCATTTCCAGAGATGTGGTGCCTCCTAGCACTGGGCCCAGGACTCCATGCCGCCCTGTTTATTGCAATAATGCATCGCGAGTAGACTGCACTGAAATCCAGAACAGAGGCGGAAAGATCAGGATCATAGCCAGAGTGTCCTGGATTCTCCTTTGCGGGGAGACGGCATGAAACTGAACTGTGTCCAGAATGGTTCTGATTGAGTGTTTGAAAAGTCAGGTACGACTTCAACACATGGATAGCCAACTCTAAAGAGGAAAGGAGGTACACTGTAGTCTGGTTAGTTGACTGCCTGGGTAAGCTCACCTTCAACAGCCAGTCGGGGAAGACTGGGGTTCCTGACCTCTGAGGATGTGCGGCTACCACTGCCACTTTTGTGAACACCCAAGGGGCACTGGTGAGACCAAAGGGGGAACACAGCAAACTGAAAATGTTCCTGTCCCACCACAGACTGCTTGTGGAAAGGGCATATGGAAATAAGAGTCCTATAGAACAAACACCAAGCAGTCCCCAGGGTTGAGGGCAAGAGGTGAGCCAGGGTTGGCATCTTAGTCATTTCATTGGACGGTGTTCAAAGAGCAGAGGTTTATAATAAGACTAAGGCCTCCAAACTTCTTTGGTATGAGGAAGTAGTTGGAGTAACAACCACTTTGTTGCCAGTACCCTCTCAATAGCCCCTTTGGCTATAAGGGCTTGCACTTCCTGCCGAAAAATGACAGATGGTCCTCAGCCAATCGTTGAGGGTGGAAGTTGTGGCAGATCAATCAGGAAAGGGTAGGCATATACTTCTGTACAATGTTAGTCTGCCAAGTGGGGCTGCAGGTGGTGCAACAGTGGGATGATTGGCATGGTGACCACAGGGCCAGTGGGTTCCATGGCCTCAGTTGTGAAATCTGGGTACCTTCCAGGGTAGGAAGAAATTGTCTGTACAGGTATCCCTGCTAAAGCCAATAAAGAAACAAAAAGATTGATGCGGTTGGTGTGGCAGAGCAGACTGACCCAAGGAGCATGCTTTATTTCTGCTTTCTATGAAGTGCTCAAGAGCAGAGTATGCTGGCTCCCCAGAAGATGTGTTCAGTCAAAAGACTGGTCCATAAGGGACGATAAGACATTACTCTAAAACCCTGACAATCACAGCCAGGCATAGCGATGAATAGCATGGCTAGTGCGAATTGTTTTAGCCACTTGATAGAGTTGGTGGAGTCCAGACCACAGTGGATCGAAAATCTTGAACTGCCTGGGTCAATGTAGGCCAAAGGTCTTCCAGTATACCTGGAAGGACTTGAGGAACCAAATCTCAGCTGGAATAGGAATATCAACCCAGCAGGCAACTAGCATTAACTGACCAAAGTGTCAAACCAGTAGAGAGAAAAAATACCCTTTTTGAAAGGTCTCCACTCTTTGACTCCCTATATGGGAAGTAGTAGGGCGTTGGGGCTCATCCAACCAGTGGAAGCTTGCAACACTAAGCTCTCCTGGTGCATGGGAGCTTTGTTAAATCTTCCAGGTTGTTTGGTGCCTGGGAATATTTTGAAGGGGGAAGGCATCGGAGGTCAAAAATTTCCATCAGAACTAGAGTAATTGGACAAAAGCTAACAGAGCCAATGCAGAAATTAGGGAAACTGACTAGACGCAAAGAAAATCAGAACAAAAAGCAGCAGGTCATGATCTACCCTGAAGAGTAGTAAAAAAGGAGCTGGCCTGGGTGAAGATCTACATGGTGAAATCGGGGGCCGTATTGCACTACCACTGTATTGGCCTAGTATGGTCTTTCAGTGGTGTCTAGTTGCAGTTGATCCATTCCCAGTAAACCTTAGATCCACAGACCAAGTCATAGTTATGCATGTGGCACAAAGCTACAGGAACAATTTGTGATCCTGCCCGTAGGAGGTCCAATACCCACAGGCTGAGAATGGAGAGCCCTAACAAAGGATTAGCTTTGTAGGCCAACATCTGAAATTCCTCCCCTGCGTATTGGATTCTAAAAATTAACAAAAAAGCATTCCAGACAAACGGATTTGCAAGTTGTGTTTGAAGAAATGTAATTAAAGAAATCAAGTCAAACTACTATATCAAAATAGCAGAAACAGTAATGACTGTCATGCAATTACATCAGGTCTCCTATGAAATTCAGGGATGCACACTTAAAACCATCTCAATTCTGGCTTAAGGTTTCTTCAACCAGTCAGACTGGAGCAAGCGCAAAGTAGAATGCTTCATTGCCTGGTAAGGCCAGTTCTGCCCTGCTACCTAAAACAAGCCACTGAAACTACTCAAAGTATTTGGGGCCAAAACTATGGCCATAAGCCCCCTCCCCAACAAAAAAAAAAGAGTAACCAGTGAAGGAAACCAGCTTTTATTCAGCCTAGTCACAAAAAAAAAATGCCAAAATGCAGTTTAAACATGATTCAAACACAAAAATGAACATTTGGGACAAACACCCAAGAGCAAATTATGTTGCATCAGGTCTGCAATGTAGACTCCGCTGGGCAGCAGGCACGAGGAATGGTCCCCCACAGGCACAACATGGGAAAACCCACAGTGACATTCTCTCTTCCTTCTGGATTCAAAATAGTCATATGCAAGTGAGAAAGCAGTTACAAACCAAATTCATTAAAAAAAATAGGCATGCACCTGCAATGAGCTGTACATAAATATATTAAGATTTGACAGTTAAATACATTGATACACATTTCACATAAACCTTTTAATGACTATTGAATAGACTATTCTCCATAAGTCGACGAATAGGTCTTAAGGATTTCCTCTTGCCCATTTATGAAACAAGCCACATCAAGACAGTTTGTAACAGTGAATTAACTTCAGCAAAGGTCCTCCAAGTCCAGGTCATCAAGTTACCCGGTACGTATTTCACATTTGTACCTTTGAGGCCAATACTAAAGAAACAATGGAGCTTGCAGCAATGGCAGCTTGATCTTATATTACTGTACACCAATAAAGCAACTTTTAAGAGAAAGCAGCGCCAAACAAACCATGATATTACAAATGGTTATTTACAGTGTAGTCAGTGAGAAGGATATAACAGTACAGAAGACCAAACTATTGGCAGTTCAAAGTTACATTTTCATCGAGTGTGAGTGGAAGGCACCTTGCAAGCTACAAGGAATGATAGGAAATTCAATCTGTAAAGATCACTTGCGATTTTCCAGATTTAGTTATAAGTAGACCAAGTGTCCCACACAACAGCCCACTGGTGAACTGGTACACAAAGTACAATATCAGTTAACACTGCTCTTTAAGATCTAGTCTATAAACACAGACAATGTTTCTAGTTGTGTCAGGTTCAAACAAATGTTTGAGTCCATGCCAGCAAAAATATTAAGTTGGTGCTGTGTAAGAAAAGAGGATTCCAATAAGACAATGATTTTTGACAGTCAGTTTTGATGGGCATGGGGACTGGTTGTAAAATATGGACTGACCAGCAATAAGGGCCAATTCCACAATTTACCCAGGTCGATTAAGCAAGCCAATCCCTTCTTATATTGTCCAGGGATTCTAAGAAGTTGAAGAAACCCAATGATTAAATCCCTCAACGTAACCACCAGTGCACACAGCTTTTGTAAAATCAAGCATGTGCATGAAATGTGTAATTCCTACTTTAAACAAAAAGCAAAAAACAGACCTTGAGGGAAGATCAGTAGGTTCCACAGTGTCTGAAAAAACTAATCTCCCTTTAGGCCAGACAAAACTAACTCCATTTGAAACTTACACATCTGGAAAACCCCCAAACTTTGGGTAGTTCAATATGTCAAGCAAATGGGAATTAAAGCATCAACTTAGTGCAACAAAAAAAAAAAAAGCTACCAAAACAAACACAAAAGGCACACCAACATTTGTTCAGCTACTTGCTTTGGTATGTCCAAATAGAGAATGTTACCAAAAGTAAATGGAGTGAAACATTTTATTTCTACCATTGAAAAGGCAATTGTTGAGCATTTACATTGTTTCCTAGTGCAATACAACCCAAAAAAGCAACAACCAAAGGAAAAGAAAACAAAGCTGCCTTCTTCTCAGGCAACATGACGGTCAGTTGACTTTACATACACATTAAATAGTTTACAGTCCATGCAGCTGCACAGCCATTTTACAGGGGTGTCTGGCTTCAGCCATCAGTGCATCTCAGTCCAGGTTTCACTCAGTCCTTGTTGCCTATCCAGACTTGAAGAGAAGAATTGCAACTTGACCCAAATAGAAGTAGATGAAGTGCTTGGTCTCGTGTGTTACGTAGCTCCCAAAATTTCTTCCAACTATGCAGTGCCAGGTCGGGTTGTATTTCTTGTCAAATTCCTAAGCGAGACAACAACAAATGTAGCATTAATCAAATGGTGCAAATAGGAACAGTCACTAAACTGTGCACATCATAGCAAGGCACATACCAACTACTTAAGGGAGTCATCGGTAAGTGCATTACTTACATTTAATGACAGACATGATGCAGAAAGTTGAAATAGAAGTATTTGGGTTATCTCCACTCTAAGAGCAAAGCATTAAGGCAAATTAGAAGGTTAAGAGCAGACTCCATTTATGTGATTCAAGGTAGATTGATCTCCTAAAACGCAATTACGTTTTGTTTGGAGTTTGGGCCAATGTTAAAGTAGTGTTATTCGATTGCCTTTGAGACTGAAAAATTGGCCATCCCCTTCAAAATTAGGGGGCGATGAATTATTGTTTGCAAACTGCAAAATACAAACCAGCAATTCGCTACATTTTACTATTTTTATCATGGGAGCTGCAAACAGGCCAATTACCTACAACATCATTAAACAATGCAATCTTCCATAAATGCCAGTATGGATCCCATAGCAGCTACTTTCCATTGTGTACTAGACTTAAGACTTATGTTTGCTGCAAGCAAAAACTGAAAGCCGAACCAGCACCAAATTTTTTGCTCTGCTTTCCGCTCATTAACTATGGTCTCGATGCCATTTCGTCATACACATACATCCTTTCAAACTAAACAAGAGCTGGAATAGACAGCTCATGAGATCATGGTCTTAATGTTAAAAAAAATCTTACGACTGTCGGTCGTGAACAGACCTTGTGCAGTCTGGTTTTGCCATATAGTCTAGGGTTAACCCTGTGCGCCCCTACCAAGTCTGTCTTTTAGTGCCAGCTCCTGATGAGCCTCGAACACTCAGTCTTTCACTACGAACTGCTGCACCGCCCAGTAGTACAACTTCAGATTGGGAGGACTATTCTCAGTAAACCTCTGTGCAATGTTAACAGTCTTGCTAGTGGTCCACAGTCTGGGTGATCTCAAACAGCACGTTTGCAGCATGCATAAATATTTTGGTAACGTTATTCTATAAAGGGCCACTCTATGGCTAATGGGTAGTCTACGCCAGTGACCCACACCTTGCCTATATTCTTTGAGGACCCTTCCTAGATTGTCTTTAGAACTCGGCCGGGTCTAGTGTCGCGCATATACCCAGGTATAGAAACCCCTCCTGCGTCCAGCATATGGAACACTCCCAGGCCATCGAGGCTCCACAGGGTTATCTGAAAAACTAGACTAATGTCAGTTAATGCGTATTCCAGAGATACTCCAGAGTTTGGTCAGAACTTCTAGAACTCTGGCAGTAGACTGCGCCGGTTTCATTAGGTATAACATCACCAGAGTACAGGGAGATCATGTCTTCCGCAATCAGGTGTCAACAGTATCCTATAATGGGTGTCAACTCACCCAATTAGCCAGCAGCTCCAGCGTGAATACAAATGGGAGGGAAAAAGGGGTTTGGAGGTCACCCCTGCCGTGTCCTTCTCATAAAAGGCATTTAACTCCACTTGAGTGACCAGAAATTCACGTGGCAGCAACCATGTGTGAGAATTAGCCTAGGGCATGGGGGCCCGTGAGGCCAAATCCACCACCCCCACCAGTCAGTAGGGCTTCAGGCTTGTTGTCTTTTGGAGGGTGCCTCCGATTCTCAGTGCTGTGATGTCCTCCAGAGCACATCCTCAGCAGGAAACCCCTGGCCCATGTCTTGGGAGTCCAAGCATCACTGCCGTCCAATCCATTCTCGGTCTCTCTTCCTGCACCAGTCATCTTGCTGTGCAGGAGGGTTGGAGGTGCCCGCCTGCCTCAACTCCAGGAGGACCTACCAACCCCAGCCCCGCTTCATTCACTGGGCTCAGTCTTCCATCCTAGGGTGCCTTGCGCTTGGTTTACTCAGCCAGCAGCCATCTTTGAATTCGGATGCAGTCCGTGTGAGTCCATTAATGTGGCCTCCCCACAGCAGATTGCCGGCCCAGGCAGTCAGTCTAGTGCGCTGTCCGGGGCTCTGCTCAGAGCCCATGGGTAACCTGGATGCATGAGGATGTAGATAGTCATTGGTGGGAGCTCACGCTCTGGGTTTCAGCCTGCTATGGTGTCCTAGTCATGCAGGAAGACTTACTAGATTACATATTAGACAGTCAATTAAACCCTTCTCATCCACCCCAGCCTATACCTAAGGAGACAAAGGTTGATCTCCCCGTTTGATACTTATTTAGGTATACCAGACATATATAAATTCTTCAAAAATGGTTAAGTCACATCCAAATTTCAATATACTGTACAGCTACGCAGCAGAATTACTAGTCCTGACCAGGCCTTTTTCCTGAGACAAAGGAATGCATTGTACTGACCCCACATGTCTGCTTTGCTGCAAGCCACCCTTTGCGCTGAAATTCCTGTACTTGTATGTAGGTTGAATTTGTACCACACGTTTGGTATACATATTCTGGGCCTGGTGAAAGTGAGTGCTGGACCAGTGAGATCTACTTTGAACGGCCATGGATTTAGCACGGCACAAAAAGAAAAATATTTTCTTGTAGTCCTGGTTCAGCATTCTATGAATCTTTAATAGTCAACGGTTTGAATTACCCGCTGCCGGTGTAGGCCCCAGAACATTTGTGCATAGTTCTCCCATTGAGACTACATAGTAAAAACACCCTTATTCGCAAATTCATGTAAATCAGACAGATAAGTCTATAAAAAAGATTTAATTTTCCTCCTTGAATCCCCATAATGTTGCCAAAGATGGTCCAAAATAAAGTGCAACTGCAGCACCTGTCCTGCAAAGTACCCTTTAAACATGGCGTACATGAAGGTTGAAAATACAGCTTGATATCGCTTACATTAAGAGTAATGAAAAAAGAAACCAGTTACCATAAGATGCTTTTTTTTAATACAAAAGAGCATATAGATAAAAACTAGTGCCCAACTGTAATCAGCCGGGGAGGCGCGAGTGTCTCATTTAGGACACCAATGAAGATTCCTACGATACAGAACCATGACTACAGCTACACAACCTTCACGTCTGCATCATTGGATCTTCATTAACAGTCACGTTTGACTATAGTAGCAAACTAACGTTATAAAGAACAGCTGCTGTGCAGTAAGGAAAAAAGTGCTTAGAGATCTGCCACATAGGTAGGGACTTCGTTTTAAAAAGTTATCCAAGTGTTTCTTGCTCACTGCACGGATGATAATCTAGACTGATTTGGAGACCCAGCTTGGATAACCCTGCTGTGGTTCTGAAATCCTGCGTGGCTTTGACTGGCTAATTAAAGCAGATTTTCAGTCAGAGGTATTAACAAATATCTCCTTTCTCCTTAGATAGATAGTGACTGCCATACACTTAAAAGATGTGGGGCTGATTTCAGGCCAAATGGCAGTACTGTAAACTGATGGTCTTCTCCTAGGAATCTCCAACATTTTATGTTCTACTCTAGTAGGACTCTAGACAATACCTATTGAATGTGTGCACTGATTTCAATGCTACAGCCTTGCATATGTCCGATTGGGACATGGCTAACCCAGGGTGTGTTAACTGCTTTCCCTTTAGTGGAATGGGACTGGGGCTTACCAGAGCGGTCTGTTAGACAGCTAATGAACACATGGAGCTATCCACAAGACAATGGATTGTTAGAAAGTAAGTCTAATGTGACCATAATTGACAAACAATGGAGTTGTTACACAAATCTTTCATCTTATCCAGGATAAAACACAAGACCCTCCTAACGAATGAAGCATCCCCTCTGCTGGTGAGAAAGTAAAAGGTTTCACTGCTTGAAGAGCTTGCAATTCACTAACCCATCTCACTGATGTAATTACAATTAAAAAGGCTATTTTCCTTGACAGTTGCTGGAAGGTAACTATGTGTATAGGCTCAAAGGGCGGTCTCAGTTTTTTAAGTACAAAGTTGTGTTGCCATGGTGGAGACTGAATTTAGCCAGTGGAAATAACAGAGCATCACAAAAGTCTAACTACAGGTTTTGTAAAGGACAACTACTGCAGAGATTTTCTATAAGTTATTGCTACAAATGTACTGTAATAGACAAAATGTGCAACACCGATTTGGCTATAGTATCGGGACTCTTGTTTTGACCAAATACAAGACCTTTTCCATTGAAAGAAAAAAAAAAAAAAAAAAAACAGCTTGGACAGACATTTTGATTTTTTAGTAGATCCATACAGTAAGATGGTAGATTTTCAATGGCTGTATTACCTGATCTCAGGAGCCATGCAGCCCAAAATCAATGACTGAAGGCTCAGGCGTTTGTTCTGCCCCGTAGTTTGGTCAAAACGATCTGGTCTGCACAGCACTTGTGGTGCAAGTTGATTTAATTGAAGTGTGGGGTACCAGCATTGTCTCAGTCAATCTGGTGCTGTTAGAATCCTTCGTCTTACAGTAGTGTTTTACTATAGTGATGGCACTGTTGGAAAGAACCAGTCTCTCCTTTATCTTTTTGTTCCTGACTTTGAACCGAATTTCCTTTGATTGTCCACCCTTGAACCCTTTAGGTTTGCCCTGGCCCTTACTCTCCTGTTAGAACCAAGCAAACACAAGGAGATGATGGACAGAGCCCTGAAACTTTATAGACACTCGCCTCCAGTCACAGATCTGGGTTGAATCCATCATCTTTCTTTATCTCACTTCGCCACCTCAGTTCAGACCCAGCCATATGCAAATCAGTCTTTTCCCTGTGCCTCATGGGAACAGTCAAGCCCAAACTGCCAAGCCAGGTCTTCCCTGAACCGGAAACTAGCATCCTGGGACCGGTTCGGAGTAACACCCCTCATCAGCCAGGCTAGCTTGAATCCACTGGCAAAGTGAGCAAGGGAACCACGTCTGGGCATACCCTGCCAACTTAGGGCATCACCTTGTGTTTGCTTTGCTCCTGTTAGAACCAGTCCGAGTTCCCCTCTTTGATTGGTTTCATTGCTGCACCAGTCAATGCAGATGGGTATGTCATAAGTGGGTACAGCATTCCTCCTTGAGTCACTGTGCCCATTAAGCAGTCATGGGCTTACTCCATATTGCTTACCCACTCATTCAGCGCACAACTCTCCATGAATGCAGGTTTCAAATGGAATACAATATGCTCTTTATTTGAATCTCTGAAGGTTCTGAGATTGCTTCAGCTCACTGTATAAATAGAATTTCCTTCGTTTGAGTCAGTTTTCTGATAAGCAAGTCATTCTCCCAATGACTGCAGTGCCTTCTATGGGTAACTACTCTTTATAGTTGCCGCCTTAGACTCATTTAAATTCTGCACGCTACAAGCTATCAATGTACTCAGACCATGCCTTGCCTTCACTTAATGTACACAAGCTCTTTTGGCACACCACTACACTCCATCCCTGCTTCCTATCCTGGTACCCTCCCTAGCGTCCATCAGTTTGTTCACTACTGCCCAGTTCTGACTGATCCTTATCAAAACTGACCGGTATCCTAGCTACTGGGAGCCCTTCATCCTGACTGACCATGTGGGTCTACATCCCACCAACCTTGTGTCTGCCATTATAGCATGCAGGTCATGCTGTGTTTAAGGTGAATGTGATCTGTTTAAGACAGTTGGAACAGACTTGCAGATCCCACTGCTCCCACCATCTGTCAGACAGGGTACAGTGTATAGGTGAAGAGGGAAGCGTGGTGTTGAGAGCCAGTCTCTGGCTCTCCATCCTCCAGCCACAGGAACGTAATACATACCACTATCTTGGAAAGCTATTTGCACTCTTTTTGAATCATAGGATCTTAATTGATAATGAAATGCTTGAATAATTCCCTGTTGTCTACATGGACCCCAGAACGTCTTTTTTGCATATTTGTTCTTCCATGGAAATTCCATTGTAACATGTCCTTAGAGGAGTTTATGTAAGATCATAGGCAATGGAAGTCTATCTGATGCCATTTTGCTCCTGAACATCAATGTTTCTATGGAATTTCTAAAATAAATGCATTAAAGCATCTGACATTCAAAGTTTAATTTTTTTTTTTTTTAAACCTTGTATACATGAAGGTAGGAAATGCAGTCCGATAGGCTTAAATTTAGAACAAAGAAAAAACTGTCCCTTTAAGAACCTGGGAGGCTCCTCTTCCCAAAATGCATTGTACTGGTAGCTGCCTCAGAGCCAGTTCCTTTTTCCAGCTTGCTAGAGCAGTATCTCTGATCAGCTTGGAGGCTTAATATTTTCCATCAAATTTAACATTTTTCTTTAACATCGGAGTGGACTGATAATTTTTCCAACATTTTTAGCCAGAATGCCATCCCTTTTCCTAAAGATTACAGATGCCCACATGCTCTGTGGTCTACTTCACTGCAAGTCACTTTAAAGAGTGCGACGTTTAAGTCTTAAGAATACTTAGATTTGAAAAGTATTCGATTTGGGCAGCATTATGCAGGACATGAGGGCTTAAGAAAAGAGGAGGGTTGAAAGGTCAGTCACACTAAGCGTGCCACCATCTCTCTCGAAGAAAGAGAACCGGTCTCTTTTGAGAAAGTGGAAGCACGTTTCTCTACTGCAGGCTGAGCATTCAGTATGCCCGTCAGAAGACAACTGATCTCTCCGAATTCTGACTCACTCTTCCCATTCACAGGCTTAATGTGCTCATTCACCATCCAGTCTGTGTAGTAGACTGTATTCTGACATTGTATGTTCTCCAGAAGAGAAACTTAATAATCCTTTGGAGACACCCTAGCCAGTGGTGACTGTCATACTGGAGACTCTCCGGCTAAGGGCTGTGCCTAAGCCTCTTTTTGCCCCTTGTCCAGGTCTGCTGGACATTGCAGAGAAGAAACGTAGGTGTAGCTACTTTGATAGGTGGTGAGTCAGTCTCGGAATAAATGACCATCCTCAGCAAGACCCAGAATACTAAAACTGATCCTAAGCTGGATTTATTTAGTCATGGGAGTCGGGTTTAAGCACTCTTCGCACCAGAATAGACTGCTTCTCCAGAAACCGCTAGAGGTTGGATGCATGGTATGGCCATCAAATTTGAAAAATTTGAGAGAGACAGCCCTCCTATGCAGATACCATGGGGCATAAAAATTTTCGGACTTGCTGAACCACCAACAGGGCTTTAATAAAAAAGCTAAAGGAGAGCTCCCTGGTTTCCAACCAGGTCCTTGGCCCAGCTTTAGACTGTGCTGAGCTTAGTGCAACTAGTTATTGCCACAGTATCTCCCATGGAAGGTCTTCATGGCTACCCCCGGTCATCCTTAAAACCTGAGGTGCAGTGAAAGATTGCAGATTTGCCTTTTCTGAGAACGCCCCTTTTTGGACAAAGCACTGAAGAGCTACTTCGAATGAAAAAATTAAGCAGAGACCTTGAAGGCCTTTGGTCTGGAAGAGCAGACAAAAATTCTTAAAACAGAACACTCCAGGAGAGGCGGTACTTCAGAGGGTTGGTTCAGTTCCAGAGATGGTGCGATCAACCTCAACAGCAGAGGCACCTGCAGAGCTATATTGTAAGTGGTACCAAAAATAAGACCACTCCCTCTAAAACATCTCCTTCTAAAGGGAGTCCTCTGCTAACAATGATGGCCAAACAAATTCCCCTCCTCCCCTCCTGTTCACCACTTCGCCACAGGAGTGGTTACATTCCACTTGGAAGAGTGGAAATTAATAACCATGGCCAGATGAATTCTAAACATCATTCAAAGAATACTCCCCTTCAGGGCCATTCCACCTCCCTTTCCACCCAGCCTGACATCAAGCATCTTTCCTTACAAGACTGCTTTTACAGCAAAAGCGGGTGATGGATAAAGTAATTTTATTCCAGGTATTTCCTGATCCCAAAGAATAGCCAGACAAAACAATTTGTAGTTTTTTTTTTAACTCTACATTTTGACTAAAAAGTATCACCTATGGCCGTTCATCAACCTTTCTACTCAAACACCGGTGTCCTAGATCTTTAAGCCACTTATTTTTAGATTCTTGTAGCACAAAGAAAATGTCTGAGATTCCTAGGAGACAATCGTCCATTTACTGTATCGCCATTTGGCCTGAAATCTGCCCCACAAACCTTTTCAAATTGTATGGCAGTCAGCTTTTCAAAAGGAGATTTGTTTATACCTCGACGACTGGCTAATCAAAGCAGATTCTCAGTCAAAAGCCATGCAGAATTTCAGAACCATAGCAAGGTTATTATCCAAGCTGGGTCTCCAAATCAAAGTGTAGACTATTACCAGTACAATGCCTAATGTATCTAGGAGCAAAGACGTTAAACAAAAGTGTCCTTTGGACGAGAGTATTGTCCATTCAGAAGAAATGCATGGAGCCGAGACATCAACAATCCTATAGCTCTCCAAGTTGCCTCACTCCTAGGACCTATGGCGTATGTGCATACATGCACACACAAATGCAAGACTGTTCATGAGACCTCTCCAACAGTGCCATCACTATAGTAAAACACTACTCTAAGAGCACCAGATTGACTGAGACAATGCTGGTACCCCGCACTTCAATTAAATCAACTTGCACCACAAGTGCTGTGCAGGCCAGATCGTTTTGACCAAACTACAGGGCAGAACAAACGCCTGAGCCTTCAGTCATTGATTTTGGGCTGCATGGCTCGAGATCAGGTAATACAGCCATTGAAAATCTACCATCTTACTGTATGGATCTACTAAAAAAAAAATCAAAATGTCTGTCCAAGCTGTTTTTTACAGCTTAGAGGAGTGACAAGGAGGTCAATAGAGTTGAAAAATCCTCCAACAGTTGTCTCCATTACAGTGAGTTGAATGGGGTGAGGAGGACCCGTGATGGGTACGGTTGCACTAAACCTCGCAGCTATTGACATCTGGGAAAGGTACTCGCATGCTCTAAAGCACATTGATCCAAATATCTTGAGATTGATGTTGAAAGCTGGGAAGTTTCCTGCCCTGAATTATATGGGTGCTTACAGGATTATGGCACAGAGGAAGAACCACAAACTAGAGGGGATTATTCCTCATGCCAGGTTTGATGCCTGTGGGGAGGACAGTACTAGATTTCCAGAGTGGAGGTCTAAGGAAAGTCAGCTATGACTGACGTAAGAGTGAGAAGCAAGATACTGCTTGCCCCAGGTATAGTAATGAGACCAGGTGCGTATGTGGCTTGGACCACATCAGCTATGTCAGCCAGCACACAGGCTGCATATCTCAGAAAGACTGGGACTATTCTAAGGACCTTGCAAATCTGGAACGGCAGTGAACGTATCACAGCAACACTAGCCGTGGCACACATTGCCCCTGCTCCAGAGGGAGAGGGGGCTGTAGCGATGAAAACTTACCATGTGTTAGAGTCTGGGTCGCTGCCAGAGCCACAAAATTAGCTCCTGGAGGACCTACTTATGTAGTGTTAGGGGTACTTTTAGATCGCATGGCTACTCAAAGGCGTCCCAGCACTAGCAGAGAGACAGGGCAAGTCACAACAGCTTAGTAGGTGGGGTTTTGGAAAAACCAAGTTTTCAAAAGTGTACGGGAGGGAGGTTGGGTTCTGAACGTAAATGGAGGGGGAGTGTGTTCCAGAGCTTGGCAGAAATGTAGTAGAAAGACCAAGCGCCACTTCTCATCCTATTGATTTTGGGGACTGAGGCTAGGTAGAGACTGGATGAGCGGAGGCATCTGTTTGGTCGGTAAGGGGAGATGGATTGGAGGATGGGGGGGGGGGGGGCCTTTCTTCCAGAAGGATTTATGAGCAATACATAGGGACTTAATTTTATTCTGTCCGTAATCGGGAGCCAGTGCAAGATTTTCAAAGCAGGTCTTGCAGAATGGCTGTTTGGGATCTTAAGAAGCATGTGTGCTGCACAGTTCTGAATGACTTGCAGTTTGTTTGCGGTCGCCCTTGGAGCTCCTAAATACAAAGCATTTCCATAGTGGAGGCGAGAGGGGATTAAGGCCTGGACCATGAGTCTCCTTGCTAAGGGGAGGAGCGGACTTTGCGTAGCATCCGCAGGATGCCATAACAGGATGCGGCCAGTTTCGTTGCCAGATTATCAAATGTGAGTGACTGATCTAGCCACATACTGAGACTTTTGATCTGATTTTTGGGCATGGTTGGGGAGCCAAGAGAACTTGGCCATGCTGGGCCGATATCAAAGATGGGTGAGTTGCCCAGCAACATGAGCTCCGTTTTATCTCCATTCAATTTGAGTTAGGAGAATTCCATCCATTTGGTGACTCTCTCCAGGCAGGGGCCTAGACGGGGCGAGGTAGTTCCTGGGTGATTTAAGGCCACCACTAATTGAGTGTCATCGGCGTAGGTGACAATTTCGATCCCAAAAGGGAGGACAATCTGCCTGTGGGCTCATAGACATTGAACAGCGTCAGGCTCAGGGACGAGCCCTGAGGGACGCTGCAGCCAAGTGGGATCCGGTTTGAGTTCTCCTTCAAAGACTTGGAAGGTCCTGTCCTTGAGGAAGGACTGCAGCCAGGTGATGCCTGATAGTCCGACATTCCTCAGTCTGTGGATCAGGATGTCATAATTAACAGTGTTGAAAGCGGCACTGAGGTCCAGAAGGAGGATAGCTGTCGATCCACCTTTGTCGATCTTTTTGGCATTTTCAACCACAGCAAGTAACGCAGTTTCGGTCCCATGTTGGGGCGGAACCCAGTTTGCGAGGGGTGAAGTATGTTGTGTGATTTGAGGAAGGTGGAGATAACCAAGTTCACATGCTTTTTCTAGCATTTTACTGATCCCGGGAAGGAGGGAAATAGGGTGGTAATTTCCAAGAATATCGGAGTGGAGACTGGCTTTCTTTAATAGCGCCTTCACCATGGCGTGTTTCCACAGTGGGGGTACTAGTCCGGTCAAAACGGATGAGTTCATCAACTTCAGTAACACCGGAAGAACTACTTCCTCAGCCTTACTTAGAATTGGAGGAGGTGCCGGGTCACTAGGGGAGCCGGATTTTACTGAGGCACATGTTCACTAGAGTGATCATACCCATCAAGGGAATTTCCAAGAGTACGCTCACCGGGTACGGAATACTCTATGAACAGCGGAAGCGGGAGGGGGAAAGGAATTATAGATATCCTTGATTTTATTAGAAAAGAACTCTGCAAGTTCATCACACCATGCGTGTGAGTCGTCAAGGGGGAGGGGGGTTCCCTGACCAGTAGTTTTAAGAGCTGCTTAGCGATCTTAAAAATTTCGCGTGGGGAGTTTGAAACAGAATGAATTCTTTCCTCATAGTATAGTGCTTGTGCCTCCTTCACTTTGGATTGGTAAATTTTTCTAGAGTCTTTGTATTTCAGTTGACTTATTGCGTCGTAGTTTCTCATTGGGAGAAATAAATTCTGTCAGGTGCAAGTTGAGTGACCTACAGTCGTGTGACTTCAAAAGGAAGTCAGGAACAGAACGCAAGAGTGGTTGGAAGGTATGTTGGCTGGGAGAATGGACTGCTGTAAAGTGAGCCTGTAAATCCTGAACCTGGACCTAAAAGGCTAATTAGTCCCTCATGCACAGGGGCATCCTGCAACACCGGCCCACAAACTGCCTTTAATAGGTCACTTGTGCATTAAAAAGATCAGAGTTTGGACTCTCACTAGTAATGTGTAGAGAGACATTATGTAGAACAGGTCTTAATTCCCAATTGAGCGGGAATTCAGGTGGTAAGATCAATGCAGTCAGTGGAAGTAACAGGTTTTTGACAAGGGTGCAGAGCAAATGACAGCTGGCCTATTTCACCCCACCCCTTCAGCATCAAGCAAATGAGCTATTTTACTGGGATCAAGAGAATATAACTGTCACATAATTAAAACTCGCTTGCCCTGCGGAAGATCTTCATAAAAGAGCCCCTATTGGAAGGTCGAAACAAGTCGGTGTATAGAAGTGGGTTGAGAGCGGTCATACTGGAGAGCTACTTAGAGGTAGCAGGAGAGCTCCCAGTAGCTCATGAGCTACTCATTGGAGAATCCTGATAAATCCTTTGCACATCACCAACTGTTTGGATTTGTTTTGATCCTATTAAAATCTTTGTTTCCGTCACACTACAGAACTACCCAAAAATGGGCTTTACTTTTTTTTATAAATGTGTGTAGTTAATTTACAAGCTATTTAAAAGTGTTAGAAAAAACCTGATTTTCTGTAGCCTCTCATATTCCCTTCTCAGACAGTTCACTTTACAAAATCCTCCAACTCCACAGGCAGAGGAAGAAAGTGAACACTAACATTGCTGTTCATTTTATCCTGAAGATTAAACTGACATTTGACCCGTCTTTGAATTCTGAACACAAAAATGTGACATGATAAAAAGATTTGAAGGCATCTTTAGTGCTCATTCACTTTAAGAATGAGCAAAACAGCTGTTCTTTTCTAGCCCTCACCAGAAAGGAACAAAAGGACCTAAAAATAGCGCGCTCTGACAAAATACAACTCACCATAGTGAGTGGGCATATAGATTGAAACCTTCATACAGGTCGTCCAGAAAATTCAGGGGAACTATGGAGCTCACAATTGCCATTCAGGACCCGACTGCAGTCATACCTCCGGAGAGACTTTACTGTGAGCATCCTGGCAAAGAGAAGACTATGAAGGATAGTGAGCCACACCTTGACATACTACAGCAATGAAAAGGATGGCTCTGTAGACTGGGCTCACCCATCTCCAAACGGACTCCTAACTAAAGTGTAGGGATGATCTTCACATCTCTCAATGACCCCAGGGCTAACAACCAACTGTTTGCTGGAGGGATTCTAAGGGCACCTTGCCTGTGAATAACAAGGTGTAAAGGTCAGACCCAGAGGTGGTTTCTAGGGGAGGGCAGAAGGGGTACACCCTTGCAATTATATGCGATATGGATGGAAGGCAATTGCAAAAAGCAGTTACCATCCTATTTACGTTACAATGTCCACATACACTGCCTTGTTGGTTCTCGAAAACGGAAATCGGGCAGTTTTAATTAGGCATGTGCACAAGTGTGCATGTGCCAGTTGGCAGCAGTGAATGTTAAGTCTACTACGGGCCGACATGCGGTCAGCCCAGTTCCGCAATACTTGGGGGTCCCAAGGGACTGCCCATAAATGACGTAATGTAGCGTCGCATTCTGAAGCAGCCTCGGACGTGTACAGTTTCAATTCTTTACTCCTGGGGCTGCTTGCCAGTTATTTAGAGCCGCCTGTCACTGCCCCTCCCTTTCCCATGTCGTCACAGGGTGACAAGTTAAGGCAGGGAGGGGTTGCAGCCTTTGCAAGAGCTCCATGAAACTAAACTCATGGCTCTGTGCTGCATGCTCTAAACAGATATACAGTGCATACTTCGGCGCCTCGTGCATCTGTTTATAGCATTCCTGCCAGATAGGAGTTTAGGTGCTGAAAGCTTTGCCTTGTGGAAAGAAAGCAGTGCAGCTTGTCGCTGTGCCGTGCCTCTGTCTGCGACACCATCTGGACAATAAGACAATTGGGGTAAGTGGTCTCTTCACGGTCTGGTTCAATACCCCTCGCTTTCCCCCCCTTCTCCTTCCTTTCCCTCACTGTCTTTATCCAGTCACTTTTCCCAATATTTCTTCTCCCTCTAGTAGCAGCAGCGCATACCAACATCACTTAATTATCTCTTCGAACTTTAAAAAAAAAAAGAACAAACTTTAACATGTGGAGCTTTTACACTAATACGTCACTTTATTGCACTGAGAAATGCTTTTTAAAAGTGATCGTTTTTTAAAAACATGAACCATTAGTGAACTAAGGGGCAAGACAAAAAACATGCAAACCTTGTATGTGACCCAGATTATTAAACATAATAGCCTAATAAATCAAACACAATAGGTTTTTGTAAAACTGGTCCTCTGATATTTGAAAGTGCTTTCATAAGTGATGAAGAAAATTGTTTTGGTGAAATAAAATATTTGCTTAAGATCACACACTTAAGTGGGGAAGTGGATTTATCCAGATTTTCTGGTTTCATTTTGTACAAACAAGCCACTAAACTGGCATCAATATTGGTTTTAAAATTCTTTGGAGTTTTTATATAGTGCAAGCTAGACCCGAATATACTGAAACCCAGTGAAGGCGCAACAAGGAGAAATCTATTTCTCCTCTTTCTACGTGTGCTGCATTTTGCAGCACACGTAGAGGAAAGACTCCAAGGATTATTTTTGTGCAGGAAGGTTTCCCTTAATGCACAAACATTCCGGCCAACAGTGTAGGCACCCTTCCACCATAATGCCTGTGGTGGCGCTAGGCAGCCAATAAGAGATAAGAAAAGGAATACGCCATATAGATATGGCACTTTCCCGCTCTCTCCCTTTCAAGCAGCACAGTAAGGTGTCTTGCTGAGTTGCGTGAAAAAATGATGAATATGGCCTTAAGCTATTTGCCCACAATTACAGGATGTAAAAGCCAATGATCATTGAAAATGGTTCCCCAGTCCCAAAGGCAGCAGCTCTGCCCGTAACACCACATTGAGGAATGTTAGCAGGCTGAAGCTAGTATAAGAACTATTTTGGGTCCATTTATCACAGAATTGGTGCTAAAATCGTACTAAAATACAATTTTTAAAACTATCCTTGGGAGTGTGTTGGGGAGGGGGCGAGAGCACTCCCCAGTGCCCCACTTCAAAAAGCACTGGCTTTGCTTGCACTTTAATTTATTTATTGCTCTTAAGGCTCACCACATTTAAATTACACCAGCCACCACTGGTCAGACTGAATCCAAAAATACACCAAAGCAGAGGTTAAGACTGGACTTGAGGGCTATTGGTCATACCAGTAGCATTAGTGCCCAAGCAAGCAACTGCAGACTTGGGCTTGTGTGGAATATTGGTCCCACAATATTGAACTGGTCAATCTGCTGGATGCTTGTTTCTGGAGCACTTGATTAACTAGTTATTTGCAAATCATATTGGCATGTAGCGCCAAGAAGACTTTGCTGGAGGGTTTGTTCCAGTTTATGGTCCTGGCTTTTAGTGTCAAGAACACTCCTGCCACTTCGGTGCCTACTGAACTATGCTCTCGGGGCTGAAGAGATTCTGTGAGGCCTTGACTGACAACATTGCTTCCTTTAGCATTTCAACTGAGGACCACCTGAAGCACTTAAAATCAGGTGTCAGGATACAGGCAGTGAAACTCGCCAGTAATTCAACAAGTGCCCGTGTAGGACCTCTGCAGTCTACCTTGAGCATCAAATGCGTTGGAATGTTCACATACCCAAACTCAGTTAACAGCTTATAGGACTCCGGGATGTGGAATTCCTATAGCCCGACACTCGGGGCATATTGTTTGGGGTCAAGGGCAACAAGTTTGTGTATTTTGTCCTTGGGACAAGTAGGTCCAACCCCCTACAGCACAAACCCTTTGGCTGCCAGTTTACATTTCCACATTATAGATCAGGGAAAGGCATTACCTGCAGTTAAGGTAATATTTGTGTCCATGTGTTAATGCTGTTCAAACTTGTATTTATGGTCCATTAATGCAAAGCCTTTATTATTAGGGTGAACGCTCTAATTAAATGTTCTAAGCTCAGACAGCACTACTAACAGTGATTCCAGTATAAAAATGTCTACACAAGTTCAATATTAAGCAATATGAGGCTATGTATACTGCTCCGATTAGATGCAAATATTTGCAGAACCTTGAAAGCAAGATTGACTCTTTGCTTTCAAAATAAAATGTTTACAAAAAAAATGAAAAACATTTCGTTAAACTACTGTAAAATTTTAGGTACCATTTCTTTGCAGCATCATTTAGTAAAATGTGTTAAAGTAAGGTAGTATTTCCCAAAAATATTTATAATGGATAAATCAGTGTAACCAGTTGTAATAAAATTATGGGCAAGAAAAATAAACAAGCATTGGTAAAGCCAGTAGGTCTGAAATTGTTGGTAAGCCTTTTACTTTTGTCAATGTGGGACTTGTTTTGGCATGGTTTTTGTAAAACCTTATTGGTGTGGGAGCTGCCGGGCCCTCACCATTATAACCAACATTGGCAAAAGCAAAAAAATGTTGGTCTCAAAAGCACACATTGATAGTGTTCCTGGCACTGAACAAAACAACTGTCGATATGCTCCTTGTGAAAGAACAGAATGCTGTCACTCAAAGTGAAGCTAGCCGATAGAGAGAGACAGACTTTAAATAAACACAAACAAACAGTCCTGGTTAACGCCAGACCTAATTAAGGGCCCAATTATTAAATAAAGTCTCAAAAGTGCACCCATGTTTTCGCATTAAGTGCAGATATACGACTTGTGTGAATTCACAAGACTTAACACAAGTAGGCCAAGCAATACTCCTAACAAAGCTTTGTGAACTGCATTTCAGCATGAGCAAATATCCAAGTGCAGATTTGCTCAAGCGAAAATCTGATGTTTTGCAAGTTCACTTTCCCTCCAACCACTTTTTTTCCCAACCCTGGAAGAAGTTTTATGTCTGCCGTTGTCAGGAGTAAATTTTCAACCTCTCAGTATGGGAAAATCTTAGAGAAGAGTTGGTGAAAACCCTTAAAACATGCAAGTTAGTAGGGAATTGCTAGTATTCAAACCCTACTATGGAAGGAGCCCTGGCATAATCGGAGAGGCTATTTTAGAGCTCTTAGATATGAGATTGCTGCCATAATTTGTCGCCGCATTACATGGCACAAAATGGACACGTGGATTTTGTTACAGGACAAGTTGATTTATGAAGCACCCTGCCCCCATGGACAAGTAGATATTTTATTAAATTCCACACCCCTGAGGACTCCCTGGATACTAAAATTATGTTGCCAACTATGGGCCTATAGTTGCACCCTTAGCCACCAAGACATCTAAGCAGCAGCCTAACAAAGTGATCTGGACTCGTGAAGGCTTTAGAAGACCTGAAGGCAGTACTACGCAATGCTCATGTGTTGCAGGCACCAGACTTCGGCTAGTCCCTCATTGTACAGGATGCTTCAGATAAGGAGTTTGAGCAGTTCTGGCTCAAATGATAATGGCAGAGTGTCCATTTACATTTATCTGGGTCAATTACAAGCTACTCAAATGGGTGATGGCCATTAAGGGTGAGAATCCTAACTGGTTTAGATTGTTTCTCATTACAAGACCTAGTTTTCACTGCAGAACACAAAGTAGTAATGCAACACGGGAATGCAGATGGACTTTCCTGGTCCCTGGTTTGCGGATGGGAGGACTGGACTTCAACAGTGGAGTAAGGTTTTGGGTAGTTTGATCTGGAGGGGTGTCTGTTGGGAAGGGGTCTTCTAGGTGATATATGGGCGTGCATATCCGCCCTGACTGACCGAATTTCATGTTAAAACTGGTATCCTGACTTTGTTGGCCCCAACATACTAATCCAACGGGTGCCCTGTGGCCTAGGCCAAACCATAATGGCACGCAACAAGCTTTTCTTTGATCTGGAGAGGCGCAGAACACTCATACAAACTTTACGATGAACCCAGTACAACCTTGCACCTATGGTAGTACAAGAAACAATGTAAAATTCCTCAAATCTGAGAGGAGTACCTCGAATTCAGCCAATGCATGCAAGATTTTTTTATTTAAAAGAAAAAAAGTACAAAGCTCCAATCACACACCCTCCCGCTTGATCTAGCTGTCAAAAATGTCAATTTCCAAGATACTCACTTAAATAGTTAAGTGAAATCAATTTGGTTGAATGTTCACTTAAATGAGGAGCAAATGTAGGCTTCCTATATGATGAAACATTTCAAACTACCCCCAAGTCCTTGATTACAGGAATGAAAGCTCTGGAAGCATTGTGAGGCCCAACCTTGCGAACTGACAGGGAAACCCAAAAATGTTTACATTGCAAAAGAACACGTTTTTCCCAAGCCAAATAGCTAAATGGCAGATAACAGTTCATAATCTAGAAAACAATTCTGATTTAATACTGAAGGTGCCAACTGCAATACAATAGTTCTGGATTAATAAAATATAAATAGAGATAAGAGCAAATGCACTGTGATGGGGTAATCAGAGGAATGTTAAACTACTACTGTTTCAGATATCTGATTTACCAAATAGATTAAGCAAATCGTACAGCAATCGTAAATTGAAGAGCCACACTAGAAAAATGGGGTGTTGGGTGGAGGACGCTGGATACCCATTGTCCATCACTTCTCATCCAGGAATGTGGAGACTAGGAGTTAAAGTCTGTTTAGAAGAAGTTAATCTAGCAGCTGAAAGTACCTTCTTGATGTAGGCTGCAATGTCCTTCTCAATGTTGTACTTTTCCATGGCCTGTGTGGCACAGTCAACAGCGTCTTGCTGCATGTCCTCAGACATGTCTGCATTCTTGATTACAGCCTTCCTGTCAGACATTGTGAACCTAAAAGAAAAACACAATTTTTAGTGCTGGTTAACTACAGATTTGTCTATGCAGGATACTTAAAAATGGCAACAGGCCATGTCAATTGAAACCTTTTATTAGTCTGCTCTTCTTGCACTTTATTGTAGTATGTCTGCCTTTAACAAATTGAATACGAGAGGTACCTTAATTAGAAAAAAAACATGCTGGGCCCCATATCACTAATCAAGACTAGGGAGCATCCCCCTCCCCCAGCTTGGTTTGTAAACAACTTCAGATAGTGTACAAAGAACAATTGTCAAATGATTTCATATTTTACTGGAATTATGGCACCATTTCCTTTCTTGCAAGGTTGAGTCCCGAATCAGTTAAGTATGAAAAGGGAAGGGGAGAGAGGAGCAAGGATAGGTTTTTACTGTATGGAAAACATGGGCCCTTATTCTTGTCAACATCAGCAGACCAGGTGTGTGGTTCTTCAGTGGATCCTCAGTCAAAATGTGCGGTTCTTCGGTGGTTCCACAGTAGGAATGTGTCGAGCATGAGGGCACAGGTGAGCTTTTTTAATCAATATAATACCCGATAAGCAGGAGGGGCAGCCCACGCCAAAAGAAAACTGGCAGGGGAGGGGGGATTACACTGCAAATGAAGCTGCATGAGAACTTAGTGGGGTTAAAGGAAATTACAACACTGGAGATAGTCAAGAAACTTGAAGTGAACAAATCCACTGCAGCTGCTGTGGAAGCGCATGTTGACACCAAGAAGTTGAAGCGAGACAATAGTGGCATGTACTGAGAGCCTGCTACATAACTGTAGTGTGCAGTCACTAGAGGAGGTGGTGCTATGTTCCAGAATCAGGTATCTCATGCCATGCTGCAAATGAAGGACAGAAGATAAGTGCTGGATAACTGGGGGACGGTTTATGAGAGAGTCTTTTGACTTTCCCTCTTAGGGGGCATACATGGACGTTAACTCACTGCTGCAGGCATTACTTGCCCTCTCTCATCACCCTTGTCTACTGAAGAGACCCAACAGCCTTCTTTCCAGAGCTTCTGGATCAGCCAGCCTGCACACTAGTGAACAAGGCCATCACAGAGCTGCCGAGTAATCCAGATTGGCGTGATGCAAGGTCATGCAAGAACAGCTGTCCTAAGAAGAGAATTCCAAGTTTGGTGGGAAACAGATTGCTTTTTGTGGCAACCCAGGAAAAGAGGAAACAACTTTTGAAGCTGCAAATATAGCAACTCTGGGCACAGCAGCTTCTTTTGAGTCTGGCACAAACGAAAATGGTTATAGTGAGCAATCCTATATGCGAGTCGAGGCTGCTCACGCATTTGAGGGAATGAGAACAAGGATTGGCATAGCCAATAGGTCTCGCTTTTGGGACCTTATAAGTATTTAGTTATGCAGCACAATATCCTTGGTGCAACAACATCAACTGTTGCATGGCTAAACACTTATAAGGTCCCAAAGGCGAGACCTATTGGCTATGCTGTAAACTGCAGGTTGCCCCAGGGAAAACCCCCTCCCCAGAGCAAGATCCAATAGCTAAAAAGGCAAATGTTGTTATACCTTGAAATGAAAACGACATTTCATTGAAAACTATTTGGGTGAAGTATCTGCATTAAAAATAGCATTAATTTCAAAAGAATGCTTAGCATTTTTTGTAAACATGATTTTATTTTTTTAGAATGAATGCGATTGAGTGAATCGGAGAGCAATTGAGCCAGGGGTATACTTAGGGAGACTAGGTGAGAATGAGTGAGATTGAATGGGAGTGAGTGAGTCACAATGTGACTGGGTAAAAATGTTTGAGTTACAGATAGATTGAGACTAAGTGATCAGGAGTGAGAGAGAGCAAGTAAAAATGAGTGAGACTGAGTGGGTCAGAGTGAGACTGGGTGAGTCAGAGTAAGTGAACGTAAGGGTAAGTGAATGAGAACATGAGAGAGTAAGACTGAGTGGAAGCGAGTGTGAGTGCACCCACCTAGCGAAAGTCAGGCTTGCTCACTGCAATTTGGGCCAAGGCTTACACCCCACCACTTTAAATGTTCATCAGCTGCCACTGTGCAGGCGTCTGAATAGTCCCCTAAAGCACTAACCTGACTACCCCAGCTTGACACCCGTGCATGAGCCCTGGTGTGTCCTGCCAATCAGGAGCTGCCTCTGACCACACTTTGCTATTGGACCTACTAGTAGTCAGTGCACTCTTGGTGAGATGGGCGAGCGCCTGATGTCCGATGCAACCACGAATAAGAACAGTCTTAACTCGACGGCGTGCCTCGAACAAGAGTCCGGCTTTAACGCTTGCGTGTCAGCCAAAGAGCAACTACTGCCCCCGTAGCCCCTTTTTAAATGGCGATTCTTCTGCAGGAATTCAATAAAGTTGCGCAGAACGCAAGTGCGTGCTACTGTGTTGGTCGAGTACAACGTATTTGACAAAAAGACATTTTTGGCTGAAATGTGCTGCTTTTCAGCAAAATATAAAAAAAAGGGGAAAAAAGACCATTGGGTTGCCTAATGAACAAGAGGAAGTCACGTCAGATAACATCGCTCGTGCTCCCTGAAACTGCGACACAAGCTGGTATGTCATTCCCTGCCAGAACGCGCGCGCGTCCTGCGCCCGGAGCCGATCAATAGAGTGGAAATTGCTTGCCGTTTCCGCTGAAGAGCGCGCTTTAGTGTCTCTGCTCGGATTCGCACTGTCGCCGGATCAGCGCCTGCGAGGCAGGGCACGCTCTTTCCGGGGTTGGGGTCACTTGTAATCTCCCGCCCTACACTCGAGTAAAGCGGTCAGGGTAGCTTTACTAATTCCTTCACTTTTAGAGGTCTGCTGTACATCCACGGGCGAATGTAAGCAAGCGAAATGGGTCCCCAAATCCTAGGTTGGGTGAATAAAACAACTTTTGGGTTACTGTGGGCCCCTCAAAGCCTGGTGCCGCTGCAGGCCTGATAGCTGCGCCCCTGCTGGTCTATAGAGATAAAAGTACAGCAGGCACCAATTGAAAGCAGAAACAAGCATGAGCGGGAAGGGGGGGGCCACGCGAGTGGTGCGCGCGCCACAGAGCGATCTGTTTCCAATTATCGCGCCTGCGTCTGGGCACGATAATGGGAAACAGATGTCGGCCCTGCGCGCGTAACCGCAGGAAAAAGGCCATGACGCACGAGCGTCTGGTCAGCTTTCCAAACCCCCTAACATAAAGTCTCGCCTAGCAGCGCTTGCGTGCTACTCGAGGCTCGACCTAAAAATGCTGAATTGAGCAGAGGAAGTGGATGTACTGATTTTTCACTACTGGGATTGAGCCTTTTGGATTGTTGTCTACCATGCAATTCTGCCTTGGACTCCTGCACTGGCACAACGAGGATTTGGGGGATCCTAATAAACTATGGTGACTCTGGGCTGATATGGCAAATTTTCTGGCTCCTCACTGACAACCCTCGCATTTCCTCCATTTTAACCTTCACGGTTTCCCTCCCTCAAGAAAAAGTTTTGGGGTTATGATGAACTATTTAACAAATGGTCCGAGTTGCCTACAGCTATATTTGAGACGGATCAAGGTATGCATCACACCAGGTTTGGTTCTTTTTGTTATGAACAATTTGTTTGGGAGGTCTTGTGGCCAAAAACTGGTCCACAATAAAAATGTGGTTTTAAAAAATGACCAACATGGTCTTAGCCATTGGGATGTTACCAGAAAGTGGGCTAGAATTCAATCCCATATCTAAACCAGCCGCATAGTGAGGCAAGAGCCATCCACCCCTCGGGGTACTGGTTTGATAAAGCTATGGTGATGTCTGGGATAACATGAACAATTTATCCTGGAGTGGAAAAGAACTGGCTTTGAGTTCCAGGTGAGTTCTGTGCAACTGTGGTGGAATATCCAGAAGCAGAGTCAAATAATCCTTGCTGTGAACCAGTGATCAGAGCTGGTTCAATTAAAGGATCCCCTGCTTCTTATTAGGTCAGATTTTAAGAATCCCCAATATGGAAGCCAGTTCTTGGCTGTAAATTTGATCTTAAAGACTTCAGATGTAGGCCAGAGGTTTTTGCAGAACTTCCAACATTTTAATGCCAGGAGTTCAACATATGCATTATGCTCCAAGAGTGAGATTAGATTGCTCTTTGATACACTGTATATTGGGTTTACACTCTAAAAACTCAAGAAGGGGAAAATAAGTGTAAAGTTTATATCTACTATTAGTACTTGCCTAACATGTGAGAATGATCCACTGGATACAACTGATGAGCCCTTCACAACAAGTGTGGCATAAGAATATCAGAATGGTCCCCAGAGGAGGAAATTGATGAAAGTGGTATGGACGGACAAACAAACTGCAAGACAATTTACAAGTGCAGGAGGAGATGATAGATTTACTCCTGGAGAGGCACTCAACATACTTTGACTGTCCACAGAGGGTGTAAATATGGTCATATGGAAAGAGTTGGGATTTACCTTGCTGGCAGAGGCTTGAAATACCAGACTCATCATTTTGATTGTCAGGGCTGCTGGGTGCCAGCCGACATCTGTCAGGCCTTCACTAATGGGTAGCAAGGGCTCAGAAGAAGCACACCCAAGTTGCAGGACACCTTTGTACGGACATTAGGTTTCACCTTCACAGAGGAATGTGTACGTCCAAGACCCCCTCTGTATGTCCAGTGACCACAGTGAAGAAAGCACGGTTGTCTGTTAATGGTTTGGGAGTGGGGGAGGGAGGGCGAGCAAGTTCTACTTGGCCTTCTTGTGTTTCCGCTACGTATTCTACATAAACTTACCTGAAAGGGGAGGGATCATGGGAGAACAAGGACAGGAGGAATTTGTATGGTAATTTAATAGCACATGGCTAAGGAAAGAAAGCAGAACAAACAGCCATATCGAAGTTACTTGTAAAGAGCTGAAAGCAGCTTGGGGACTTAGGACAGTGATTAACAGGAAGGGCAACAATAGGATATAGAGCCAGTGAGATATAGAGCCAGTGTCCAGACTAAGCTGAAAAGTGGCCAATTGAAAAAGTGGATAGGTCTGAGAGCCCTCAATCAAACAAGGAACAAATATCTTCCGGTGGGTCTGGGTAGCCTTAGATTTTCTTTCCCTCATTCTTTATATATCTAAAATAGCATCATTCCCAGTCTGTTTGAAGGGGCTGAGGTATTTGCTCCAAGCTACAGGAGACGCTTATGGCTAGCACGGGCAAAGTTGGTCATCTTTATGATATATTCTTAAGAGCATCTAAGGGAGCTCATGGGCTTAACAGTACTAGACAGATTCTCCCTCAGAGGTATGTTTGGGGACACAGGTTATGGAACAACATGAACAGAAGTTTTATAAGGAACAATAAACCATGTGCTATTCAGAGCTCTTGGATTCCCACTGTACACTTGACCTGTGAAAGTGGAGCTCAGTCTCTTCACCTGATAGAAGCCACGTTGTGCCACCTGTCCACCCCATGTGGCTCAAAGTGCATGGCTAAAGCAATGGGGTTTAAAATGGAATCACTACGTTGTTAAGGTGCGAACAGTGGGTCTATTTCATACACTTGAATTCAAGATACACGGCTCAAGATCCACGGCAGAAGACTATGTACTAATTCAATTCAGGGCAACTCAAGTCTAAGGTAGTGTTTGGGCCACAAACAAATGTTGGTTTAAGTTTGAATTTAAGCTCCCCAAATCAATTAGTGAATGCAAAAGTACAAATAGCACAAGATGTAATCCCTTCATTAAGGTGGCCCTTATTTCCTACTCTAAATCACTTTAAAACCTAAATCAAATTACATGAAACTACAAAAAGAGTAAACTAGAACTAACCCCTCCTGTATTGATAAGTTTGATTAGCAGTTTAGATGTAGGAGAAACAACTTTGGGGGGGGGGCGCCATATGCCTACAACTATCTACCAACTGCCTACCAACATTTGATAAAACTAGTCGAGCACGATGCAGATTCGTCAAATACTGCCCGAGTTTATAAGGGAAAAAATGACTTTCCTATGGAAAGTTGAACTGAATCACCTACAGAATCACTACTGCTATATAGATCTATAGAGAGCTACTGCTCAGAAGGTGCCCTCGGGCGGGAAGCACTCCAGCAACACCATAAAGCTTCAAGCCGTTAATCGGTAAAATTGCACTAATTGCTAAGTTTTGGCATATCAGTCAGGGGCTCAGTAAAGTCTTTGGTGTAAATCAGTTCAGTAGTCTGAGGAAATAAAAAAAAGAGGGGGTAAGTCAGTTGAGCTTGAAAAGTTAACTGAAAAGCCTGTGACAGTTTCTGAACCCAAATTTGGAAAGTTAACAAACTTGACAAATGAACGTTCTTTCCCTATGGCTAATTAATAACAAATTTTTGAAAGCGCATGGTTACACCTGGATGATGTGTCCCTGCACTGAGGCCCTGACTGAAGATAGAAACAAGAGTAAGGCAAGATCGGGGAGTTAACAAGAGTAGCGGAACAGCCAGATTTACAGTTTACTTCTGAACGTTGTCTGAGGGAGACGCTCTCAGATCATAAGGAAGGAGTTTCACATTTAAGCAGCAAGAAAGGAGAAAGATCGAGCCCCCAGTCTCGCTTTTCATCATCTTCGGTGTACTGGCTAGTTTAGCATTGGATGATCTGAGATCGCGACCTGGGGTGTAAGGTTGTATCATCGAATGTAGGTATATTGGGCCTTGCTTATGAAGGATGTGGCGGCCGAAGCACATGGCTTTAAACTTAATTCTTTTGGACACTGGGAGCCAGTGCAGCTGGATGAGAGCTGCTGATGCAGAGGATCTTTTGGGAAGATTAAGCACAAGTGTAGCTGCAGCATTTTGGACTCTGAAGCGAGTTGATACTCCCCTCTGTGGCTCAGATATAGGACATTACCATAGTCCAATTGGGAGGTAATGAGAGCTTGCACAGTGGTTTTGCGGGATTTGGTTGGAATTAAGTCTAAGACTTTTCTAAGGGTTTTGAGGGTGCCAGAGCACTTGCCCGCAATGTTTCTAATCTGATCTTCGAAGGAGAGTTTGGAATCAAGCCAGACTCCTAGATTTTTCTCTTTGTTTGGGTTCCGGTGGCTGGCAAAGGGAAACAGGTCACCAGGCAGAGGTCCAAATCAAGGGTGTCTTACCTACTATCAGGAGTAGTGATTTATTTGCATTCAATTTTAAACAGCTGTCTGTTATCCAAGTGGCAACTTCAGCCAGACAAGATCTAAAAAGATCTGCTGAGAGGATGTAGGGTTCTGGGAGATTCACAGTAAGTTGGGTGTCGTCAGCATACAACACCACCTGGAGTTTGTATTTGTTAATATCTGCTAAAGGTCGAATATAGATTCGAAACAAGGTTGGACTCTGAATTGAACCTTGAGGAACTCCTTGAGCTGAGACAAAAGTTTCCGACACACAGGGCTTGAGTAACTGGAAAGGTTCGATCCTGGAGTAAAGATTTGAACCATTTATGTGCTTTACTGCCTATCCCACATTCTTGGGAGCCCATGAGTTAGGGTCCTGTGGGATATGGTGTCAAAGGCAGCGCTTAGGCCCAGCAATATGAGCAGAGGACTGACCTTTGTCTGCATTCTGTCTGAGAACTTCTGACCGGAGAAGAGCTGACTCAGTAGAATAATGGGCCCTAAAACTAAAGTGAGAATGGAGCACTGCTTTAGATTCAATAAAGGCTGTCAGAAGATTGTTTACATGTTTCTCCAAGATTTTCGCCCAAAAAGGCAGTAGAGATACGGGTCTGAGGTTCTCCAAGACTGAGGGAACTAGCCAGAGTTCCCTCAGAGAACCATTGAGTGTTTCCATTGCTCTGGTACTAAGCATAGATTGATAGACTAAGTAATCAGTTTAGATAAATGGGGGAGAATTGCAGTGAGGCCAAAGCATAAGATTTTGGGCAGGGCTGGGTCTAGGGGTGAGCCAGACTTGATGGTTAAAAAGAGGGCGTTGAGTTCATCCAGAGAGTGGATGTCCAAATTGAACATATCGCCAGAATGTTCACAGATCACTGGACAGTCTTCCTTATGTGTTGCCACAGGGAAGGAGTCCATCTTAGTGACTTTTGCAGGAAAAAAGGAAGCCATGTTATTACAATGTTCTGTAGAAGGAGTAGCATTATTGATACCCATTCCAAAGAGAATATAAATTTAAGTCAGGTAAATAGTTCTTTAGTAGGTTTGCTGGCTGAGTCGATTTTCAAGGCATAGTATTCTTTACGTGAAGCTCTAATGAGCTTATGATATTGTTTCAGACCATCTGTAAGTCGAGAGTGACTGAACGCATTATAATCTTTCCTCCATTCGCTTTCAAGTCGTTTACAATGTTTTTTAGTTGCTGCTAGCTGGTCATTCTATCAGGGTGCAGAAGAAGATCTAAAGTGGCGTCTAGATGACATGGGTACTATGCTGTTAATAGCAGTAGTTAACCAAGAATCAAAGTTGTGAGCCACAAGGTTAAAATCATAGTCCTCCCCTATGACCGGGTCGGATGCCATCAAGGCGTGAAATTCTTGGGATTGATCTTAGCCCATTTCCTCGAAATGGAGGGAGGGGCGGTGCGAGTTACAGGGGCCGTCAGGGTCATCAGAAAGAAGAAAGGGACCAAGTAGTGATTGGACCAAGATAGTCTAATGGGAAGAGCTACTCGGAGAGGCAGATCATTAGAAAAATTAGGATTGAGCCTATGTCCCATAAGTGTGTAGGTTTGGACACTAGTTGGGACAGATGTACGGTTTCAAAGTCTCTAATTAGGGAAGATGCTGCCCGGCAGTAGGCCGCATCTAAATTCAAATTAAGGTCCCAGAGTATAAACAGTTTCTTGCAGCGCAAGGCTAATTGCGAAATGACATCGGCCAAGGTTGATATGAAGTTGGTAGCAGGCCTCGAAGGTCAATATATCAGAAGTCCTGTTAAGGAGTTGACTAGAAAGAGTCATGGAAAATTGTGCTGCCTCACAGTCTGTTAGTTCCACCCCTTTCAGAGTGCAATTCCAGGAAAGTTTGAAGATAACCGCAATGCTGCCCCCACGCTGAGAAGGGTGGTCACATCTCATGATCCTGTAGGTAGCCAGGGGTGTAGGGGGATCGAGAATATCCGGCGTAGAATTCTCTGAGAGCCAAGTTTCCATCAAGAAGAGGGCATCAGGGTGCATCTCCCTCAGCATGTCAAAATTTCCTGATTGTGTTCAGGCAGCGCGTGACAGTTGAGCGAAAAACCTTTAAAGTGATTGTTAAGGGTAGATGGGCATTTCACTAGGTTAAGGGCATTAGGTGAGAAGTTGCAGTGTCTACATTGTACTATGATCTCGCCTACCTGTATAGAACCAATGCATTCTTTGTGAGTAGGGGGGGTTCTTGAGCTCCCTGGAGAAAAACTGCCTATGCTGGGAATTAAAGAGGGCAGGGACACAGGTCCCTGGCCCCAGTCTGCTGCACGCAGACTGGCTTGCCTTAGGCACATCCGTGTGTCTGCCACATTAAAAAAGGCCTCCTCAGGAGATTGTCCCGCCAATCGGTAGGTGAGGGGCAGGGAAGTCAGCAGAGGTTGGAGCCTCCCAGCCCAACACACGTCAGGAGAGCTACTCCCCTGCACATCGCTAAAAGAAGGAAGCTCAAATAAAAGCGTGAGACACAAAAAGTAGTTAAAGGAAGTGGAGCCAGGCACCTACCTTTATGCATCTATATACTTTCAATGTACTTCTGGATCTATATATTTATCACTTTCTTCTAACTTAGCATTTCAAATGCACTACCCTATTTCTAAGCCTATACTTCTCTCAATATATCCTCTGGCCAAACCTTCTGACTCATCTCAAACTTCTTTCTACTACTCTTTCCAATGCACAACCCTATCTCTCACACTATACATCTATCAATATATCCTCTACATCCACTCATTTATCCCATACCACTACTATGATCCCAAAATAACCCTTTGTAGACTCTCTCCTACTCTACCCTCCTTGCATCATCTGACACCTCTTTTTACTATACCGATCCCCCAAAACAAACCTTTATAAACTCTCCCCTCTGACTCTTCCCCTCAAAAATCCCTTTTTACTCATCCAAAAGCCTCCTCCTACTGCTATGACCTCAACAAAAAAAAAAAAAAAGAAAAATCTCTCTTCTGTCCCTCCACTATCCTTTTCAATCTAAATAACAGACTAACACGTTCACGTCTCAATTTCCATATTCCACTATACTAATTCAACACTAATCCTTTATGGGTTCCAAAGTAGCATGCTACTTGCCAATGAAGCGTTTCAACACCCCCATCAGGGTTACCAGAGCTATATAAACGCAAACCTTTTTCCCCTTTTCTACCCCTCCCCAACCCTTCTCAATCCAAATAACTGACTAACATATCCACCACTCAAATTACTTTCATGTTTCGCCATACTAATTCAACAGTAATCCTTATGGGTTCCAGAGTAGCGAGCTACTCTCCAATAAAGCGCTTCAAAACCCCATCAAGGGGTAGCAAGCGCTATATAAATACAAACCTCTATATAAATGCAATTACAATACAATAAGTGCTACAAGGAAAGGAAGTGGGATAATTTTTAAAAACACAGGAGTCAGGCACCTTCCACAACCGAGGGTGTTACAAGGAAAGGAAATTGATAAACATGCCAAAACAGGTGAGTCCACAAAACACTCCAGAACGAATAGTGAATCCCACACAAACTGGAGTGGATCACAAGAACTAAAAAGTGATCTCTCCCCAGAGGTCAGGTCGAGATCGGCAAAACCTCGAAGAGTCTGAATCCAGAAAAAAAGATTGGCTGGCAGCTGATGAAAATGTATTGCAGCAGACATTACAGGAAAACAGCCACCCAAGCTTGTAGTGTCATCGGGAGAATATTTGCTAAAGTGGTTGATTAAAGTGGGGGCTAGTGTACACAGCTTAAGGCCTTGTGCTGTTGTGGAAGTGGGACAAACACTTTATAAATAGCCTAGTGCAACATACTATCACAAGGGCCTGCTGACAACCCGAGTCAAGGCCAGGCCCTGTGCCCAGACTGCACTGGGCATCTTGTTCAGTGTAATGGGGCTAGCGCACACCCTGGGACCATAGCCTACTCCACATGGTATTTTAATATGGGAGCTGAATGAAATATAAAAAACCTTATTAAAACCCAAGTTCAAGGTTTGGAATGTCTTGAATGTCTGGAAAGATGCCTTGAGTGAGGCATCAATAACGATTAGCAAGGGTGAGCGCTTCTCCAGAGAACTTTGGTGAAGGACAAGGGTATTTATTAGATCTTCATAAGAAGTGGCTTTGAGGGAGTTTAGTATGTCAGTGCCGTCTGGTGCCGAATTAAAGTCAAATTCAGCTCAAGTGACTTACACCTGCCAGATCCCCAGTCGTGGTTAAAGTCACCTCAATACTGCAGCATGGGAACAGGCATCTAACGTTGCATAAAACTTCAGGAACCTAAGCAACAAGTTATCCCTACTGACAATTACCCCAGCACCAATAGGTGACCCATCCATTTTGAATTCTGGGACATTCTGCCCCTTAATTAAATCAAGTTATCAAATGCTTTTACAAAAGCATTGCAAAGAAATTACGTAGAGATGATACACAAGGTTGGTCAAGTTAAAGGTGTTGCATAGTAGAAGATTAAGGTGTTCAGAACAGAAAATGTTCCTTTGGTGGGAATGAAGATAGGAGTAGAGACCATTCCAATGTTTAGGAACTTAGCTTCTGCTTAGGGGAACAAGGAAGAAAGCTGTGACAGGGCAGGAGTACAGACAGTAACAAGGGAAGACAGTAGCCGTGAGTACGCTGAGCCAAAAGATTATATGACTTGGAAAAGAGACTATTTTCCAAACACAGTAAAACTTGCATAGGTTGAACACTGCATACAACACTGGAAATGTGTTAAAAGGGAAGACAGGAGGTAAGACTAACGCTAAAGTTGTTGACAACAGTTTAGAGGGGAAGAGGAACAAAAAGGTGAGACCGGCATGAGTGGAAAATGTAGCAAAGACTACTTTTCACTATTTGAGTTGGGAGTGAATAAGTCCACACCCAAGACCTGTTGGTGAAAAAGGAATGTAGGACACCACGTGCAGTTCTGGAGATTGACTGCCTACCAACTAAAAAATTATAAAAAACGAAGTTGATCTAGGACAAAAGCTTTGAGAAACACCAAAGCTAAGAGCTAGAGGACCGACTTGCCTACTATAAAAAGTAAACATAACATAAGAGATGAGAAAAACTGTAGACAGGATGGACCAAAGAATGAAGAGTTCACCTTATAAAAATCAACCGATTATAAATTAGAAATGATAGTTTACAGTGATCTGAACGGGTAAAGCTACTAACTGATGAAAGCATAACAGTGTCGTGTGCAAGAACGTCCTCTACTCCTTAAACATCAGCACCCTAAACAGTCCAGCAACCCTATCCAGCATTACCGTGTTGCAGCTCGACCTCTTTTCTTACCACTTTGAAAATAGTAACCCCCCCGCCCCCCAACACCATCCTTAAGGGGTACTTGCCGTTACATTGGATGCCCACCAATTCCCCCTCCAACGCCACACAACTTTGAGGACCACCCTTGGGCGACATTGACCCGTTCACTGTGAAGGACACGTTCTCTCGTTTTGACATGCTCCTCGCAGCCTGCTTCCACAGCATCTTTTGCTGACGCACTGCTTCTATCCCGGCCACCTCTGGTCGCCACCCGCTAAACATGTTATGTTTACACTGCTCCTCTTGAAAGCTTTGGGTAACCGACAGCACCACGCTTGGTTGATACGTCGGTACCACCTTAGGCCAACTCTGCTCCAACAGCACCCTTAGATGACTTATCACCACACAAAGCCTTTTCAGTTTAACTTTCTCCCCTTTCAACACCCCACCCCCGTAGAATCTGAAATAACCTTGAATGGCAGACCATCTCCATCTCGCCTCCCAACACCCTTTGGTGAGAGCCGGCCCTGTAGTACCGTACACCCCCACCAGATCTCATTAAGCACTAGTCGACAGCTAGCATGCCCCAACATCCATGTAGGGACACCATACCTTGACAGCACCCGTAGGTAACAGAATCCCTACCAAACTGGTTCACCACTACTCGACCTTAGGTGCCACTACACTGCTACACCAGCGGCTCTCTTCAGCAAGCACATGGGTGACAACGCCCTTCACTCTAACGCACGAGGTAACACCCCCTTCACAACAGCCCGAGTATGCCTTAGAACCCCTCTTCTCCCCAAACCCCAACACCCGTAGAATCCCAACATCAATGGATAACCGGCCGCGTTCCCATCCCCTAGAATCTCTAAATGACACGTAAAGCTCCTCCGTGGATGACAAATCGCCCTTCTTATAACATCCATGTGTGACCACCCCGAAATTCCTTGGGTCATCCAGCCGTCTTTCAAAACCCATTCGGGAACAACCACTCCCCTGGGAATCCATGGGTAAAACCCCTGCATTCCCGAGAGACCAGCAGGCCCCACACCCACCTGTGGCAGAGCCCGGACCTTGCGGTGCAATGTCTCCCTCCCAAGCAACGCTGGTCTCAGCTCTTCCCTACCCGGCAGCAGCAGCGCTGAGCCCGGCCGCCTTGAGCCCCCTGAAATAGCACAGCCCCGCCCCTACAACGCCCGCAACGGATTGCGCTCCCATTGGATGAGCTGCCACAGCCCCCGCCCGGCCTTTGCTCCCCATTGGCTGAACTAGCTCATCGAGGGCATTCTCCCTCAGCTCAATTCTGCCCACATTTTATTTCATCCCACAATGCATAGCGGCTGCACTGCAGACAGCCTTGTTACTCCTTAAAGCGCCAGTGCTATCAAAGTAGAACCAGTAGGTAATGAGGACTAAACAGAGTACTTACTACCAGACCTCGCTAGTAGGGAGTCGATACACCATATAGTGGCTGAACACGGATAACTATGCTGAGCCTTCAATCAGTTTATGACGCTACCTACGGGCCTTGGATGTCCTACATGGTTAGATTTATTTATTTATGCGTTTTTATATAGCGCGGACTTTACCCGAAGGTGTCAGAGCGCTTCACAATAGGAACAGTAACATTACATGAGCATAATCCAAAAGCAAGCGTTACATTACATGAGGAAAAAGTGACAATTGTGCAAATAACAAAAACAAACCAGATACAAAAGAGGTATACGTTCCAAGAGGAACAGGTGTGCATGAAACATGAGATACAAAATACAAATAGAGGTATAATACTGCAATAAGTGGCAGTCACTCAGGACACTCTGGGAAGGCACTTCTATAGGCATGGAGTACAGAATTTCCTATAGTGGAAGAACTTCCTTGAGGGAGTAGAGAGGGCGTGAATTAAACAGGGGACTTAAAATGAAGGGAGCACACACATACAATCCAACACAGCACGCCAGGGTGAGGAATGTACAGGAAAAAGTACAAATTTACAATGAAGAGCGGACTTCCTAGAGGGGCCTGAGAATGAAAGTATTAGTTCCGAAAGTGTCTTTGGAAGAGAAGAGATTTGAGGTCAGCTTTGAAGATCCGGGTAGAGGCGGTGGCACGGAGCAATGGGGGAAGCAAGTTCCAGATTCTCACCGCATTGCCTGAGAAGGATTGCGCCATCGATCTTTCCCTTTTGAAGACGGGGGGCTCAAGCAGAAGCTTTTCCGCATTGCGAGAAGGGCGAGAGCCACCGGACAATTTCAATTTATTCGCCAGGTAACGAGGGGAGGACGTGTGTAAGGCTTTGTGTGTGATGCCTCGATCGGAAGCCATCGAAGAGAGGACAGGATAGGAGTGACGTGGTTGCTTCGTTTAGACCCTGAAATGAAGCGAGCTGCTGAATGGAGGATGGATTTGAGGGGGAGAGGTGGGATTTGGGTAGGCCCGTCAGAAGAGAATTGCAATAATCCAGTCTTGAGAGAACCAGAGATTGTACCAAGGTTTTTAAGTCTTTCTCCGGGAAGAACCGACGGATCCCCCATAGCAGGCGCAACTGGTAACGTGCGTTCTTAGCAATAGAGTTGATGTGGGAGATTAGGTTGAGTCTTTTGTCAAGAATGACACCTAGGGATTTAGCGCTGTCGACAATGATGGGTTTGTTGTTGAGTAGGTTCAGCTGATCCATCCAAGATTGAACAGGAGGAGGTGAGAGAGAGGTAGAGAGGAGGAGGAATTCAGTTTTGGCGGGATTCAGAATGAGTTGGTGAGCTAACATCCAGTTGTGAATAGAGTAGAGTTGAGTAGGGAGAGATCGTGTGCGGAAGACACCTTAAGGTAGATTTGGGTGTCGTCCGCATAAAGATGGTAATGGATCCCAGATTTGCTTAGAAGGTTCCCTAAAGGTTCCAGGTAGAGATTAAACAGAGTGGGTGCCAGGATAGAACCTTGAGGGACGCCTTAACCTACGGCCAATGGAGATGAAAGACTGTTCGCTATCTTGATCATTTGGGATCTGTCCAAGAGGAAAGAGGCAAACCATTTGAGCACTGTGCCATCCAATCCCATTCTCTGTTGAAGAGTGTTGAGGAGGGTGCTATGATTAACAGTGTCAAAGGCTGCAGAGAGGTCTAGAAGAATCAGAAGACACGATTCCCCAGAGTCGAGTATATGCAGCGCATCGTCAATCACTTGCAGCAGGGCTGTTTCAGTGCTGCAATTTTGGATGAAGCCAGACTGGAAGACGTCGAGGAGGTTATTGTCCATAATATGTGAGGAAAGTTGTTTCGCCACACATTTTTCGGTGATTTTCGAAAGAAAAGGGAGGTTGGTGATAGGGCGGAAGTTGTTGAGGTCGTTCGCATCAGCGGAGGGTTTTTTAGAAGAGGGGTGACCTGTCCTGATTTGAGGGCAACCGGGAGGGAGCCTTGACTGAGGAAGAGATTGACTAGCCTGGTCCAGTAAGAGAGAGTATAGGTGTAGAAATCGATGGCGATGTCGCTAGGGATGGGGTCAGAAGAATGGTTGGAGGGTTTAGTTTCGAGGATGCATTTGAGGAGGTCCTCTTCCGAGATGACGTCAAAGTTCTGCCAGGTAACTAGGGATTTCCGCTCCTCAATGGGGGAGGGGTGGGCGACCTGATCCACCAGTGCTTTGACCTTTTCATCAAAGAATATAGCGAAATCTGCTGCTTTCTTTGTGGAATCCTCAGGCTTAATGGATAGGGGAGAACAGTTTGGGTTTTTGATGAGTTCAAAAAGTTTTTTGGGTCTGTTTTTGGCTGAGTCAAGGAGGGATCTGAAATGTGATGCTTTTTCAAGGAAGATGTGGTTGTGATATTTGGATCTTGCTGAGCGTAAAAGAAAGAGATTGGAGGTGGAAGGAGATTTTCTCCAATGTTTCTCCAGGAATCTAAGGTTTTTCCTTTCATCGTAGAGAGCTTTATTGAACCAAGGTGCTGAGGGGGTGGGTCTTTTCCTTTTGCTTTGGAGTGGAGCGACATTGTCGATTTCGACTGCTAGTACTGAGAGGCACTGAGAAGTGAGAACGTTGACATCCACACTTGGGTCTAGTCTAGGAAGTGCCCGCATAGCAGAATCACAAAAAGTGTCAAGATCAATATTCTTAGTGTTGCGGAACCAGGTAGTAGCTCTTTTAGGTTGGCCGAGAGTTATAACGTGCGCTAGGTGAAAACAGAAGGGAATGAGGAAGTGGTCAGACCAGTCTACATGGATGGGGGGAGCAGAAGTCAGCAGGTCTGCTTTGGATATGACAAGGTCCAGAATTGAGCCCTTGGAATGTGTGGTTTCCGAACAATGTTGGAAGAGATCATTGACTGAGAGAAAGGTGGCGAGCTTGTTGGCAGCCGAGTCTTCCAAGGAGCCCCAGTGGAGATTAAAGTCACCCAGGAAGATCTGTCTGTCACTTTGAGAAAATTGGTCACTGATGAAGTCGGTCAGTTCCTCCACAAAGGAAGAGCAGTTACCGGGCGGGTGGTAGATCGCATGGAATCTAAACGGTGAGCCGTGGTATATTTGAAGTTCTAGGGATAGGCATTCGAATGTACGGAAAAGGGTGGTAGGGAAGGCTTTCATTTGAAGGGAGTTCCTGACGATGATAGCGACACCGCCCCCAATTTTGTCTGCCCTGTCATTTCTGAGGATAGAGTAGTCAGTGGGTATCAGAAGGTCAAACAAAGTATGAGAGGAGTCATTAAACCAAGTCTCAGTGAGGAAGAACATGTCGAGATTCTGGTGGATGATAGTATCAGAGATTTCCACTTTGTGTTTGATTGCAGATCTGCAGTTGTGGAGCAAGCAGTGCAGCTCTGACGCAGATGTTTTGGTGATGGGGGTGTTAGTGTTGTTCAGGGAGATAGGGATAAGATTCTTGAATGAGGGAGCCCGGTAAGAGTTAGGCTGGTAAAGTCTGACAGAGGAGATGGTCTGAATAGGAAACTGCGTAGAATTATTAGGAGAGGAAGGTGGAGGGGGAGTGACGTTGGTGGTCTTGTAGCTGGCCAGTAAGTTGGTGATGTCTGCAGAGGACAGACTGTGGTTGGCTTTATTGGGGCGCGGGGGCAAGGAACTCCTCGGGAGGTTGTTAGAGACGGGGGACATCCTAGCGCTTAAACGTGAGATGGACGCTACAAGCTAGGAAATGGAATAGATGAGAGAATCAAGTTTATTTTCCAGTGAGAGGAGAGCTGAGCACGGAGTGTTGGGTGGCTCGATGGAAAAAGGAGGGAGTGCAGAGGGTGAGGGAGGACGGGGAGGGGTGGGGGAACGGGTTGAGGGAGGCGGTGCAGAGGGTGAGGGAGGGAGGGGAGGGGTGGGGGAATGTGTGGGGAGTTGGGGAGTAAGGGTAGAAGGTGAGGAAAGATGATGGACAATAGGAGTGGCTGGTGAAACAGTGGTGGGAAGAGAAATATTTTTACTGGTGTTGAACAGAGGGGAAGAGAAGAGATCAAAAGTATGAGGAGTAGGAGGGGGGACACATGGAGGCCGGAGGTAAGGGGAGAAGAGGGGAGACGAGGCTGAACCGGGACGGGAGGGCGGGGGGTCAGATGATGTCCGAAGGTACGTGGAGAATAGAGGAGAGGGGGCTGTACCGGGGGGGAGGGCGGGGGGTCCGAGGAAGGCCAGAGGTATGGGGAGAAAAGAGAGGATGGTGCTGGGCAGGTACTATAGGCTATGAAAGGTGAATGTAGGGGGACAGGTAACGGGTGGAGTGGGGGGGAATTGGCTAGATGGAAACTGAGGGAGGAGTAAGGGACTACAAGGTCAGAGGGAGAGACGAGGAAGGAATTGTCGGGGAGGGAGACAAGGTTGGGAAGCAAGGGATGAGATCCTGGGCCTGTAAGCCCCAGGTGCCTTGGCGTTTCACATCTGGACATTCTTTGCCCTTTAGACTTCCGTAGTACATAGACTTCATGGGAGCTTTTATACAGCCCTTTGTAATGTGTTCCTTCCCGCTGTAAAGAACAATCGGATATGTGCTCAGGCACTGACGCATTAAAGAACTTCGGTCATTTGTATAGTCATATTTTTATTTCTGCCTTACCCCTTTACTCGACTCTTCAAATAACATTGAAATTGAGTATCACAGTTTGGAGACAGTCTTCGCTGTCAAGATAGTTTCACTGTCCACATGGAGTATAATCAAGGCTGCTGGAAAAGTGCGATTGTGAAGTTTTCTGCGTAATTTTATGCCGCGTTTGACAAATATCCCATCCCCCTAATTCACAATGTTGTCACCATAACATTTAGTTAATGTATCAAATGGAGCAACATTTTGTTTAAGATTCAAATGGAGGTAAGGTAAATGATAGGGTGACCAGATTTTGAAAACCAAAAACTGGGCCCTTTCCCAAAAATAGAAGGACTAACATTTTTCATTAACCGAGTGTCACAGAATGACAGAGCTCATCAACATAAAAAAACAGAAAAGCACTAAGAAAATAAATAAGATGCAATTTTTAAATCAAGTGTAGCGTCTTCCCCACACCGGGAGCATGCGAATGAACACGCCTCATACGGAGCTCTAACAGATGTCTTTATTCTTCAGCATATAATCACACACTGCACGCATTGCGTCATAACTTTTATAACCACACCTTAACACCTCTCAGCAGGTTAGGTAATTCCTGTTTTAGGGTCCACCCAGGACCACAAGGCAGTGCACATAATCTCAAGACACTACATCTCCCCCTTTGTTAAATAAAAAGTAAAAACATTAACATTATGTTTCCACAATAAGTCGTGGCAGCGCTCGCCATGGTCAGCTAGTAGGTAGTTGGGGTGCACTTTGATTCTGCAGCGATGACATAGGGTCAGAGGCTTGATCTGGACATTCAGGCAGGGTTGTCTCGCTCATGATCTCAGGAGCTGACGAACACTGATGTTTAAAGTGTGACGAGTCCCGTGTGATGGACTTTCTGGGACAATGCGCTGTCACCATGTGTCCTTTGCACGTCACAACCCTCAAAGGGTCACCAGCAAATGGAGTGTCCGTTTTCCGTTTCTGTTTGACCAGTACACAGCCCCCTTTGTCGAAGACTGTTTCCTGGGCAGGCCATCGCTGATTGGCATATATATTCATTTTGCACTCTCGAGAAGTGTCTGTAACACGAACCTTATCGGCATTCATTGATCGGTCCGAAGTCCAGGCTCTCCCACATAGCAAGGTGGCAGGACTCTCACCAGTTGTGGAGTGAGGAGTTGATTGATAGGCATGAAGGGCTTGACACATGGCTTGTTTTAGATTGTTTCCCTCCATCAATGCTCGCTGAATTACTCTCTTGAGGGTGCCCATAAATCGGTCAACAACTCTTGGCTTGGGGCCAAAGAGGCGTACTCTTTTGAAGCTTGACATTGAGCTAATATGAGGTTGCGCCTTCATTTTCTTGAGTCTTCCTGGGCCATGAAACAACAATGGGAACTGATTCACGATTCCAGACTGAGCACAGAGGTTGTAGTTTACAGATATCAGTCCCATATCAGCAGCAGTGGCAAAGTTAAGTAGGCATGAGCTCGATGAAGTTACCTGAAGAACATGAATCAGAGCTTGCACTGACATTTTGTGTTTCATGGTTGCGGTAAATGACCCTTGACCCTGTAGCGATTTAGCAGGAGCCCACGTGTATACCTTCATGTTTGACAGGTTAAGGCATGGCAGAGGAGATAAGCTGTTAAACGTTTCTACTGGCATGATATTACTCAATGCACCACTGTCTATAATGAATGCCATGGGGCAACCATTTAACTTTAATGTAATGTTAGGACAATGTCCAAATGAATTTTGTCGCTCCATTTGGTGATTCAGCTAGTCCTGCATTAATGTCGCTCCATTTGGTGATGTGCATGTTGTTCTTTAGTCAGCATCATCAACGCACATCCGTCTTCCTAGCTGGCGCTTAATAATGACTTTGACGAACCTTTGTATGACAAACTAGATGACGATCAACTTTGTTTGGTTTCTACTTGTCGTACCCGATGTTGCCTTTTGGCCGGGGTGTGAAAAGAATGCTTCTGGAACTTTCTGGCATCCATTTTCTCTTCTTGCTGTGACGCATTTAATTTCTTTTTCGCTCTGCAGACCATTATGAAGTGGTTTTCTTTCCCACAGCTGTTGCATATCTACCCTGATGGGGAAATGAAAACCCACATCGGAAGCATAACCTTTTCTTCATCAGCAATGTCGCTTTGTGTGTTCTACTTTGTGCTTGTGTTTGCGTTTCATGATCAACGCTGATACGTTATGTGCTGTTCCTGCTTCCATCTCAGCAGCTTGTCGATCTGCTCGTTCCTCAGCCCTTGCAGCCATTAGCATTTTATCTAAACTGAGTGTCTCTCTCAACATGCATCGCCTGAAGGAATCTGAAAGACAACCATCAATGGCTCTGAGGCGCATGGCTTCTTCATCATTAAAGTCACAGAACTTACAGTGTTTGATGAGTGCATCAAGTCTTTCAACATACTCATCCATCGTTTCACCAGCCTTTTGTCGTGCTTGGTTGAAGATGTACCTATCATAGTCGACATTCAGCATTGGATTGAACTTGGCTTCCAAAGCTTCTTTTATCTTTTGGTACTATTTTGTATCAGTTTGTGAGACTTTCTTTATCACTTTTTTAACTCCATCGCCGGCAAGATTCTTCAAATACTTGATGATTTTCTTGTCGTCTTTTTCTTCTAGTGAGTCTAGGAAATCATCGAATTCTCAATCCATGCAGCCCACCTGACACAGATGTCCTGTTTCTTTGCCCTGTCAAAACAAGGTAGTGGCTTCAGGAATGAAGCCGCATCATACCTTGTGCTCCCTTCCGTCGCTATTGTGAACACATGATGGTCAGGCAGCATTTTTCACGCACAGCAGGACTGGCAACCTCTCCACGCAACACTCCTGATGTTTGGGCCAGGTCGTCTCATCCGATTTTGAGGTCGTTTCACACTTCACTCGCATGTGCCGGTGAGTAAGTTTCTCCTTTCATACCTGGTTGTCACTGCTTTTAGCGTTTGCTTTTTACTGATGATGGCTGTGTGATACGGCGCAACGCAGTATTTTTTCTTTCTGCCTTACCAGCTGGTTCTGGTGGGCTTTTGAAATGTGCTCATCTGCAGGGCCTTCAGCTTCTTCGATGGCCGTGTATGGGCTGGAGCAGGACATTGACTCCACATATGCCAACTGCAGACTGCTTTGCATCAACTGGGGCGCACATGGCACACACAAGCAGTTTTCTGTACCGTTGCCAACTCTCAGGGAGAGCCAACTTTTTTCTTCGTAGCATGTATCCCCTACTCGTTGCCAGTTGTAGCATCTTTCCCAGGCCGGGAGCATGTGAATGAACACGTCACACATGGAGCTTTGTAGCAGACATCTTTATTCTTCAGCATGCAACCATACAGTGCACGCATTGCATCATAATGTCTTATAACCACACCTTAACACCTCCCAGCAGTTTACGTAATTCCTGTTTTAGGGTTGGACCAGAACCGCAAGGGTCCTAGCGCACATAATCTCAAGACACTACACCTAGTATCCTACCTGTTAATTACATTACTTTCTTGTAACAGATGCTAGCTCGCCCTCTTTGGAACACTTAAAAACGTTCCTCCCACTGTTTTCAGTCAACCCTCTCTAAAAACCAGCATATGAGCAAAATCTGTTGAGAATGCTTATGAAAAACCAGGACACACCTGACAAATTCAGGATGCCTGGTCATCCTTGTAGATGTGTCACTTGTGTTGGAGCACAGCGACAAATGCTGCAAAAGTTAACTGGTCACCTATCAGTTGTTAATAACTAAATTCTATAAATCAACTATAATATAACTAATAAGGTTACATTTTTGCCCAGAGATTATTAAAGATACCAATTGATGTACTGGGGAATGGAATGGATTTTATTTACAGCGCAAATTCGACCCAAAGACATTGTAAAGCTTTACTGAAGCACCAGTATATTACACAAGGACACCATTATTTATTTTAGGCACAGGGAAATTAAGTGATTTGCCCAGAATCACAGGATGTTGAGCCAACGCCAAGACTGGAACCTGGTACCCCAGTTCCAAAGTCTGCAGCTCTGGCTGTTGTTCCACATCCTCTCCCCATCCTCTCCTTACCCTATTGTTTTTTAGGATGAATTTTATTCGCATTTGATTGGCAGAGCAAACAATAGTCACATTGCAGTAAATGGCCAAAGGACAATGAGATGTACAATCCATTAAGTAACACAAAAAACAAAAATTGTAAGAGGCCTCTACCCAAATCCAGAATGCAAATTTAATGTTTGAGAACTCACTTTTAAGTTTATCACTATACTCATAGTTCACAATATGTAAATCTATATACATTTAATATATATCGACAAAATATACCATTTTGTTGTAGACATTTCATAATTGGTAGCAATACTTCCATAACTTATTATCATTTGATAAACAAAAACAAGTAAAAGAGACAGTCTATTGAATAAATATTGAAGACGTAGTACAGGCATCCCGTGTTTTGGGACACCTTTTTCAAGGCTTGCAATGATTTTTCAATTTCACCTTGATGTATTACTGCAAACAACAGTTGTTTTCAATTCTCTCACAAAAACTATTTAGAACAAATATATATTGGCATGGCTTCGTAATCAATGTTTCCTTCTATGGTTTAGGGTAGAAGGGGGAAGCACTATCGTAAAGTTTACTTTCACGTTATCGCTGCGGGAGGTTAGGTTGGGCGGAGACATAGGGTGGGAAAGTACAAATGGTGGACTTGGACGGGAGGGACAGTCGAGATGTGCTATCTTCTTTCGGGACTACTGTACTACAGAAGCTGTGTATTGTTTTAAATGTGATGTAACTGGGTCACATGCTCCTTTAATGTGGATGTCGAATGTTTTACATTGTAAAATTAAACCAAAATATTAAACGTGTCATTAATTAATTTGCTTGCAACTGATAAGTGAAGTTTAAATATCAACTCAATATTAGCCACAATTTCTACTAAAGCTCAAAATATTTAGATATCCAGGAGCAGATTAGGCTGATAATTGGACAGACAGGACAACCTCTGGTAAGGTCAGAAATATGGATTACTCAAAAGCTATCTCAGAACCCATGATAAGGTCTACAGAGTGACTGAAAGCATATGAAAATGAGAGCTGACTCCATCTTTTTGCCAACCAGCGCTTATTTTCAGTTTCTGCCAGTGGTCACACTGAGATCTCCTCTGAAGGTCTTGATGTTCTGCAGAGTCAAGTGCTCTTGGCCTAACACCAGGATCTATATTTATTTCAGCAAGGTTTGCTAATTCCAACTAAAAGTCTTCAACAGAGGTTCTAGAAATATGTCATGACTTGGCAGGAGCAGGCCATCATGGAGTTAAATCAACCTTAGAATTTGTCTTGCGTTCCTTCTTGTGTCCTACTGTTTGCGAGGACGTAGAGCTCTTTGTTAAGTCATTTCCTATCTGCTCACAGTCCAAGGCTCTCCATATTAGGCCTTTTGGTTTTCTTCAGCCTTTGTCCATTCCTCTTCATCCTTGGCACACAATTTCCACTGACTTTATTGTGGACGTACCCCCATCAGGTGGAAACCAAGTGATCTTATTCACTGTAGACCATTTTCCAAGTTGGTACACTTTTCTGTGTTTCAGAGGCTTCCAACTGCCAGCATGATGGGCATGAAATTCCTGACTGATATATTTAGTCTGAATGGGCCCCCTGACACCATAATCTCAGACAGAGGCTGTCAATACATTTCTAGGTTCTGGCACTGAATCTGCTCTACCCTGGGTATCCATCGAGCTCTGTCCTTAGGTCACCATCCACAGTCAAACGGTCTTACAAACAGGGCCAGTTAGAGGCTAGAGGAATATCAGAGGTGTTTCTGTAATGCCTCTCAAAACAACTGGACAGAATACCTATCCTTAACAAAGTTCTTATATAACAACTCCTTTCACTTGGCTACTAAAGTCTCCCTATTAAATTGCACCCGGGAATTCTATCCTTGTTCCTTTCTCTCTTTTCTGCTGTCTATTCCTCTTGTGCCTACTGCTGCTGATTTTCTAGAGAAACATGACTGTGAAAGGAGAGTAATCGCTCGGGATCTTCAAGATTTCAAGATAGCTATGAAGGCTAGGATTGAAAAGATAAGAATAAAGGTTTCAAACTATACAGTAGGAGAGAAAGTTCCAGGTTCAAAACATGCCAGTCCAGTTTCATCCTTGATTCTTTAGGCCCTTTGTTAGAACTAGGGCTCTTGGTTTCATGGTATTTGTTTTTTAACATTTATGTCTGTATTTATCCATATTTATTTTTTGGCTATCTTATCAGTATTTATTCATATTTATTTTTGAGTTTTGTGAACAAATAAAACTTTAACTTGTAAATGTCCACATTTATTTAACTGATAAATGGTCACATATACTTTGACGCCTTTATTATTTTACTACATTATAAAGCCAAATATAATAAAGCAATACATGCAAAGAAAAATGTTAGCATTATAACAAAAACAAATGGAGTTATTTAAGTAAATCTCACCTTGTTTTTAGTCTCTTTATGCTGTCAATTTGCACAGCTATTGGCCTGGGATTCATGAGTGATAGCATAGAGAGGTATTCATAAAAAGCCTAAATTTCTGTCTCAGACAGTCAGTCAGTCTGTCAAAAAGTAAGTTTATTGGGACTATAGTCTACTAATCTATCCCAGTTATAAAACATGGGCATATCAAACATCACTAAAAACTCATCTCAATATTTTATTATTCCCAAGTATGAAAACAACTATAAATACATTAAAATGCAAACTAAAAACATCACCAAATGAATAAATACCCCTTATTTTTCCTTTCAATCATTTGTAAAAAATGTCTGACTGCCATCAATTCATCTAATGCTCGCATAGCACATAAAAATCTTGAAGTTACCTGGCTTGTTTTGAGGTCATATTTTTACTAAAATGGGCTTTAATACTCTGCACCTTTCCCCAATATAAAACCAACAATCGATAAAATAAGCACACTTGTACATTTCATATTCATACCACTGTTACAGTGTCCACAAACTTTAAAAGTCGCACTGGGTAACTTCATGCCCAACTACATTGGGTTAATACCCAATCTATATTTCAAAATGCTGTGTTGCAAACCTGAATTAGGCAATCTGGATGTCTAAGGTTACATATCCTCACTACACCATGAATCAATTATGTGTGTTTCCGAGCTTAAATACCTCAGATCATGTTCTCTTGACAAGACATCCATTTTCATATTCAAGTCCAGCTGGGAGATTTTTCTGGGTAACCCTGTAGTAGGAGAATATAAAGCGAGCAAGGTAAAGGTTTCCTTAAAAGCTCTCTTACACTTACAGCCCACTACAACTCACTATTTAAAAGCAAATTTTTACAAAAGGATGCAATTTTGTCCTCTCAGTACTGTAATAACCTGTTCCAATATCATATCCACAGCTTCATTGAGATAAAACACCAGGAAACAGGTTTTGCATTCTGTTCTTATCACTTGGACCATAGACAATTAGGGAATACTTAAGTCTTTTCAGACACTTCCAACTTGTTCCAGTCTTTATAGCCACTCATAAAAAAGTTCTGTACTATAAATACATTTTATTTGCACCATGGCATCAAAATCTTGTCATATCACATCCTTCATAGACCCTGTAAAATGTGCGTAACCCCAGGACAGAAGGAAGTGCTTGTGCTTTTACGGAATTCAGATGTAATTTTCAATTTAAATTTAGCTCAAAATTCAATCCAAGGTACCTATATAATGTAACTTCTTCCACCCTTACCCTGTTAAACAACCATTGATATTTTTTCATTTGACGTTCAAAAACCATAGTCTTCGTTTTATCCATGTTAATTACCAATTTTTTCTTATCACAATACTTAGTGAAAGCTTCCAATTTCCTATGCAATCCTATCTGTGTTACATCTATAATTACCAAATTGTCGGCATATAACAAACAAGGTATATGTCGTCTTCTCATTTTTCGAGAAAATGCCTGCACTTCGGATAAAATGAGGGGTAGTTTCATTACATAAAGGGCAAACAAGATGGGTGTCAATACACAACCCTGTCGTAAGCCATTTTTAATCTGTGTTTTTTTGGATAACAGACCTTCTTGATTTATTTCAACCCTTGCCCAGTTGCCCCTATGCAATTCCTTCAGAATATTAATTATCCCTCCATCACTTTTTATATTCTCCAATTTCTCCCACAGTATATCCCAATTAACCAAGTCAAAAGCTGCCTTAAAATCGACAAAGCAACAATACAGGTTGCTTTCCGTCTCTATTGATTTCTTGGCTATCGACTATAGACTAAACAGTGCTCAATGGTTGAGTGACCTTTCTTGAAGTCACCTTGCTCCTCGGTATTAAATTCATAATACCTAATTGCTCCTGTAGGTGGCTGAGTGTGGGAGGCTGGCTTAGTATATGGTACTCACTTATGTAAGTGGAGAACCCTGCACTAATCCAGACAACCCTTATGGTGATTTTAGTGGTCTTAGACAACCTTAGAAAGCTCTCTAAGTGGTAGCTGAGGGGAGCAGCCTGCAGGCTTAGTCCAGAAGGAGTGTAAATCAGCTTGTTTTACAAGTACTAATCATATAGTGTAGGTTAAGTGAAAAAGAACCACCCAGTGTAGTTATAAAAATATGTATTTATTATAAACACTCACTAACACATTGCAATATCTCCTCCCCGGATATATGATCACAATACTTCAGTAATAGAACACGTAAGTAACACAAATACCCAGTGGTCTCCAGGGGGAGACCAAACCATATACTAAGAAAGTGGAATGCGACCCACGACCTAAGTGGAGACTGGACCCAGAAGACGTAGAAGTGTTGGGGACCCAAGGAACCACCCAAGGTAAGTACCCAGGAACCCACGGAGGCTGTGTGCAGAGTGGGAACACGACCGTGTGATCAACACAAGTCAATGGGGGAAGTCATGGTTGCAGTTTTTAAGAAGAAGGACCCTTCCCAGAGGACCCTGAAGAAACCCTATGGAAGGTTGGAAGTTGGAGAGTCACTCCACCCGTGAATACCCCGGGAACCAAGATATCTACAGCAGGGAAGCCAGGTGCATAGGTGGGAAGTGACGTCGAAAACCGCTGTAGACAACAGTGGAGGACTTCAGTAAAGATGCAACTGGCGAAGAAGCTGAAAGAGTCCGATGGAAAAGAGTGGACGGTGACCTTGGCGCTGTAGCTTGCAGACCAGGCGATGCTATGGAAGACCAGGAGCCGTTCACGAGCTGTCCCACGTCGGATGTCAAGAGCCCCGGGGTCGGTGTCCGGTGGGAGCACCAACAAGCCTTGGCATTGACAACAAACATGGAAGACGAAAAAGGTGCAGAGTCGGGACCAACAAGGTCCAAGGGACTCATCAAGTACAGGTAAGTCAGAGTAGGCCCCGAGCCAACAGGGGAGCACACTGCAGCCAAAGAAGACCCTCGAGAGGACCCACGGGCCAAAGGCACAGGAGTCGCAAGAGGACCTCGAGCAGCTCACCAATGGTGCAGGCCCACGGTGCAGAGGATGCGGTGAGGATGAAGATCTTGGTAGCAAGAGATGCCTGAGGCTTGAACTTCTTGGAGCCCGAAGATCTCTGGAGAAGAGAGTCAACAAGCCTTGGCAACTTCAAGTCGACGCGGTGCACAGGGGTACTACTTCAGCGGTTCCGACGAGGGATACTGGCTTCAAACTTGCTGTGAAGACAGTGCAGGCATTGAGGGTGTTGGAGAACCACCCCCTGTGTTCTTGAACCTTTCGGAGTCCGTGGGAGCTCAGGAACAGCAGACCGGTCAGCTTCATTGCGGTGCCTGCAGATGCAGACGGAGTGACTCCTTCACTCCAAGGGAGATTCCTTCGGGTGTCTTGGATGTCCACAGGCCTGGTGAAGAACCTGTATTGAGTACAGGCAGAGATGACGCAAAAAACTGGCAGGACAACAAGACCAGGAGCAGCAGGAGTCTTCCCGGTGCAGTCTTGGTTCCCAAAGCGAAGTCCAACGAAGTCCAAAGTGCCCAGACGGTTGAAGATGAAGTAGTTTCAGATCTGAATCTTGTCCCACGACGAATCTAAAGAACCACCCACAGGTAAGCCCTTAAGTACCCTAAAGAAAGTATTGGGATGATTCAGGGGTCCCTCCCAGAGGAGGGGCTGGACAGTGTGGAGGATACTCCCATGTCCTCTGTCCAGTTTCGCACCAAAGCGGGACCCAACCTATTGTCCTACCTTCCCCTGCTTGAGCTTGGCTCAGCAGCAGGAGGGCAGAATCATGTCTGTGGTTGGCAGAAGCCATAGCTTGTTGTCAGACTCTGGAAGACTGGTACTGGGAGCACTGAGGGCTTCCTGGAGGGGCCCCACAGTGCATGGAATCGTATGATTCCAACATGTCTGATTACAAACATGCCAGGGTTCATTACAGCCAGTTTAGAGTTAGCCATCGCATAATGACGCATGGTCACTCTATGTATCGTAATGGCTGATGCACTTACAACCCTGGAGAATGGACTCCAAAGGTTGTAGGGGTGTCCTGCTCATGCAGGGGCACTCTCACACTTATAACCAAGCACCCTGCCTTAGGGGTGACTTATAGGTTTTAAGTGTAGTGACCTCAGATATAAGAAAACTTATATCTGTGGTAAGTGGTGCTATAGCGGGCCTGTAGTCACAATTTGAGAGGTGTCCCATGGGTGGCGTAATACAAGCTTCAGCCCATGGGGGACCCCTGGTGTACCTATTCCCTGGGTACCTTAGTACCATATACTAGGGACTTGCAAGGGTACACCAGTAGCCAATCTGGGGGAGGGTACCTAAGCACTCACTATGGTCCAATTTAGGGAGGAAGCACAGAGACTGGGGTCCTGATTAGCAGGATCCCAGTCAGACTAGTCAGAAAAACAGAATGACACCAGTAAAAAGTGGGGGTAACCATGCAGGGAGAGCCTAAGTTCCTACACTGAGTAAAAGTTTAGAGAACACGTTTAAACTCACATCTGAAAGGCTAATGAGTGTAAAACTCATAGGGTCGTGGGGGTCACACGTTTTAAATATGGGTTTATTATCGTCTCCTTCCAACTTTCAGGCATGACGCCAGGGATTATTATTTTTTTAAATACTTGATAAAAAAGTAAAGCCCGCCAGTCGCTCTTTACCTTGATAGTCACTGCAGGCAGATTATCCGGGTCTGCTGCTCTAGTAAGCCTGAGTGCAGTGATCACCTCTTTTATCTTTTTAATTGATACACTCTTCAGGAAATCCTCATCATATTTGTACTGTACTATAGGTTTATCATTATACCCCTTACTATATCTCTGGTCAAGAAATTCTACCCACTGGTCTTCAGGGACCATACAATTAATTATTATCTGGTCCATATCTGTACCATGCACTAACTTCAAAAAATTCTTGATGTTTTTGGATTGAATCAACTTTAGCATGTTTCCCATTTTTCAGTATAAAATTCCCTTTTTTCTGCTTAATTCATGACCTATAATCCTGTTTGACCTAGCTAACTCTTCCTTATGATGTCTATCTATCGGCCCAGCTCTCCCCGGTCTCATTCTTCACAGTTTGCTCTTTAATATTTTTCTGGTTTGGATTTATATTATACATACCTTTAGCATTCTTATACTCTACCTTGAGACAACAACCATATTTAACAGGAGTTCCAATTCCAAAAATTACCAGGCACCGATCCTAGTCTGAAACAAATCTATACATGTTTGTAATTGGGCAAGAAGCTTGATTTGCTTTTCTCCAAGACAAACTATACCTCTCCTAGAACATTTAACCCGAATTGGGAATGGGGACATTGTACTCTTGAGGGCTCATTACGATGCCGGTCGGACGAGTGTCCGACTGACATGGCAGTGGGAGTGGAACTGCCAGACTAGTAGTCGGCGGTTCCACCCCCCGTATTCCAATGCGACCGCCAGCACGGAGGTTGGAAATATGCCTTTTTCAATTGCAGCTTGTGCTGCGGCCCAGAAAAGGGCTGCAGCAAAAGCTGCAGTTGAAAAAGGCATATTTTTAAACATCCATGCACCGTGTGCCAGGCACCACAGGGTGCCTGGCACACAGTGCACGGATGTTTGGGGGGGGCACCACATGTGCCCCCCAGGCTCCATAGCGGGGGCCCAGGGGGGACAGGGACCCCCAAAGTCCCTTTCTGTCTGCGGTTGGACCGCCATGAAAAGGCAGAGGGAAACGGGCATTGTAATCCCTATGGTGGTGCCTGAGCAGGCACCGCCCCTACTGTAGAGTTTAAGGTCCCACCGCTGATCCAACAGACTCAAGGAGACCGTCGGAAAAGCAGCAGGCAGTCCCTCCTCCCAATGCCTCCGACTGCTTGATCAGAATCCGGCGGTCGGACCGCTTCTGTAGATGTTGGGGGGCCCGCCACCGGCGGCCTGTCTGTGGCGGGCCCACCGACATCGGAATAAGGCCCTTAGTTATTTCTGCCCGAAGGTCCACACTTAAAGAGAAGTGGTCACTAACACTCTCATCTAATATGCTAAAGTCAGATACTAAGGGGCTCATTACGATGCCGGACGGAAGCCCATCCGTGCTGGTGGCGGTAGCGGAAAACGTTCATTTTCCCGCTCCAGGTGCGGTCATTGCGACCACCAAATTACAATGGTCCTACAGAGGCCATTTACCGTCCGCCGCGGTCTGTCAGGCTCCCCACGTTTTTTGCGTATGCAAGGGTGGCGGACGGAGCCAATAGAGCAGGACCGGCGTGCGGAAACACGTTCCGTCCGCCAAACAGATTACTATGTGGCAAACAGTCCTTCCCACCGCCGCGTAAGAACCACCACGTTGCGGATGGCGGAAACACAACAACAGCGAGGAAGAGCCGATATAGCACCCATCTAAACCAACGGAGCCGCCATGGATCCAACGCTACAGGCCTTCCCGCTGCTCTACCTGCTGCACCTCTGGCAGATAAGACGCTGCCGCGCTCAACAGCAGAGGTACATACCAAACATCTCCACGCATGCAACCCCTGAACAACTACAACTCCCAGCAAGCGTGGCGGCACCACGATGAATGTGGCAACCTGCCAAATGCAAAGTGTGAGGCCCACCCAATCCTCATGAGTGACCCTCGGTGCCCCTGAAGGCAATTGGGTCCAATGACGAGCCCCACAGTAGCAGAGCGCGCACACCGCAACATCAAAATATGTACGCCGAAGGGCCCCATTGGCCGATGGCTCATTCGCATAGTGGTTGCCACACCGCGGCGGCCGGGAAGCTGCGACCGCAACCCTGCATCATCCAATTGGGGCCAATGCGTGTCATTGCCGCGGATGCCTGCTACCGCGCATGCGAACACATACTGCATTTGCATTGGCGCCATGCGAATTACATCACCCATCACAACTCATTTGCCTAAAGTGATTGGTGCACCCCATGTGTAATGTTGTGGGGCACGAGGCCCCCATGCATATAAAGTAACCACACAGACACCATACATGTATAGGAGAACTGGCCCAGGGCACGTGCGTCCGGCCCCGTTTGTTGGCAGGGTCACATGTCCGGTGACGCCTGTGCTGGGTGGCTGTGGGGCGGGGGGTAAGCCAGCCCTCTGGGAGTGGCTGGTACATCAGAACAACTAGAACAGTGACCAGCTGCTCACTACACTGTGAAGGTATGAGAGAGTGTGACCCTTGAGTCAAGTCTACACACACATGGCATGTCCAAGAAAAGGAGAGTAAAAGTACATACATAGTCATGCCTCGTGGCCAGCATGGACCGAAATGAGGGAAGGAGTCTAAAAGGACAAAGGTCTCTCGCACTGTACCAATGTTGTGTAATGAAACATCCAACCTGTGAACATCGCTTGTACATCCCTTGACAACTGACTGGCGTCCCTTGGCCAGGGGTCGATTTGTGAAGGGCCAGTGACGTAGGCAGACAATCAGAGGTATCCACTGTCTGCAAATCAGACATACTTGTAACCCCTAGCACTCCCAACACACGTACTGGTGTGACGTGCAGTGTGCACAGCTGCCATTGCCTGTTAATGTTCACACACACGTCATAGGAGTGCACATGTGGAACAAACAAACATAGCTCTGACCGACATCATCGCTCATTGGCAGCCATGTGGGCATGTATACACAATCCATGTGCATTTGTGCCTCATTCAGGTGAACATTGCAATGTCTGTTATGCAAATTCCACACACACTCACGCAGGACTGACCCCATAATCTCCACATGTGTCTGTCCACCGTGCTGAACAACCATGTAGCGTTGTCCAGATGACACTCACTGCGCTAATCCCATAATGGTGTTGTGTATTGTGGGACTGACGCTTGCGCTCGTGTAGTGACAGCAGCAACATGCAACTCTGCACTGAAGCTGGGAAACACTAGTGCCGTGCCATCTCACCACAGGGCAGCTCGTCCCTGATGTAGCAGTGTACTACATGCCATACGCATCAACTTCTTTGGATGTCGTAGTGTCAGTATGTCGAGTGAGTGTTGAAAAACAACGTCTGAATGCAGGTCACTTGTGCATTTCACGTGACCATGAGGCCTGTCAATGTTGTGGTTGTGCGAGTCTCTGGGTAAGCTGTGCACCGCATTTCATCTAGAACTCAGCCCATGCCTGTGTACCCTGACATACGTAGGAGGAGACCACCCATCTGTCACCCTGTCCCCGACCTGACGACGATGGAGGACATCGAAATCATCCGGGGATTCCGTTTGGATCGCCGCACACTATGAAACCCATGTGCCCAGTTGGAGCCCCACTTCCCGAGGAAGGATGAATTGGCAGCTGTGAAGGGGGAGTGTTCTATGACCTGGGAGGCATTCCAAATGTTGTGGGAGCCATTGATGGTACCCACATTGCCCTCGTTCCACCACAGGCAAGTGAACACATCTATAGGAACCGCAAACACTACCACTCCATCAACGTACACGTGGTATGCCAGGCGGATCAGATCATCCCACACGTGTGTGCAAGGTATCCTGGGTCGGCACATGACTCCTACATTTTGCAGAACAGCACCATACACCAATTGATAGCCAATCTGCACCCCCAGCGAGCCTGGTTTGTTGGTGAGTGGGCTGTGTCAATGACTGTGATGTATGTGTGACATGCTGCTCTCCCCACACATTCAGATCACACAGTTTGCCTGTCTGTCTCACAACTAGGTGACTCTGGGCATCCCAATCGTCCATGGTTGCTGTCCTCACTGCGGAATCCAACAACGCCGGGGGAAGTCCAATACAATGATGCACATGGGAGGACACGTCGTGTGTTGGTGCGCACTTTTGGACTGCTGAAGTCAAGATTTAGGTGCCTGAACCATCTGGTGGTGCACCTAAGTACTCACCACAGAAGGTATGCCAGATGTTAGTCACCTGCTGCATGCTACACAACCTGGCCATGCGCAGAAGGATCCCCCTGATTCTGGACGACGATGAACAGCAGCAGCCCCCGGCACCCAACCCACACATGCCCAGTGACGATGACAGTGGTGAGGAAGAAGGCCTTGACCAGCGACAACAGCTCATCGTCAACTACTTCCGTTGAGTGTAAGTGAACAATGAGCGACTATGACTGTGTCTGCGTGCCTTGCTGTTTTCTAACAAACTTTGAGATCTGTTACTGGCATTTTGTACACATACAGGACTATGCGCGGGATTGGAGAACTTGGGCAAGCAGGCACTGAGCACCCAGAAACACCCATTAGCACAGGACCCAATTGCTATAGTGCCTCACTAGCTCTCCCACTCACTCAGAGTTGTTTTTTTTACAGTGTTTTATATAGCGCGAACTTGACCCGAATCGGGTATCAGAGCGCTTTACATACCACCAGTTGCATTACATGAGGACACATTCATTTTTTGTTAGGCACGGGGAGATTAAGTGATTTGCCCAGAATCACAGGATGTTCAGCGTCATTGCCGAGACTCGAACCCAGTTCCCCAGATTCGAGGTCGACCGCCCTAGCCGTTAGGCCAACTCCTCTCCACAGGTTTGCAAGCGCGTGTACACAAGTCGATAAGTTGCAGACAAGACACGCTTTGAAATGTTTTTTTTTTTACTACAGTTGCAATACAGGCAACATACGTGCCACAAGAAGTTGAGAATGCATGAGTACATATACAGTTTCCATAGTGACACATCCATAACACATGAAGCAAGATGTCATATCAATAATCCCTCTGGACGAAGACCCATGAGCATATCCCCCCACCCCTTGCTGGGAGGAGTTGACTGAGATGTCCCAGGTCTATGGGCTTTGCCAGCAGACCCATTGCTCAGCCAGTACATGGTGAAATGTACATCCCATGTGCTGTGTCGCTCACATCACTGGATGGGTCACTCTCAAAGTGTGAGGCAACTAGCCCGCCTCCCCATGACAACTAAAAAGCACCCGTGTCCTCTAGCAGCAGTGACACCTTTTTGAGTGGGGGTGCTAGGGCCTGACCAGGACAGAATCACAACGGACAATCCCCTCTGACCACGGACAGAATGTACAGGCAGTGCCCCTGGCCCGCGCAGAGGACAAGCTCTGCAGACACTTCTCATGTGACAGACAAATACTAATGTACTTGCAAAAGGACTATGCCATGTGAATTTCGTGCGCTACAGCTGCATGATGGAAGCCGGGCTCATGCCAGTCGACAATGTCCATGACGGTCAGATGACAGCCTCCCCGTTGCTCAGGTCTGTGGTACCAAGCGAAACAGACCGCAGAGGTCAGCAGAGTCAAAGCAAATGCAGATAGGGCAAAAGTCAGAGAGCTGAATGACAATTCCTGTTAGTAGGCGTGAAAGAGGTAAAAGGACATTGAATTAGTCACCAACAGTTCCTCTTGCTGTTAAGTAGTTACGAATCCAATAAGGCACAGGTAGCCTCGAAGGCAATCAGTTCCAAAAGACGGTCCAAATCATCTCCAGCAAAAAGGACCATCATCCAATCCAGCAGTATGAAGGAACAGATGTGCTCCCCGCACCACGAGGATGAAAGGTGAAAGGAGCTTCCCATGACACACGGGGAGAGGTTCGATGTAGGCATGGCACAGGAGCCTTTGCGCAAACGCACAGGCGCAGCTGTCAGCCTGTCTGACACATTGGAAGGCATCCCACAAACGTGTATCACCGGAGCAGTACTGATCATGGACCAACAAAGGACTCACCCACAGCTCATGATCCAGGGCAGCAAGGGATGTGTTGGAAAGGCAGACAACCAGGGACCACTGAAAGGGGCATCTTCAGCAGTAGAACACAGGCTGCACGCAGGTGAAATAGGCATAGCGGAAGGTTAGCCTATAACTGATGCGTAGCACAGCTAATGGGACACATCCAAAGAGGAGCTGCATGCGGTCACGGTACAGTTGCAACTGACCGGGGTTCGCCTGGACCACAGGACGGGCAGACATGGCGTGAGAGCACTCTTAGAACCAGCGCTCAGCTGTACAGCCACGAGTAGTGATATCAAACCGCTATATGCAGTTGGGAAATTGGAGGAATGACACCCGGTAGAACTCCAGAAATCGCATGAAATGAAGGGACAAGGCCAGAGCCCACATGTTTAAAAAAAGTGTGCAACGGCCTTCAGTATCAGAGGCTTTTGATAATTCTTGTGTCAGTCCCCCGGTAAAAAGTGGGAGTGCCGTGTTCAGCAGTGACTGAATCGCGCGGGATGGTCAAGGCACCTGGGATTCGAAGGTCTCAGGGCTGATGTGGGAGCGACTACTTGTTAAAACAGAAGCCCATTGTGCCTGCACACTTATTGAAGTCCACTTTCGCTGTGGGAATGTGAGGCCACAAACGGTTATCCACAATCACATATGGGGGAGTGAGGAGGACATTGCTACAGCAAGGAACACGGCGTGCAACAGTTCCTATGTACGCGATGCCTGCCCTGTGACCGCAGCACTTGTGCCCATTCAGGAGAAGATAACTTTGTTTGTAAAACAGATTTAGCGTGGGTATGTTGTCAGGGACTGGTGTACATGTGGGTAAACATGGATAGACCGTACATGTCACTTGAAAATCCCTGTGCAACAGTACTTGAGTGTGTGAATACGACAATGTCACCATCGTCCACATGACAGGATGTGTTGTGATGCTGGCTCTTGTGGGCACACTGCTAAGGATTTCATTGTTCTGCGCTGTGTGATCTGTGACAATTTCCGTCATGTCCATGATGATGTTATTAGGAGGATGGGAGCACACTGCTTCACCTCCCAACACAGTTCACCCCTTGGCATTCTGGTAAATGCAGTTCAGTCATGATGCTTACTTGTCATGTGACTGAGGTGTTTCACCTGAGTTGGGCAGGGAGAGGCACAGAGACCCGAGTAGAATCTTGCAGCTTCCTCAGCAGACATCGATCACAATGTATCTTACCCCTACTGATGTGGGAGGATAACGCGACACACATGTGTCTAGAGATTCACAGCACTGACATGCACCAACCTAGGTGACACACGACAACGGTAACAGAAGAAAGCTTTTCAACTGGACTGCATTCACCAGGATGCTAAGGGCGAAACTGTGTTGGGAGGTGCAGTCGGGTGCTCCAGTCCCCCTGCTGTCCATGTTGATGGTGTTTGCCGGTGTTGTCTGTAATGCATATTGTACAGTGTTGCCTCGTGGTGTGCTTTTGCGGTTATTGCATATTATGGCAACGCACTGTTGTTTCCTTGTGTCTTTCCAGGTACCTCCACTCTCTCAATGGATTTTCGGTTTTACATATTCGGATACATTGCAATGTGAGTCAACATGCCACTTACTGTGATGAGAATTCTCTTGACACGAAGGCATACTATTGTGAGTTGTGTTTATTTTGCGATGTGTGACAGTAGAGGGGTGAAGTAGGAGGTGATGGTACACGGATAGTTAGGGTAGGACACACAATGGTAGAGCTCAAAAGTCCAAGCGAACACTCCCATCCTTGTGGCAATGTGGTTTGGTATTTACAACGACAGTCAATGCTCGGTGTTACAGTGGTGACGTCAGCGGTTGCTCCGAGAACTGGTACGGCACGGTGCTGTGCCACGTGATCCTGATGGGGTCTTTTTCGGACGCCCCCTCTACCGTTTGGCAGGGGGGGAACCTGCTGCATGCTTAGAGGTGTCTGCATATTCGCCGTGGTGTGACTCACCCCTCCCTGTAGCCGCTGCTTGACCCGGCCCTTGAGGTCGCCCCACCGCTTCCTGATGTCACGCGCAGTGCGTAGGGTGGTCCCTCCGGCATTGACTTTGCTGTGGATCCTTGCACACATCTGAGTCTTGCGCGCAAGTAGGGTGTGTTGGACCAGGTGCCCAGACAAATGTGGTTCTACCCTGATTGTCTCATCTACCGTCACTCTCAACTCTGAGTCGGTGGATTTGGACATTGTCTTGGGGGGCATGGTGCAATTGAATGAGGGGTGCAGGGTGCAAGGTAGTGGTGGAGATATGTGAAGTGTGTGAGGTGTGTCCTGTCTCTCTGTCTCGGCTTGTGGTGTGCAAAGGATGCTGGTCCAGGAAGGGGTTGGTTTTATACTGTGGTATGTGGGTGTGTCCACATGAGTGATGACCTTCAGATGTCTCTTCCATGCTGCGCATGGCTTTCCTTACCAGAAGCAAGTCGGGGTGTATCATTGTGGCGTGTGTGTTGTGATTGAGGGCGGCAGGGAGTACAGGCACACTTCGGGCATTGTTGTGAAGTTGGTTCCGTCCGCCATTCATTTGGCCTATGTGCGTGCGCGGCGGTCGGACACAGTGCTCGGTCCACCAGCTCCGCATTCTCATCGTAATTAGCCATGCGGTCATGCCGCGGCAGGAGTGGCCTTTTCAAGCCGTTGACCAGCTTTCCCCGTCCGCCGCTGTCGGATTTGCAACTTTTCCGACCGTGGTGGACGGTATTTTGTGACATCTGTCCGCCGCGGTGTGATTTTGCGTACATTGCATCGTAATTTGGCCGACGGAAATGCCGCGGGTCATGCGGGAGGTATTTTTACGGCACCATGAAGGACGGAAGGCTTTTCCGTCCGGCATCGTAATGGGCCCCTAAATCAAAATACTTTAGGGCAATATACACTTAATCATTGGGGCACTCCTGTTTGCCAAATATAAAAATTCTTTTCACAGGGGTATTCGTATTAAAATGCCCATTCAGGCATATCAGCCCCAGGTTGTTTACCACCTCCCTAAGTTTTTTTTTCAAAGCTGGTGCCGAAATATTGCTGTGGTATACCATATTCAAGCATCACCACCTCCATCTTTTTCGCACAATTTGGTGTTAAAATCATCTATAATCATAACCAAACTCTGTGAGGCTTGCGCTAATAGGGTACACAGGTCCTCTTCTAATCTAGTTAGCTGAATATCACTATACTTCATATCCCCCTGGAACACATAGACATTTAGCAGTAGAATGGATTTCAGCTGCACTGAATTCAAAAATACTTTCACCGTAGTGATTTGAATCCATTAACATTTAGCTTCTAAATTACTGACATCCTTTGCAATTTTTGTCAGAACCAAACTCTCTAACCCCCCTGATGCTTGCCTCTGCTCATTTGGGAAGGCTGACGAACATACATGCACAGATCACTGACATAATATCAATCCTATCAATATCGACATACACAAATATCCGAAATTTAATATCAATGACAAAAATATCAATTCCGTATACTTAACTTTTAAAGTCACCAATATCGAACACACAAATATCGTTTACAAAAAAACGATATATTTTTACACATATCAATACCAAAAATATCGTAAACACTAATATTGTCACCAATAAATAAACATGTACAATGTCAAAAATATTGAATATTGCAATATTGATCACAATAATATCGCCAACATAACTAATAAATCCTTAACAATACACCCAAAAATTAAAAAATGGGTTAAAACAATTACTTCAAATAAACCAAAACTTATAATAAACAACTATAATAAAATAAAAATATACTACTTCAACCAAAAATTAAACAAACACCCCCAAAAAATGGTACACTTAAAACACATATATTTAAAAATTATGAAACAATTATTAACTGTAAACATTCAAACACATTCATTATATATATATATATATATATATATATGTACACAACATAATTCATATATAAATAAAACAAACTATATATTGTACTACAAAAATAAAACATAGATTAGCGTTTACCAAAAAGGACTCTACTGATGAAGAAAAGTCAAAATATACTAAACTAGCCAATAAAATAACACTATTAACAACTTTAACCAATAAAATCAAACAAATGATTAAGCCAACAATATAAAATGCACACTAATTAAAACAAGTAAATACTCCAAAAACAATAAACGCTAAAAGAGGAGGAAACCCTGCCAGATTCTCACAAGTAACTATTAAAACAGAAATAAATCATCTCTACAACTACAAATTTAAGTGAGTAATACATATATTTTAACTAAAAAGTAACTGTTATTAAACTAAAAAGTATATTTGAACAAATAAATAGCAACACGCTCTATAATGTTTATCTTTTTATATAGACGACCTAAAGGAAAAGAAAACCAACTTCTGAACTAACAAACTGCCAGAAAATATCAACTATAGCAAAGAACCAAGAATGTAATGTAAGAAGTAAGTATGCATAAATATAAATTTTAAAACTCTCTCAACCAACAATCAAAAATAAACCTAACTCCATAAACCTTGGCAAACTTGCAAAAACAAATACCATATTTAATTAATATGACTTTTTTTTCTTCGTTTAACACAAAATTCGGCACCTGCTTCACGTTAAAATGAGGTAAAAAAAAAGCTTCAAAACCGTGCAAAACATGTCAACAAAACATACAAGTAAGTAAATAAATAACAAGTAACTGTATTTCTTAAAAATATTAATAACAAAGAAGCAAATGTCAAATCATAATATATTTATACTGTTAAACTATTTACTAATACCATGACAGAAGAGGCTAAATATATCACTTCACAGAAAGGGAAACAATTATTAAAGCAAATGGGCTACACCTAAGGACAAGAAAGTGCATCAACAGTAATCATACACTGGAAATGTACTAAATATTATTCAAATGCATGCTGTGGGATGGCAACAAGGAAAGATAATTTTGTAATAAATGTAAAAGAATATTACCACTCCCCATATGTTACACAAATAGAAGTTAGAAAAATCTTACATGATATAAGAGAGGTAAGCATTAGCTCCCAGGATCCTACAAGTAAAATCCTGAAAGACATACTATCCAAAGTACCCATAACTGTAACAGTCCAACTACCAGCTATCCCCAATTAAAAACACTTAAATGCACACACTAAAAAAGCCAACAGTGATACCCCATCTGCCCCTAGAACATACCACACATATATATATACCTGATCATTTAAAAATAACACATAATGAGGAGCCCTACCTTTTACATGACAATTTAAATTATGAAAAGCGAATCCTAATTTTCTCTACAGCAAACAATTTAATGAAACTTACCCAATGCCAAACCTGGATGATGGATGGGACCTTCAAAATGTGTCCCAAACTATTCACCCAAATGTATACATCATACATGTTGATTAACACCAATATCACTTTCATATATGCTTTAGTACCAAATAAAAAAAATAGCACCTACTGTGAACGCCTAAATAATATAAATCAACCTATAAATAACTACTACCCCCAAAAAATAATCACAGACTTTGAACAAGCTATGATTCGAGGTATTCTAAAAATATACCCCCACACAGCCATACAAGGCTGTTACTATCACTTTAATCAAAGTATATGGTGACACCTCCCAAAATTGACATTTAGGGGATGATTATGAGTACGGCGGTTTTGAGACCATTGCACCATTGGATGGTGTCCAACCGCCGCGTCCTCGGCGGTTTGACCGCCCGTTTATGATCAGGGTGGTTGGACCGCTACAAGACCGCTGCAACTGCCAGGATCTTGGATCCCACAACAGTCGGAACAGCGTCGGCCTATAGAGGCAGTGCAGGTGCCGGTACCGCTGTGGCAATTACGACCTGTCTTTCCGCCAACCGTTTCATGGCCGGGATCCCTCCATGAAAAGGTCAGCGGAAAGGCAGGGAAAGAGCCCCAAAAAGAGCCCCAGGGTGATTTCGCACAGTGGTGACTGTGCATTGGGGCACATGCTGTGCTCCCGTCTGCTTTCGTGGATACACTATGAGCTATGCACAATATGGTGCATGGTACACAGTGCACACACTGCTGCAGCATGTGTTTTAGGCTCTGTTTATGAGCCGTAGCATGCTGCCGCAGTTCCACCGCCGACAACACACCGCCAGCCGGGCAGTGGTGTCAGAGAATATGGCTATTGGGGTGCCGCCTCCAGACAAACAGACATGCGCACTTATAAGTGCTCACCACTCCTCCCCATCTGCTATGGCCCAGCCCGCCCCTTCCTACACATGCATGTCTCAGCCAGCTCCTAAAAAACAAAATGATAATAAAATATAATTTTATTTTTCAGATGCTGGCTCTGAGACAGTAGGGCGACGCTCCTCTGCCATTGCTGTTTGAAAGACTTGTGGCAGCATGATAATTTATTCTTAACATGAAAAAGTGTGTGCACCAGCTACTAAGCTATGCACACGTCTTGTTTTGCTTATGATGAAGTGCTATCTGTAAAGGTTTCACCACAGTATGAAGGGAGCAGGTAGAATGGTCTTTAGCACTTTCAGATCTTGGATATCTTTAGCAAATAGTGTTTTTTTTTTTTTACAACTGTTGCATAGAATGTGCACTGTTATTAGTGGATTATTCTGAATATCCTGTGGTGTATTTCTTATGAGAGTTTCACTGGTTGCAAACAGTGTGGTATAAAATGAACTCTCTCTATAGAGTAAACACTGTTCACAGTGGGAATCAACCTTTACAATGCGGTTGTTACACCGCGTTACATTTACAACGCGGTCGTTACAACGACCGCGTTGTTACCACGCAATGCCATTACAACGTAAGTCATTAGATCGACTTGCTCTAGATGGCGCTCCAACCTAAGGAATAGTATGATTTACTATTCCATTACCTTCCCTACTGTTGCGCAGGGTGGAGTTGGAATAGTAAATTATACTATTCATAAGGTTGGAGCGCCATCTAGTGCAAGTCGATCTAATGACTTGCGTTGTAAAGGTATTGCGTTCTAACAACACAGTCGTTGTAACGACCGCGTTGTAATGGAACGCGATGTGAAAGCATGCGTTGTAGCATGCTATATTCTTTACAGTACCCAGTTCACTACTGATATCAACTTAATTTCTTAATGTAGGTTCGGTGTGTGTCAGGGGTATTATTCAGATAAAAGCTGTCTGTAGTAGGGCATTTGTTTTGGAATTGGCATTCAGTATTTTGGCTTTCTCTGAACAGTTGTGTACAGTTTGTATACTATATGGCGTTTGCCATACATCTGTGGTTGATTGTTAAGGCGAACTATGCTACGTGTAAAGTCATAGCAATTTATACACCAATATGTGTGAAAACGAAGCTTGGATGGAGTCATCAGTGATGTCATCAATGATGTCATCAATGATGTCATCAGTGATGCCATAGAACATGTCATGAGTGATGTTATATGTGAAGTCATCAGAGGTGCATGGCGGGGTGCAAGTTATAGCTAGTACTACTAATTACAACAGCTGAATTTCTGTGTTTTTTTTTAGTTCAAAACGTTACCCTTGTCATTGAGAAATTCACCTAACTATAACATTACTTTAACCTTTGGGTTTTTTGTGAATTTTTTTGTTTTTTTTAATTGAAAACTCATATTATTATTACACCTAACTATAATGCTACTGTAACCTTTGTTTTTTTCATTGAATTTCTAGGTTTAAAAAAATATATATATATGTTTAAAAATACATAGACACTAACTACTCCAACAATGTTTGTGCTCAGATTTTTCCACTTCTTGGTTTTTGTAACTCACATATACAGAAATATTCCCAGTATAGTTTTCATAGTCTTTGTATGTATCTTTACATAAACGTCATATTTATATTTCAAAAAGAGACTGATCAGTTTTTCCTATGCTCATGCAGGTATGCCCACACATAGGTTATAGTGCACCCTGCCTTAGGGCAAAAGGCCTGCAGTAGGGGAGGCTCACCTATATATGTATGCAGTGCATGGGAGGCATGGCACACAGGGCTGTGTGCCATGTCGACTCTTTGGATTTTCCTTCACCAAGACACGCAGCCTGCAATGGCACAGTGCATATCCTTGGTGAGGGGTCAAGGAGTTTGCACAATCAGTGCTGCAGCCCCAGAGGACCCACTTCAGTGCTCATGCCCTAGGTACCAGGGGTGCCATTTATTAGGGACTTACAGGGGCCACTGAAGTTGTGCCAATCGTGGTACAGTTTTGGGGAAAGAGATCTGGCACTGCGGACATGGTTAGCAGGCACCCAGTGCACTTACAGTTTGAAATTACATCAGACATCAGGCAAAAAGTGGGGGCTAACCATATCAAAAGAGGCATTTTCCTACATGACCCCCACAAACGAAAGAGGATGAGACTAACCTTCCCCTAGTGAGTCTTCATAGTCCTAGTGGAAGAACCTGAAAAGTCCATATGCATTGGCATGGGCAGTTCCAGGTCTTTGTTCCCACTTAAAAGTCCATTCCCTGTAGGGATATGGACCACCTGAGCAGTTTGGGGTTTTTACCTTTCATCTACATTAACCAACTTAGAGGCCTGTGGTCAGTTTGAACCATGAAGTGAGAGCCAAACAGGTATGGCCTCAGCTCAGACCAGACCACAGCAAACGCTTCCCACTCAATGGCACTCCAACGCTGTTCCCTGGGGAGTAGCCTTCTACTGATGAAAGCCACAGGCTGGTCTTGACTTTGGTCATTTATTTGGGATAGGACCTCTCCTATCCCATGTTCAGAGGCATCAGTCTGCTTTCAGAACAGTTGCAGAGAACATTGCTTCCTTCAGAGTGTCAAAAGCCTTTTGACAGCTCACTTTCCAGTTCACCTTTTTGGGTATTCTTTTGGAGGTCAGTTCTGTGAGGGGTGTCACAATGGTGCCATAATCTTTCACAAACCTACTATAGTACCCAGTCAAGCCAAGGAAGGCCCTGACTCGAGCCTGGGTAGTTGGAGCCACCCAGTCCAGAATGGTCTGGTTCTTGGGATGTAATGGTCGAACTTGGTCTCCACCAACAAGGTGGCCCAGGTATACAACCTTTCCCTGCCCTATCTGGCACTTGCTTGCCCTGATAGAAAGGCCTGCACTTTTCAGAGCCTATAAAACCTTCCCAAGGTCAATCAAGTGATCCTGCCAGGTAGAGCTAAAGACAACAATATCATCTAAATAAGCTGCACTGTAGGATTCCAAACCAGCAAGGAGTTGATCACCAACCTTTGAAGATGTGCAGGTGCATTTTTCAGCCCAAAGGTCATCACAGTAAACAGATTATGCCCCTCTGGGGTTGAAAATGCAGATCTTTCTTTTGCTCCTGGAGTCAGACCTATCTGCCAGTACCCAGATGTGAGATCAAAGGTACTCAGATATTTGGCTGTTCCTAACCTGTCAATTAATTCATCTCCCTTGGAATTGGGTGTGCATCGGTTTTGCTCACTGCATTGAGGCCCCTATAGTCCACACAGAACCTCATCTCATTTTTACCACCCTGAGAATGAGTGTTGGGGACCAACACCACTGGGCTGGCTCATGGTGTCACGGTTAGACGCCGGTAGGAATGAGAGGATGGGCACTACACTACATCTCCCATAATGCTGTGGGAGGGCTTCCTTGTTCTATCCTCTCTCTCTTTCACCTTTTCTATATAAGCTCCACCCTCCAACAACCCGGTGCTTGTCACCTGACGACCTATGCCTTGCATGGAAGACTGATTCCCTTGGACTCCTGTCAAGCACCTCGCCAGACTTCTGTTGTGGAAATTATTCAAGCCGTCCCAGGGATTGCCGGTCCGGATTCTGAGACTCGCGCTGAAGCGCGCTCGGTACCTGCTTGCCTTCCATGCATTTCTAACTCGAAGGACTCCTGCGGTAGCAGCGACGGTTCATACGCGCGCTGAAGCGTAACCGCTGTTGCCGCTTTTCTTGTTTCCGTGAGTTGATTATGGAGACTCGCCTTTCGTTCAGCATGCCTCGCTGAACCCACCAAAGTCAACGAGAGTACACTCCTGGGAGAGCTCTTCCCTATTCTTGGAGGGAACTAACTGCCAGAGATCCAGGAGAAGCTCGCAGGGCATTGCGCCTTGTTTTCCTTTGTTTTCTTGTTTTGTTTGGATTATAGTTTACACGCACGTTGGAATCGTGTGCCTTCGCAGAAGAAGTGCCTAAGAAACATAATGCTTGTACACACACCGCTGACTGAGGCGAATCAGTTTTGAGATAAGTAACTCAGCGGTGGTATTGCGGAAACTTAGCAATGTTCTTGGTTTTATGGAGTACTTATTCATGAATACTATGGTGACAATGTGACTTGCAATCTTTTTTCTTACTTTATTTTGACCTTTTGTGCATTGTTGTTGTTTGGATATAGGCGGCTGCATTCATGTAAGTGCATCACATACTGCTCAATCTACTGCATGGTGTATCAGGGGAATGTCTTCATGAGTGTTGTGTTGTGTCTCATATACAGGGCGCACGAAACTACCATAGGAGTGAAGCCTAAAACTCCAGAGCTTGTCGAGTGTTGTCGCAGCCGCACTTCTTTTTGTTTCATTTGTCCCTTTTTTCCCTTTCCCCTACTGCGGTGTAGCCTGTGTAGTGAGTGTACAACCATACTCGCAGACTCTTCCGCAGATGGGGTAAGGGGGGTTTAGCATCGTCCATCGCTCCCGCTGTATCTGGCTTTAAGGTTAGTGATTAACCATTCTCTGTTCTGACACATGGGTTCTCAGGTGGCTCCATGACTCCCAATTCCAGCACCTTGCTTACTTTAGCTTTGATGCTCTCTTTCACATGATCAGACTGCCTGTAGATTTTATTTTTGACAGGTAGGCTTTCACCAGTGTCCACATCATGGGTACACCAGCTAGTCTGACCAGGAAACAAGCCCAGCAAACTGATTTAGGACTTGCCTGCAAACAGCCTGCTGTTGGGTAGTGAGCGTGTCTGACAAGACCACACCTTCCACTGACCCATCTTTTGGGTTGTTGGACAGGAGGTCAGGGAGAGGTTCACTTTCTACTTCCTGATCCTCACCTGTAACCATGAGCATGGTCACATCTGCCCTGTCATAATAGGCTTGAAGGCGGTTCACATGGATGACTTCTTGGGGATCCTGCAAGAGCCAAGGTCCACCAGGTAGGTGACCTTCTCTTTTCTTCCTAGGCTAGGGTAGGGCCCATTCCACTTATCTTGGAGGGCCCTAGGGGTCACAGGCTCCAAAGCCCACACCTTCTGCCCTAGTTGGAACTCCACCATAGTAGCCTTTTTTGGCCATACTATTGTTTCTGGAGCCCTTGGCTGGCCTCAAGGTTTTGGTTTGCTTTCTCCATGTATTCAGCCATCCTGGAGCGGAGGACAAGTACATAGTCCACTATGTCCTGTTTAGGTTCAGCGAGAGGTCTCTTCTATCCCTCCTCTGCAAGGCACAATGGTGCCCTAACAGGATGACCAAAAAAAAGTTAAAATGGGGAGAACCCCACTCCCTTTTGTGGCTCTTCCCTGTAGTCAAAAAGCAGGCATGGTAGTAAGACATCCCATCTCCTGAGTTTTTCAGGGAGCCCACCAATCATATCTTTTATGGTCTTATTGAATCTTTCAACAAGGCCATTACACTGCGAATGGTAGGGGGTAGTGAACCTGTAGGTCACTCCACATTCCTTCCACATGTGTTTCAGGTAACCAGACATGAAGTTTGTAACTCTGTCTGATACCACCTCGTTAGGGAAGCCCACTCTGGTAAAGATACCAATGAGGGCCCTAGCCACTGCAGGGGCAAAGGTAGTCCTAAGGGGACTAGCGTCAGGATACCTGGTGGCATGATCCACTACAACCAGAATATATCTGTTCCCTGAGGCTGTAGGAGGGTCAAGGGGGACCAACAATGTCAATGACCCTTTCAAAGAGAACCCCAACCACTAGAAGTGGAATTAAGGAGGCCTTTGGGGTGCCCATCTGTCTTGCCACTGGCCAGACAGGTGGGACAGGAGTTCCAAACCTCCTTCACCTTCTGCTGTATCCCTGGACAGTAGAAGTGGCTGACAAGTCTGCTCCCAGTTTTGGTCTGGCCAAGTGTCCAGCTAGGGGGATGTCATGGGCCAAAGTGAGGAGGAATTCTCTAAAAGCCTAAGGCACTACCACTCTTCTAGTGGCACCACGTTTAGGGTCTCCCGCCTCAGTGTTAAGGATTCCTTTTTCCCAATAGGTCCTGTGGGAACCACTAACATCACCACCTTCCTGTGCAGCAGCTTGCTGTTGCAGGCTTTCAACAGTGGGGCAGGTCCTCTGCCCCTGGCACAGCTCTTCTCTAAAGGGTCCCCCTAGGCCCAAACACTCAGCCTGGTAGGGCTCCAGCTCCTGAAGCTCAGTTCCCTCTGAGGCTGACTCTTCTTCCCCCTGAGGAGAATGGTCTGGTGTCCGATTTGCAGCTGGTTCCCCAGTCTGTTTGTCTATTCTCTTGGAGGGCTGGGCCATTCTTCCAGACTCCATCACCTCGTTTTTGCCCTGGGCTCTGCTCTGTGCTCTGGTTTTTACACACACGAGTGTGGGATTCCAAGCATTTCTGCATGGATGCTCAGTTCTGCCTCAGCCCAGGCTGAGGACTTCAAATCATTACCAAGCAAACAATCAACTGGTATTGATGAAGAGACTGCTACTTCCTTATTTCCAGTAACCCCTCCACAGTCAAAGGACACCATCGCGATGTGATGGGTGTTTGTCGCATTCTCAGCATTGGTGACTGGATAGGTCCTTCCAGGCAGATATTGTTCTGAGGACATCAGTTTCTCAGTCACCCTAACCCCATTAAAAATAGGATGCTGTCTGTATTTTTGCATATTAGCGGGCCAGACAGCTAAGTTGGCTAAGTCCATATCTCCTACAAGAGTCACCTCAGTGAGTTCTCTGACGGGGTCAGGGCTCACCTGAGATCCCATCTGGAAACTGGCCACTGCACCTACTGCAGGTAGACTAAAGGAATTTAGTTTGTTTTTACAGCCTGGATCTCCAGTTTGGTGTCCAAGTGCCCTACAGTCATGACACCAAGCCTTTTTGGGATGCCAGTTCTTACTTTGGTACCCACCCTTGGGCTGTGATGAGTTCCTGGTCCTACCCTCCTGAGCAGGTTTTTGGGGGCCTGAAGAAGACTCATTTTTGTTTTTAGGGTTACCCTCTTTCCCTTGGGGAGGGGGTGTAGCCTCTTTCTTTTGGTCTCCCTCACCAGTGGTAGTTCTTAGTCACCCTTGTTTTGACCCAGTGGTCTGCCTTCTTCCCCAACTCTAGAAGAGAAAGTGTCCTAGGTCTACCCAATGCTGATGTAACTTCTCATTGTAACAATTACTCAAAATATGCTCTTTCATGATTACATTGTAAAGCCCTTCATAGTCATTCACATTGTTACTTGTTAACCTACCATCTAGTGTTTTTACTGAAAGGTCAACGAATTCCACCCAGGACTGACTCTGGGTTTTTCAAGTCTCCCTGAATCATATTCTATACTCTTCATTAGTGTGTCCAAAGCCCTCAATCATGGTACCCTTCATGAGGGCATAAGACTCAGCATCTTTTTCAGGTAATGTCAGGAGTCTATCCCTGTATTTCCCTGCGAATAGTTCCCACAAGAGAGGAGTCCAATTTGGTCTAGCTACTTTTCTTCCTATACAGGCTCTCTCAAAAACAGTAAACCATTTGGTGATGTCATAACCTTCTGAATAGGGAGGGACAATCCATTTGGGGAGTTTTGTGTCATTGGATCTGCTATTCTCCCTAATTACTTGTATGCTGCCACCAGAGATATGTCCCCATCTCTTTTCTTTGCCTTTCTAGTTACAGGAGCTGAGCCTCTAATCTCAGTCTCTTGGCCAATCTTTCCAGCATGAGGTCCTCGTCTGAGGGGGTCTCCGCTGTGCTTGAGGGGATTGACTCATGTCCTTCCTCAGCATCATCTTCATTGGTATTATCTTCATCCTCAGTCTGGGCTACCAGTTCTGGGTGATCTTTCTCAACCTTAGCTATCAGTTATCTGAGAAATTCCTTTTTAGGACTTTTGCCTGGTTTGATTCCATAGCTCTTATAAAGGCCTCTCGGGTGAGCATGGCTCAGGTCCATGTAAGGGATCAGTTCAAGCTCCTGAACCTGGCTATCGGAATCAGGCATTATTTTACTAAAGTTGGGACCTTTTTAGGAAGTTACAAAAATAACTGTCACTGACTACTTTGTCCTAACTAAAGCACAGACCTTTAAATGTCTAACCACTTGTTTTCAGGGACTTAACCAAGGCCCTAGCAGTTAATTTTAGAAATGTTGAGGAAATAGACCGATCAAAAATTAGATTATCTAGAGACAATTTTTGGATTTATTCATGTGGTCACTTATTGTCAAAGTGGTCCAGTAAGTGCAAAATCGTGTATCCCACCGCTGATCCACCAAGTAGGAAACCGCCTCTCTCTACAGAATACTAAAATGAAGTACACTATGTAGAGAGTGCGAGAGATCCCCAAAAGACAGGTAGAGGCAAAAGTAGATAATACTAACTCTCTTTTTGTGGTGTGTGGGCGAGCATTTAGGCTTATCAGAAGGTAGTGTTATGCATTTCTTGTACTCTCAGAGTCAATAAATAAGACACATACTCAAGAATAAATCAGAGACCAATTTGTAAAAATAACATCGATTTTTATATAATTGTAAGACCATAAACACAGTTCTACGTTAAGTACTTTCGGAGTTACGATTTTTCTAAGTTCGGAAAATATATTGCTTCTATGCGCAATTACGCAGCGTAGGAAACAATGGGGAAAAGTAGCAAATGCAAAGAAATTCAGGCAATTTTTTCACAAAGTTTATCTTCTCGTTTTAGGTCGATGTTGTGACCAGGTCCAAAGTTCCAGCCAGAGAAGTTCGGGAGTGCCCCAGATAGGCAAGGGGCAGAGGTGCTGAGGTCTTGGAACCTGGTGCGCAAAGACAAAGGGAGCCACTTGAAAAAGCATTACACAGAGAGACTTACAGGTAAGTCCGGTGGGTCTCCTTGAAGGGAGGAAGTCGCAAGGGCCTGGGGACTACGGGAGCAGGGCGGTTCGTCAGTGCTGGGGCTTAGTGCAGAGCGAACAGGTCAGCCGGGCATCATGCGTCTTTGGGTCCCCGCGGTCAGGCGCAGGCAACTTTGAGAGGCGATCTTGAGACAGCTGGGCCACTCAGGAAGTAGGTCTCGGGTGTCTTGATGTTTTTCGAAGGGTGCTTGCTTCTGGTGCTTAGTGAGTCTGCTGTGAAACACTGCGGCTCCGGTAGGTCCTGGTGTCTCCAAACTTGGTGGGGAGGCAGATCTGACCCTCCGGAGCTGTTGTACCTCTTCTTGCTTTGGTGCTGCGTCAATGTCGTCAGGGAGCAGCAAGTCGACAAACCAGACTTCACGGGATTGGTGCCTGCGGTGTGCAGGGGAGTGATACCTTCATTTCTCGAAGGCTGGAGGTGCCCTGGGGTTCTTGGAGTCCTTTCAGGTATTTGGATGACACAGCAGTCCTAGTAGCAGCAGGCAGGGTTTAGCACCTTTTTCTTCTGCAGCAGGGCTTCAGTTCTCCAGCAGCGAATCTTCTTTGTCCTGGTCTTCTCTTGTCCGTCAAATCTGATGTTCAGGTCACGGGGTGCCACCTAAATACTGAATTTAGGGGCGGTACAAGGGAAGACAGGTAGTAGCCAATGGGCTACTTTCCTTTAAGGTGTCTACACCCTCTTGAAACCACTTCCTGTGGGTAGAGGTACTACCCTAGCCCTGATTGGAGATTTCTCCACCATTCCAAGATGGTGGAATTTCAGGAGAGAGCTTCACATCGCCTGCCCCGCCCTCGGGGTGGTATAGGCTAAGTGGGGACCCTCCTCCTCATCTAACTGATTTTCCCGCCTTTACTCCCAACAAAAGTCAAGCAGGAAAGGGGGCTTGGCCTCCCTCACTATCTGGAGAGTCCTAGGTTGGATTTCAAAGGCGGCATTGCCTTTGAAGTTTCCCACCCAAGAAGGCCACCCTATCCTGGAGGAGGTGTGAAGCACCTCCTCCCAGAGCAGGCTTTGTCTCTGTCCTCTGAGAGCGCTGGCTCTCACCCCATAAGGTCAGAAACATGTCTGGTAGTGGCAGGCTGGCGAAAACAAGTCAGGCACCACACCAGTGCTTGGGAGGTTTTCAGACGACCCTCTAAAAGGGTCTCCTGTGTAAATGTTTTAATAAATCCATCACTGGCATCATTGAGGATTTATTAAGACAAGATGTTTGGTACCAAACATCTCAGAAATCATTGAAGCCATCATGGAGCTAGGAAACTCGTGTTGACAAGTATCCAGCCCATGTACTCTTTATGGCTTCCCTGTTCACTTACAACATCCCAGAATAGACTGGACATTGTAGGGGCATATCTGCTCATGGAAGTATGCCCACACATAGGATATAGTGCACGCTGCCCTAGGGATAAAAGCCTCCATTGGGGGTGACTCATTTATATCTTATGCAGTGCATGGGAGGCATGGCACACAGATGTCAACTCTTCGGATTTTCCTGCATTAAGACACGCCGCCTGCAATGTAAGAGTGCATAGCACGACCGGGAGGAGCCAGTTGTGCCCCCGGCCACTTAATGCTTGCCGGGGCGCGGACGCGCATCACTGCCAAACAGTTCTGAGCACCGTGAGCACCTACCTGACGCTCATTTGTTGCTCTGCATTCCGCCTCACTATTTTAAAGTTTTATTGCTTGTAATCGCTGGTAATTGTGTTTGGGAATCCACGGCCAGGCTGAGCGCTGATTGGTCCGCCTCCTCCAATCAGCAGCTCGACCGGAAGGAGCCAGTTGTGCCCCTCGGCCACTTAATGCCTGCCGGGGCACGGACGCGCATCGCTGCCAAACAGTTCTGAGCACCGTGAGCACCTACCTGACGCTCGTTTGTTGCTCTGCATTTCGCCTCACTATTTTAAAGTTTTATTGCTTCTAATCGCTGGTAATTGTGTTTGGGGATTTCTTTTGACTTTGGGCTCGCTTTGCTTCCGCATTCCACGGCCAGGCTGAGCGCTGATTGGTCCACGTCCTCCAATCAGCAGCTCGACCGGGAGGAGCCAGTTGTGCCCCCCGGCCAAAGGCGCGCCTAAGGCAAGCCTGTCTGAGTCCGTCCGTGCCTGGATGACGCCAGACATGCTGCCGGATCGGCCTGCGCCAAGCATTTGTACTCCAGGGAAGACTTATTTGCTATCAGCAAGGGGGTAAGTCCTTGCGACCACCAACTCTGTGTCCCACCTGAGGGCCCCTTTTGCTGTAGGTGTTGTAGGGTTCAACTCCTGGGACGCCGCGACCCTCCTACCCCCCCCTTCACACACGGTCAAGCTTCTCAGCCTAAACTGCCGCTCTCTAGTAAAGCATTTCGCCGAGGTATATGACTTACTTCATGACGAGTCACCAGACATTCTCTTCCAAACAGAGACCTGGCTCACGGCCAATACAGAGGCAGAGCCAGGCCTGGCCCTGCCCCAGGGCTACAACATCGCAACACTCACAGAGGGGCTCGGGGTGGTGGCATCGCTATCATCTTTAAAATTGGCTACACCTGCACTCTCATTAAAGAGGCCCTGGGGGTTGTGAGTGTGCTCGCTTCAAGATTTCCTTCAATACCAATTTCACATTGTCTGGGCTCCTGATCTACCGCTCTCCTGGCCCTTCCAAAGAGTTCAGGGATGCGCTGATCGCTGCATCAGGCACACTGGCCATTAGACCGGCCAATTTCAGCATCATAGGCGACCAGAATTTGCATTTAGAAGCTAATCAAGACTGTGAGATAGGTAACTGCCTAGCGGACCTTGCCGCCCTCCAACTTACACAACACGTCCCAGGCTGCAGCCACTATGCTGGACACTTATTAGATCCGGTCTTCTCCAACCTATCAACTCTCATGGTTAATAGGCCCATTCCTATGAGCTGGTCTGACCACCATCTGGTATCCATGGCACTTCAGGGAGTCGGGCCCCTCCAGGGCGCAGCTCGGAAATTGGTGTTAAAAAACACCCGTGGCATAAACTTGACACCGAGCAGTTTCGCGCCCTTCTTCTGAGGCACATACCTAACCTGCCGGACGACCCTGATGTTGTTGAAAGCACCCCATCAGACAGGATCTCACACTCCCTTGACACTTTCATTCCCGCAAGGTGGTCCCAGAGCCGTAACACTCAATCCAGTCCGTGGTATAATAGCAATCTGGCTTCTGCCTGGAAAGCCTGCAAAAGCCTGGAACGGGCGTGGAGGTGGGACTACGATCCAGTTCTGAAAATGCAATATCGGGTAGCCATCAAGAATTATCACAGGGCCATTCAGAAGGATAGAGCTGTGTATTTTGCGGACGAGATCAGAAATAGCAGTAACCCAGCCAAATGCAACTTTTCCATACTCAAAGATCTCAAATCTTCGGGGCAACCCAAAGCTCCCCCTCTCTCCTCCAATCAGCAAGGTGAAGTCCTTGCCGCCTTCTTTAATAAGAAGGTCGAGAACATCTACAGGATCTTCCCCACACCGAGATCAGGACAGGCTCCGCACGGTGGCCCAGCGATACCCCCACACTCTCTGTTTTCCCGGCGCTCTCTCAAGAGGGGATGCACACGATCTGCAATAAAGTTAAATCAGGATCCCCTGCAGACCATTTTAAACCGGACCAATTTCTTAAATTCCTACCTCAACTTTTCTCCCCCTTTTGCAAACTGATCAACCTATCTCTGACTTCTGCGGTAGTCCCCAGGGCCTGGAAACTGGCCAAGGTGGTCCCTTTACTTAAACAAGCATTGGCATAGCCAATAGGTCTCGCCTTTTGGACCTTATAAGTGTTTAGCCATGCAGCACATTATCCTGGGTGCTGTGCCCTCAGGGATTGAAGAGTTGCCACCAGCAAAGCTCCATATTTTATCATTTCATTATCTATTTTTATAAACCTGGAAATGCCTTTAAACTTTTAAAGACCATAAAAATTATTGCCATTTAAGGGTCTGCTGTTCAAATGCCACAAAAGCTTGCACACACACAAGTCTCCTTTTGAAGTCAGAGAATGAAAGTAAACTGGCCTCTCAGATAAGAACATGGTTTACAAACCTGTTACAGAGGAGCATGGAGCAGGAATCGTAATATTGTTCTTTTTTCACTTCTTGGTGTAAAGAAGGGGTTGCTGTTGCTTTCTAGAAAGACTGCTATATGCGCTTTACTATAAAGACAATCTGTGTTTAGATATATATGGAAAAGTGCTGGAAATAACGTAAAAATACATACATGCCACAGAGGTGGATGAAAGTAAAGTTTATATTACCCCGTAGTGCTGTCCACCATGCCTAGTTTCTGGCGGAAGTGGGATCAGCTGCTTCAGGTGAGAACTCTTTCCTGCTGGGAGGTGGCATGACTTCAGTAGTATCGCCTGCCTTCGCCTTGGCTAAACATGTTGCTTTCCATATTGGAAAGGGTACTCTGCACAGAGGAATGCACTGCAGCCCAAACAGGCAGACAGAGGACACAGAGACACACGAACACACCAAACACCATAACCCAGACATGGGAGAGGGTGCAAGCGGTGATGCATGTACACGACACACCACAACCAGATTATCATATATCATAGGTGCTTTGTTATGTCAACAGGAATTTATATAATGCTGTGTGCCGTTATTATGCCTTGCATCGCTGTGATGTTTGGGTAACTTTACATGGAAAAACTGCCATCTGCCCACCAACACACCACAACTAAGAAACACAGATACACCTACATGCTACATCTCAAACATACACACAATGACAGCCCTGATAGACCGACACAGGGAGAGAAACTCACACACATCTGCACAAAAACACTCGCCAATAAACACAAGTTTAGGAGTTTACCACAATCCAAACATAGAGATTAGGTAAACTGACATACACACACACACACACACAAAGTAAAACAATATAACCAAAAAAGAGACATGGGGATACACCCAAAAAGACAGTCATGTGGACCGACACACAAACTTGCGAACCCTAGCTCAGACAGAAAAACGGGGATGCGCATACTGACACATTTGCAGCAACACACTACACACCACCGACTGATACTGGACTACAACGCTAACATACCACCAACACACCACAACTCAGACAGATAGACACTACAATAGACACATTGAAGTTCACTTGCATATTCACACAATAACGTACAAAGGCTAAGACCAGGGCCACTGGAATTATACGACAGCGCTATGTGGCAAGAGAAGGCAAAATTACATCAACTCACCACAACTCAAACAGACTAGACATGGAGATAGGTTGATAAGCACAAGACCTCAAACACACATACAGTCACATATCACAGCCTAAACAAAAACACAAAAACACTAACACACACATCTACGGAGGTCAACCGACTAAAACACAGATACCTGAAAACAAACAGTCTCGAAGATAGACATACATAAACGCGCACACAAAAAGTTAGACATGGAGACATACTTATGGCCACATAGTTGGACACAGACGTATGTATACACAGAGATAAGCACCCACATGGGTGCCACTACAGAGACAGTTGGGCACACAGCTATCGTATTATAATTGCTTTTATTCTGACGTAAAAACACACACGCACATGTGCCACACATACATCTATTGTCAATTTGTGTGCAGTTTTATATGCAACGAACTTCGCCCAAAGGCACCAGCACTTTACATGAGAACCACATTACACAAGATCAGATTACTTACTTGTAGGGTGACCAACTGGCATAGGTGCAAATTCAGGACAGTGAGTGTAAAAATTCAGGACAAAGGGCCAAAATTCAGGACAAAAATTCAGGACACAAGGTCAAAATTCAGGACAAAACTTGGGGGGGGAAATGTACGTTTTGCAGACATAGAGGAAGTTGCTCAGTAGTATAAATACATAAAGGGGGCCTTTGGTGAGCCAGCATCATTTATTCGCCTGTTAAATTTACACTTTGCTTCAAGTGTAAATTTGCACAGCATACAGCAAGGGGCTATAGGTCAACCCACTTTATCGTTGCGCACTTCAGTGTGAGCGATGGCACAAAGTCATAGCCACTGTTCATATTTGCCTAAAAATAGTTCCTTTCTCTTAAACTACAAAGTGGGTTAAAAGTGTACTTTTTAAATTCTATTTAAATTCTATTTTTTTTATTTATTTAAAATACGGGCTAGTTATATTGTATTCACTTCTTTTTAAAGTTCATGGGCTGTGTGTCTCCAAAAGCTTAGGCATTCCTGCCTGGTGCCCTAGGCAAAGATTGAGCCAGTCTGCCGAAAAGGAGGGTATAGGCGCCACCAAAAACAAAGAAGAAAAAAAATGTCAGCTCAACTAACTGTCAGGAAGCTGTACATGGCAGAGTGACACACACCAATTCAAACATCCTGGCAATTAGGTGGGTGGTGGTGTCCCCAACAAAGAGATGGGGAAAGCAGGTGACAAAAATACCTATCCCGCAGGGTGAAACTATGCAGAAACGGGGAGTTGAGAATTAATGGGCAGAGTTCGGTTCCTGGAATGCGCTGGACTGACACTCCACAAAAACAACTCGAACTAGAAGCTGTGCAGCCATCGCTGTCCTTCAGAGTGAAAGCAAAATACTGTTTCTGTTTGGCAGTCAGGAACATCCCCAGCATTTATGGCACCCGACTCTGCAACGCAGGCACAGACACCCCATGCTGTACCTGCAGCATGGCCCATTGTCATTCTGTATAAGTGAAAATCGGCACAGACAGAATGACAATGGGGCTAATTGACAAGTCTGGGAGGAGCTGTGGAAGCCTCCTCACTTTAAAGAAATGCGAGCTGGCCCCCAACAGGGACTGCTGTGAAATCCCTGAGGCTTCTCAAAGGGGTCATCGCAGCGACGCTTCTCAAAGGGGTCATCCCTGCAAACCCCAGAATTACGGACAAAAGGCGTCCGTAAAAAGAATTATAACGGACAACGGACTAGACACCGAAATAACGGACCGTCCGTGAAATTTACGGACGGTTGGTCACCCTACTTACTTGAGCACCGGACGTTTCAGTGATGCGCCCAGAACGCCAGGGTGTCGAGCCGACGCGAGACTCTAACCCTGTTCCCCAGATGGCAGCTCATGCCTCAGGCAGCAGGGGGAGGGGGGCCTGCCGATTCCCTTGCGGGAGCCAGCGGCGATAATTGACACCATATGGCGCTGCCGCTCGCTCCCGCAAGGCAATCGTCACACGTGCACGCGTTGCCATTGAAGGCAATGGAACGCGTGCACGTTTTTGGGGAAAAAAGGGAACCGATGGCAAAAGGTCTCCTCTAGGCAGCGCATGCGCGCTGCGTAGGCGAGACCTAAAAACCCACACTGGACGCCTCAAAACCAGAGAATTTTCGCCCTATTTCTCTCCTTCCGATCCTAAGATCGCCGAAGCTTACATCAACTTTCTTCTCACGAGGTTTATCGAAAATAATAATCTGCTCGGCCCTTCCCAGAATGGCTTCCGCCCACGTCACAGCACAGAAACCGCCCTTCTGGCTGTAACTGAACATCTAAGGGGCGCGTTGGATGTTGGTCGCACGTCAGCTCTGATACTATTGGATCTAAGCGCTGCGTTTGACACAGTAAAAACAACAGTTGATGGACAGAATGCAGAACAATGTCATACATTCACCCCAGTACAGAGATCTGGGCCTAAATCCATCGTTTTTTTACTCACCATGCCATTCCAGTTTGAACCCAGCCATATGCAAATCTGTCTTGACCCTGTGCCTCATGGGAACAGTCCAGCCCGAACTGCCAAGCCAGATCCTCCCTGGACTGGAAACAAGCATCCTAGGACCGGTTTCGGGTTTCACCCTCTTCAGCCAGGATAGCTTGATTCCAGTGGCATGGAGAGCACGGGACCCACGTCTGGGCATACCCGTCCCACTCGGGTGACAAATGCAAAAACAACAGTTGATGGACAGAATGCAGAACAATGTCATACATTCTCCCCAGTACAGAGATCTGGGCCTAAATCCATCGTTTTTTGCTCACCATGCCATTCCAGTTTGAACCCAGCCATATGCAAATCAGTCTTGACCCTGTGCCTCATGGGAACAGTCCAGCCCGAACTGCCAAGCCAGGTCCTCCCTGGACTGGAAACAAGCATCCTAGGACCGGTTTCGGGGTTTCACCCTCTTCAGCCAGGATAGCTTGATTCCAGTGGCATGGAGAGCACGGGACCCACGTCTGGGCATACCCGTCCCACTCGGGGTGACAAATGCAAAAACAACAGTTGATGGACAGAATGCAGAACAATGTCATACATTCACCCCAGTACAGAGATCTGGGCCTAAATCCATCGTTTTTTTGCTCACCATGCCATTCCAGTTTGAACCCAGCCATATGCAAATCAGTCTTGACCCTGTGCCTCATGGGAACAGTCCAGCCCGAACTGCCAAGCCAGGTCCTCCCTGGACTGGAAACAAGCATCCTAGGACCGGTTTTGGGGTTTCACCCCTCTTCAGCCAGGATAGCTTGATTCCAGTGGCATGGAGAGCACGGGACCCACGTCTGGGCATACCCGTCCCACTCGGGTGATAAATGCAAAACAACAGTTGATGGACAGAATGCAGAACAATGTCATACATTCACCCCAGTACAGAGATCTGGGCCTAAATCCATCGTTTTTTTGCTCACCATGCCATTCCAGTTTGAACCCAGCTATATGCAAATCTGTCTTGACCCTGTGCCTCATGGGAACAGTCCAGCCCGAACTGCCAAGCCCAGGTCCTCCCTGGACTGGAAACAAGCATCCTAGGACCGGTTTCGGGGTTTCACCCCTCTTCAGCCAGGATAGCTTGATTCCAGTGGCATGGAGAGCACGGGACCCACGTCTGGGCATACCCTGTCCCACTCGGGGTGACAAATGCAAAAACAACAGTTGATGGACAGAATGCAGAACAATGTCATACATTCACCCCAGTACAGAGATCTGGGCCTAAATCCATCGCTTTTTGCTCACAATGCCATTCCAGTTTGAACCCAGCCATATGCAAATCAGTCTTGACCCTGTGCCTCATGGGAACAGTCCAGCCCGAACTGCCAAGCCAGGTCCTCCCTGGACTGGAAACAAGCATCCTAGGACCGGTTTCGGGGTTTCACCCCTCTTCAGCCAGGATAGCTTGATTCCAGTGGCATGGAGAGCACAGGACCCACGTCTGGGCATACCCGTCCCACTCGGGTGACAAATGCAAAAACAACAGTTGATGGACAGAATGCAGAACAATGTCATACATTCACCCCAGTACAGAGATCTGGGCCTAAATCCATCGTTTTTTTGCTCACCATGCCATTCCAGTTTGAACCCAGCCATATGCAAATCAGCCTTGACCCTGTGCCTCATGGGAACAGTCAAGCCCGAACTGCCAAGCCAGGTCCTCCCTGGACTGGAAACAAGCATCCTAGGACCGGTTTCGGGGTTTCACCCTCTTCAGCCAGGATAGCTTGATTCCAGTGGCATGGAGAGCACGGGACCCACGTCTGGGCATACCCGTCCCACTCGGGGTGACAAATGCAAAAACAACAGTTGATGGACAGAATGCAGAACAATGTCATACATTCACCCCAGTACAGAGATCTGGGCCTAAATCCATCGTTTTTGCTCACCATGCCATTCCAGTTTGAACCCAGCCATATGCAAATCAGTCTTGACCCTGTGCCTCATGGGAACAGTCCAGCCCGAACTGCCAAGACAGGTCCTCACTGGACTGGAAACAAGCATCCTAGGACCGGTTTCGGGGTTTCACCCCTTTTCAGCCAGGATAGCTTGATTCCAGTGGCATGGAGAGCACGGGACCCACGTCTGGGCATACCCGTCCCACTCGGGGTGACAAATGCAAAAACAACAGTTGATGGACAGAATGCAGAACAATGTCATACATTCACCCCAGTACAGAGATCTGGGCCTAAATCCATCGTTTTTTTGCTCACCATGCCATTCCAGTTTGAACCCAGCCATATGCAAATCAGTCTTGACCCTGTGCCTCATGGGAACAGTCCAGCCCGAACTGCCAAGCCAGGTCCTTCCTGGACTGGAAACAAGCATCCTAGGACCGGTTTCGGGGTTATACCCCTCTTCAGCCAGGATAGCTTGATTCCAGTGGCATGGAGAGCACGGGACCCACGTCTGGGCATACCCGTCCCACTCGGGGTGACAAATGCAAAAACAACAGTTGATGGACAGAATGCAGAACAATGTCATACATTCACCCCAGTACAGAGATCTGGGCCTAAATCCACCAGATCTTGCTGCAGCGCTTGGAGGAGATTGGTATTGGAGGCCCTGCCTTGGGCTGGTTTGCCTCCTTTCTATCAGAGAGAACCTTTCAAGTGTCCGTCCCCCCTTCTGCTCCCAGGTACATGCTGTCCACCAAGGGGTCCCTCAGGGCTCAGCTTTGAGCCCAACCCTATTCAACATATACATTCAACCCTTAGCAGCAGTAGCCAGGAGCAGAGGATTAACTGTGGTATCTTATGCAGATGATACACAGTTGGTGGTGGCACTATCGGACGACTCCGCGCAGGATGCGCTTAAGTTCAGGGATGATTTAACAGCTGTCGCAGACTGGATGACAGCCAATTGCTTCCAACTGAATGCTAGCAAATCTGAGATCTTGCTGGTAGGGAAAGACACTCAACTGTGGAGTGAGGTTGGTGGCCTTCCACTCTGGGCTGTTCGCCCGTCCCTAAACAGACCATCAAAAATCTGGGAGTATGGGTAGACTCCGCTCTTACTTTTCAGGCCCAAACCAAACCGGTAGTGGGGACCTGCTTTGGGCTCCTACGTGGGCTTAAACCACTGTTGGGATTCTTGGTTAGCAGGGACCCAGTGCACTCACAGATCGGAATTACATCAGCCATCAGGCAAAAGTGAGGCTAACCATGTCAAAAGAGGCACTTTCTATACCTTACAGTTATTATCAAAGTTCATAAAGTATATTTCTAGTTACCTGAACTTAGAGCAGTTTTTTATGTACAGCTGAAGACACCAGTCTGTCTCAGTTCCAAATTCAGTCACTTCTGCTGAGCACAATTCCAACAGGCTTCCTTCTCCTCCAAATTACCAAGAACAATCTGAGCTATCCCTGGTTCTGCACCCAATCACATCACAGCATTTCTTCAACCATGGAATAAGAATTGTAACTATTGGTTGAGCCTTGACTAGTTTTTTTTACTTATTCCCATACGATCTTGCTAGACTCTTGCGGATCGTAAAACACCTCGTGGCAGGCTCAGTAATTTTCCCTCAGGTCTCGCAAACCTCTCACAAGATCACATGTGTCCATGCAGCAAACTTCACTCCCTGAAACTTGAGCTACTCTTGCGAGAACGCCACAAAACTGTAGGGAAATAGTAGTATGTGGGAAGGAGTATTCTCTTCATTAGACCTATCTCTTACAAGACAGGTGTGTGTAGTAGGGTATGGGGAGAGACTGGCCTCCCCACACAGACCTCTGTCTCAGATGACAGGTATACATAGTAATGTGTATGGAGGGACTGTCCTCTCCAGTGAGAGCCCTTTCTTGAATGATGAGTGTGTGTATAGTAGGGTTGTTGGAGAAAAAGTATATATCCATATGTCTGTACCTTGTAGATATGATAATCAGTTCCAACTCTCTCCCGCACTATCTCAGACCTACTGAGCTATCTATTTCTATCCCTGAACCACTTGCTCCGAACCACAACTCAGGGCTCCCCATCCTTCACAGAGTGATTTCCACCTCCTTCACAAATCTATTCCAGCCCTGACCCGAGGCCCTCCACTGCACTCTCTGACACCTCCAACAGCTGTCAATACAAACCACTCTGAGGCCTCCTGTCTCTCACGTTAAGTTTAGCTCAACCTATTTTCTGTTCTCGTTTACCTACACTGCATTATCTATATTTTGCACTGTGTTCGTTCAGTTTTTCACATATGTGGCAATTCTATTTTCTCTATTTTTGCCCATGTTTGTACTGTATCCCCTTTTGGGATTTGCTGGTGGCTGCATTTTCTAAGGTATATAAAGGCCCAACAGGAATGACTCAGGGCAGAAGAAGCTTGTTTCTAAGGTTTAACACTGGGACGTGCTTCTGCCTTGGCCTGCCAATAAGCTTTGGTACCTGCAAATACATTTCATTTGTTCCCAGAGCCCTGGTGTCTGTGTTTTCTTTGCGTCACTCCGAGGAGGGTTGGAAAAGTTTTTCCCTAACAAATGGTGCTGTGACTTGGATAGCATGAGATGTCACACCGGTAAGTGAACTGAATACCTTGGCCCTTCAACGCTTAAAATATATCTTGCAGTGAAACAGAGCACTGATGGGTAACTACTATTACTCTGTGTCAGTAATATTATCTGACAGTGGCTGATCCCTTTGGGGCGATTTTAACCCACGCAAAAGAGCCTGTGCCAGAAGGGTATTTTTTTAAGGGGACCCCAGGGGCAAAAGATCCTGCAGTGTAGCATGGGGAACATTTGATTATCAGGTGGCACCGGAACACAGGGAAATGATTTTGAAATGTGCACAAAAATAATCAGTTATTGATTAAGAACTGTATTTGAATTATATGTTGACTGATTGTAATGCGCCGCTATGTTTCCTTGCAATGTTTCTTTGAATTATATATGAAGTAGTGTATTACTGCATTGGAGAAGCAAACTGTTTTATGTGTTGTCTCTGAATTAACAGCTGTTGATTTTTCTTTCTCATTCTCTCTCTATTCACTGCCTAACAACTTTTCTTGCAGGATATCATTGTTGTGTTTATCTTTCAGGGTGTAAATTGTGAGTGAAGGGCACAATGGGCAATGAAAATTCTAAAGTAAACGGGGAGCTGCTGAGCCCCCGTATGCTGAAAAAACAAAAAAGTTGTTTAAACAGCTGGCACGAGAGAAAGGTTTTAAATTTCTGCCAGATAGCTCTGTAGCTCAGGTTGTATAAGAGACGAACTGTCTAGAATATATAACACCTTTTTACTTGCTAGTCTGGACTTGGAAAGGGATGAAGGGAGGTGGTATAGATTTGGTTCTCTTGAGATAGATGATATTAAACATTTGATAGAGACTATAGAATTACAGGGTGACCCATCATGGGATTCACACTATATAAGTGATTGTTTGCAGCAATGGCAATCAACTGCTAAATAGAGAGCTCTCCTTTCAGAAGAGAAAGGCCAGTAATATGCGAAACAACCACAGTCTCCTAAGACAGTGTCCGGGGACTGTTCTGCAGCAGCAGTGGTGAACAGTAAATGCACAAAACCTAATAAAAAGGAGCTAGAAATAGGGAAGGATTGGCCCCAACCTATATATAAAATATATGTTTATTAGAATTAAGTAACTGTGTGCAGACAGAGCAGCATTTTCTGTCACTGTGTAAACACTGTGGCTTTACATCAGCTGAAGTAGACAGGGTTAGATCCATACCAAATGCCACTACTTCTAGAAGGGCTGCTGCTCTGGTGTGTATTTGGACACACCACCAAGTGAATAATGACATAAATAAATTGAATAAACTGTTCAGTGTAGCCAAGTCTCAAGACCTTTATGTCAAGCTAGGAGAAGGAGTAATGCTGAACAAATAGCTGGGAGTATATTGACTGAGGAAGACATTTTGTTTTAGCTGAGGAAGAAAGGAAAAGACAGATTAAATGCAAGTAGTGAATTCAATTCCTGGAAAGGGACGTTGGTGTGTGTGGTCACCCAAACCAGGGACAAAGCATTCATTCCTCAAGGACTGTCCCACCTGCACCTCATTTTTTATCCCCTCCTCAAGCAACTTCAATTTACCCATCCCTTTCTTGTGAAAGAAATAACACAAACAAGCAGGCCTTCACTCCAAAACAACGCTTATCACGTGTCCCTTATTTTCATATATCCCTGGAAGGGGATTTAACTAGGGTATCTAACATGCCAACTAGCCCCAGAGAAAGTGGTTTCAGAACCCTGGTCCTGAATGGGCACCTATCATTCGGAGGGGACATACAGCGTGCTCTTGAAACCCTGGCTCCAACTTCAACTTTTGGCCTGAGGGAGGATTCAGGGCTGAGTGCAGAAGAGAAAGGCAACGAGGAGGTACGCGAGCAGTTAGCTCATCTGCCTCCCTCCTCAGGTGAGCAGTTAGCTCACCTGAGGAGGGAGGCAGATGAGTTCGAGGAGGAGGTGAACACTGAAAGGGAAGAAATACAATGCTCCATTAATAAACTCCTGGGTAAGATAGATAAAAGGGAAATGCTGATACATACACAGTCACGCACACGGTCGCTTAAAGGAAAGGGTAAGAACACATGTACTGATGAAATACTATTGAACACTAACATAAATGCACCAAAAATAGTTAAAACCACTGACCCCGTTGGAGGCAGCTCAGATGACTAAGGATGCGCCCAACCCATTCCCAGACAGTGTGAAATAATATGAATGGCTTCATAAAATATGCATTGTTTATACCCCCCTTCCTAGAGATCAGTAGTCGGTGTGGCAGTGACGCCGGGCGCTGATGTGGGGGGGAGGGCAGGGTGGGGGTAATCTACGGATTACGGCCTATTACAGGTAAGTACACATATAAATAAATCAAACGAATTTTGTTGCGCGCGCTGCATCGCATTTGGCGATGCAGCGCGAGAAACGAAATTCGTTTTATTTATTTATATGTGTACTTACCTGTAATAGGCCGTAATCCGTAGTTTACTACCCGCCACCCTGCCCCTCCCCCGCCCCACGTCAGCGCCCCGGCGGCACTCCCACCACCGACCGCTACTGCTAGAGATGTAGAAATGTTATTGAAGATTGGATACGGGAGCAGATGAACTTTGGTAAAAAGTGCATTCCAAATTCCACAGGAAAGAGATTGGACAATACTGACTAATAATATGGATGTCACAGAACATTGATTGATATATTGGTTAGAGACTGTCAGGGGCACAATTAATGGCTTAGCTGTGAAACATGGTGATTTTTCTCAGGTCACGGCCACGTTGCAGAATTCAGGTGAGTCAGTGGCAGATTACATTTTCAGGTATAAGGAATTATGTATAATAGTGCAGGGGTACCGCGCACGTCAGAGGCATATAACGTATTAGCCGCTCAGACACGTATGAATGGATTGTTAGCTTCTGTGGCCCATAGCTGTAAACTGTGCCACCCTGATTGGTCTACTAAAGGATATCAAGAGTTGTGCACACTTCTGATAACCATGGAAAGGGATGGGATTTTCCAGGTAAAGAAGGACACAGCTAGAAATGAAAAGGGGTGATGTTGCAGCAAGTACAACGAGAGGATAGCCCAGAGGGAATGTTCTATCAAGGGTCGCAGCATAGACATGATGAAGGACAAGGAAACCAGAGAAGAGACAGGAGTAGGGATCAGTGTTATGTTTGCAAGAAGTACGGGTACTGGGGCAGAATTTGTAGAAATTATAGAGATAGAAAGAAAGATGGGCAAATGATAGGAATGAGAGAAATTACGGGTATGATAGAAATGACAGAAACAACAGGAATGACAGGGTTGACAGGGATGAGGTCCAGCCTTTAGCACCCCCCATGCACAGAGACATCAAGCAGATATAGCAGTCCTTGAAGTACCCTTTTCAGGAACTACATGGATCAGTATAGGACCTCGAGGAGAGAGGGACTGTGACCCAAACTGCAGTAATCCAAGCCCAGTGTTTTATGATGAAGGTATAAGACACACCCGAGGAGAATTCCATGTTTCCAATTAAGGTAGGAGTTAAGGAGATCAATTTCCTAATAGGGGCGCAACACTATCAGCAGTAAGAAACAAGTTAGGTCCCAGCAGTGGCGAAAAAGTCACTACTGTAGCTGTAAATGGAATGCTGATGCACGAAGAGTTAATAGAACCCCTACTAGTATGTGTTGATGATTTTACAATGACCCATCAGTTTCTCCTGTCACCAGATGCGTCCATCAATTTGCTGAGGAGAAACCTCCTCTGTAAATTGCATTCAACATTATATTTTTTGCAAAATGGGATTTTCTTACAAGTACCTGAGGACAGGTTAGGTTTGGCTAATAAAGCTCTTACTGCTTGCAAATTGAGTGAGGATTCTGTGTTATGTACACTCCCTGTCTAGTCTCTTTCTCTCTAACAATTTACCAATGGACACCATTACAGGGAGATTTCTACGACATGTTTCAAGAACTGTTTAAATACAGCCCTGACATTGAGAGTGATTTGGTCACTTATTTTCTGCAGTTGACATTAGTACCTGGGCCTGTACACTGTACTACACCATTTTTCACAGGGCCAGTTCCTGAATGGTACGCCTACATGGCGGACAAACATTTGTACTGGCAAATGGAGTTGCTCAAGGACATATTGTATGCATGCAAAGAAGGGTGTGCAATGAGCATTGAAGCTAGGACCACAAGAAGAGAGATTATTTCAAGTGCCATCTTCAGAATCATACGTGTCTATAGCTGTAGCACCAGGTTTCTACCCTAAAGATTTGGGCCTCATGGTCAAACGCCTTCAGGACATACGAAGAACTAAGGATTTTACATTTCCTTTGGGAATTGTGTCTGTGTTGTGAGATGGAGAAGGGTGGTGTAGGATATTGTGTATGCTCAGGAATGACAAGACTGCAGTTTTTGACAAGCTTGAAGGGAATATGGCTGACTAAAAACAAAGTTATTCAGCAACTGAACTCAGAGGTTTGGGTAAAACACAAAAATGAGGCAGGATTGTTGAAAACAAGCCCTCCCCATAAAGTGATACTTAAGGAAAATGCAGAATTTCCTTATGTGTGTCAGTACAGACTGTCATCCCAGGCACAGGAGGGGATAAAACCTGTGATTGACTCTTTCTCATTAAAAAGACCACTAGACCCTTTAACAGTCCTATTATTCCACTGCCCAAGGGCAATACAGGACATTATAGGTTCATACAAGATTTACACCAGATAAACAACATTGTGGTTCCCTTAGCACCTGTTGTGCCTGACACCAATATTACATTATCTTCTATACCTGTAGAGGCAGAGAACCTTTTGGTCATAGATCTTTCCTCTGCGTTTTGCAGCATTAAAATCTATCCAGAGAGTGAGCACCTCTTTGCCTTCACAATGAAAGATACTCAGTACACTTTCATACAACTCGCCCTAGGCTTTACTCAGAGTCCCATGGTCTATGTGCAGGGAGTAAAGAGAGACCCGGACAGCCTACACCCAGTAGGTGGTTGTGTCGTCTTGCAGTACACTAATGACCTCCTTGTGGCATCTCCATCACTCGAGGCATATGAAAAAGACACTGTAGCTCTGCTTAACCACCTCCAGGGGAGAGGACACAAAGCCTCATTGTCAAAATTTCAGTGCTGCTAAAAAGAGGTGACTTACCTGGGTTATGTGCTATCCAAAGGTACACGCCGCATATCACCTGACAGAATAAAAATGATTCAGAGCATGCAGCCCCTGTCCAGCAAGAAAAGACTGATGTCCTTCCTGGGGAGGATGAACTACTGCCACCAGTGGATACCTGAGTGCAGATCCTATGATGCCATCTTGAGACAATGTACACTACAAGATGCACCCAACAACATTGTATGCTGAGGGATATTGTGTGCTGCACCAGCATTGAGGCTGCCTGTTTACAAACTCCCCTTCCATGTCTATGTGTCAGAACAAAATATCATTGAAAATGGTATGCTGACATAGCAGCATGGCTCTGGAAAAAGACCTGTGGCGTATTCTTTGTGAGTTTGCCTTTAGCAGTGACGGGCACCTGGCTTGTTTGAGAGTAGTGGCTGCGGTGTCTATGATGGTAGAGAGGACAGCTCCCATTGTATTGGACTGCCCTTAAATTGGTTATGTGCCACATTCTATATAGTTGTTGTTGTCATCTGCAATAACACAACATTTTTCATCTGCCAGGTGCACAGGTTATGCGGTCACCTTGTTGTCTAACACTAATTTCACCATTAAAAGATGCCCACCTGTTAATTTTGCAACATTATTACCTGCAATAGGTGATTCTGATGCGACCCCTGGGATGGTGCCAAACTGATTCTATGTACCCCCTCAGGATATGTTGGACTATAGACCTGCTAGCTAAAGTGCCACCATTAAGTACCCCTAAACCTAGGAAGGTAACAAATGGATTGGGCAACCTCAGAACATGACAACTCTTATTCCCCAACGAATAGTGGTAACAGATCTATAACCTTTTTGCTCAGTCACTTGTGCACACTCAGAGAGATACACAAAAAATACAAAAAGAGACGTTTCAATATTCATTGAACCATTGTGATTCTTATATAAAAATTATGTGCTGCAATGATTAATAGACAGAAGCAAATGAAAGTGATTAGCAATATGAGAACAGTGAAAAGAATAAACAATTCCACCATTGTGCTAAAGCAGTGTATATAAGCTGGCATATAAGTACGGTGTATAGGGTACTCCTACTATGCGCTCCCTAACCTAGATGTCTAGGGTGGGTGATCTGCCAAAATCCCCTACTGGGTGATCTAACTCCCCATTACGTACAGGTAAGTGTGTGCAGGTCCCCGTCTTGGTCACATATTGGACAAGCATCCTTGCAGAGGGAAAACAGGAATCAGCTAGGATGAGACTTCGACAACAGTGGCCTCGCAATGACAGGAAAGTGCTCCTCTAATTTGAGCAGGGAAATGTGTGTGTATTTATAATAACAATATCCATGTTTCCGTGTCGAGGCCTCAGCCAAGCCATCATTTTTTATCCTCTAGTGATAGCTATGTCGCCTTACGGACGATTAACAAATAACAACATTTGCCCAATGTGTGTTTAGGTCTTGTACTAAATGTTCAAGGTATCGTGATAGTGTTCTTACGAATTAGAAATGTAAGCAATATGGCTTCAGAGAAACTAATCCTGCACTGTCATGTAGTCAAATGTGTGTCAAAAGGCATCGTATTGGAAAGAAGGCAACATAAGATACACATGCATGTAAAATGGCAGTGTTTCTTCCTGGGCCTAATACAGCCACGTAACAACACCTAGACCAGATTTACAGCAGACACAATTAGAAAAGGCAGACTATGAGTGGTACACTTTAGGTTCCTCCAGCATACTAACAGACTCTGATTACAGAGCTGGGTATGCTATAATAACAGTAGACACCATAGTTGAAAGTGCAGCTCTGCCACTTGGCACATATGCCCAGCAAGCTGAGCTGTATGCTGTAACAAGAGCATGCATCCTAGCTGAGGGGAAAACTGTTAACATTTACACTGACTCACGTTATGCCTTTGACTCACTGACTCACGTTATTGCTAAGTGGGAGAGGTGTGGTGCAGCGGCCAGGGCAGCTGACTTCGGAGCACAGGGCTCACGGTTCGATCCCCGGCGGCAGCTCAGCACCTTGTGACTCTGGGCAATAGCTCACTTAATTTCCACGACGGCCCCCAGTGCCTTGAGACCCGTATGGGTGAGTAGTTCGCGCTTTACAAATACGGATTTATTTTTATTTATTTGGAGGCGTCCATTATTTTGGCCAGGTGTGGCAACTCATGGTTTTATAACTGTAGCAGGGAGTCCCATTCAAAATGGTCCTTTAGTAAAGAACTTGTTGAAAGCAATACTACTACCCCACAGGATAGTGGTAATAAAATGTGTAGCCTATACAGGAGCTAATACTAACATCACCAGAAGTAACGCCATGGCTGACACAGCCGTAAGAGAGACCATGTTGCAGCCACTATAGATGGTTACTTCAATGGCCAAAAGCATTCCAAAAATTCAGCTAATTCAGAGACAATGTTGCTAGCTGATGTGAAGGAAGTGCAATGGTCTGCAACGCCAGATGAGGAGAGAGTGTGTATTGATGGTAGATGTGAGCAGAATGATGAGGGATTGTGGATCCACCGGGATGGGAGGGCTATGGCCCCACACAGGATGTTTCTTTCCCTTACAAGGCTTGCACATGGACCCACTCACATGGCACAAGGGGGAGTGAATGAGCCAATTAGACAGGAGTAGTTTGCACCAGAGATAACAACTTTCACTGCACAATTCTGCTCCCAGTGTCTTGTCTGTGCCCAACATGCAAAAGACAGGGGCGGTTCCTGATGCTGGGCGGGCGGGCGGGCTGCGCCCCTCTAACTCTACACGCCTTATGGATTGTAATTGCATAAAGTTATTCATCCATATTTCCATTTTAATGCAGTGCCTGGTTTCATTGACTAGACTAGTGATGCTCGCCAAAACAGTCAGGTGGTTTTTCTTGGACACATGCGCTAGTGCACATGTGCCAGTTTTGAAGATGATTTTTCTGCACCCTACGGGCTGACAAGCTGCCAGCCCGGGTCTTCAATGTTTATCGGTCCTCGGGGCCCGCCCAGAAATGACGCAATGCAGCGTTGGATTTTGGAATCAGTGCTAGGCGTGTACAGTATCAGCCCTGTACTTTCCGGGCTGTCTGTCAACGCCAATGCTGCCTTTCTCCACCCTTCCCTTTCCCAAGTCGTCACAGAGTGGGTGTGGTCTGCAAACATAACTGACCCCACCCAAGCCTGTGACGAGTGAGATGGGGAGGGTTTAGATCCTTCGCTCTCCAAAAGACCTGTACCCCAGCAGTGCTGTGCACGTCGTGCAGCTTCCACTTTTGTGATGTGAGTTATCTATTTATTATATTACATGCATGGAGTGAGCTGGAGTGGAAAGTGTGCATCTTTCAAATTTGTAGTGTTTGGCTGTGCTCATTGGGTAGTCTCGTGTTCTGTCCGGGCTCTTGTTGGTGCAGCGTTTTGGTTGGCATTGAGGTGCCGGGGCTAACGGTTTGTTTAGGACAGTAAGCGCTCCATTCAAATCTGAAAGACGGAGTGTCAACTCCTCTTTTCAACATAAGCGCAGTCTTGTTTCCAGTAAGGTTAAAGCACTATGAATCAGACGTCACTCGCACTTTTTACTGCACTTTTTTTAGGCTCAGTGAGTCAAACGCTTGTCGTTGGTGATGCAAGTGCTGAGTTGTAAACCACGAGTTTGAATCCGCGCATAGCTCACTCATACGATCTTGAAAGCAAAGTGCAGCAAACTAGACAAGTGCCCCAAAATGCTCCAACAACATGCTCAACACTCCACCAACAACAGCCCAGGCAAATAACTTCAGGATTTATTGTTTGATCCTAAGAGCATTACTTATGTTTCGTTCTTAAATTTCCACACCGGGACTGCCTAGTCAGCACAATATAACAGTCTGGGGACTCATGCAGACAAATCTTCAATATATATAATACATCAGTGTATTTAAACATGATTATAGACTGCACTGCACATTTCTGTGCACGATCCACTAGGTCGATTACTCTTTACATTAGTATAGAGCAGAGCAGTCTTTAAAGTGACCTCTAATTTCTGTGCGAACTGCCAGTGTGCAAATTCCACAAGTATAACATATGATCTGCAACTGCAAGATTTTTGGGGATGCGGGGTAGAAACATGGGTGATGCCAGGGATGGAAGGGGTGCTGACAGGAAAATGCTGAACATTCAGTGGGTATTAATTCGTAAACCTTTACAATAACGTTTTTCATTCAATTTGAACTTTTATTTTTAGTGTGGAAAAACAAGCAAATGAGAGTACACATTAGGGATGAAAACTCATGAAACATCTATTTTCTGAGTGTTTAAGGCAAGGATTATCCACTAAGTTTTCCACGGGCATTTGTACCTTACCTGTAACTGTAAACTGGCACGTTGTCCATCTGCATTGCATACAGTACGTCAGCATGTCATTATACAAATGTATATTCATTGCGTTTTCTGGTGGCTTGCCCCCATTTTCTTGACTATATATGCAATGAATGTTGAAGGGAACGTTTAAAGACCAAGCATGGATATATTCCCCAACAGTAACTACAAACACAACAAAATATCCACGGGTCTAGCAAGCCTAAACAGACCCTATGCACAAGCAAAGACCTTTAATACTGTAATTGCAAATAATCCTTAAAAAGTAAAATCCTTTATAAAGGACGGATTCCCATCACTCACCGAAGTGACATGCTTCATTATCTGGGATCTCCTCCTGGTTGCAAAACCTAGTGCAGCCAAGGGCTTCAACCCCCTCACTGAGAGGGAGGAGCACAGGGATGTTTTCAAAGGAATGTAGCGTTGCTGGTATTTTCTAAACTCCAACAGATGTGAAGAATTGTGATGAATATGAGTGATGGGCGCAGTGCATAAGTGTGAGAAGTGAAGTGAAGATTAAAATTGGTTAACAAGAGAATTTTCTTTTATTCATTATCTCTTGATATCCAAATTAAAAACAGTGCAAATGCAGTTCTGAAATAATAACTGCATAAGTCCAGAAACAGGGTCTACATGTTTCAGCCATATGGATTATGTGTAATCCTGGCCTTCCTCAGGACCTAAATGTATTATTGCTACTGCGTAATGAATAAAAAAAAATTCTCTTGCTAACCAACAAATCATAACACTTTATTAGGTGATACACAATTGGTAAATATTTTTGCTGAAACCCAATTTCCACAGAATATTGTTGATAAGCTACATAGTGTTATCAGTATTGCTGCATGTCAGCGGGAAAGTTTGTGGCCATTTCATTGAAAAATGTGCTGTCTATAAATGACAGTGCGCTACCACATTATGCTTTAGTAATATATTTATTAAAAATTCGTTTTGAAACATGAACTGAGAAACATTTCTACCCATGCACAGATGACAATGCTATTAGTGAACTAAGAGGCAAGTCAGGGGTCATATGTACCCTGTATGTGGGCTAGATTCTTATTATACGTTAATCAAACCTTTAGTCTATTATATCGGACAAAATAGTTTTTTGTACAGCATAAATGCTGCACTCACAGATTTAAAGGTGTTCTTATATGTGATAATAAAAAAGGCAGTTCTGTAAAATAAAATATATGCCTAGGTTCACACAATTTGGGACCAGTTTATGGGTTAAGTTCATTACAGTTGGATGTCTTTAACCCACGAAAAAAGCCTTCCTTCTTGAAGAAAATCAATGTCTTATTTTGAGCCAATAAAACTTTATTCAATGCAAAACATCCGGTCATTGCATCCCAAAGATAGCTGAAATGTTTATCCACACAATATTATGAAATTAGGACAGCCAATGCGTGTTTCGCAACTCCGTCACTTCTTCAGGGCTGTTAAGTAAGAACATCAAAATTCTTAACATACATCATCGTCATGTACAATAGGTAGCATAAACCCAAAAATCATCTCATTCACAGTAAATGTATGCATTTTTCAAAAATCATCTTCTTGTACATTTAATTCAGAATTGAAAAACATAGATCTTATACTAGATTCAGAAACGGTAAACTTTAGTTTTGAGATTTATTATTTGTTTCTAAAAATACTCCCCAATATGAACACAAACATTGTCTAACAATCATAGTTAATACCTATATTGATGAATCTATGATCCAATAAATACTCATTGATGGAAAAGGATCAAAACATACAGCACAATCAAATAACAAAACTCAAAAAACAAAGATGGACTCTATTTACTCCTAAAATATAGTCCTCATTTGAAAAATACTCTCTTGAAGTCGTACGGCCAAAAAGTGACTCCCATTAGTCAAAGTTGAACTGCTTCCATGGTTAACCCACATGATTTTTGTTAAGCGGGCTATTTGTTCTGGATAAAAAGGATTTTGAATGGGATCCTCAGTTTATTTGATTATGGTCAGACGAGGACCTGTTCTAGAGAAATTTTGGTTTGAGGTAATAAGAAGTATATCAGTTCTCTTATATGACATTGTAGTTAAGGCTCACAATGTGTTTGATACATCTAAGTGTAAGTGATTGATATTGTTTTAGGATTCCCTTACTATGGAGCTTCTTTCATTGATCGTTCTTATCTGAAGAGTTTAACTGACATCTTAAGTATTATGGTGAAGTAAGCATGTGTGTGATGTCGATAATTTTATTTAGGGAGACATTCATTTCAGGACAGCATGAACTATATATCTATCTATGTGTTTTGCTTAGTTGTGTCACCTTCATCACAGTGGTGTGGTGTATGTAGAGCATGGTTTCACACTGGTTAACAGAAATATTGGTGACATGGAGAACTATCATATTGGAAGAATACAATGAACTTTTGTCATCACTGGGGTGTTAGGGACCTTTTGTTTTACGTACAATTATATGTTGAATTAGCTTTATAATATGAAGTGATTCTTGAATTGGATATGGTTTATATTAACACAGGAACAGGCCCGGAACTTTAAGCATTTTGGAATGGTATTCAGTTGAAATGATTTTGTATTAAATGTTATTATTTAAGGTATATAACAAATTTCAAGATATCATATCTAAGAATGTTTGACAATTTAGAAGTTCTGGAGTTATTTGATTGGAGGTTGGACAAGTATTTCAAACTTTTCAGGTTAGCAGCGAATTAATGTGATTGAGTAATAGAGTCACTTTTTGGCCATATGACTTCCAGAGAGAATTTTTCGAATGAGGGATATATTTTAGTAGTAAATAGATTCCATCTATCGTTTTTGACTTTTGTTACTTGGTTGTGTTTGGTATTCTGATCCTTCTGTATCACTTATTGACCAAGTATTTGTATTGCATCATAGATTCATCAATGCAGGTATTTACTGTGAGTGGATTAGATAATGTTTGTGTTTATATTGGGGAGTATTATTAGACAAAAATAAGAAATCTGAAGATCAAATTTTACTGACTCTGAATCTAGTATAAGATCTATGTTTTTCAATTCTGAATTACTTATTCAAGAAGATGATTTTTGAAAAATGCATACATTTATTGTCAATGAGATTATTTTCTGGTTTATGTTACCTATTATAGATTAAGATGATGTATGTTAAGGATTGTGACGTTCTTACTTGACAGCCTTGAAAAGGCGATGGAGCCACGAAACACATGTTGGCTGTGGTTGTCTCAATTATATAATATTGTGTGGATGCACATTTCAACTACCTTTTGGATGCAATGTCCGAATATTTTTCATTGAATAAAGATTTATTGGATCAAACAAGAGACTGATTTTCTTCAAGAAGGAAATCATTTGCTCAGATTCACGACATTTAATTTCCATAAAGATAAAATATTGGTTGGGTGACCGGTAATCTGAGAATCAAGCACCGGGCAAGATAATTCTGTTACCTAAATTGATTAGTTGTACATTACAGGTAGGTCGAGTAGATTATTCAAGTCACTAGACCTGCAGGTATGGTAACATTTTTATTATTTTTTGAGCCCTGCGTTTCATATCCTTTCTCAGAAACAACTGTATGTCCTTGTCCTTGTTGATTATTATTTCAAGCTGCCAGAGGTCCAGATGGTTGGAAGTGTATCTGCCAATACTGTAAATGGATTTTTGGAAGATGTTTTTTTTTATAGAGAATAGGGTACCAGAAGAAATTGTTTCTGATAATGATGTTCAATTTACTTTTGAAACAATGCAGAAATTGTTCGAAGCGGTAGGGTTAAACCAGGCCTTGAGAAATCTACTCACCCACTCGCTATGGTGAGTCAGATTTAATCAGGGTGAGCTATTTTTAGGGCCTAAAGGCCCGTTCTGGTGAGCTGGAAGTGTTCTATTCACTCACAAAGTGAATGAGCACTAGAGATACATTTAAATCTTGTTTTTATCTTGTCACTTTTGCTCCGAGTTCAGAGACAGGGGTCAAGAGTCACTTTATGCTTTCGTACAATTAACTTTGGAGTCAGAAAAAGAAAAGTAGAGGATTTTGTACAGTGAACTTTACGACAATCCTGCTGTACAAAGAGTGTGAAATGAAAGCTGTAGGATGCCAGTTTTTGTTCCTAAATAGCTAATAAGTGAACTGTACAAATATCTCAAATGATATTTCATTAGGTATGAAAGCAATTATTTTTAATTCTCTGTGATGAAAAACAAGATTTCAATACGATGAAAACAAATCAGAACACTTTACTTGGTGATGGGCAATTGGTAAACATTTTTGCTGAAAACCAATTTACACAGATTATTGTTTTATAGGCTATATAGGTTTATCAGTAAAACTGAATGTTAGTGCAAAAGTATGCGGCTATTTCAATAAAAATGTGTTGTCTGTAAATGACAGTGCGCCACCACATCATGCTTTAGTAATATATTTATTAATAGTGAATTTTTACACATGAACTGAGAAACCTTCTTGCCCCTGCCCTGATGGCAATGCTATTAGTGAACTAAGTGGCAAGTCAGGAGTCATGTGTACCCTATATGTGAGCTAGATTTTCATTATTTATGGAGCAAATGTTTAGTCTATTAAATCAAATGAAAGAGATTTTTTGTTCAACAGAAATGCTGAACTCAAATATTTGAAGGTGTTCTTGTAAGAATGGAGAAAAAGGCGGCTCTGTCAAATAAAATATTTGCCTAGGATCACACAATTTGAGACCAGTTTACAGGTCAAGTACATTACAGTTAGGTCAAGTAGATTATTTGAGTTACTAAACTTGCATGTCTAGTAACATTTTTATGAATTTTCAAGGCCTGAACCAAATCAGAATCTTCAAGCTTAGGGATGTCTGGGTGACATCCCATATCAACCCATTTGATGACTTGGCAGAAGAGTTTGGTTTCGCCATGTTTCAATTCTCCCATTATTTACAAATCAGACATGCTCTAGAGTCCTACGGAAATGCTCTGCAGCTGGTGCTGGATTTCAGCCCGTTGGACACCACACTAACAGTCGAGCCCCCTGGGGGAAAAGGTATCTCTAGAATATACAGATCCTTGATTGTGAATACACCAGTGGTCCTGACTGACCTGGGGGCTCAATGGGAGGAATGATGGAGGATGAAGATTGAGTGGAAGCTTGTATGGCTCCACGCACACTAGAAATATCTGCCAGAATTAGGCTAATTCAATGTAATTATCTTCATAGGGTATATTACCATCCCTTCAGTCTCTGGTGTATGGAGAGAGGTTTTAGTCTTCCATGCCTGAGATGCCTTCATTTGGGGGGTTCTTTTCTGCATGGGATGTGGACGTGTCTGAAAGATAATGTTATACTGGTAGAGGGTATGAGCATCTTTGATTGATGGTTTGGGCATTTGTGTCATCCTGGATCCCAAAGTAGTGATATTAGGCATAATGGAAGGGTGCGGTAGAAGTAGGACCTCACAAACACTAGCAGAGGTTGGGTTTCTGCTGGCCAAATGGGACTTTGCCCGTAGATGGTGACAAAGAGACCCACCGACATTTGCGGAATGGCTTAGCGATATGGATCAATCAGGCCTCGAAAAATCATAAACATTTTACTAGACCTGCAGGTCTAGAGAGTTCAATAATCTACTCGGCCCAATTATAATGCTCTTGACTCATAAACTGGTTTCAAATTATGTGATCGTGGGCAAATCTTTTAATTCACTCAGCCAACATTTTCTTAACAATCACTTATGAGAGCACCTTCAAATATGCAAGTTCAGCATGTCTGCTGTGCAAAAAACTCTTTGTTTGATTTCATTGACTAAACTTCTGATCCATATATAATATAAATATAGCTACATATAGGATACACATGACCCCTGACTTGCCTCTTAGTTCATTAACAGCATTAATCTCAAAATAATCCGATATAACTTCTCGAAGGCCATCAACAAAATGATCATCCCAAAGCCACCACGGGTTGAGGCGCCAGAAACCAACGGGTTCCTTATCTGTCCTGCTGAGTGTCAACTTGATCAGGGTGTGATTGGATAATCCCTGGGAGAGGATAGGAACCCGGGTCATCTCGCTGGTATTCGCAGCAGATACAAAAATATAATCTATGTGAGCCACTGATCTATGTTGCAACGAGTAGAAAGTCTCATTCCACCTACACCAATTGTCTGTCAAACTCAGCAAGGAGGACTGTTTCAGGAGGAGTTTGGGAGTGGGGGTGGTTTCAGCTAAGAATACATCAAAGTTCTGATGCATCACAGAGTTTAACTCTCCTCCCACCACAGCGAGACCTGGGGTGGAAGCTACCAGTACCTTGACAATCTGCATCAGCCTACACTCCACCTAGCCCGACGGTGCATAGACAATAACCAGCGTCCTCCGGCTACTCTCTAAGGTCCCGGAAACCCTTACAAATCTGCCCAAGTGATACATCCGTACCGTTGAGATCGCTAGGGGAAGGACCTCTTCTGCAGGATGGCCAGACCCCCAGAGCAGCTGGTGAACCCAGAGTGATTGCTGGCACCGCGTAAAATTGCTTTGTATGCCAAGGAGATGAGTTTCTTGAAATAAAAGCACGTCCGGAGCACAGGACTTGATGTAGTGCATTACCACCCCCATCTTTATCTTATTACTCATCCCATTCACATCTCAGGAGATTATTTGCCCAGGATTTTGAGATCTTTCAGATTCATCTTCCACCAAGCAACTCGCATTTCCACCTGTCCGTCCAGAAGCTTGAGCGGTTCCCTGAGTAAAGGGCATCTCCCAATTAGCTATTAGAATTGATATCCGGTTGGCCTCTACTCCCACCTCCAATTCACCACCGTCATTTATTATGGGCAGTCCCTTCTCATCCCAATGTTTGTCTTCCATTTACTGTTGAACGAGATGCTTTGGCTACAGTGGTACGGGTGATCCTTTCCCAAAGAGATGAAGATTTGGAAGAATTACATCCAGTGACTTTTTACTCTCACACTTTAACCTCTATAGAACAACATAATTCCAATTCACAAGGTGTTAGCCATTGAGAATGCATTTGGGCATTAGTTACATTATCTGCAGGGGGAAGAATCATAAAGTAATACTGTAAACTGAGCATACAAATCTGGGGTTTTTAAAGAGCATGAGGGTGGAACATTATTGCGATGCCTGATGAATGATATTCATTTCCTGTTTTAATTTCATCATTTAATATCTTTGAGGCAACCAACACTGAAAGCAAATGCCTTGTCGAGGCCCAGTCTGTTGATAAGGTTCCAGCTCCCAGGATCTTACCAGTCACAATGATTACTTCTGCTTTCTGTGACACATTTCTGCAAGAACTACAAAAGGCTCAATAAGAAATCCCTAAATACATTTCAATACACAAAGAATCCAAAGCTCGAAATACAATTCATGGTCTTCTATATAGGAAAGGCAAGGTACGTATTATAACTAAAGATTTGCAAGGTGTGATACTCCAATGGCGTCACTGCGCCCCCATGGCAGGCTATCTTGGGGAGATGAACTAAAGATTTTATTTCTTATTTATTCTCTGAAAAAAGGAGAAGGAATACATAATTGCATGCATCGTGCATCACGTGTTTTCAAGCCAAGCCCTCTGACATGAAACCGATAGGATTACTAGAAACAATTTCCACTCCTTTGCAACCTTGATTCACTATATTGGTGGATTTTATTGTAGGTCAAATTACTAGGTAATCATTTGGGTAGAGATTGATTCATTCACAAAGATGGGACACTTTGAGCTTTTAAAATCTCTACCATGCAAACATTACATGACTTTATGGACTGCCAACTGTTACTGTCACAGATCATTGTTCCCAGTTTACTTCAAAGCTTTGGCCTGCCTTAATGAAGCCGCCGGGCACTGTAAACAATAGGTCTAGTGCAATTACAATCGGATAGGCAGACTGAACAAGTTAATCAATCCTCTGAATAATACTTCCGCTATTCTCTCAAACAATACTAAGATGACTAGCTACAATGGATTCTGACATAAGAATTTGTATACAATAGCTTATTACATAGCTCCCTCAAATAATCCAAATTTTTCTGCTTTTTTTTAGGTATGAGCCTTGTGTGTTACCCACTGATGTAGAGTTGTTAACTACTGTGACCATTGGAGCAACAGATAATTTGTACCACTTTGGAAAGGAGGTTCTGAATATTATCAAACTATATATACATATTCATTCACTTATCTTGCTATTTTTTTTAATTCAGTAACATTATATATAAACAACATCACAGATACAGTGATTCCAAACTGAGGTGCAGTTAGAAGGTCAAACATAGTTACCAAGAGCATTTACCAGTCAAAACATCTCAACAATAAAAGTAAGGCATATTATTGCACATAGGAGGAGCTACAAGTAGTAAGTCACACAATGTCATTGGAATACCAGTGTTGTACAGCCATCAAGTAACCTACAAGAAGCATTACGTCAGTAGCACGCTCTCACAGATCTATCCATCAGTATCAACATCCTCGTCACCGGTGACATCCCAGGGAGCCAGAAAGCAATCACACAATGCCCCACACACTACCACATCCTCCTGCAGCTTTTCGTCTGTTCTACTACTCTTCATATGTATTTCCCCTGCCAATGTCCACTCCACCACATCCCTCGCCCAGCATTTCAGTGACGGTGCCACTGTCCCCATCCACACAATAGCAACATGCCTCATGCCCAACACCAGGGCTAATTGTAGGAACTTGTAAGCCATTTTCCTCCCTATGGGTCTCACCATGCTGTCCAAAAGGCAAAACTTAGGCAGGGGCACCCTGCAGTGCTGTGGTTTGCACCAGTCTATCCACTACCTGAGTCCAGTAAGCATACACGAGATTGCATCCCCAGGCCAAATTTGCTCCTACAAAGCTACAGCGGGGGCAGGAAGAGGCTCGGTCAGTATATAATCGGCTCAGCCATAAGGGCATCATATAAGTACGATGAAGTAAATTACAATGAACAAGTTTAAACCGTGCGTTACCAGAAACTGTCTTAGTCATAGCACACACCCGGGCCCATTCACCATCCGTCAAATGTTCACCCAAGTCCGATTACCAGGCCTCCCGAGCCTGCAACAGCCGCCCCCATAGCTTTATACTGCAGAGACACAACATGTCTCCTCGTTCCACAGGACAACATGACCCCCAGGGTGCCGGAGGCAGGAGAAAGCATCCGGGAAAGCCCTCCAGGTCTGCCAGGCAAACTCGGCCAGACCGGCATAATGCAAAAAATGTCCAGGACCCACTCCAAATCCCATCGGAGCATCCTCGAAGGAGAGAAAAGTCTCATTTGGATGAAGATCATTCCAATTTTAACCCCCTCCCCTCCCACCACGCCTGACAAGTCATGTTGGACTCCCCATTGGGAAACGACCTTTATAACGCGGTCATTACACCGCGATACCTTTACAACGCAGTCGTTACAACGACCGCGTTGTTAGTACGCGATGTAATGACATCGCAAATCTTTACAACGAATTCCACTAGGGGGCGCTGAGGTATTGGAAATAAATTTCCAACACCTTCCCTACTGTTGCGCAAACTGGAGTAGGCATAGTAAATAATACTATTCCTAAGTCCAGCGCCCCCCCTAGTGGAAGGCGTTGTAAAGACTTGCGATGTAATACATCGTGTACTAACAACGCGGTCGTTGTAACGACCGCGTTGTAATGGCACGCGATGTATTACATCACGTTGTAATGTGCCATATTCACTCCATTAGTTGAATCAGAGTAAGTATCCATACAGGCAATTCCTGATGAAAGGGAGCCCTCTGCAGCACCACGTTTACCAACTGCTACCACATTCAATCCGTCTGCCTGATCACATAAAGCTGGTCCGCTGACACTCCCGATCCTTCCATCAACAATACCGAGAGATCTTCATTTCCCACTGTCCCTGCGAACAAAAGTGTTTCCCAATTGATACCTTCCGCCAGCCACCTGGTCTCATGCTGCATCATTGCTGCAAAGAAATAAAACTCCAGTCGTGGCGCTTCCAACCCTCCATCCTCATAGCATCTAATCAGTGTAGCTCTAGCCACCCGACTGCACCCGCCTGCCCACACCAGGGAAGTAAGCAGGGAATCCAATTTCCAAAGACCCACGTGGAGAGAGGGCACAGGGAATGTTGTATTGTATAAAGACCACGCAGCAGGAGCACCATCTTGGAGACAGCAATCCTGCCCATAAGCTACAGCGGCAGGGTGTTCCAAAAGTGACCGAGGACTGTAGGGAGTCCAAGACTCGACACATATTATATTGCATCTGGGCCTTCATGGAATGAGCAAGCATTATCCCCAAATAGCGGAACCGATCGAGCTCCCACCAGGGCCCCAAGTCGGGAAGGTCTTCCCGCAAGGAGCCCACCAGCGCCACCAGGGGAAACATCAATGATTTCCCCCTGTTTAAACGTAATCCAGATACCACTCTAAAGTCCTTAAAAATACTCAAGAATTCAGCCAGCGATTCCCAAGGAGTCCTGAGATAAAACAGCACCTCCTCTGCGTACAACGACACAAGGTGAGTCATCGCACCCACTGTAATGCCCTACGGAGTCAGGTGTCCTTGTCGTACGGTTCCTACTTTCTCAGTAAGACTGTGTGTTTGGTCAACATAAGCTTCAAACTATGTGAGACTGAGCCCGTGAATACCATCAGAATATGTTGACCTAGTTCCTGGCTGGTTGTATGATGGAACAACTACCACTTGAACAACTACAGTCTAAACAACGACTCCTTAACCACTACTTAGTCTAAACCACTAAAGCTTTAACAACAACTATATATATATATATATATATATATATATATATATATATATATATATATATATATATATATATACACAACCAAAAAGTCGCAAATGCTCCAGCCTCTTCAAGTGAGGAGTGGTGAGCGAGGTAGCGAGCCTCTACTATCCAACAGAAACTGTTACACATCCCAGTATACGTCACCAAGGAAGAATGCACAGAGCTGCCACTCGATTTACGATAGAGCGTATGTTTTTATTTCACATACGGGCAACAAAGAAACAAAACCCAATGCGTTTCGGAGTTCCAACGACTCCTTGCTCACGGGTTAGGCGTGTGCGTGTTTTTCAATCTATTTAAAGAAACATGGTGTACAAGCTCATAAACATAGAAAAAATACTGTGAATGTATGTTTCTTTTGTCAATAAAATTAAGCAGTTTTTCAACCTGACACGATAATTCATTTGGCATGTGGATAATTTCATAATAATGTGGAAAAACAATCCTACATAATTAACATAAACAAAGATTCAATTGGGAAGCCGTAATGCATAAATACATTCATTATAAATATTGCATAGTTTGCGTGCACTAACTATGTCACTAGCCTACCCTTCACATGTCTTACTGTGTTTTAAAGGAATACATTAATCTGATGTGTCTGCTTTAGCGCATTAGTCAACATGGTTAAAATATTCAAGCCCCGGTGGGCAATGTAGTCACCATCAATAATTACATGCACCCGTAGTGCTCAATTATGCCCAAGTGGGCTAAAACAGATTGTAACCAATGACATATGCCAATAAATAAATGAGATACACCTAAATACGGTGTCCCACTGCAGGACACACGTTACGTAATCCATGAATAACGTTTATAGAACTGTGCTCAATATACTGGGTAGCATAGACATTAAAGTGCAACTATATGCAAATAGATATAAATCCTCAGCAAAAATTATTCAATTTTCGAAACCATGAAATAAAACTCAAAATGAGTAGACTGAATAATGCCCCTGTGGGCAATTAATATCAAGGTCAAATGCCCAGTTGACGTCCTTAATGGTAAGACAGGATTGAGGCAAGTACGGCGTATCGCCAAATCATTAATACTTCAAAGGAATTTCTAAGTCCGCATCAAGTGTATCCACATAACTTGCTGACTCATTCTAGATGTACCGGCGTCACTGCTTAGTAGAATTCATCATCTATAACAAATACAAACAAGTAATGATTAAAACCAATATTTGATAGGACACAATGATTAAAAAGGCACGAGCCTAATACAGAAAGAAAGAGAGGTGTTAATATACCAGACATTGTTTAACCCAAATGAACAGCCATTTCCTCATCCATATTCATACCATTCGGATATAAGGTATCATATTTAATTATAATCCTCGACTCTAGTCTTCTCAATTCTTTAGTGCGTTCTCCCCCTCTCACTCTTTTGGGTACATTATCTAACACCACAAATTTCAGCAGATTACTGTTTTGTGCATGGTTTGACTGAAAGTGCCACCGGATCATTTCTGTCATTGTTACGGATGGCACGCATATGCTCGAGTATGCGTTTTTTGGCCCTGTGTATGGTGCTGCCTATGTAGGCCAATTTACATGGGCAGAAAAGAGCATACACCACATACTCGGAATTGCATGTCAGGTGTTTATTGATGCTAAAAGGATCATGCATCAAAGATAATGAGATCGTTCTACAGCTGGTACTAAATCTACATGCCTTGCACGAGTTACAGGTGTAGAATCCTTTAATGGTACCCGATGTCTTGTCAGATTGTATTAGAGAGTGGCACAGGGAGTCTTGTAGGGATCTAGCTTTTCTGAAAGTGATTTCGGGGTATTCACCTATGCATCGTGGTCAGTTTGTAAGACATGCCAGTACTTCTTCAGACTTTTACGAAGCTGTCCCGATTGGTTGTTGAATCTACTTATAAATCTGATTTTGGGTTCCTCTGTTTTCCTAGTTTTGGGACACAGTAACTGGGTTCTGTCAACTTCCATGACTTTATTGACTGCTTTATTGATGGTTTTATTACAATATCCTCTTTATTTAAATCTCTTAGTCATGGTGGCCACTTCATTATGAAAACCCTCTTCGGTGCTGCAGTTGCGCTTCGCACGAAGGAGCTCCCCATACGGGATACTTTCAATCAAAGACCCCGGATGGCAGCTATCGGCCCTCAGAAGGCTATTACCTGCAGTAGATTTTCTGTACAAGTAACTGACAAGTTTACCCCTTTCAACTGAGAGTTTAAGATCAAGGAATTCTAAGGGCAGATCCTCACCTTCGGAAAAAAGTTTGACCATCTTAGAGAGGGGGTGGATGTAACCCCAAATGAGGAGATGCCGTCTACCT